>CM057339.1:571819175-572520491 GCA_030015575.1 Agapanthus africanus
AAGTACTCCCCTCCTCTATCAGATCGGAGGATCTTGATACTTTTTCCAGTCTGGTTCTCTACTTCATTTCTAAATTCTTTGAATTTCTCAAAAGATTCAGATTTGTGTTTCATAAGATACACATACCCGAACCTAGAGAGATCGTCAGTGAATGTGATGAAGTACGAGAACCCACCCCGTGCTTGTATAGACATCAGACCACACACATCACTGTGTATGAGTCCCAAGGCTATGCTTCTCTTTCTCCATGTCCGGTGAACGGAGATTTGGTCATCTTTCCTTTGAGACAAGACTGACAAGTTTCATAAGAAGAAAATTCGAACGTATTCAAGAGTCCATCTTTATGTAACTTACTTAGTCTTTTCTCTCCGATATGACCAAGTCTACAATGCCACAAGTAGGATTCGTTTGTATCTGAACTCTTCCTCTTGCGTGTGTTTTGTACATTGAGAACTGTATTCTGATTTAGAATATAGATACCATTACACAGTGTACCTTCTGCAACCAGTACCTTATCAAGGTAAATGTTCATGATATTTCTATCAAGAACAAAGTTATATCCATCTTTATTAAGTAAAGAAACTGATATGATGTTGCAAACCATGGAAGGTGCATAGTAGCAATTGTTCAAAATCATAGTATTGCCATTTGGAAAAACTAGGTGATATTCACCGACGGCTGCAGCATTAACTTGTGCTTCGTTCCCTACCCTGAGGGACATATCACCAGGTCCAACTATCCTACTTTTTCTCAGTCCCTGCAATAAATTACAGATATGAGATCCTGATCCGATATCTAGTACCCAGGAGGTAGGACTGACCAAAAAGCAGTTCTCAATTACAAGAACACATGAAATAGATGCAATAGTATGCTTCTTCTTCAATGGGGTCTCCTTGGAATCCAGACTATCCTCTTTCCTCTGCTCATACTTTTGATCGCCATCAAAATTTAGAGCCAAACTGACGTTCCCCGGCCCCGAATAAGAATTCGGACCGGTCAAGCGATACATTTTATTATCTTGATTAGGGCGTGAAATGGTTGCTACCTGGAGAGAGAGAAAAGAAACACTCAGCGTGCGCTCTTGCAAGATTAGATTGGTTATTAATTTATCTAAGCAGGATGGCTCCCACTGTTTCCTCAAATTCTTTTTCAAACCCTAAAAGAAGAACTAGTCAGGATTTAATCACACGTCACAATACTTGCTTAACCTTTCAGCCAGGCTAGTGTTGGTACTTCGAGGGAGGTTTTCCAACGCTTTCGCGAAGTTCCTTAATTATATAACCTCTTTTCCCTGGAGGCGTAGCCCCGATAACACCGTTCTAGACACCTACTTGGTTTATAGCATTGATTGTTAAGTGAAATAATCTCCCGAGAGTAATCCAACTCATCAGTGGGATCGGGATCCAACTATCATTGTGTGATGACCTAGATGGAATCCACTCTAGTCACTACACTCCAGAAGGTATGCTAAATCTGCAAGTTTCCTGTATATTTGAAACTCCCGATGTGGTTTTTTCCCTAAGCGGCTTCATGACCTTGACAGAGGTCAACATGTCATAAGTCGCAAGTCAAGTTCAACCCGTCATTGTCCTGGATTGATTTAGACCCACCCACACAAGTCCTTGACAGAGGTCAAAATGATTGTGCGACTGTCCTAAATAATCGCATCTATCTATGCAACATACGAGCATTGCTTAGCTACCATTCACTATGCCTTGACAGAGGTCAACATACACAGCATGAATACTAAGTAATCTTTGTAAGAAATGACGGAGGGCTACGGCTTGGTTTTTGGCGAAAAACCCGTTAACGTAATGAACTTGATATCGTTAAAGGAACCTGATAGCTTTTGAAAAGGAGTGGTTTAAACTCCTCCTTTTGAAAATTTCTGGTTTTGAAAAAACCGAGAAATCTACAGTATATACTTTAGCTCAAGAGGTCACTCCCCGTGAAGGGATCTCGGCTCTTGCCTCGTAGAATGAGGTGTTGGATATTCATGACTGAATACCACTATGCAAAGCGAAAGAATATAACTGTAGTTTTTCGAAAATTGTTCCAACAACATCTTTCAGGTTTATTTTCTTGCATTAATCAAAATTAATGCGGTCCCATCAATTAACCTATCACACCAGAAAAGAACGCAAATAAAATGTACGTATATGCCATCCGCATTCGCCACTGGGCCCCGTCATCACCCGTTAGGTTACTTAACTAACGACAAAGCGGGGGATGGACTAGCGTGGGTGCAAAACATATACAACATCTACTAGTATATATATAAGTATATAGAACATTTGTCCCAGGCATGATAATAATCAACATCACAGAATCTCAGCCAACAATACAGAATAGTGGATAATCTTAGAGCCCCGAGGTTCATTTGAGCAGCAAATAAAACCCGACGTTCCCGGTCGTGTGGATAGCCTGTGCAATGAAAACCTGGACCCCTACGAGCGCGGAAAGTTACCCGCCAATCCCAGAAGTGAGGCAGCCCCCTTCAACAAAGTGAATGGGCCACCCAGCACTTCACAGAATCCGGTAACTTGGGCGCCTTTCCGTGGGTCATCCTATACCCCCTACGAGTGCGGCGAATAGCCCGCCAATTCTAGAATGAAGCCCCATCCGTCTCAACGCCATGAGATGCGAGCTTGTTGCCTTCTAGAACCCAGCTATCCGTGCACTCCACCGTGGGGTAATCCTAGTACAGAAAAAGAAAATAATATGTACAAATGGTGACATCGACCTCAACCTGGTCGTGCCCCAAAATAATATGCAACCCGGCAAAGACGGCAGTCCACATGTCGGACGCTCGTCCCGCAATAACAAATGTACAAATGAATATAAACTGTACCACTAACATTGCACCACTTGCTATCCACCACGACTATCCAACCACAATCACAGCACAAGCACAAAACATCAACGCGAATGTCACGTTCGCAAACCCGTCCAAAAGAACATATAGCAATCAGACGAGTTTACCGATCAAATGACATTCACGGTCGCAGATAAAAGTGAATGTACTGTAAACTATTAAACAGTGTCAAATATAACGACTTCGAAACACTCCAAATTACCCCGTACAGAAAACAACAGTGAATCAAACTTGGGCAAAAAAACAAACAACACCAGACAACCAAACTCCTTGAGATAAGAACCAAGAACAAAACTCGATGCATTTCTCCATACTGGAACCGAGGAGGCCGGTTTTAAGGGGGTTGTGGCAGGCCAAAACTTGGTAAAAATGCATCGTTTTTGTTCTAGGTACATCTCACAGTGTAAGGATCACTCTGTAGTTGTTTAAAAAAAATTTGAAGCCTTAAAAAATTCGACAGAAACTGCAGTTTGGTTTTGATGTTACGGAGTCGTTTCTGTTTCGTTGTTTTAACATTGTTTAAACTTGCTAATCTAGGGTTTATGGGCTGGCTCTGAAACCATGAAGGGTTACACTAGCGCCCCAGCCAACTTCCGTGGCCAAATGCGGAACAAAAATTTATGACGATACAAAACTTGGCGCTAGAATAAACCTAAACCGGATCTTTAACCATAAACCTAGTTAACATGTTAGGGTTCTATCTACTATGATAGAATGTATACCTAAAGAAAACAAGTCCATCGGGTCTTGGATCCTTTCCTTAAGCTCCTCGATGGAAGTATGGATCGTGCTTGAACTTCGGCCTCCTTGTGTCAACGATGATCCACCCGAGAGTTCCAACCTTGAGCTAAACCTCCAAGTTGAGGTAACTAGAATACTTAGCTTGCTAATCTAAGTAGACTAGAGTAAGTAGAGTGTGATTTAGAGTAGCTAAGTCTCATTAACCCTTGATTATCAACACATGATACACTTAGGGTTTTGAGAGGAAGAAGGAGAGAACAAGCATGAGAGCTCACTTGAGGAAAGAGAAAAGATTTTTGATAATGATAATAGAAATTGTGATGGCTAGCTTGACATGACCACAACCATGTGATGAAAAATATCTCCTCAAAATATCTAGCTCACAAAATATCTCACAAAAATATCTATGGTCAAAAAGTCAATCCAAGTTAAAAGGTCAAACCAAGTCAAATGGTCAATGCAAGTAGCCATGCCATAATTATCATTAGCAAAAATAACAAATACTTTTCTCCACCTCATAATGGTTTTAATCAAGTCAATGGTCAAAACCCTAATGAGGTGTCTCCTTCTTTACCCCTCTCATCCGTATATACATACCCGCATTCGTGTTTCAAAAAACACGAATACAATGAGACGAAACTTATCCAACAATCAAATACTAAGATCCAGCTTAAACCAAATCCCACTAGTATTGTCCGCTCGAACACCACACGCGCACAAGTACACGTATGTGATCGAACCCTGCCGTAAAACCATACGACCTCTACTCATTTCGCCCGAAGCTGGGAAACCCTCTGTGTGGGACTCTAAAGACTTGACAGTACTCTGGCAGTGGGTTTAACCATAAGCACGTCAGCGGCACTAGCTGTGAGTAACGGCTACCCAGGTATCTGTCGATAAGAAGGTCGATGAGCAAGCTCATCGAAACACCTACTGAGCCTATCTATAACAATCTCCGTACATTTCGGTCTGTTCGTCTAAGAGTATGGCATATCGGGCCTAGGGGTGGTAAACGTCAGACCCCTAATAGCGGTATAAGTCGTGTCGAAGTGTAGCCCAGAACACCTTGAGTAACTACTGGAACACCTACCAGTAAATCTCACTTGCACTGGCCAGGGACTTTGTGTAATAGCTCTCCTAAACACAGCGCGATATCAACCCCCAATACCGGGAGAGACGAATCCTATCTAACCGCTACTGCCTCCAAGTGCTTCGGGACTGCACCCAACTACTACCTGTTTGCATGACTCAATAGAGCCGTGGTAGGGTAGCAATCAAAGAACGGACTAAGTTGTACTCATGCCACCTGGGAACTGCTAACTGACGATAGGTATAATACCAACCAACAGTTTCCGACGAGTCATGTCCAGTGTACTCGTAACCTAACGAGCACATATATACTATCTCCAGTACGACGTACTAATGGCTGTGGGACAGACCATATCCCTTGCTGGTATGAGAAGCGTATACACTAGTCTACTATGGAGTATCGATGCTCTGTCTCGATAATCCTACGACTAGGGACCTGTATAAGGATGTGCTTATAGACTATCCAGCCCCCACTAGTGTGATCGCCATCACAACGCTGGTAGCCAAGCAAAGATCCTAAGGGCTCCATCAATATGTATTAGCGATATGTTAAAAGAAACATATACACATATTAAGATAGATACAAACCAAGTAGCATACTACTATATCGAGCAAGACTGTCGTAAATCCGTGTATATATCCCAAGCTTCCAAAATGTAATATACAAACAAGTACTATACAATAATGGCCTTTAGGGCATACATATCCAACAATCACCCCCAGATGTTTTAAAGCTATTGCAGCATGCGGTAACACCCAAGAATGTGATAGAAGATTGCTAGTCACCCTTGGATAAGACTAGGACCTTTTATTCGTTGGACGGTTTGATGCGAGATCATCAGATTGACTCACTTCAGTTAGAAGGGGCCCTCACACAGACGTTGTTAGTGTATATGCCCTAGAGGCCATTACTGTATCATACTAGTTTGTATATTACTTGATGGAAGCTTGGGATATTCACAGTTGTATATACAATCTTGCTCGAAATGGTAGTATGCTACTTGGTTTGTCTCTGCTTTAATATGTGCATGTGTTTCTTTTAGCATATCGCTGATATACATATTAGTAGAGCCCTTAGGATCTTTGCTTGATTACCAGCGTTGTGATGGCACTCACACTCGTGGGGGCTGGGTAATCCATAAGCACATCCTTATACAGGTCCCTGGTCATTGGACTATCGAGACAGGGCATCGATACTCCGGAGTAGACTAGCGTATGCGCTTCTCATCCCGGTGTGGGAGACGGTCTGTCCCACAGCCGTCAGTACGTCGTACTTGAGATAGTATACGGGTGCTCGTTAGGTTACGAGTACACTGGACAGGACTCGTCGGGAACTGTTGGTTGGTATTATACCTATCGTTAGTTATCAGTTCCCAGGTGACATGAGTACAGCTTAGTCCGCTGACTTGACACTGTCACTTCGCCTCGAGTGTGTTCCCACTTCACTTTGATTACTACCTTACCACGGCTCAAAGGAGTCGTGCAAACAGGTAGTTTTTTGGTGCAGTCCCGAAGCACTTGGAGGCAGTGACGGTTAGACAGGATTCGTCTCTCCCGGTATTGGGGATTGACACCGCGCTGTGTCCAGGAGAGCCATTACACAAGTAGTCCCTGGCCAGGGCAAGCGAGATATACTGGTAGGTTTCCAGTGTTATCTCAGGGTGTTCTGGGCTACACTCCGACACGACTTGTACCGCTATTAGGGGACTGACGTTCACCGCCCCCTAGGCCCGCCATGCGATGTATCAGACGAACAGACCGGACTGTACGGAGACTGTCACATACAGGCTCAGTAGGAGTTCAGATGGGGTCACCTCGTCAGTCTTCTTATCGGCATCTACCTGGGGACCGTTACGTACAGCTAATGCCGCTTGCGGTCTGTGGTTAAACCCACTGCCATCGTAGTGTCGAGTCTTTAGAGTCCCACACAGAGCGCTATTCGCCTTTAGGCAAAATGAGTAGAGGTCGCATGTGTTGGAGATAATGCCCTCAGAGTCAATTATTGGATCACAGGCACGTGATTGCGATGATTGAGGGAGGACCTATCCCGGTAGGACAGTCTTACTCGAGATGATAGTATGCTATCTGGTTTACCTTTATCATCGTGTACTGCTTTAGGTGACCTGACAAGTTGCTATTACACGTTGATAGAGCCCCTAGGATTCGTGCTTGACCACCAGCAGTATGAGGGCGATCATATAAGTGGGAGCTGGGGTCTATAAGCATATCCTTAGATGGTCCCTAGTCGTGTGAGTTTCGAGACAGGGCATCGATACTCCATAGTAGACTAGTGTATACAGTCGAGACCCCGACGAGGGGCGGTGGCCGGTCTCACAAGCCATTGGTGTCAGTTGGATCACCTAAGATGTATACAGGTGCTCATTAGGTTATGAGTTCACCGGACAGGACTCGCCGGGAACATGCCAGTTGGTCATATACCAGACGTCAGATGGCAGTTCCCTGGTGACATGTGTACAGGTTAGTTCATCGACCTGGGGATCGTCATTTGTCTCGTGTGAGTTCCCACTGTGCTTTGATTACTACCCTACCACGGCTCAAAGGAGTCGTGCAAACAGGTTTTAGTTGGGTACAGTCCCGAGCCACATGGAGGCAGTGAGCGGATCTGCAGGGGTTCGTCTCTCCCGGTATTGGGGGTGAGGTCGCGCTGTGTCTAGGAGAGCCATTACACGAAGTCCTTGGCCAAGGCAGGAGATTTACTGGTAGGTATTCCAGTAGTATCTCAGGGTGTTCTGGGCTACACTCCGACACGACTTGTACCGCTTTTGGGGGTCTGACTTTTACCAACCCCCTAGGCCCGCCATGCGATGCTCATAGACGAACGGACCGGACTGTACGGATATTGTCACTGACAGGCTCAGTAGGGTTGTCAGGCTGAGTTCACTCACAGACATCCCTTTTAGTCAGTACCTGGTAGCCCGTTACGTATTGGCTTATACCTCTGACGTGCTAGTGGTTAAATCCACAACCAAGGTGTTGACGAGTCTTTAGAGTCCCCCACATTCAGTTACTCAGCTTTCGGGCGAAAGGTTGTAGAGGCCGTATGGAGATATGGCAAGGTTCGATCAGATACGTGCGGTATTGCACGGATCAGGATCGGACAGTTTGTACTATAGGCCGTATGGTTATATGGCAGGGTTCGATCAGATACGTGCGGTATTGCACGGATCAGGATCGAACAGATATTACTGGCCGGTTTTGGTTTAAGCCGGATCCTAGTATAGTACAGTGTAGACTTTGTCTCATTGCATTTGTATTTCGGTCGGAATACAAATGCGGGTGTGTATGCACAGTATCGGGGTTTTCCTGTAATTTATTACGGGATCAGTTTTTTGGAGTTGCCAGTTTGCTTTCCGTTTCGGCCAATTTCCATCGTTCCGTTCATTGGCCGAAGATTGGTGGAGGAGGGTTTATTTGCATTGTTGCAAATAGGCATTAGTGGAGGGGGTTCTTTGCATCTTGTTGCATCATGATGGCTTTCATGATGTGCACCATCATTGACTTGTTTTGACTCCATCATGACTTGACTTTTAAAGTCATGATTGTTGATGATGATAAGGGGTGAGGTTGGTTGTGTGTGGATGTATTTGTTATCATGTTCTTTCATGATCCCTTTTTTTGTATCATTGTTCCACCCACCCCCTTGTCTTGGTTTTTCTCTCTCCAATCACACATGGAAATGGGGGGGCCGGCCACTTTTGTTAGATGAGAAAAATGCTTCTCTTTTGAGTGGGGAGATATATGATACTCTCATTTTTCTTCTTGGTCTATTACATTTTTCCTTCACCTCTCTCCAAGTTCTTCTTCCTCCACAAAATGGCAAAGCTCCAAAAACCCCAAATGAGACTTCTTCTCTAGATATTCTACAGCATATCTTGGGCTCGTCGAGTAGCCGGCTTCGTGCCCGAGTTGCCTCGGCATTGAGGTGGGAGCCCGTAAACGATGTAGGCGATGTGGTGCACTTCCGGCGACGAGGAGGAGACGGGACATTCCGCAGGAGATCGGGACGATGACGAGAAGACCGGAGGACTCGGATCTGTCGGTATACTTCTCTCTTTCCCATCTTGTAGTTATCTAGGACTAGTTAGTGGTTCGATCCGGGTTATAGTGCGCGGTGGTGCCGGTTTGCTAAGTCCGCAAGATTAAACTTTATCACCGCTTCCGCATTCCGGCGTTGGATTGACGGCCGGGGCGCCGCCGTGCACTTACATTGGTATCAGAGCCTCGCCATTAACTTAGTCTAGCTTTGTGTAATGTGTTTGCCTTTCCGATCGATCAAAAAGTTCCAAAACCTGTATTTTGTTAGCATCAGTTTTCTGTTGGAAATTTTTAGTGTCGAAAAATTTTTCAGGTTGTATAAAATTGATGTACTGGAGATTACAAGGATACTGTAAAAATTCGACAGGTTCAGTCGACAGTGCAGGCGCGGAACCGCGGCCAATACCCCCTTTGGGCCGCGTTTCTGCCGCGCACTGTTGAGATCTCTTCGCCCAATTTCTACAGTGTCTTTGTGGGCTTAGAATTGGGGTTTTGGAATGTTAAATTTAGGCCCATAATTTCTGTGAGTACTACAGTATTGCTTGGGGCCCACTTGTTAATTATTTGATCAATCGGAAAATTTTAAACACATTTTTCACAGTATTTACATTATATCTGCGACCGTGAATGTCACTCGATCGGTCAATCCGGTCTAACTACTATAGCCCGGTTAGACGGATTTGCGAACGTGACTTTCACGTTGATGTTTTGTTTTTGCTGTGATGTTGCGGATCGGTCGTGGGGGATAGCCTGGATGCAATGCTAGTACAGTTGTGGTTGTATTATGTACATTTGATATTGTGGGGCGAGCGTCCGACATGTGGACTGCCGTCACTGCCTGTTTGTATTATTATTTTTGGGGCACGGCCAGGTTGCGGTCGTTGTACCCGGTGTATGTATATTTTACTTTCTGTACTAGGATTACCCCAGGAGGGGTGCACGGATAGCCGGGTTCTAGGGGGCAACAAGCCCGCATATCATGGCATTGAGACGGAGGGGGCTTCACTCTAGAATTGGCGGGCTATTCGCCGCACTCGTAGGGGGTACAGGTTGACCCAGGAGGGGTGCCCAAGTTGCCGGATTCCGTGAAGTGCTGGGTGGTCCATTCACGGTACTGAAGGGGGCTGCCTCGCTTCAGGTTTTGGCGGGTGACTTGCCGCGCCCGTAGGGGTCTAGGTTTTCATTGCACAGGCTATCCACACGACCAGGGGAACGTCGGGTTTCAGTAGTGGCTCTATGAAACCCGGGGATCCCAGATATCTGTATTGTTTCTGTGATGTTGTACATTTTCTGTGATGTTGCATTTCTTTCACGCCTTGAGCGAAATATAATATATTGGTATATATATTAGTAGATGTTGTATATGTTTTGCATCCGCGCTAGTCCAGTCCCCGCTCTGTCGTTAGTTAGCTAACCTAACGGGTAATGACGGGACCCAGTGGCGAATGCGGATGGCATATACGTACATCAGTATATTTTCGTTCTTTTTGGTGTGATCAATTGATGGGACTGCATTGATTCGGATCAATGCAAGTTAAAAACAAACCTAATCTGATGTTGTTGGAACACTTTTCAAAAAGCTGTTATTGCAAGGACGTTCTCTTTTGTTTTGCATCGTGGTATTCAGTTGGAATATCCTGCTCCTCAGTCGACTAGGCAAGGGCCGAGATCCCTTCACCGGGAGTGACCCCTTGGACAAAAAGTTTGCGTCAGGGCATTAACTTCACTATAGCCGATTACTTTTGCTTTGCACCGTGGTATTCAGTTGGAATATCCTGCACCCCATTCTACGGGGAAAGAGCCGAGATCCCTTCACCGGGAGTGACCTCTTTAGCAACGGTTTTCGTCACTATATTTTAAAAAGCTATCCGTTCCTTCAACGATATCAAGTTCACTACGTTAAAGGTTTTCGCCAGAAACCATTCGTAGCCCTCCGTCGTTTCATATGGGTGGTCAATAGTATTCAAGCTGTGTATGTTGGCCAAAGTCAAGGCACAGTGATTGGTAGCTATTGGGGCATTCATATGCAGCATAGATAGATGCGTTGGTTTGGGACAGTCGTACTGCCATTTTGGCCAAAGTCAAGGGTATGTACGGGTGGATTCAAATTAACCTGGAGAATGACGGGTAGAACTTGACATGTGACTTATGATATGTTGGCCAAAGTCAAGGTCATAAGAGCATGGGGCAGAAATCACATCGGGAGTTTCAAAAGAACTGAAACCTGCCAGATATGCGCATACCTTCTGGAGTGTGATGGCGTGAGCGGATTCCGTCACGTTATCATGCAATGATAGTTGGATCCCGATTCCCACTGATGAGTTAGTTTACTCCTCGGGTGACCCCGACTAATTCTTCTTTCAGGTTTGGAGGAGAATTTGACGGTACAGTGGGAGGTTTCCAGATTAGATAAATTGGTTACCATTCTGATCTAGGTTAGAGTGCACGCTGAGTGTTTCTTTTCTCTCTCTCTTTGGCAGCGACCTTTGACCCGGCCCTAAGACTATGACTCAGTGACCAAGATTGACCGAACCTTCTTAACACTGGCTTTTGGATTGTCAGAGTTGCAAACCTCATTGCCACTCCTACTTTTACCCTTTTCTCCAGGACACCCCGTTTTACTACGAACGTCCACTTCCATTGGACAAAACCATCGTATGGTTAGATACGAACTCGAAAGAATTTATTCGAGGATGGTTTCAGGTTCTGGAGAAAACGGATAGGATTATTCAGTTGTCTTTTCCTTTTACCCTCTCTCAGGTTACGAGTACTCCTTGGTTTAGGGGTAGTACACCTATTACGCAAATTGGATTGTCTTCTTCCAAACCTTAGGCTGGTGCCGACCGGTAGGGAATGAAGAAAACCAATTAGCCTAACGATGGTGTACAGAAGGTATTGAGTTAAAACAAAGCAAGGGATTAGTAAGAGGGCAAAGTAAATTGCGACTGCTATTCACGACCAAACCAAGTATTCCTTCGCCAATCCTAAATCACCTTTGTATTTCTCCAGGACACTCCGTATCACTACGAAGATCCACAGTTTATTGGATACTCCATCGTATGGTTATATACGAACTCGAAAGGAACTTGTTCCAGTTCGGGGATGGATTCTGGTCCAGGAGAAATAGGAATAAGGTTTATTCGGTTGTATTTTATCTTCACCCTCTCTCTCATTGCGAGTGTTCCTAGGATTGGGACAGTACACCCATTATGCTTATTGGATAGTCTTCTTCCAAACCATAGGCTGGTGCCGAACGGTAGGGAAGGAAGAAAACCATTTGGCTTAAGGGGTGTACAGAAGGTAAAGTCTAAAGACATATGAAGGGATTTGGAGAGGTGGCAAAGAATTATACGGTTACAGTCGTGAATCTGGAAGAGGCATTACTAGGAATACCAGGATACCCCATCGGAACATTTCAATGTTTCAGTTTCACTGTGTAATGTTAAAAGAAAACTGATTTCCCGATTAGATACTTGCTCCAGGGTATGTATTTACCAGGTATGATTCTCACATCTGTATGGTTTTACAGATGATGAGTGGGAGCAGGTTATTGGGAATTGGGTGATCATCCTCATTATATCGGGATTCGTTGTAGTCGGTGATATTTGAGGAAATCACCCGGGTTGTTTGCCGGTCGGCAAATATTTGGTTTTGAATATCCGCTGTTATGCACCAATTTCAAATCGATATATCTGTACGTCTATTTTCATAGAGTGAGATATACCTTTCTGAAATTATGTCTACGACATTTACCTATATCAGTGGATGGTTAGGTAAGGAGCATTAAACAGCGGTGTAATTCTTCTTGACCATAAGTACAGTTTTCAACCTGCGACACACAGTGAATGAGTTATCAGATTCAAGGGACTTATACAGAATATTGTATGTTGTCCAGGGTCCATCAGGATAGAGGGGTTGGTCCTCGTACTATATTCGGTTTACTTATGACTTCTCTAGTTTTTAGACAGGTGTTTCGTGGAAACACAGGGTCCGAATTTTGAGAAGTTATAGGTATTTGAATAGAGTAGAGAACCAGATGTAGCAAGTATCGGGATTCTTCAAAGAGATCGAAGATGTAGATACTTGTGTATGGTATTCAGTTGATAGTAATGATTAAAGAGATTTTGCTTCTCTTTCAGGTTACTCATAGTTGGAAACATTCCGAAGTTGAGTAACACTGATCGACCTCATTCCATTTAGTTGGCATGCACTGGAGACAACTGCATGATTTGAATCTGGTTCAATTAAATCAGTGCCTCTGGTTCTATATTGGATATAGAACAGTTCATATCTTAACGTTGTTAAGGTACGGGGAGTTGTCCAGCTTATGATTAAAACCAGACTCTGGATAACTCAAGGCACGTTTCTGTAATGGATGTTTGTGGGTTGACCCAGGCTATGACGAGGGTTGACTTTCTACCATCTGGATGAACAATAGCGATATTGTTCTAGACTCGCCACAGTTTTATTAAAAATGGATTTTTTCAGAAAACAGTAGTGGGAGTATGGTAGAACTGAAAGTGATTCCAGAACCACAAACGATTACTGAAGATTTGATAAGGAACCTAAAGATTCAATCTGGATTGACATTCCATTGGCCACTCCACAGATAAGGTGGGTAACTTCAGGCACCCGAGAGGTACTACGGTAGCCTCAAGGACGGTGACAGGGAAGTTCTTGTTTACCCACAATTGCCATTGCTGTTGTTCCAGGCTGCGAGACCCGGCGGGAGGATGAGTATAGCGTCGTTCTAAACTAGTTTTAGAAGTGTGCATATATATGACTCTGCCGGAGGGTTGTCGTAGTCAGTGGGAGCAGCGGAAGCATTGGTGGACAGGTAGCTTATGTCTATTTATAGACTAAAGCAGATATAGCGGAGATAGATCATCTATTTCTGACGTGACAGTCATAGGTTTGACTTCATCAGAATAGGGGATGGATCTGTTGAGAAGGTAGTAGGGTGTGATATCCTGGTATTTGGATGACATACACAGAGTAGGAAAAGAAACTCCTATACTACAATCGGTTATACTTTGGTCGTCATACAGTGTTTTCTCCATATGGGAAATCGATTTTGTATCAGACACACTGGTTACTAGATCTATGGTTTTAGATCTAGATTTGGGTGGTTTCCCAATCTGGGTACTTGGACAGCATTCTAAGGGTATTTAGAATGGACGACTCTATGCAGGGTAGTGTACCTGCAGGCGATGGAGTCACCCTCTCTAAAGGTGTCTTACAGACTAAAGGGGAGAGGGATGCGCATGATTGACAGATCACTTGCTCAGGCAATTGAGTCAATCATGAGATGTCAAGTACCATACCAGATGTTATTCTTGCACTAGATGCAATAAGTTGACATTGATCCAATACTGGAGAAACAGTCGGAAGCAGTTTTAGAACATAAGTGGATGTTCTAGGGATATGATAACGACAGCCTCATTCGGGAGACAGTTATCATTCCAGGCTTCCAAGGTGACATGGACGACAAGGAGGTTGTCAGAGTTATAGTTTTTCCTTCTGACGAGGGGCAGTATTTTGGACAGGTGGTCCAAGGCAATACTGAGGGAGGCATGGCGCAGGATACTGATTAAGTTCAGTTGACGATACAGTCTAAGAAGTTTGGATTTGGAGTTCATTTATGAGCTATGTCCCATCAGACATCCAGACACATTCTAAGACAGGTATTGCTCATTTCGGGAGATGGGTTTCTCCGCGAACTTGAGACATAGAGAGACATAGGAAGAAACAACAAAGCGGATCCACTCACTGAGGCTGTTCCTCGAACGCAATAGTTTCGCAAACGAGCTTTGTGAGACAGACTAGTAGAGGAGTTGGGTGTTCGGTATCACACGGGCTGTGAGTATGCGACATCGCAATAATTGGCCTTGAGTACAAGTGGGAGATTGTTGGAGATAATGCCCTCAGAGTCAATTATTGGATCACAGGCACGTGATTGCGGTGATTGAGGGAGGACCTATCCCGGTAGGACAGTCTTACTCGAGATGATAGTATGCTATCTGGTTTACCTTTATCATCGTGCACTGCTTTAGGTGACCTGACAAGTTGCTATTACACGTTGATAGAGCCCCTAGGATTCGTGCTTGACCACCAGCAGTATGAGGGCGATCATATAAGTGGGAGCTGGGGTCTATAAGCATATCCTTAGATGGTCCCTAGTCGTGTGAGTTTCGAGACAGGGCATCGATACTCCATAGTAGACTAGTGTATACAGTCGAGACCCCGAAGAGGGGCGGTGGCCGGTCTCACAAGCCATTGGTGTCAGTTGGATCACCTAAGATGTATACAGGTGCTCATTAGGTTATGAGTTCACCGGACAGGACTCGCCGGGAACATGCCAGTTGGTCATATACCAGACGTCAGATGGCAGTTCCCTGGTGACATGGGTACAGGTTAGTTCATCGACCTGGGGATCGTCATTTGTCTCGTGTGAGTTCCCACTGTGCTTTGATTACTACCCTACCACGGCTCAAAGGAGTCGTGCAAACAGGTTTTAGTTGGGTACAGTCCCGAGCCACATGGAAGCAGTGAGCGGATCTGCAGGGGTTCGTCTCTCCCGGTATTGGGGGTGAGGTCGCGCTGTGTCTAGGAGAGCCATTACACGAAGTCCTTGGCCAAGGCAGGAGATTTACTGGTAGGTATTCCAGTAGTATCTCAGGGTGTTCTGGGCTACACTCCGACACGACTTGTACCGCTTTTGGGGGTATGACTTTTACCAACCCCCTAGGCCCGCCATGCGATGCTCATAGACGAACGGACCGGACTGTACGGATATTGTCACTGACAGGCTCAGTAGGGTTGTCAGGCTGAGTTCACTCACAGACATCCCTTTTAGTCAGTACCTGGTAGCCCGTTACGTTTTGGCTTATACCTCTGACGTGCTAGTGGTTAAATCCACAACCAAGGTGTTGACGAGTCTTTAGAGTCCCCCACATTCAGTTACTCAGCTTTCGGGCGAAAGGTTGTAGAGGCCGTATGGAGATATGGCAAGTTTCGATCAGATACGTGCGGTATTGCACGGATCAGGATCGGACAGTTTGTACTATAGGCCGTATGGTTATATGACAGGGTTCGATCAGATACGTGCGGTATTGTACGGATCAGGATCGAACAGATATTACTAGCCGGTTTTGGTTTAAGCCGGATCCTAGTATAGTACAGTGTAGACTTTGTCTCATTGCATTTGTATTTCGGTCGGAATACAAATGCGGGTGTGTATGCACAGTATCGGGGTTTTCCTGTAATTTATTACGGGACCAGTTTTTTGGAGTTGCCAGTTTGCTTTCCGTTTCGGCCAATTTCCATTGTTCCGTTCATTGGCCGAAGATTGGTGGAGGAGGGTTTATTTGCATTGTTGCAAATAGGCATTAGTGGAGGGGGTTCTTTGCATCTTGTTGCATCATGATGGCTTTCATGATGTGCACCATCATTGACTTGTTTTGACTCCATCATGACTTGACTTTTAAAGTCATGATTGTTGATGATGATAAGGGGTGAGGTTGGTTGTGTGTGGATGTATTTGTTATCATGTTCTTTCATGATCCCTTTTTTTGTATCATTGTTCCACCCACCCCCTTGTCTTGGTTTTTCTCTCTCCAATCACACATGGAAATGGGGGGGCCGGCCACTTTTGTTAGATGAGAAAAATGCTTCTCTTTTGAGTGGGGAGATATATGATACTCTCATTTTTCTTCTTGGTCTATTACATTTTTCCTTCACCTCTCTCCAAGTTCTTCTTCCTCCACAAAATGGCAAAGCTCCAAAAACCCCAAATGAGACTTCTTCTCTAGATATTCTACAGCATATCTTGGGCACGTCGAGTAGCCGGCTTCGTGCCCGAGCTGCCTCGGCATTGAGGTGGGAGCCCGTAAACGATGTAGGCGATGTGGTGCACTTCCGGCGACGAGGAGGAGACGGGACATTCCGCAGGAGATCGGGACGATGACGAGAAGACCGGAGGACTCGGATCTGTCGGTATACTTCTCTCTTTCCCATCTTGTAGTTAGCTAGGACTAGTTAGTGGTTCGATCCGGGTTATAGTGCGCGGTGGTGCCGGTTTGCTAAGTCCGCAAAATTAAACTTTATCACCGCTTCCGCATTCCGGCGTCGGATTGACGGCCGGGGCGCCGCCGTGCACTTACAGCATGGTTTTGCGACAGGGTTCGTTCACATCCGCGCACTTGTGCACGTTTGCTGTCCGGACAGCTTATACTAGCGGGCTTTGGTTTAAGCCGGATCCTAGTATATGATTTGGATTGGTTTTATCTCTTTGTATTCGTGTTCCTCGGATCACGAATACGGGTGCGTATGCACAGTTGCTTGAGACAGAGGGAGAGGACTTTGATTAGGGTTAATGACCATTGTCATTTTATTAACCCTAATGCTTATGTGTGTATTATGGTTAATTGATATTAGTTTAATATAATTGTGCATGGTTATGGTTGTTGACCATTTGACTATCTTGACTTGTTGATCTTAGTTGACATGTTGACCATCATCATTCCATATAAAAAATGCTCTTTGATCCTTGCAATTAGCATTAAATATGAAATGATAATGGTCATGTCTTGATTAAGACATGACAATTATCTCACTAATTATCTATTTACAATAATTCACACATATATGAGATAATGCTTCATATTTTCTCTCATTCTATCATTTACTTTCTCTCTCTTGCTCTTCCTCTTCCTCAAGCTCTCCCCCCTCATGTGTTGAGAAACACTTGAGTTTGAGAAAAACCTCTTCTTGATAATCTCTACTCTCATCTAGGGTTCTAGGATTAGCACTTCTAGCACCCTAGTTGCTTCTAGCTTGGAGTTGAAGCCAAAGGTTGAGGCTTTCGGGTGGATCCTTCTTCGACGTGAGAAGACGACAAAGGTGATCCCTTTCTACTACTCCAAGGAGCAAAGAGAGAAGGACATAAAGCCCTAGGTATAACCATTCTAACCTTTAGCTAGTTTCTAGTTAGCTTTAGCTTGTTTTTGTTTAGCAAAGATCCTCCTTTGTCTAGTCCATGTTGCCTAGTATGATAAAAATTTAATTTTTACTCCGTTTTCTGCCTCCCCGTAAGCACCGGGGTGTGCAACGTGGACTTACAGTGGTATCAGAGCCTAACTAAACATAAACTAGCTATGTAGTAAAGTGTATGGAAGTTCAATCGGAAAAATCGCAAAACCGAGTTTACAAAAACCCTAACTTTCTGTTATTTTGTTTTCTGTTCAAAATAAAATAAATCGTACGTCAAAAATCATCTCAGGGTTTTATAAAGAAAGCCACCAAAAACGATCCAGTGACTCGCTCAAAGCGCCGCCGTTCCGCAGCAATAGCAAGCTATTGCCGCGCAACCGCGGCCGTTTTGGCTCGGTTCTGAGTCGAGTTTGGTGCAGTGTTCTTCTGGCTTGGTTTTGGGATTTTAAAGATGGTTTATATGTGCCCAGGTTTTCCAGAAAAGAAATTTGTTTTTGGGGGCCTATAAATCCGTATTTTTTTATCGGACTTCACTACACTTTGACTAAAGGGTTATATCTGTGATGTTTATATGTATTGAACGTCGGCTAATCGCTATATGTCGATTAGTCGGGGTTATACATATCTGTGATATGTGTTTGATGCTGGTATGTGTATATGAATGCGTTGGATTATCGCGGGTGAATAGCCGGGATGGATGTGAGATGAGTGTTTCTTTTTCTTTCATTCAATGTAATTTGTAAATTGATGTAATAATATTTGTATGGCCGCACAACCGGGTCGGGGTTGTAGCCGTCATTGTTTATTTCTTTTTACTGTTTTTGCTCCTAGGATAGACCCATGGAGGGGGTGCACAAACTACCGGGTATCTCGAAGTGCCGAGTGGCCTACTCACGGTGTTGAGGGAGGTTGCTTCGCTTCGGGTACTTGGCGGGTAGTTTGCCGCACCCGTAGGGGTCTTGGGTGGGGTATTGGCTATTCACCGCGACCGTGTAATCCGCTTTTCGTTGCAGGCTCGAACGGATTGTGGATTCCTAGTATATCCAATGTATTCATCTGTGATCTGTAATGTCTATCATTGCTATATATTTATATATGATAACTATTTAGGCGTTGCTTATGTTTTACAGCCGCGCTAGCCCAGCCCCCGCTCTGTCGTTAGTTAAGTAACCTAACGGGTGATGACGGGGCCCCGTGGCGAATGCGAATAGCGTAAGCGTACGTCATATTTTGGTTGTTTTCTGCAATGGTAGGATTAAATGATGGGACGCATTAAAAGAACTAATGCAAGAAAATAAACCAAGTAAAAGTCGATTGGAACACTTTGAAAATCACTCGGTTCTTTTCAAAACTAAACTTTTAAATGCAGAGCTTGAACCACTCCTTTTAAAAGCTATCTCGTTCCATCGATTATATCAAGTTCACTACGTTCACGGTTTCGCCAAAACCATTCGTAGCCCTCCATCATTTCAGTTAAATATTCGGTAGTATTCAAGCTATGTATTTTGACCTCACGCCAAGGCAAAGTGATTGGTAGCTGCCGGATATTTATCTGTTGCATAGATAGAATGCGTTGGTTTGAGACAGTCGTACTGCCATTTTGGCCTACGTCAAGGGTAGGTACGGGTGGGTTCAAATTAACCGGGATAATGATGGGAAGAACTTGACATGTGACTTATGACATTTTGACCTCACGCCAAGGTCATAAGAGCTTGGGGCAAAAATCCACATTGGGAGTTTCATAAGTACTGAAACTTGCTAGCGCTGCATACCATTTGGAGTGTGATGATTCTGGTAGGATTCCTACGGTTTTATCACGCGATGATATTTGGATCCCGATCCTACTGTGAGTATATGCTACTCCTCGGGAAAACTCTCACTTAACGATCAATGCTATAAACCTAGTAGGTGTCTAGAAAGGTGTTAGCGGGGCTACACCCACAGGGAAAAGAGGTTACTTAATTAAGGAACTTCGCGAAGCGTTGGAAAACCTCCCTCGAAGTACCGACACTGGCCTGGCTGAACGGTTAAGCAAGTATTGTACAGTGGGATTGATCCTGACTAATCCTTCCTTTACGGTTTGAGAAGGGATTCGAGAGACAGTGGGAGCCATCCAGTTTAGACAAATTAAAAACCACTCTAAACTTGCAAGAGCATCATGCTAAAGTGTTTCTTTTCTCTCTCCTAATTGCAGCGACCATTCAACATGATCGGACTTAAGTTATTACTAGATAAAAACATACTGACAGGGCTAAACTACAAAGATTGGCTCAGGAATGTCAAGATGGCAATCACTTATGACAAGTTGGGGTATGTCCTTACCACCAAAGCTCCCCCTATCCTAGGTCCCACCTCCAGCGTCGCGGATAAAGAAATCCGTAAGACATGGGAGATCGATTGTGCGAAGGACAAATGCCCCGTGCTTTCCTCGATGGACAACGAACATCAGAGGAGGCATGAGAATATGGACCTAGAGTCCATATTTCTCCAAACAAAAGAACTGTATGGAGAGCAGTCTCGTATCGCAAGATACGAAGTGTCGAAGAAGCTATTTTCGGCAAGATTGGCCGTCGGATCATCGGTAGCGGAACACGTGCTTAAGATGATTGGCTACATAGAGGAGCTCGCGGACCTTGGGACCACGTTGGAGAATGAACTCTATACTGATTTGATTCTCCAGTCCCTTCCTTCCACTTACGCCCAGTTTATCCTAAACTTCAACATGCAAGGAAAGGAGGTTGAACTTTTCGAACTTCTGAATATGTTGAGGAGTGCTGAGGGCACCCTACATAAGGGTAGGGAGACATCCACTTTGTTTGTAGGAGGATCTTCCTCTTCTAGATCCAGGGCGAAAGCCAAGGGTAAGAAGAAGAAAGCCCCCGCCAAACCAAGAGGCGGTGTCAGTAAAGTGGATACGAAGGGAAAAGGAAAGGCAACAAAGGTAGCGGGAAAGCTAGTAGAGAAGGAAGAATGCTTCTACTGTCATAAAAGTGGTCACTGGAAACAAGATTGCAAGGCTTGGAAGGCCAGAACACAGGATTTGAAGCGAGTTGCGGCTTCAGCTTCAGGTGTGTATGTTATTGAAAACTGACTATCAATAAACTCTACATCCTGGGTATTGGATACCGGATCAGGATCTCATATCTGTAATTCTTTGCAGGCGTTGAGAAAGTGTAGAGTTTTGAAGGCAGGTGACATGACCCTCAGAGTTGCAAACGGTGCTAGCATGGATGCTGAGGCCATGGGGGACTATCACCTGGGATTATCGGATGGACACTTTTTGGTTTTGCGTAGTTGTTATTATGTACCAAATGCAACCTGTAATATCATTTCTGTATCTTTATTATCTAAAGAAGGTTATGAATTTGCATTTGTAAGTAATGTAGTGAACATTCACCTTAATCAAGTTTTGATTGGGTCAGGTACATTGAACAACGGTATATACGTATTAAACCAACCACAAATTTTCAATGTCCAGAATACACACAAAAGAAAGTCTCCAGAAATCAATAAAACTTTCTTATGGCATTGTAGACTGGGTCACATCAATGAGAGAAGGTTGACTAAGTTACATACAGAAGAATATTTGGATCCGTTCGAATATCAATCGTATGCAACTTGTCAATCCTGTCTCAAAGGAAAGATGACAAAGACTCCGTTCACTGGACACGGAGTAAGAGCGAGCGAGCTCTTGGGACTCGTACACAGCGACGTGTGCGGTCCAATGTCTACACATGTACGAAGCGGTTATTCTTACTTCATTACTTTTACGGATGATTTCTCAAGGTTCGGACATGTCTTCTTGATGAAGCATAAATCCGAAGCTTTTGAAAAGTTCCAGGAATATAAGAATGAACTAGAAAAACAAACAGGCAAAAGTATCAAGGCACTGAGATTTGATCGAGGTGGTGAATACTTGAGTGCCGAGTTCCTGGGTTACTTAAAAGAGAATGGAATTCTCTCTCAGCTTACTCCTCCATACACTCCGCAACACAACGGTGTATCAGAGAGACGGAACCGAACCCTATTGGATATGGTACGGTCCATGATGAGTAACGCTGAGTTGCCGCGATCGTTCTGGGGATATGCGCTAGAATCAGCTGCATACCTTTTGAACCGAGTTCCCACTAAGACTGTGCCTACCACACCATATGAGTTATGGAGTGGGAAGAAACCCTATCTTCAATACTTGAAGATTTGGGGATGTCCAGCTTATGTCAAAAAGCAGCATACGGACAAACTAGAGGCACGCTCAGTACTGTGCAAGTTTGTGGGATACCCAAAGAACTCCAGAGGGTATCTTTTCTATTACGCAGAGGAACAAAAAGTCCTTGTTTCTCGTAATGCCCATTTTCTGGAACATCAGTTCTTAGAAAAAGAAATAAGTGGGAGCGCAATAGAACTGGAAGAAATTCCAGAACCACGAGCTATTACTGAAAGCTTAGTAGAACCAGAGGGTTCGAAAGATCAGGACATTCCCACGCCACTCCGTAGAAGTAGTAGGCAGTCTCATCCGCCCGAGAGATACTACGGTTTTCTCATTGACGGGGATAGAGAGGATTGCATCATAGATTGTGATGAGCCTACTAGCTTCCAGCAAGCCATTCAGAGCGTCGACTCGGTAAAATGGCTGGATGCAATGCGGACCGAAATGTAGTCCATGTACACCAACAAAGTATGGACGTTGGACATTGCTCCAGATGGGGTAAAACCCGTAGGATGCAAGTGGATCTTCAAAAGGAAGATTGGTGTAGATGGACAGGTTGAGACCTATAAAGCTAGACTGGCTGCAAAGGGTTTTCGTCAGCGACCTGGTTTGGACTATGACGAAACATTTTCTCCAGTAGCTATGCTGAAATCCATTCGGATCCTTCTTGCCATTGCTGCCTTCCACGATTATGAGATTTGGCAGATGGACGTAAAGACAGCTTTTCTAAATGGACATTTAGAGGAGTGTGTCTATATGGACCAGCCAGAGGGTTTCATTCAGAGTGGGAGCAGCGGAAAGGTGTGCAAGTTGCTTAAGTCCATTTATGGACTAAAGCAGGCATCGCGGAGTTGGAACATCTGTTTTGATGAGACGGTCAAGGAATTTGGCTTTATCAAAAATCCAGATGAACCATGTATCTATTGTAGATTTGTAGCGAGAACTGTAGTATTCCTCGTTTTATACGTGGATGACATTCTCTTAATAGGAAATGACATTCCTATGCTACAATCTGTCAAGGGGTTCTTGTCACACAGGTTCTCCATGAAAGACCTGGGTGATGCCTCATACATTCTGGGTATCCGGATCTACCGTGACAGATCCAAGAGGATATTAGGACTTTCACAGTCCAGGTACATCGACACCATACTGAAGAAATTCAGTATGGAAGATTCCAAGTGCGGTAATCTACCGGCTTGTCACGGGATCACCCTCTCCAAAGAGATGTCTCCCAAGACTGATTTGGAGAGGGATCGCATGTCTATTATACCCTACGCTTCTGCGGTAGGCTCTATAATGTATGCGATGTTGTGTACCAGACCGGATGTGGCTTATGCACTGAGTGTGGTAAGCAGGTATCAGTCAAACCCTGGGGAGAAACATTAGATTGCGGTAAAGAACATTCTCAAGTACCTGAGAAGGACTAAGGAGATGTTCTTGGTGTATGGCGGAAAAGACCTCCAGATTGAGGCCTTTGCTGACTCCAGCTTCCAGAGTGACAAGGATGATTCCAAGTCCATGTCGGGTTTTGTCTTCACCCTCAATGGAGGGGCGGTGTGTTGGAAGAGCTCCAAACAGGAAACCGTTGCTGACTCGACTAAGGAAGCGGAATACATCGCTGCATCTGATGCCGCAAAGAAGCTGTCTGGATGAGGAAGTTCTTGAAAGAACTTCAGGTGGTTCCGTCCATTGTTGACCCAATACCTCTGTATTGCGACAACAATGGGGCTATAGCTTTAGCGAAGGAACCCAGGTCCCATCAGAAATCCAGACACATCTTAAGGCGGTATCACCTGATCAGGGAGATCGTGGATCGCCAGGAGATCGAGGTTCGGAGGGTTGCTTCAGAAGATAACACTGCAGATCCATTCACCAAGGCCTTGCCGCAGACTCAGTTCGAGCGGCTAATCGAGATGATAGGTCTTCGATACGCCAGTACATGGCCTTAGTGCAAGTGGGAGATTGTTAGTGTATATGCCCTAGAGGCCATTACTGTATCATACTAGTTTGTATATTACTTGATGGAAGCTTGGGACATTCACAGCTGTATATACAATCTTGCTCGAAATGGTAGTATGCTACTTGGTTTGTCTCTGCTTTAATATGTGCATGTGTTTCTTTTAGCATATCGCTGATATACATATTAGTAGAGCCCTTAGGATCTTTGCTTGATTACCAGCGTTGTGATGGCGCTCACACTCGTGGGGGCTGGGTAATCCATAAGCACATCCTTATACAGGTCCCTGGTCGTTGGACTATCGAGACAGGGCATCGATACTCCGGAGTAGACTAGCGTATGCGCTTCTCATCCCAGTGTGGGAGACGGTCTGTCCCACAGTCGTCAGTACGTAGTACTTGAGATAGTATACCGGTGCTCGTTAGGTTACGAATACACTGGACAAGACTCGTCAGGAACTGTTCGTTGGTATTATACCTATCGTCAGTTATCAGTTCCCAAGTGACATGAGTACAGCTTAGTCCGCTGACTTGACACTGTCACTTCACCTCGAGTGTGTTCCCACTGCACTTTGATTACTACCCTACCACGGCTCAAAGGAGTCGTGCAAACAGGTAGTTTTTGGGTGCAGTCCCGAAGCACTTGGAGGCAGTGACGGTTAGACAGGATTCGTCTCTCCCGGTATTGGGGGTTGACATCGCGATGTGTCCAGGAGAGCCATTACACAAGTAGTCCCTGGCCAGGGCAAGCGAGATATACTGGTAGGTTTCCAGTGCTATCTCAGGGTGTTCTGGGCTACACTCCGACACGACTTGTACCGCTATTAGGGGACTGACGTTCACCGCCCCCCTAGGCTCGCCATGCGATGTATCAGAGGAACAGACCGGACTGTAAGGAGACTGTCACATACAGGCTCAGTAGGAGTTCTGATGGGGTCACCTCGTCTGTCTTCTTATCGGCACCTACCTGGGGACCGTTACGTACAGCTAGTGCCGCTTGCGGTCTGTGGTTATACCCACTGCCAGCGTAGTGTCGAGTCTTTAGAGTCCCACACAGAGTGCTATTCGCCTTTAGGCAAAATGTGTAGAGGTCGCATGGTTTTGCAACAGGGTTCTGTCACGACCCGAAAGTACGGAACGCGACTGACACTTAGATTACGAGACGTCTAAAGGCGTACCGTAACCCAAGTCAGCCAAAGCCCAAAAGAATCTAAACCCAAATCAAAAGAGAGTGAAGGAAAATCTTAAATGAAAACGGTTTTGAAATCAATTAAGTTGCATAGAATCCCTTTTTAAAAGAAAAAAAACATCAAAAATTTCAGAAAATTTCTGCAGAGTCTCCCCTGTATTTTCTATCCCCCAAAATGGGTACAACAAGATAATAAACCTGTAATCATAAAATGGCATCCCCAAGCGGGAGCTAGCTCTTCGCCCAAGGCGGATCACAACCACATGCAATATAATAGCAATATCAAGAAAAGAGTATAAAAGAAACGCAAAATATCAGAAAACACATCGTCGGCTCAAGTGAGCTCGACCCAAAAGAAACAAATATACAACCTCTCAGTCTCACCACTAGGTCACATATACAATATAAAGTGGTAGATGGAGAATACTAGATACAATGATAAAACAAAAAGAAATAAAGTGTGCTCGCAACCCACCTACGGGCGATGTCGCGAGTCTGAGCAAAAGGAACTGATGATAAGATAGCCCGCCGCTACAAGACTGACGGGTCCGACCTGCAAGACACTGTGGCACAACGGGGGTGAGTTGCCAGCTCGTGAGTAAATATAACATCTAATAAGGCAATCGTAAGAATGCACGCAATGCACCACAACATGCATGTCCATATGTGACATAATATCTCTAGTATGCATGCACAGGTATGCAATGTCATTATTAAGTCTATAAGTGTTTTAAATGCTAAGGGTATTGAATTCTTAACTTTAGAACATGAATATCTGTATAATAGCTAAATACCATCAAGAAATCATCTGAAAACCGGTGTCAAGCATCGACACCAAATAGGAATCATATCTGTCTCAATATCGGGCTCCGTCGGTCCGGATCGGCCCATATCATAAATCTCACGACAACGGTCGGTATCCTCCGGATATCCGCCGCGCCAGACATCACCGGTAGGTAGTCTTCCCCTACCAGGCTCATCGTCTACAATTCGATCTTCTTGCCCCGGGGTACCATACCGGGCCCACCATGTACCCGAGACGGTTCATCCACTCCTCGAATCGGGTCTCGAAATCCAACAGAAAACATGAAAACTCATGGTGGACGACACATACATCACGAGAAAACCGCAACTTTGTTTTGAAAATGATAAATATAAGGTATTGTTAAATTCTTGCGGTTTTCCCCAAAAATCCAGAAATCGCAGCAATACTGAAATCCTCAAGAAAATCATAATGTCCACATGTTATATATGATAAATTTCTATGATATCAATGTGTATGATGTGAATTTTGGCTAGAGTTCTATGTAAATATGATGATGATGCGAGATATATGCATGCGATGCAGTTTCATATATCAAGTATGAATGCAGGTGACGATATTAAGATAAACAGGTTCTATAGTGCACGTGGCATGGCAATTACCAAAGGCGTGTGTGTCACATGAATAGTGCGCGTGCAACAGATGCCCATGGTAAGGTGTTCGTGTCCTACGAAATGATATCGCATAAGTATAGATGAATGTCCATGCAAGCTAATATACTGTTCGCTATAAGGGTATGCAGTGTACATGAATGGATAAGATAGCTAACAATATAAATCTTGCAAAAAGTAGGGTAATCCTAACTAGGAGGGGCGCATCGCGCCATCCAGACGATTCCCCCATAAATGAATACATCTACTCACCTGAGTTGCCTTGCTAATCCGATCCGACCACCGCCTTGCCTTTACGTGCCGTGTCCGATATTTCCCCGACCGATCCTATATTTGCACAACACCAAGGATAAGATTACAAAATCTAAAACGATGCAAGTCACAATATACAATTATCAACGCTCTCGAATTAAACATAGCATGCAATTGGTGCGCGGGAAAACGCACGAAAATCGCTAATCGTTAACTAGAATCGCCATTTCGGGGAAATCGACAAAACTAAAATCCGGCTAGACAAAACCCCACGTTCGTGCACTCTAATAGTCCTATACGAAGCTAATTATATCGCTAACATAACGCAATTTGATCGCATTCTAATCTTTGAAAAAATCTAGTAAGCAATTTGCTTACCGATTCGATACAAACATCGCCATTTTGTCGATTTAGCGAGCATAACACTACACAATTAACCACTCCAATCAATTAGATAACAAAACCCTAACTTAATCCAACCACCATGCTACAAACCCTAATATTTAAAATCAAGTCCTTCTCTTGATTTTCCTAAACAAACATTTACTACTAAACTAATGCTTCAAATTTCAATTCTAGCATATTTAAACTACAAGTTAACAAAAAGATTAGAATCTTCACCTCACAAGCTTGAATCCTAGCTTGATCAAGTCACCAAGAAGCCTCCTTTCATCAAGTTTTTGAACTAATTTGGGTTGAAGAGAGAGTGGATTAGGGTTTAGTGTTGAATGGAGATGGAAATTTGTGAATTTTGTATGAATTTTGACATGAAAAATGAAGCAAAATGAAGTGAGAAGAGAGGGGATTTTCTGCAGTGAGCTCGGCCAGCAGGTGAGGGAGGGAGTTGTGGAGAAATTTGGAGAAGTTTCTAGGTCAATAAACATCATATGTTATCCTTTAATGCTTTCACATCAACAATTTACAAAAAAAAAACCTCATTTTACATCATTTTTCCATTAAATTTCCCACCCTAAAACCAAAAGTTTGCAAGACATGATATAATTTTATTAACACCATATTTTAGCTTATAAAGACTCCTAATTATGAAATTTACCTAATTAAATTTGTATTTATCCCTAATTTAATGTATTTAAAAAGGCTTAAAATAATAAAAAAAATAATTAATTACGAAAAAAAAAATTTATTTAACTAGAAAATTATAAGTGACATTTTAGTGACAAAACTATAGTAATATCTTATCTAAATTTTGTATAATTAGGTCTACAATGAAAAATACATATTTTGACTTTTTACGGAAAAAGCCGAAAAATTAGCCGATTACCGAAAAACTGCCTAAACGATTTTCGAAGGGTTACAATCTTCCCCCCTTAAAGAAATTCGGTCCCATAATTTAGAATTTAACTACGCGTACCTTCAAAAAGATGGGGATATCTCTTCCTCATCTCGACCTCAGTCTCCCAGGTGACCTCCTCGCTGTTCGGGCCATGCCAAAGGACCTTGACGGACGGTATGACCTTCGACCTCAATTTCTTCACCTGCCGATCCAAAATGACCACCGGCTGCTCGGTGAAAGAAAGATCACACTCTAGCTGGATCGTATGGTGCTGAATCGCCTGGGAAGGATCATGAAGGTACTTGCGGAGCATCGAGACATGGAATACGGGGTGAACATCGGGGAAGCTGGGCGGAAGAGCTAACCGGTAAGCGACTGGACCAACACGCTCTAGGATCTCGAAAGGACCAACATATCTAGGACTCAGTTTCCCTTTCCGCCCAAATCTCATCACACCTTTCATCGGAGAGACCTTCAGGAAAATATGATCGCCAACAGCGAACTCGAGTCGGCGACGGCGCCTGTCAGCATAAGATTTCTGCCTGCTCTGTGCCGCTCTCATCCTGTCCCGAATCAGCTGTATCTTCTCGGTCGTCTCCTGTACGATCTGAGGCCCCAAAATACTGCTCTCCCTAAGCTCTGTCCAACATACAGGCGATCGACATCTCCTCCCATATAAAGCCTCGAAAGGTGCCATCTGAATTGTCTCCTGGAAGCTATTATTGTAGGAAAACTCGATCAAAGGAAAATGACGATCCCAGCTACCACCGAAATCTAAAACACAAGCTCTGAGCATGTCCTCAAGAGTCTGAATCGTACGCTCCGACTGACCGTCAGTCTGCGGATGAAAGGCTGTGCTAAAACTCAATCGGGTGCCCAATGCTTCCTGAAGTTTCTGCCACAATCGGCTGGTAAACTGGGTGTCCCGGTCGGACACGATGCAAGTCGGAACACCATGCAGTCGCACTATCTCATCAATATAAACCTGGGCGTACTGAGAAAATCCAAAAGTGGTCTTCACTGGCAGAAAGTGAGCCGCTTTCGTCAGTCGATCCACAATCACACAAATAGAGTCATACCCTCGACTAGTCTTGGGTAGACCCACAATGAAGTCCATGGAGACCTGCTCCCACTTCCACTCAGGGATGGGCAAAGGCTGTAACTCGCCGGCTGGCCTCTGGTGCTCGGCCTTGACTTGCTGACAAGTCAGGCATCTCGACACAAAGTCTGTAATATCCTTCTTCATCCCGTCCCACCAGTAAACCTCTCTCAAATCACGGTACATCTTGGTGGAACCTGGATGCACACTGTATACTGATCTATGTGCCTCCTCGAGAATATCGCACCTCAGTCCCTCTGAATCTGGCACGCACAGTCGAGTCCCAAATCGAAGTATCCCCTGATCATCAATCACGAACTCGAAAACTCTGCCCTGCCGAATCTGCTCATTAATCTCTAATGTACGGGCATCGCCGGACTGTGCCTCGTGGATACAGTCAAGTAACTGTGGGCGTGCTCTGAAATGGGCTAGCTGTCCCCCTGTAGGAGTAAACTCGAACTTCACTCTGCTGTCACATAACACCTACCAATCCGCCGTCGACTGCATCTGTACTGCGCTCAAACAAGATAAGCTACCTCCGGGCCTCCTACTCAGAGCATCTGCCACCACATTCGCCTTGCCCGGATGGTATAGAATCTCGCAGTCATAATCCTTCACCAACTCCATCCAACGACGCTGCCTTAGGTTCAGGTCTCGCTGCTGGAAGATATACTTCAAACTCTTGTGGTCAGTGAATATCTGGCACGACTCACCGTATAGGTAATGTCTCAAGATCTTAAGTGCAAATACCACTGCAGCCATCTCTAAATCATGGGTGGGGTAGTTCTGTTCGTGTTTCCTCAGCTGCCGAGAAGCATATATGATAACTCTGTCGTGCTGCATCAATACACATCCCAGCCCCACTTTAGAAGCATCACAATATACCACGAACCCGCCTGATCCTGAAGGCAATGCTAACACTGGTGCAGTAGTCAGACGAGTCTTCAACTGCTGGAAACTATCCTCACATGCCTGGGTCCAATCAAAAGGAACACCCTTCCGGGTCAACCCGGTCAAAGGTGCAGCAATGCGGGAGAAATCCTGGACGAAACGTCGATAGTAGCCGGCCAGACCTAGAAAGCTGCGAACCTCTGTAACTGAAACTGGTCTAGGCCAACGCTGAACTGCCTCGATCTTCCTCGGGTCCACACAAATACCATCTCTCGTCACCACATGACCCAAGAAATCGACACTATCTAGCCAGAATGCGCACTTGGAGAATTTGGCGAACAGCTGATGCTCCCTCAAAGTCGGCAATGTGATACGTAAGTGCTGCTCATGCTCCTCCCGGCTCCGAGAATAAACCAAGATGTCGTCAATGAACACAATAATGAACTGATCAAGATACGACCTGAATACATGGTTCATCAAATCCATAAATGCTGCCGGGGCATTGGTGAGCCCGAACGACATCACCAAGAACTCATAATGACCATAACGAGTACGGAAAGCGGTCTTCGGAATATCCTCCTTCCGAACCCGCAACTGGTGATAACCTGACCGTAAATCAACCTTCGAGAAAAACCCTGCACCCTGGAGCTGATCGAATAAGTCATCAATGCGGGGTAGGGGATATCTGTTCCGCACAGTAACCCGGTTCAGCTGACGATAATCAATGCATAAACGCATACTTCCGTCCTTCTTCCTAACAAACAAGGCGGGAGCACCCCAAGGTGACACACTCGGTCGGATAAGCCCTTTGTCCAGAAAGTCCTGTAACTGATCCTTTAGCTCTTTCAGCTCCGCCGGGGCCATCCGATAAGACGGTATAGAGATAGGCCCCGTGCCGGGGATCAGGTCGATGCAGAACTCAATCTCGCACTCTGGTGGCAGACCAGGCAACTCGTCAGGGAATACATCAGGAAACTCTCTCACAACAGGGACCTGGTCCAACGGAACCTCTGTGGAGCTAGTATCACAAACATAGGCTAAGAATCCCTGACACCCTTTCCTTAAGAGCTGACCAGCGCGAAGAGAAGAAATCAAGCTGGAAAGGGTAGCGCTATGATCTCCCTGAATAATAAGAACCGGCTCACCAGAAAAACTGAATCTGACTGCTTTCTTACGGCAGTCCACGGATGCATAACAGGTGGCTAGCCAGTCCATACCAAGAAGAACGTCAAAGTCTAGCATATCGAGGAGAATCAAATCGACTAAAGAATCCCTCTCCCTGATACGAACAGGACACGATCGGTACACGAAACGGGCAACAAACGACTCGCCTACTGGTGTAATAACGACAAGCGGCTGATCTAACAGAGAAGACTCTCGACCCAACCTCGGTGCAAAGTACGTGGATACATAGGAATGTGTGGAGCCTGGATCAAATAATACCCATGGATCAAAAGAACATACTGGCAGTGTACCTGTCACGACGGCATTGGATGCCTGTGCATCCTGAGGAGTCAACGCGAACACTCGGGCCTGTCCACCACTAATAGCTGGCTGTCCTCTGCCTCTACCTCAGCCTCTGCCTCTGCCTCTGTCGCCTCGTCCTCTCTGAACCGGACTGCCACGCCCACGACCTTTAGGAACCTCTGGCTGGCGTGGAGCATCATCAGGAGTAGGAAGTAGAGCTCTCTGAGGAGGTGGTAAGGGTGGTAAGGTCACATGCGGGACTGTCGCCGTGCCCTGGCGCCCCATGGTACAGTCTCTGACACGGTGGTACTGACTCCCACACCGAAAACATCCTGGAGACGACTGCTGGGTCTGTGGATATGAACCAAATAACTGACCTCGTCTTAATCCTCTGCCTCCACCATCTCCCGGAAATAATCTATCGCGGTGTCTACCCATCTGCCGCTGAGCTGGCGTATCAGTACGGATCCTCTTCGGCCCAGAAACGACCGGAGTCTCAGAAATACGCTCCTCCAAAAGTAAGGCTGCATCCATCGCGGCTGCGTATGTATCAAAGTACTGGGTGCCGATGGCAAGGAAGAGCTGTGTATCAAGCCCTCGCACAAACCTCTTTATTCTCTTCTCTTCTGTGTCTACTAGGTACGGAGCATATCGAGACAACTGGGTAAACTGTATATCATACTCCGACACTGTCATCCCAGGAGTCTTGCGCAGAGACTCAAAACTACGGGCTCGAGCATCTCGGACACTCTCCGGAAGAAAACGGGCAAGAAATGCAGCTGTAAACTCGTCCAAGGTCATAGAAGGTAGACCTGCAACTCGGCCTCTCTCTACTGAATCGTACCATGTCTGGGCAAGACCCTCCAGACGAAAACTCGCAAACTCCACCAATCTATCATCAGAACACCTCAACGAACGGCAAATCCGAGCCATCCTATCAAGAAATGCCTGTGGGTCCTCTGTCGCATCTGTACCGGTAAAAGCTGGAGGTCTCAATCTCATGAACTCCTGTAGTGAAACAGGGATAGTCTCCGTAGTAGCAGGAGTGACCATCTGTGCATCAGGTACAATCGTGGTCTGTGCGGTGGAAGGAATGTCCTCGGATCTCTGTGCCCGACTGGACTCAACTAAAGATCTCATCATCTGTCGCAACTCCTGCATACCGGCCTCTAATCTGGCAATACGGTCAGGATAAGGCGGATCAATATGACCCTGAGGGGTAGGCGTATCCTCCCACTCGATCCTTGCCACAGACGAGCCCGCTCGAATCTCATCCCTAGCGGCAGCCCGCTGAGCTCTCATAGTCTTTGGCGGCATCGAAGCTGGAATAAGAAACAGGACTGATAAGAACATTACAATTGAATCAAGGAATGCAAGGAATCAAGAAAGGAAATACAAGCAATTATGTCCTAAGGTCACTTAGACGGAGTACCGTATCGTAAGTATGCCGCGGATCATACCCACGCTATGCCACTCTGCTTAAGTCACCTACTCCATCTACCAAGGTCGTCCTACACTCAGGAAGGTAAAACCTACGCTCTGATACCAACTTTGTCACGACCCGAAAGTACGGAATGCGACTGACACTTAGATTACGAGACGTCTAAAGGCGTACCGTAACCCAAGTCAGCCAAAGCCCAGAAGAATCTAAACCCAAATCAAAAGAGAGTGAAGGAAAATCTTAAATGAAAACGGTTTTGAAATCAATTAAGTTGCATAGAATCCCTTTTTAAAAGAAAAAAAAAACATCAAAAATTTCAGAAAATTTCTGCAGAGTCTCCCCTGTATTTTCTATCCCCCAAAATGGGTACAACAAGATAATAAACCTGTAATCATAAAATGGCATCCCCAAGCGGGAGCTAGCTCTTCGCCCAAGGCGGATCACAACCACATGCAATATAATAGCAATATCAAGAAAAGAGTATAAAAGAAACGCAAAATATCAGAAAACACATCGCCGGCTCAAGTGAGCTCGACCCAAAAGAAACAAATATACAACCTCTCAGTCTCACCACTAGGTCACATATACAATATAAAGTGGTAGATGGAGAATACTAGATACAATGATAAAGCAAAAAGAAATAAAGTGTGCTCGCAACCCACCTACGGGCGATGTCACGAGTCTGAGTAAAAGGAACTGATGATAAGATAGCCCGCCGCTACAAGACTGACGGGTCCGACCTGCAAGACACTGTGGCACAACGGGGGTGAGTTTCCAGCTCGTGAGTAAATATAACATCTAATAAGGCAATCGTAAGAATGCACGCAATGCACCACAACATGCATGTCCATATGTGACATAATATCTCTAGTATGCATGCACAGGTATGCAATGTCATTATTAAGTCTTTAAGTGTTTTAAATGCTAAGGGTATTGAATTCTTAACTTTAGAACATGAATATCTGTATAATAGCTAAATACCATCAAGAAATCATCTGAAAACCCGTGTCAAGCATCGACACCAAATAGGAATCATATCTGTCTCAATATCGGGCTTCGTCAGTCCGGATCGGCCCATATCATAAATCTCACAACAACGGTCGGTATCCTCCGGATATCCACCGTGCCAGACATCACCGGTAGGTAGTCTTCCCCTGCCAGGCTCATCGTCTACAATTCGATCTTCTTGCCCCGGGGTACCATACCGGGCCCACCATGTACCCGAGACGGTTCATCCACTCCTCGAATCGGGTCTCGAAATCCAACAGAAAACATGAAAACTCATGGTGGACGACACATACATCACGAGAAAACCGCAACTTTGTTTTGAAAATGATAAATATAAGGTTTTGTTAAATTCTTGCGGTTTTCCCCAAAAATCCAGAAATCGCAGCAATACTGAAATCCTCAAGAAAATCATAATGTCCACATGTTATATATGATAAATGTCTATGATATCAATGTGTATGATGTGAATTTTGGCTAGAGTTCTATGTAAATATGATGATGATGCGAGATATATGCATGGGATGCAGTTTCATATATCAAGTATGAATGCAGGTGACGATATTAAGATAAACAGGTTCTATAGTGCACGTGGCATGGCAATTACCAAAGGCGTGTGTGTCACATGAATAGTGCGCATGCAACAGATGCCCATGGTAAGGTGTTCGTGTCCTACGAAATGATATCGCATAAGTATAGATGAATGTCCATGCAAGCTAATATACTGTTCGCTATAAGGGTATGCAGTGTACATGAATGGATAAGATAGCTAACAATATAAATCTTGCAAAAAGTAGGGTAATCCTAACTAGGAGGGGCACATCGCGCCATCCAGACGATTCCCCCATAGATGAATACATCTACTCACCTGAGTTGCCTTGCTAATCCGATCCGACCACCGCCTTGCCATTACGTGCCGTGTCCGATGTTTCCCCGACCGATCCTATATTTGCACAACACCAAGGATAAGATTACAAAATCTAAAACGATGCAAGTCACAATATAAAATTATCAACGCTCTCGAATTAAACATAGCATGCACTCGGTGCGCGGGAAAACGCACAAAAATCGCTAATCGTTAACTAGAATCGTCATTTCGGGGAAATCGACAAAACTAAAATCCGGCTAGACAAAACCCCACGTTCGTGCACTCTAATAGTCCTATACGAAGCTAATTATATCGCTAACATAACGCAATTTGATCGCATTCTAATCTTTGAAAAAATCTAGTAAGCAATTTGCTTACCGATTCGATACAAATATCGCCATTTTGTCGATTTAGCGAGCATAACACTACACAATTAACCACTCCAATCAATTAGATAACAAAACCCTAACTTAATCCAACCACCATGCTACAAACCCTAATATTTAAAATCAAGTCCTTCTCTTGATTTTCCTAAACAAACATTTACTACTAAACTAATGCTTCAAATTTCAATTCTAGCATATTTAAACTACAAGTTAACAAAAAGATTAGAATCTTCACCTCACAAGCTTGAATCCTAGCTTGATCAAGTCACCAAGAAGCCTCCTTTCATCAAGTTTTTGAACTAATTTGGGTTGAAGAGAGAGTGGATTAGGGTTTAGTGTTGAATGGAGATGGAAATTTGTGAATTTTGTATGAATTTTGACATGAAAAATGAAGCAAAATGAAGTGAGAAGAGAGGGGATTTTCTGCAGTGAGCTCGGCCAGCAGGTGAGGGAGGGAGTTGTGGAGAAATTTGGAGAAGTTTCTAGGTCAATAAACATCATATGTTATCATTTAATGCTTTCACATCAACAATTTACAAAAAAAACCTCATTTTACATCATTTTTCCATTAAATTTCCCACCCTAAAACCAAAAGTTTGCAAGACATGATATAATTTTATTAACACCATATTTTAGCTTATAAAGACTCCTAATTATGAAATTTACCTAATTAAATTTGTATTTATCCCTAATTTAATGTATTTAAAAAGGCTTAAAATAATAAAAAAAATAATTAATTACGAAAAAATTTTTTATTTAACTAGAAAATTATAAGTGACATTTTAGTGACAAAACTATAGTAATATCTTATCTAAATTTTGTATAATTAGGTCTACAATGAAAAATACCTATTTTGACTTTTTACGGAAAAAGCCGAAAAATTAGCCGATTACCGAAAAACTGCCTAAACGATTTTCGAAGGGTTACAGGTTCGTTCACATCCGCACACTTGTGCACGTTTGCTGACCGGACAGCTTATACTAGCGGGCTTTGGTTTAAGTCGGATCCTAGTATATGATTTGGGATTGGTTTTATCTCTTTGTATTCGTGTTCCTCGGATCACGAATACGGGTGCGTATGCACAGTTGCTTGAGACAGAGGGAGAGGACTTTGATTAGGGTTAATGACCATTGTCATTTTATTAACCCTAATGCTTATGTGTGTATTATGGTTAATTAATATTAGTTTAATATAATTGTGCATGGTTATGGTTGTTGACCATTTGACTATCTTGACTTGTTGACCTTAGTTGACATGTTGACCATCATCATTCCATATAAAAGATGCTCTTTGATCCTTGCAATTAGCATTAAATATGAAATGATAATGGTCATGTCTTGATTAAGCCATGACAATTATCTCACTAATTATCTATTTACAATAATTCACACATATATGAGAGAATGCTTCATATTTTCTCTCATTCTATCATTTACTTTCTCTCTCTTGCTCTTCCTCTTCCTCAAGCTCTCCCCTCTCATGTGTTGAGAAACACTTGAGCTTGAGAAAAACCTCTTCTTGATAATCTCTACTCTCATCTAGGGTTCTAGGATTAGCACTTCTAGCACCCTAGTTACTTCTAGCTTGGAGTTGAAGCCAAAGGTTGAGGCTTTCGGGTGGATCCTTCTTCGACGTGAGAAGACGACAAAGGTGATCCCTTTCTACTACTCCAAGGAGCAAGGAGAGAAGGACATAAAGCCCTAGGTATAACCATTCTAACCTTTAGCTAGTTTCTAGTTAGCTTTAGCTTGTTTTTGTTTAGCAAAGATCCTCCTTTGTTTAGTCCATGTTGCCTAGTATGATAAAAATTTGATTTTTATTCCGTTTTCCGCCTCCCCGTAAGCACCGGGGTGGGCAACGTGGACTTACAGACGTGCTGTGAGTCGACCAAGAAAAAGCGTTATTCGTTGGATGCTTCGATATAGGATCAGTTAGATGACCAGCTCCGGATAGAAGGATCTTACCCAGATGCATTGAGAGTCGATCGAAAACGGACGAATGAAGAGTATTCTTCCGACGATTTGGAAGAGTTCCCGAGGACATAGTTGGCCAGATACCTACCACAAGATATTGAGCAGTCGAGTTCGTAGTTTCGGAAGAGAGGCTCTAGATATGAATGCAACCGTTTGTAGCGCAGTCTACACAGTTACGAAGAGACAATTCCGAATTGGACCACATTGAAGAAAAGTCGAGCAAGAGGTTCATACGATATCTTGGCAAGATGACGTTCCACTCCATTAACATCAGAGATGTGATACGCATGCAGAGGCGTTGAATATGAATATATCTTTCAGAAGAAGTCGTGATGAGTATGCCGCTGTTCCGGAACAAGAAATGGATTAAGTAAAGAGTGATGACTTCCGGGCAGTTCGGCAAAGACGAGATTTGGGAGAGACCCCGATAGAGTCTTTGTGGAATAATACATAAGAAGACTTGGAACCAGGATCAATTGTATCATGCACATTCAGTGGCCCAGAGTTTCCATCATTGACGAGGCATGATATGAGTGACCATGCTAATTGGTCAGGAGATCTTCTGAAAAGCGCTAGAATCGGGCTGTAAAGCCGAAGAGGCATATAACTGGTAATCCACGGAAAGATATGAGAACCTAAGGACAGAGAGCTCCAGACCATGAACAGGAGGCAAGTAGATATCTTGCTCTACTAGCTTTGGACGCACCGACACCTTCTCGACCTTGAAGGAAGGACACATCGACGACGGTCAATTATGATTTGTGATTTGGTGATTCGGATTTGACGTTTCCATTGTTCTGGATTCTGGTATTGTGAGGATTTCGTTTTTTATGATTGATACTTCCTATGTGCACCATAGTTGCACATGATTCGTATTTCTACGTATCAGTTGTGCTGATTTTGTTTTGTGCACATTCATTGCACTCGATTTCTTATGCCGTCCGAGACATTTGATTTGGATTTCATACGTATTGGCATACATATAATTTGACTTATGCTTTCGGTATAGTTTGTAAGGATCCCTAGCGCGGAAGCAAGGTTTTGGGAGGCATCATCCATGCCGTTTTCAAATTTTTTTGCCGTTCTAAAGAACCCTAACCCTAGAATCTTAACTAAAGGTTTAAACAAACTAGCAATGTTAACAACTTAACATCCTAAGTCAATGTGGAATACAACCTTTGTAGACCGGTCCTTCACTTCTACAGCTCCGTGTAGTAGTCCCTTCGCTCCAAGTAGTGAACTCCCGAACTCTAGTAAGGGTTCACATGAAGAAATGAACAACCTTGCTCGATGTCTTCAAGGCCGAAAATGATCAACGTCGAGGAGACTCAAGTTCATGCTACCTCTTCACTAATGGTAGATTAGTGAAGCAAACACCCTAAACTAAATGGCTAATAGTAGAGGATGATGAAATAGGAAGTGGGCTCACTTTAGATTTTATTTTCTCACAATATTTTCTCACCTTGAGAAAAGCTAGTGAGCTTTCTCATTGAGGAAGAAGAAGCTCAAGTGAAGAATGAGAGAATGAACTCATGAGGTGAGAATAGCAACCATGGGTGAGTTAGTGTCATACACTAACTCATGTAGAGAATAAACCATGGGTAATCAATAATGCTTAGGTTAATAAATATCTACAAGTAAAACAAAATTAGTGGATTTGGTCAATGGTTCCACAAGCTTCTACAAGCTTCAACCATGTGACTAATTACCATTAATTTTGATTAACTTAGATAAATATAAACCCATCACATTATTAAGCATGGTGTAAGTCTCATACACCCATGTCACATGTGGCATCAAGCATGACACAATAGTTGTACATTAATATATATCACATATATACTATATGCACACAAGTGAGAAAAAGAAATGTTTAGTGAGCAAATATTAGTTAATGTAAGTTAATATATCAAATATATAATTATACATTAAATTATCAAATCAACACTTGATTTAATAATCCTGCTATATCACATACAACCGACTAATATCAAATGTAACAATCTATCGAATCAACACTTGATCCGATAACCCGGCTATATCATATATAACCGACCGATAACACATATCACGAGAATAGAATGCGGTATCACATACGCGCATTAATCTCGATCCCGCGCATATCACATATGTACTCCTACTTCGTTTCGCATGAACCAGGAAACCTCTGTGTAGGACTCTAAAGACTCGTCAATACGCCGGCAGTAGGTGATGATCATATCAAACACCCACAAGCCGCAAGTGGTCCGCTAAACGTAACGGCCACCCGGGTATTGAGCGATCAGAAGATCAACAAGCAAGCCTGCTCATACCCCTGCGAATCCAATCAGTAACACTACCGTACAGTCCGGTCTCTTCGTCTAATATGTCGCATATCAACAGCCTGGGGGTGGTATAACGTCAGACCCCAATAGCCTGATAAGTCATGCCGATGCAAGGTCCATAACGGTTCGAGAAACTACTGATAACACTTACCAGTAATTCTCAGCAACCCTGGCCAGGGATTTCTTGTTATGGCCAATCGACCATAGCGCAACATCAACTCCCAATACCGGGAGAGACGAATCCCCTCCTATCGCTTATTGCCTCCATGTGACTCGGGACTGTACCCAAAAACTACCCTTTTGCACGATCTCATGACCGTGGTATGGTGGAAATCAAAGCACAGTAGGAATCACACAAGACTCTATGACGATCTCGGGTCGAAAAACTAACATGTACCAGTGTCACCAGAGAACTGCTATCTGACGATAGGAATAATACCATCTAGGAGTTCTCGGCGAGTCTGTTCAGTGTACCCAGTCTCTACTGAGCACCCGTATACCTTCTCTGATGTCAAACACCAATGGATGTGGGATCATCCATCGCCCATCATATGGGTCGAGAAGCGTATACGCTAGTCTACTCTGGAGTATCCATGCCCCGTCTCGATACTCCCTCGACTAGGAACAATTATAGGGTGCACTTGTAGACTACCCTTTTCCCCACTAGTACGATCTACAACATAGTCCTGGTAGTCAAGTACACATCCTAAGGGCTTCATCAACATGTGAGAGCAAGACAGCATTACTTATACAAGTAAACATGTTAAGACAAAGTGCAACCAGATAGCATACTATCAGGTCGAGCAAGAAAATCCTCCATATATATGTCCAAGCATCCACTACAATATACATCACATGTACAGTAATGGCCTCTAAGACATACATATAACTAACAATCTCCCACTTGCACTAAGTCCATTTGTCGCAGTATCTCATACTCAACAATTTAGCAGTGGTTGTAGTATCCCATACTCAACTATCCCAAAATCTCTCAAATAGTATTTGGGGAAGCAAGCCTTGGTGAGTGGATCCGCCGTGTTAACCTCAAAATCTACTCTCCTTACCTCGATCCCTTGTAAATCAACCATCTCCCTGATCAGGTGATACTTGCCTCAGAATATATCTGGATCGCTGATGGGACGGGCGTTCCTAGGCCAAAGTCGCAACTCCATTGTTGTCTCAATAACACTTATTGGACGCTCAATGGTAGGAACCATGTTCATCTCATGAACAAGAAATGTCCAGACAGCCACTTTGGTAGTATCGTTGGTAGCAATGTATTCAGCCTTTACCGTCTAGTATGCCACGGTATCTAGCTTGGAACTCTTCCAATCATACCGTCCCTCCACTGAAGGTAAAGACAATGCCTGTGACTGACTTTCAGTCGACCTTATCACTCTGGAAGCTCGAACCAAGAACATTCTTCTAGTGCTTCTCAAGTACTTAAGAATGTCCTCCACATCTGTCCAGTGATTCTCCCAAGATCTGATTGATTCATGATCACTACACCTAGTGAGTCATCTACATCTGGTCTGGTACATAACATCGCATACATTGATAGAGCCTATTGCCGAAGCATAGGTTATCCTTTGCACCCGAGCTCTCTCCAAATCAGTCTTGGAAGACTTCTTTTGGGAGAGAGTGATTCCTGAGTAAGTGGACGAACCACCACGCTTAGAATCATCTATACTAAACCCCTTTAGTATGGTGTTAATGTACCTGGATTTGGGACACTCCCAACATCCACTTAGATCTATCGCCATAGATCATTAACAACAAGATGTAGTAGGTATCATCCAGATCTTCTATGGAGAATCCTCGTGATAAGAGGAGCTTGACCGAGTGTAGCATAGGAAACAATTTCCTATCAAGAGTATGTCATCTACGTACAATACGTGTAAGGCAACCTCACTCTCTATTACCTTCTTGTATATACAAGGTTCAGCTATCCTTTTGATGAAGTCAAACTTTTTGACTGCCATATCAAAACAGATGTTCCATCTCCGCGATGCATGCTCTAATCCTGATGGACTTAAGCATAGCTTTGAAAGTCTCAACTTTCCATCTACACCATGAATCTTCTCAAGATCCACTTGCTCCCAATGGGTTTTACCCCTTTAGGTGCAACATTCAAAATCATATTTTGTTGGTGTATATGGATTCCATCTTTGATTGCATAGCATCCAGCCATTTCACAAAGTCTCCACTTGTGATGTCCTGCCTGAACCTTAGTTGGGCCATCATCTACCATGATGCAATCCTCGCTCCCACTGTCCCGAGAAGACCGTAGTATCTCTCAAGTGGATGAGGAACCCTACCAGATTGGCGGAGAAGCTGAGGTTCGTTGGAGACTATTGAATCCTTTGGTTTCACCAAATCATCAGCTGTTAGTTTGTCTAGCTGGAACTCCTTCCAGTTCTACCTCATGACCACAAATTTCATCACAAGAAATTCCTTTTCTAAAAAGGTGGCATGCTGAGAAACAAAACGCCTTTTGCTCATCAGAGTGGTGGAAGATATTCCCTCACAATGTTTGGGATATCCAACAAACTTATAAAGATCTGACCTTGCCTCGAGCTTGTCCGGATTTTGCTTTTCAACATAGGCTGGACAACTCCATATCTTAACTCGTTTAAAATATGGTCTCTTCCCATACCATATCTCATATGGAGTGGTAGGCACTGATTTGGATGGAACCCCATTCAATAAGTATGCAGCTTCTTAAGTGCATAACACCAAAAGGAAACAGGTAACTCAGTAGTACTCATCATAGAGCGCACCATATCTCATAGGGTGCGATACCTCCGCCCCGATACACCGTTGTGCTGTGGTGTATATGAAGGAGTAAGCTGAGAGAGAATCACATTCTCCGTTTATAAATGTAGGGTTCCTAGGCACTCTCAAGAGGTCTCACAAGGCATCAACCATGCCAATTTCAAAAAATATACGGTGCCGAGAAACCCTAGACTACGGATCGTTGGCTAGAATTCTAGGCGACAAATCAAACTAGTTAACAAATTAACTAAGTGAACGGAAATACAACCTTTGTAGATCCGGTGCTCCACCTCCATAGCTCCGCAATGATGTCTCTCCGCTGTCCAAAATGAATCCCGGGCTCAAGCGTCGGCTTCATCGGAGAAATGGCGGGCTAGGTCATCGACGACGTGCCGAAGATGATCTACGTCGAGGCATCGCTAGATCAAGCTCCAACTTCACCAAGTCAAGAAACTTGTGAAGAAAACACACTCTACTACTTGGCAAGAGGTAGAGGATGAAGAAATAGGAAGTGGGTAGACTTTAGAATTGGATTTCTCACTTGTTTCATCAATCCACCATTGATGAAGTCAAGCTTCTTCAAGGAAGAAGAAGATGAAGAAGAAGAAGAAGAAGTTATGATAAGCTAATTAGAAAATAGAAAATAAAAGAATACTTATCATAATCAACCATGGTCAAGTGTAGAGACTAAATTAAGGTTAAGTGAATGGTTAGGTTAGGTATGAAGACAAAAATGGTGACTAAGTCAAAAGCTTCATGAAGCTTCAACATATATCCAAATAAAGCCACCATTTTTCTTTTCATTTTCCAAAAAGAAAATAAATAAATAAATGAATAAATAGATATGAAAAACAAAACCCTAACCATTTAAATAACCATGGTTTAATCTTTACACAAACTCAAGTAAGCATGTATCATCAAACATGATACAATCAAGTGCACAAAAGTATATCACATATACAACTTATGAACTTCAAGTGAGAAAATCCATTTAAAGTGAACCAATACTAGTTAATGCAAAGTAATATATCAAATATATAATTATACATTAAATCATTAAATCAACACTTGATTTAACGATCCGGCCATATCGCATATAACCGACTAGTATCCTATGTATCGGCTTACCGAACCAACCCTTGATTCGATAACTAGGTTATATCGCATACAACCTTTCGATACATTCATCGCGAGAATGGAATACGGTATCACATACACGAATCATTCTCGGTCCCGCACATATCTCATATGCGCTCCTATTTCATTTCGCTTGTGCCAGGAAACCTCTGTGTAGGACTCTAAAGACTCGTCAATACGCCGGCAGCAGGTGATGATCATATCAAACACCCACAAGCCGCAAGCGGTCTGCTAAACGTAACGGCCACCCGGGTATTGAGCGATCAGAAGATCGACGAGCAAGCCCGCTCAAACTCCAGTGAATCCAACCAGTAACACTACCGTACAGTCCGGTCTCGTTGTCTGATATGTCGCATATCTTGCCTGGGGGTGGTAAACGTCAGACCCCAATAGCTCGATAAGTCGTGTCGATATGAGGTCTATAACAATTCGAGAAACTACTGGTAACACTTACCAGTAAATCTCAACAACCCTGGCCAGGGATTTCCTGTTATAGCCAATTGAACACAGTGCAACATCAACCCCCTATACCGGGAGAGACGAATCCCCTCCTATCGCTCATTGCCTCCATGTGACTCGGGACTGTACCCAAAAACCACCGTTTTGCACGCCCTCTTGGACGTGGTAAGATGGAAATCAAAGCACAGTGGGAACCACACAAGACTCTATGACGATCTCGGGTCAACAGACTACTTTGTACCAGTGTCACCAGAGAACTGCCATCTGACGTAAGGTATAATACCATCTGGGAGTTCTCGGCGAGTCCGTCCAGTGTACCCGGTCTCTACTGAGCACCCGTATATCATCTCTGATGTCAAACACCGATGGATATGGGATCATCCATCGCCCATCTGTATGGGTCGAGAAGGTACACGCTAGTCTACTCTGGTATATCGATGCCCCATCTCGATACACCCACGACTAGGGACTTTCAAGGATGTACTTATGGACTACCATGTTCCCACTAGTATGATCCGCATCATAGTCCAGGTAGTCAAGTACACATCCTAAGGGCTTTACCAACATGTAATAGAGAGACAATCTGAGTACACGTTAAGGTAAAGAGTAACCAGATAGCATACTATCATGTCGAGCAAGAAAGTCCTCCCTATATATGTCCCAGCATCCACTACAATATACATCCTATGTACAGTAATGGCCTTTAGGGCATACATATAACTAACAATCTCCCACTTGCACTAGGGCCATCTGTAGCAGTGGTTGTAGTATCTCATACTCAACCATCCCATGAAAGTCTCTCTCTGGGAATAGGCCTTCGTGAGTGGATCCGCCGTGTTGTCCTCTGAGTCTGCTCTCCTAACCTCGATCAACCTGGAGATCAACCATCTCCATGATCAGGTGATACTGCCTTAGAATATGTCTGGATCACTGATGGGACGGGGGTTCCTGGCATAAGCCACAACTCCATTGTCACACAATGGTAGGAACTAAGTTCATCTCATGAACTAATATACATCCAAACAGCCTCTTTGGTAGCATCTTAAGCAGCGATGTATCCAGCCTTTATCGTCTAGTATGTCACGGTATCTAGATTGGAACTCTTCCAACATACCGTCCCTTTACTGAGGGTAAAGACAATGCCTGCGACTGACATTCAGTCGTCTTTATCACCCTGGAACCCTTCTAGTGATTCTCCCCAGGATCGATTGATACCATCTCACTACAGCTAGTGAGTTTTCTAACATCCATTTAGATCTATCTCATAGATCCAAAACCCAGGATTTAGTAGGTATCATTTTGATCCTATATGGAGAATCCTTGTGATAAGCGGAGATTGATCGAGCGTAGCATAGGAAACTCCTTCCCTATCAAGAGTATGTCATCCACGCACTCTACGAGGATCACCACCATACTCCCTACTACCTTTTTGTATATACAAGGTTCATCTACCATTTTGATGATGTCAACTTCTTTGACTAATCCATCAAAACAGATGTTCCAACTCCGCGATGCCTGCTTTATCAGATAAAGCATCTTGCTCACGTTTTCGCTGCTCCCACTGGCTACGAGGCCCTCTGGCTGTGTACTTATAGACACACTCTTCTAAAACATCATTTAGAAAAGGAGTCATAGCACCCAACCGCCCGATATCGTAGTCATGGTATGTAGCCGTGGCAAGTAGGATCTGGATGGACTTAAGCATAGGCACTGGAAAAAGGTTTCATCATTATCCACGCCTGGTTGATGACGAAAACCTTTAACAAGTCTAGCTTTGAAAGTCTCAACCTTTCCATGTACACCAAGTAATCTTCTCAAGATATACTTGCTCCTGATGGGGATTTAACCCTTCAGATATAGCTACCAAAGTCCATACTTTGTTGGTGTATAAGGATTCCATCTCAGATCGATAAGCATCCAGCCATTCTTACAGAGTCACACTCCTGATGGCCAGCTCGAAACTAGTTGGGTCATCATCTCATGATGCAATCCTCGCTCCCACTGTCATAGAGAAACCAAAGTATCTCTCAGGTGGGTGAGGAACCCTACTAGATCGGCGGAGAGGCTGAGGTTTGTTGGAATCTACTGAATCCTTTGGTTGTACCAAATCATCTGCTGTAGTTTGTATAGCTGAAACACTTCCAGTTCTACATAACTGACCTTGCCTCGAGCTTGTCCGGATTTTGCTTTTAGACATAGGCCGGACAACCCCAAATCTTAACTAGCTTAAGACATAGGCTCTTCCCTTTCCATATCACATATAAAATGGTAGGCAACTGATTTGATTGGAACCCTATTCAATAGGTATGCAGCTTCTCAAGTGCATAACTCCCAAAAGGAAATAGGTAACTCAGTAGTACTCATCATAGAGCACACCATATCAAATAGGGTGTATCTGCTCCACCCCGATATACCATCGTGCAATGGTGTATACGGAGGAGTAATTCTGAGAGAGAATCTCATTCTTAGAATAGTCCAGGAATCTCGTGCTTTAGTATTCTCCTCCTTGATCACATCAAAGGACATAATACTTATACCCTTATTTTGGTTCTCTACTTCTAACTTATATTCTGTGAATATCTTAAAAGGTTCGGACTTGTGTTTCAACAGGAATATAGGTCTGAATCTCGAAAGATTATCAGAGAATGTAATGAAGTAAAAAGAACCGGTCTTGGCATGTGTAGACAGGGGACCTAACATACATCAACATGTATCATCCCAAGAGTTCACTAACTCTTTCTCTGTTTCCAATAAACAGAGCTATGGTCATCTTATCTTTGTGACATGACTGGCGAGTTTCACAAGATGTAAATTCAAACTAATTTAAATATGCATCTATATGTAACTCCAGCTAGTCGGGTCGCATTGATATGACCTAGTCTACAATACATCAAGAAGGATCCGTTCATTTCTGAACTCTTCCTCTTGTGTGTGTTCAGTATACTAAGAACTGTAGTTTGATTTAGAACATTAATGCTTTTAGATAACGTGCCTGAACCGATCAATTTTTGATATAGGAAATGTTCAAAACATTATCCAACAATACAAAATTATATCCTTTCTTTACTAATAAAGAGACTGATATGATTTTGTATATCAGGTTCGGTATCTAATAGCATTTGTTCAGAATCAATGTATTGGTAATACAGGGTGACAGTGACCAACAGACTTGGCTGCAACACTTGCCCCGTTTTCTGCCTCATGAAACTTATCACCCGTTCTCAGTTTTTCTACCCTTTTGTAGCCCTATGTAACATATTACATATCTGGGATCCTGATCCGGTATCATATACCCAGGATGCGGAGGATACTGAGAAACAGTTCTTTATAATGAACACACCCGAAGATGATGCATCAACATGCACTCTCTTCGTTTGGGCAGCACGGGAAATCTGGTATTCCCCAATTTCCTGCTCTGTCTTATAACAATTATAAGTTGGAGCGGGACCAACGTTCCCACGCTCAGTATAACAAGCGGGTTCGGTCAATAATCCGTATTATTATCTTGATTAAGGCGTGATATGGTCGCTACCAGGAGAGAGAGAGAAGAAAACACTCAGCGTGCGCTTTGTCAAGGATAGATTGGTTATTATTTTATCTAATCAGGATGGCTCCCACTGCTTTTTATCAAATCTTCCTTCAAACCCTAAAAGGAAAGACTAGTCGGGATTAATTACACACTACAAGTTCGCCAATCTTTCAGCCAGGCCAGTGTCGGTACTTTGAGGGAGGTCCCCCGTGCTTTCGCACGAACCTAATTAATGTAAACCTCGTTTTCCCAGAGGCGTAACCTCGTTGACACCTTTCTAGACACCTACTTGATCAGCTAATTGTAGTGTATAAAACTCTCCCAGGAGTAACACTTACTCGCAGCGGGTATCGGGATCCAACTATCTCATAGAAGGTATGCAATCTCATTGCAAATTTCAACACTTGAAATTCCCGATAATATTTTGCCCCTAGCGTCCTATGACCTTGACGCAGGCCAACAAACCATAGTCCGCTAGTCAAGTTCAACCCGTCATTTCCTGATTGAATTAAACCCACCCGCACGACCCTTGACGCAGGCCAACAAAGTCGCACGACTACCCTAATCCAATCTGCATCATATGCATAAGCAGATAAATACTAGTTAGCTACCGCACACTACGCCTTGACGCAGGCCAACAAACGTAGCACGAATACTAACTACTACTTATCTGAAATGACGGAGGGCTACGACAGGTTTTTCTGAAAACCTATTGCGTAATGAACTTGATATCGTTGTAGGATCGAATGAATTTTAAAATGGAGTGTTTTTAAGGCTTTTCTAGTTTTGCTAAAGGAGTCACTCCCGGTGAAGGGATCGTCGGTCCTTTCCTCGTCGAATGAGGTGCGGGATATATCATATATATCGCTGTGCAAAGCAAAAACTCTTAAAAGCAGTCAAAAGACAAACCGAATGTGTAGCATCTGCCAGTTATTGCTAAAGGAGTCACTCCCGGTGAAGGGATCTCGGTCCTTTCCCTATCGAATAAGGTGCAGGATATATCATATATACCGCTGTGCAAATCAAGAACTGTAGCTACCTGTTTTATTTTGAAATTCGATTCCACAACATCTTAGGTTTCTTTTCTTTCATTAATCATATTAATGAAGTCCCATCATTTAAGTACATAAATATCACAGATAAATATGACGTACACTTATGCCATCCGCATTCGCCTCGATGTCCCCTCGTGCACCGTTAGGTTAGGTAACTAACGGCAGAGCGGGGCAGGGCTAGCGCGGGTGTAAAACATAAGTAATGTCTATATAATATATCATATACACTATATACCGTATCTATCACAGAACATCACATGATCACATCACAGATATCGCAGCAGAAGAAACATATGAAATATTGGATATACTAGGACGTCCGTGTTTTCAATACGAGCCAGTATAAAACACGGATTCCACGGTCGCGATGAATAGCCAAACCCACACCCCTAGACCCCTACGAGAGCGGCAAGCAACCCTACCAATTCTAGAGTTAGGTGACCCGGACTCGACTACTCGAGTTGGTCTCCCACTGGAGTCCAGAACCCGGTTACTTGTGCCCTCCTCCTTGGGTCTATCCTAGTGCGGAAAAGTAAATAATATACAAATGGTGACATCTTCCGCCATCTGGAAGTGCCCCAATAAAAGAATATTACATACAAGTTTTTACATGAATGAAAATGAAAAACACTCATCTCACATAAAAACCCCCGGCTATTCAAACACGACGATCCAATATAACATATCCAGCAACACATAACATCACATGTCATCAACGTAAGTAATATGCGCATCCCAATTGTCGTTGACATATAGCAACGAAACCGGCGATATCACATATTACACTTATGGTCACAGAAAAGAAAGTGTAAAACTACAACAGTTGGAATCCGCAACCTCTTTAGACATCGCATGCCTAATCAAATGAATTACTTAGACATCACATGCCTAACAATTATAAACCCCGCATTTTAGTCTCATTATCGAAAACTCTTTTCAATTCAATGTCGGGCAATTCAACAAGATTCCCGGCATCCAGATCAAATGCTCGTCGCAAACTTTAGTAGGCGGCCGCACCCCCGACGCCGTCGACGAAGTGCACCAAGGCGGAACACCGCTGCCGCGAGCACCCGAACGGATGCTTTCGGCGACGGGGTTCTCCTACAGTCACTTGGTCGGGGCTATGGAGTGAGGCTGTCTATTAAGTTTACCCGGCGAGTATCCGCGTACGCTACGTGATTGCGACGGACTTTTGATCACATCAAAATTCCGTGGCAACCGATCAAGTGAGACTAAACTGCTATGTTTATAACATTCATTCAGTTATCTCATAACTACTTGTGAATTCCAATTATTGTATCACATTCCGAATAAACAGAAAATGTTAAACTTTCCGATCGAACATTCGAACACCCAAGTTTTCCCGATACAGCTCAACACATGAAATAAGTCTAACAACATTCAGTTCGTGCCTCAGTACCAATGGTCCAGCCGTAGAAGGGTCAAGCCAACGCCTCACATGTGGCACGCCGTACTGCCCCAAACCCTAAGGTTCAAAGGGCAGTTCAAGACGGTCACATAATCGAGTTAAGGTTTGTTATCTTCTAGAGGGTCCATCGCGTTACTTGCACTACTTAGAACGTCGTTAAACTACGGAAAAATCCAACACTTGGAAATTTCCCGACAGGGGAAAAATTGGGTATTTATATCTGGTCGAACTTTTTAACATATTCTAAAATTTATCCGGAAAGCCACATAGACAAAATCTGATACTTCGATCGAAACCCCAAATCCCCAAAACAACCCCAGAAAATCCAACTCTTGAATAAATATTAAAACATCCCAGAAAACTCAGCATTAAAAGTAAAGAGTTACTGTGCAGACAGTATTGGGAGAAGGGACAAAAGTGGCGCGGAACCGCCGCATTAGCCAACTAATGCCGCGGTTCCGCCGCACTGTAGCAGATTCACACAAAAATTTTTGCATCGTAATTCTTATGTTTTCCTGCTGAATTTTTTAAGAATTTTTAATTTGGAAAAATCCACGTTTTTAGAAAAAGTCCAGAGAGCATTTTCCGGGTTAGGTTTTCGGTTCGATCGAGTTTCAAACGACGTCTAGACTTCGCCTAAGGCTCTAGCTAGGCTCTGATACCACTGTAGGGTTCCTAGGCACTCTTAAGAGGTCTCACAAGGCATCAACCATGCCAATTTCAAAAAAATACGGTGCCGAGAAACCCTAGACTACGGATCGTTGGCTAGAATTCTAGGCGACAAATCAAACTAGTTAACAAATTAACTAAGTGAACGGAAATACAACCTTTGTAGATCCGGTGCTCCACCTCCATAGCTCCGCAATGATGTCTCTCCTCTGTCCAAAATGAATCCCGGGCTCAAGCGTCGGCTTCATCAGAGAAATGGCGGGCTAGGTCATCGACGACGTGCCGAAGATGATCTACGTCGAGGCATCGCTAGATCAAGCTCCAACTTCACCAAGTCAAGAAACTTATGAAGAAAACACACTCTACTACTTGGCAAGAGGTAGAGGATTAAGAAATAGGAAGTGGGTAGACTTTAGAATTGGATTTCTCACTTGTTTCATCAATCCACCATTGATGAAGTCAAGCTTCTTCATGGAAGAAGAAGATGAAGAAGAAGAAGAAGAAGAAGTTATGATAAGTTATTTAGAAAATAGAAAATAAAAGAATACTTATCATAATCAACCATGGTCAAGTGTAGAGACTAAATTAAGGTTAAGTGAATGGTTAGGTTAGGTATGAAGACGAAAATGGTGACTAAGTCAAAGCTTCATGAAGCTTCAACATATATCCAAATAAAGCCACCATTTTTCTTTTCATTTTCCAAAAAGAAAATAATTAAATAAATGAATAAATAGATATGAAAAACAAAACCCTAACCATTTAAATAACCATGGTTTAATCTTTACACAAACTCAAGTAAGCATGTATCATCAAACATGATACAATCAAGTGCACAAAAGTATATCACATATACAACTTGTGAACTTCAAGTGAGAAAATCCATTTAAAGTGAACCAATACTAGTTAATGCAAAGTAATATATCAAATATATAATTATACATTAAATCATTAAATCAATACTTGATTTAACGATCCGGCCATATCGCATATAACCGACTAGTATCCTATGTATCGGCTTACCGAACCAACCCTTGATTCGATAACTAGGTTATATCGCATACAACCTTTCGATACATTCATCGCGAGAATGGAATACGGTATCACATACACGAATCATTCTCGGTCCCGCACATATCTCATATGCGCTCCTATTTCGTTTCGCTTGAGCCAGGAAACCTCTGTGTAGGACTCTAAAGACTCGTCAATACGCCGGCAGCAGGTGATGATCATATCAAACACCCACAAGCCGCAAGCGGTCTTCTAAACGTAACGGCCACCCGGGTATTGAGCGATCAGAAGATCGACGAGCAAGCCCGCTCAAACTCCAGTGAATCCAACCAGTAACACTACCGTACAGTCCGGTCTCGTCGTCTGATATGTCGCATATCTTGCCTAGGGGTGGTAAACGTCAGACCCCAATAGCTCGATAAGTCGTGTCGATATGAGGTCTATAACAATTCGAGAAACTACTGGTAACACTTACCAGTAAATCTCAGCAACCCTGGCCAGGGATTTCCTGTTATAGCCAATCGAACACAGCGCAACATCAACCCCCTATACCGGGAGAGACGAATCCCCTCCTATCGCTCATTGCCTCCATGTGACTCGGGACTGTACCCAAAAACCACCGTTTTGCACGCCCTCTTAGACGTGGTAAGATAGAAATCAAAGCACAGTGGGAACCACACAAGACTCTATGACGATCTCGGGTCAACAGACTACTCTGTACCAGTGTCACTAGAGAACTGCCATCTGACGTAAGGTATAATACCATCTGGGAGTTCTCGGCGAGTCCGTCCAGTGTACCCAGTCTCTACTGAGCACCCGTATATCATCTCTGATGTCAAACACCGATGGATATGGGATCATCCATCGCCCATCTGTATGGGTCGAGAAGGTACATGCTAGTCTACTCTGGTATATCGAGGCCCCGTCTCGATACACCCACGACTAGGGACTTTGAAGGATGTACTTATGGACTACCATGTCCCCACTAGTATGATCCGCATCATAGTCCAGATAGTCAAGTACACATCCTAAGGGCTTTACCAACATGTAACAGAGAGACAATCAGTATACACGTTCAGGTAAAGAGTAACCAGATAGCATACTATCATGTCGAGCAAGAAAGTCCTCCCTATATATGTCCCAGCATCCACTACAATATACATCCTATGTACAGTAATGGCCTCTAGGGCATACATATAACTAACAGTAAATTCCAGGAACTCCATGCCCAAGTATTCTTCTCCTCGATCACATCGTAGGACTTTAACACTTCTACCCGTTTGGTTCTCAACTTCAAGCTTATATTCCTTGAATTTCTCAAAAGTTTCAGACTTGTGCTTCAACAGGAACATATGTCCGAATCCTGAGAAAAAATCAGTGAATATAATGAAGTACAAAGAACCAACCATGGCATTGATAGACTTAGGACCGTATACATCATCATGTATCCGTCCCAAGAGTTCAATAACTCTTTCTCTGTTTCCAGTAAACGGAGTATCGGTCATTTTACCTTTGAGACTGTTAGTTATATATATGCCCTAGAGGCCATTGTTGTACATATTATGTATATTATAGTGGATGCTTGGATATATATAGAGAGGACTTTCTTGCTCGACATGATAGTATGCTATTTGGTTTCACTTTGTCTTAACATGTTGACCTGTATTAGTTTGTTGTCTTGCTCTCACATGTTGATAAAGCCCTTAGGATATGTACTCAACTACTGGGACAATTATGAGATCACACTAGTGGGGCCAGGGTAGTCAAAGAGTACATCCTATAATTGTTCCTAGTCGAGGGTGTGTCGAGACAGGGCATCGATACACCAGAGTAGACTAGCGTATACGCATCTTGACCCATATGATGGGCGATGGATGATCCCATATCCATCGGTGTTTGACATCAAGGATGGTGTACGGGTGGTCAGTGGAGACTGGGTACACTGAACGGACTCGCCGAGAACTCCTAGATGGTATTATACATATCGTCAGATAGCAGTTCTTCGGTGACACTGGTACAGGTTAGTCTGTAGACCCGAGATCGTCATAGAGTCTTGTGTGATTCCCACTGTGCTTTGATTTCCATCATACCACGTCCAAGAAGGCGTGCAAAACGGTGGCTTTTGGGTACAGTCCCGAATGACATGGAGGCAATGAGCGATAGAAGGGGTTTCGTCTCTCCCGGTATTGGGAGTTGATGTTGTGATGTGTTCGATTGGCTATAACTGGAAGTCCCTAGCCAGGGCTGATATGGAGTGCTGCTGGTAAGAGTTATCAGTAGTTTCTCGACCCGTTATGAGCCTTATATCGACACGAATTATCGGTTACTGGGGTCTGACGTATACCACCCCTAGACTAGATATGCAACATATTAGACGAAGAGACCGGACTGTACGGGAGTGTTACTGATTGGATTCACAGGAGAATGTACAGGCTTACTTGTTGATCTTCTGATCGCTCAATACCTGGGTGGCTGTTACGTTTAGCTGACCGCTTGCAGCTTGTGGGTGTTTGATATGATCATCACCTACTGCCGGCGTATTGACGATTCTTTAGAGTCCTACACAAAGGTTTCCTGGCTCAGGCAAAACGGAGTAGGAGCACATATGTGATATGTGCGGGACCGAGAATAATACGATATGAGATACCGTATTCTATTCTCACGATATAAGATATCGGCCGGGTATATGTGATATAGCCGGGTCACCGGATCAAGTGTTGATTCGATGAATTGGTACATGTTATATTAGTCGGTTATATGTAATATAGCCGGATTGTCGGATCAAGTGTTGATTCGATAATTTAATGTATAATTATATATGTGATATATTACATTACGTTAACTAATATAAGCTCGCTTTATTGATTCATTTTCTCACGAGATAATACATTGATATATATGCGATATATGTTAATTGTATTATTTTCTTTTGTAACAAAATATATTGTATATGTGATATATAATATTGTAACATGTTAGAGTTACAAATTTAACAAAAGATTAGGGTTTTAACTTGGTTAGGGTTTGGATTAGGGTTAGCATTTGCATGAAGCTTCCATGAAGCTTCATGAAGCTTTGACTTTCTCTTTAGCTTGATATTTTGTAAAGATATTATGTTAACCCAATCCAAACCATTAACTCTAGTTAATTTTCTACAAGGGTTAACTCCTTCATGCTTAACCCTTCGTTAGATTTGTAACCGCTACAATAATTCATTATTCATCACAAAAGGATTAGCTCATGATTCTTCTTCTTCCTTTGTTGAAAAGCTTCACTAGCTTTTTCAAAAGTGGTGAATAAAAGTGAGAATTTGAAAACAAAAGAGAGCAATATTCCTACTTCATCATCCTCATCTATTCTAGCAACTTAGATTAGGGTGTTCACTTCTCTAATAAGTTGTTTAGTGAAGTGTAAGCTTGGGTTAGAGATTCTTCAAGGTAGATCATCTTGGATCATGAAGACTACAAGCAAGGTGTCTCATTTACCTCATGGAGCCACTCGAGAGTCGGAGTTTATGTTGATCGCAGCGAAGGGACCTCAACATGGAGCTTATGAAGCGAAGGAACGGACTACAAAGGTTGTAATCCCTATCTCTTAGTTGTAAATATGTTTACTTGCATGTTAAACCCTAATTATCTAGCAAAGATCCCGGCTTTGGGTTGTTCGGCACGTCTAATTTTTTATTCGAGCATGGTTGATGCCTTATTAACCCTTGTAAGAGTGCCTAGGAACCCTACAGTGGTATCAGAGCCTAGCTAGAGCATTAGGCGACGTGTATACGAAGTTAAAACTCCGATCGAACCCCGTAACATCGAACTTGACCCCGTCTTTGGAAATTTTGTAAAAATGTGATTTTTTCCGCATTAAAAATACTCAAAAAAATAAGCAGGGAATTCTAAGGGTAACCCTGAAATACGAGCCCCCGAGGCTCTCAAAGGGCCACGGAACCGCGGCAAGAACATGCTTGTCGCGGCGGTTCCGCGGCCATATGTGGGAATTGGAGACACGTGTCTGGTGGATATATCCATAGCTATTTGTAGCTGCTTCTGGGTATTTTTAATCTGACTTAAGTGTTGAGTTTTCTGAGGATCTTTTGGTATTCGTTGATTCGATCGGAAAATTTAATTTCGTTCTGTTTTCCGGATAATTTAGAAAGTATTAAAATGTTCGAACGGATATCATTAACTCATTTTTTCCCGACACGAAAAACTTTCAAGTGTTGAATTTTTCTTGAGTTTAAATCTTTCGGAAAAACGTGCAAGTAAGGCGGTGGACCCTCTAGAAGAACACAAACCTTAACTCGATTATGTGACCGTCTGAACCGCCTCTAAACCTTAGAGTTTGGGGCAGTACGGCGTGCCACATGTGAGGGGTTGGCTTGACCCTTCTACGGCCGGACCATTGCTACTGTGACATATTCTGAGATTATTTGAACTCCGCTCAAGTGTTGAGCTATTTAGGAAATCTTGGGTAATTGATTATTATATCGGAAAGTTTAATATTGTCTATTTATCTGGAATGTGATACAATATGTGGAATTCATATAGTTAGGCATGAAATGCGAAGTATGTGATATTTCGGATTTACGATGTCTAAAGTGATTGTGGATTCTAAATGTTGTAGTTTTACACTTTCTTTTCTGTGACCATAAGCGTAGTATGTGGGGTATCGCCGGCTTCGTTGCTATACATCAACGACAATCGGGATACGCATACTTGCTTACGTTGATGATATGAGATATTATGTGTTGCTGTGATATGTTGTATTGGATCGTCGTGTTCTGAATAGCCGGGGGTTTTATGTGAGATGAGGGTTTTTTATTTTCATTCATGTAAAATTCATTTGTATGTAATATTCTATTATTGGGGCACTTCCGAGGTGAGGTTGATGTCACCATTGTATATTATTTACTTTTCCGCATTAGGTAGACCCAAGGAGGGGAGCGCAAGTAACCGGGTTCTAGGGTCCAGTGGGAGGCCATCTCGAGGAGTCGAGACCGGGTCTCCTAACTCTAGAATTGGCAGTGTTGCTTGCCACTCTCGTAGGGGTCTAGGGATGTGGGTTTGGCTATTCATCGCGATCGTGGAATCCCTGTTTTATACAGGATCGTATTAAAAACACGGACATCCTAGTATATCCAATATTTCATATATGTTCTTTTGCTGCAATGTTCTGTGATGAGATCATATTACTGCCTGAGACGAATGCTTAGACTTTATATATATGCTGATATATAAATATTACTGCTTTCGTTTCTTCTGTGATGCTTAGGAAGCATAAGCTGATGGGATATATTAATGAGATTAATAAAAGAAAAGAAACCTAAAAGATGTTGTAGAATCAAAACTTTATAAAAAGGGTAGCTACAGTTTTGCTTTGCATAGCGGTATATATGATATACCCTACACCTTATTCGATGAGGAAAGAGCCGAGATCCCTTCACCGGGAGTGACCTCTTTAGCTAAACTGGCAGATGCTACAAACTCACGGTTTAGTTTTTGATTGCTTCAATAGTTCTTGCTTTGCACCGTGGTATATATGATATACCCATCACCTTATTCGATGGGGAAAGAGCCGAGATCCCTTCACCGGGAGTGACCTCTTTAGCGAAACTACAAAAGCCTCAAAAACACTCCTTTTCAAAATAGGTTTTCTGAAAAACCTGCGTAGCCCTCCGACATTTCAGATAGATAATACTTAGTATTCGTGCTGCGTTTGTTGGCTTTCTTCAAGGCGTAGTGTGCGGTAGCTAACTATTGCTTATCTGTAACATATGATGAGATTGGGTTAGGATAGTCGTGCGGCTTTGTTGGCTTTCGTCAAGGGACGTACGGCTGGGTTTAATTCAATCAAGAAATGTACGGGTTGAACTTGACTAGCGGACTATGATTTGTTGGCATTCGTCAAGGTCATAGCACGTTAGGGGCAAAATATTATCGGGAATTTCAAGTGTTGAAATTTGCAATGAGATTGCATACCTCCTATGAGATAGTTGGATCCCGATACCCACTGCGAGTAAGAGTTACTCCTGGGAGAGTTTTACAAAGGACAATTAGCCGATCAAGTAGGTTTCTAGAAAGGTGTTAACGGGGTTATGCCTATGGGAAAACGAGGTTTATATTAATTAGGTCCGTGCGAAAGCACGGGGAACCTCCCTCAAAGTACCAACACTGGCATGGCTGAAAGATTGGCGAACTTGTAAGGTGTAATTAATCCCGGCTAATCTTACCTTTTAGGGTTTTAAAGAAGATTTGATAAAAAGCAGTGGGAGCCATCCTAGTTAGATAAGATAATAACCAATCTAATCTTACAAGAGCATACGCTAAAGTGTTTTCTTCTCTCTCTCTCCAGGAAGCGACCATGTCAGGCCATAATCAAGATAATAATATGGATGTATTGACTGAACCCGCTTATTATACTGAGTAGGGGATCGTAGGTCCCGTTTTATCTTATAAGTGTTATAAGACTGAGCAGGAAACAGGAGAATATCTGGATTCTCACGCCGCCCAAACGAAGAAAAAGCATGCTGATGCATCTTCTTCGGGTGTGTTAGTTATTGAGAACTGTTTCTCAGTTCACCCTGCATCCTGGGTATTAAATACCGGATCGGGATCCCATATATGTAAATTGTTACATGGGCTACGTAAAGGTAGAGAACTGGAAAAAGGTGATCATTCCGTACAAGTAGGGAATGGTGCAAATGTTGCAGCCAAACCAGTTGGCGAATATCACCTTGTGTTACCAAATGGTAATACATTGGTTCTGAACGAATGCTATTACATTCCGACCCTGATATGCAATCTTATATCAGTTTCTTTATTGAGCAAAGAAGGATATAATTTTTTAGTACAGGATAATGTTATGAACATATTCCTGAATCAAAAGTTGATTGGATCAGGTTCGTTATTTAATGGCATATACGTTCTCAATCAAACTACAGTCCTTAATGTACAAAACACACACAAGAGGAAGAGTTCAGGAATGAACGAATCCTTCTTCTGGCATTGTAGACTTGGTCATATCAATGCGACACGGCTAGCTAAGTTACATAAGGATGGATATTTGAATTCGTTCGAATTATCATCTTATGATACTTGCCATTCATGTCTCAAAGGGAAAATGACCAAGACTCCATTTAGTGGACACGGAGAAAGAGTTACGGAACTCTTAGGACTGGTACATAGTGATGTATGTGGACCCATGTCTACACACGCCAGGAACGGTTCTTCCTACTTCATTACATTCACTGACGATCTCTCTATATACGGACATGTGTTCCTAATGAAACACAAGTCTGAAGCTTTTGAGAAATTCAGAGAATATAAGCACGAAGTAGAGAACCAAACGGGCAAAAGTATTAAGATCCTTCGATCTGATCGAGGAGGAGAATACTTAAGCAATGAGTTCCTAGATTATCTAAAAGAGAATGGGATTCTCTCTCAGCTTACTCCTCCTTATACACCACAGTACAATGGTGTATCGGAGGGGAGGAATCGCGCCCTATTAGATATGGTGCGCTCTATGATGAGCACTGCTGAGTTACCTATTTCCTTTTGGGGACATGCACTGGAGACAGCTGCATACCTATTGAATCAAGTTCCATCTAAATCTGTACCTACCACACCATATGAGATATGGAGTAGGAAGAGACCACGTCTTAAACGAGTTAAGATATGGGGTTGTCCAGCCTATGTTAAAAAGCAAAATCCGGACAAACTCGAGGCACGGTCAGTTCTTTGTAAGTTTGTAGGATATCCTAAACATTCACATGGATATCTATTCTACCACGGCGAGGAACAAAAGGTGTTTGTTTCTCGACATGCCACCTTTTTAGAAAAGGAATTTCTTGTAAAAGAAATTAGTGGCGATGCGGTAGAGCTGGAAGAGGTTCCAGGACCACAAACTATAACTGAAGATTTAGTGGAACCAGATGATTCAGTAATTAACAACGAACCCCAGCCTCTCCGCCGATCTAGCAGGGTTTCTCATCCACCTGAGAGATACTACGGTTTTCTCATTGATGGTGGGAGCGAGGATTGCATCATGGAAGATGATGAACCGACTAGTTTCAAGCAGGCCATCACGAGTGGTGACTCTGTGAAATGGCTGGATGCAATGCGATCTGAGATGGAATCCATGTACACCAACAAAGTATGGATTTTGAAAGTTGCTCCTGAAGGGGTAAAACCCATTGGGAGCAAGTGGATCTTTAAGAAGAAACTTGGTGTAGATGGAAAAGTGGAGACTTTCAAAGCTAGACTTGTTGCAAAGGGTTTTTGTCAACGACCAGGTGTGGATTATGACGAAACATTTTCTCCAGTGGCTATGCTTAAGTCCATCCAGATCTTACTTGCCATTGCTGCATACCATGACTACGAAATCTGGCAAATGGATGTTAAGACCGCCTTTCTAAATGGTGATTTAGAGGAGTGCGTGTACATGAATCAGCTAGAGGGCTTCGTAGATAGTGGGAGCAGCGGAAAGGTGTGCAAGCTGCTTAAATCCATCTACGGGTTAAAGCAGGCATCGCGGAGTTGGAACATCTGTTTTGATGAGGTAGTCAAAGAGTTTGACTTCATCAAGAACATAGATGAACCTTGTATTTATAAAAAGGTTGCAGAGAGTAAGGTTGTCTTCCTCGTATTGTACGTGGATGACATACTCTTGATAGGAAATGATGTTCCTATGCTGCACTCGGTCAAGCTCTTCTTATCACAAAGATTCTCAATGAAAGATCTAGGTGATGCCTCCTGCATTTTGGGGATTAGGTCTATAAAGATAGATCTAAGAGGATACTGGGATTGTCCCAATCCAGGTACATTGACACCATACTAAAGAGGTTTAGTATGGAAGAATCCAAGCGTGGGAACCAACCCACGATCTCTGGACTCACTCTCTCCAAAGAGATGTCTCCTAAGACTGATTTGGAGAGAGCTCGTATGTAAGGGATACCCTATGCTTCGGCAGTAGGCTCTATCATGTACGCGATGCTATGTACCAGACCCGATGTTGCATACTCACTAAGTGTAGTGAGTAGGTATCAAGCAGATCCAGGAGAGAATCACTGGACAGCTGTGAAGAACATTCTCAAGTACTTGCGAAGGACTAAAGAGATGTTCTTGGTGTTTGGTAACGGAGAACTCCAGGTGGAGTCCTTTACCGATTCAAGCTTCCAAAGTGATAAGGACAACTCCAAATCGCAATCGGGATTTGTCTTTACCGTAAATGGAGGGGCGGTTTGTTAGAAGAGTTCCAAGCAAGAAACCGTGGCAGACTCGACGATGGAGGCTGAATACATAGCTGCCAACGATGCTGCCAAAGAAGCTGTCTGGATGAAGAAGTTCATCACTGAACTTGGTGTGGTTCCTTCCATTGAGCATCCAATACCTTTATATTGTGATAACAATGGAGCTGTGGCTTTGGCCAAGGAACCCAGGTCCCATCAGAAATCCAGACATATTCTGAGGCTCGCTAAACACTAAATAACTTTATCGCAAATTTGTACGAATTTCGAACGAAAAAACGAAGCCGGAAACTGTAAGTCGATGTACTACACCCCAGTACTTATGGGGAGGCGGAATTTTCAAAAACAATCAAGTTTAAACAACGAACATCGACTAACCGCTTGAATCGAAGCTAAACTATAAATAACCGTATCTTATGAGTTTCTTTTCACAAGTGATTAGGGATTATACCTAATCGAAACTAGTCCTTCGTCTTTGTGTCCTCCTTTGTTCTCCTCGGCCTTCTCTAGGTAGTAGACGATCCACCCGAGAGCGAAACTCCAAGCTAAACCTCTAACTTGAGGTAACTAATCAACTTTGATTGCTAATCAAAGATGAAAGGATGATGTAGAGTGTAGGTTATGGATTGTTTAGTCTAACTAATCCTTTGATCTCAACACATGAGGATTAAGGATTAGGGTTTGAAGATGAGAGCTTGAGGAGAGAGAATGTGAGATAAGATAATGAGAGAAGAGAGAGAGTGTATCATAATATTATGAAGCATTCTTATTTTAGAATAATCAATAAAGGAAATGAATAAGCATGCTTCATAAAATATCTTGTGGTGATTCATTAGCATGAGTCATTAAGCAATAAATGTGCATTAATGAAGTGAATGAATCACCACCATGACTCACTCTCTTATCCAAAAGAAACCTCCTTAGTCACATCTTCTAGAAGCTTCTCGAGTAATTACGAGAACGCCCCTCCGATCCGTAAAAATACGGAAAAACTTTAGACTGTATAAATCCAATAACCGGATACCAGTAACTGGCTTAAACCAAAGCCGACTGGTAAAAACTGTCCGAAAGTCGTACGCGCGTAAACGCACGTATGCGTCCGAACCCTTTGTCGCAAAACCATGCAACCTCTATATCGTTTCGCCTGGAGTAGGAAACTCTCTGTGTGGGACTCTAGAGACTCGACTACTACGCTGGCAGTGGGTTTAACCACAGACCGCAAGCGGCACTAGCTGTACGTAACGGTCCCCAGGTAGTTGTCGATAAGAAGGCCGATGAGTAAACCCATCCGAACTCCTACTGAGTCTGATGTGACAATCTCCATACAGTCCGGTCCGTTCGTCCAAGACTATCGCATATCGGGCCTAGGGGGGCGGCAAGCGTCAGTCCCCTAATAGCGGTATAAGTCGTGTCGGAGTAAAGCCCATTACACCCTGAGAAACTACTGGAACCTACCAGCAAATCTCGCTTGCCCTGGCCAGGGACTTTGCGTAATGGCTCTCTGACACAGCACGATATCTACTCCCAATACCGGGAGGGACGAATCCTGTCTAACCCTCACTGCCTCCAAGTGCTCGGGACTGCACCCAACTGCTACCTGTTTGCACGACTCCTTTGAGCCGTGGTAGGGTAGCAATCTAAGAACAGTGGGACACACTCGAGGCGAAGTAGCAGTGTCAAGTCTGCGGACTACGCTGTACTCATGTCACCTGGGAACTGTTCACTGACGACTGGTATCAAACCAACCAACAGTTCCCTGTGAGTCCTGTCCGGTGTACCCGTAACCTAACGAGCACCTGTATACTATCTCCAGTACGACGTACTGACGGCTGTGGGACAGACCATCTCCCCAACTGGGATGAGAAGCGTACACACCAGTCTACTCCGGAGTATCGATGCTCTGTCTCGATAATCCAACGACCGGGGACCTGAATAAGGATGTGCTTGTAGACTACCCAGCCCCCACTAGTGTGACTGCCATCACAACGCTGGTAGACAAGCAAGATCCTAAGAGCTCTATCAATACGTACACTCACATATTAAGATAGAAAAACCAAGTAGCATACTACCATATTTAGCAAGACTGTTATATACATGTGAATATCCCAAGCTTCCATTAAGTAATATACAAGCTAGTATGATACAGTAATGGCCTTCTAGGGCATAAACACTAACAATCTCCCACTTGCACTAGGGCCATGTACTGGCATATCGCAGACCAATGATCTCGAGCAGCCTCTCGAACTGAATCTGAGGAAGGGCCTTCGTGAATGGATCAGCAATGTTCTCTTCTGAAGCAACTCTCCGAACCTCGATCTCCTGACGATCAATGATCTCCCTGATCAGGTGATACCGCCTCAAGATGTGTCTGGACTTCTGATGGGACCTTGGTTCCTTCGCTAAAGCTATAGCTCCGTTGTTGTCGCAATACAGAGGTATTGGATCAACTATGGTAGGAACCACCTGAAGTTCTGTTAGGAACTTCTTCATCCAGACTGCTTCTTTTGCGGCATCGCAAGAAGCTATATACTCCGCTTCCATCGTCGAGTCAGCAACGGTGTCCTGCTTGGAGCTCTTCCAGCACACCGCCCCTCCATTGAGGGTAAAGACATAACCCGACATGGACTTGGAATCGTCCTTATCACTCTGGAAGCCGGAATCAGCAAAGGCCTCCAACCTGAGGTCTTTTCCGCCGTAAACCAAGAACATCTCCTTAGTCCTCCTCAGGTACTTGAGAATGTTCTTTACTGCTATCCAGTGTTTCTCCCCTGGGTCTGACTGATACCGGCTTACCATGCTTAGTGCGTAAGCTACATCTGGTCTGGTACACAACATCGCATACATTATAGAGCCTACCGCAGAAGCGTAGGGTATAATAGACATGCGTTCCCTTTCCAAATCAGTCTTGGGAGACATCTCTTTGGAGAGGGTGATTCCGTGACAAGCCGGTAGATTACCGCGCTTAGAATCTTCCATACTGAATCTTTTCAGTACAGTGTCGATATACCTGGACTGCGAAAGTCCCAACATCCTCTTGGATCTATCACGATAGATCCGGATCCCCAGAATGTAAGAGGCATCACCCAGGTCTTTCATGGAGAACCTGTGTGACAAGAATCCTTTGACAGATTGTAGCATAGGAATGTCATTTCCTATCAATAGAATGTCATCCACGTACAAGACGAGGAATACGACACTTCTGGCCACAACTTTACTATATATGCACGGTTCATCTGGATTTTTGATAAAGTCATATTCTTTGACTGTCTCATCAAAACAGATGTTCCAACTCCGCGATGCGTGCTTTAGTCCGTAAATGGACTTAAGCAGCTTGCATACTTTCCCGCTGCTCCCACTCTGATTGAAACCCTCTGGCTGATCCATATAGACGCTCTCTTCTAAATTTCCATTCAGAAAAGCCGTCTTTACGTCCATCTGCCAGATTTCATAATCATGGAAGGCAGCAATAGCAAGAAGGACCCGAATGGATTTGAGCATAGCCACTGGAGAAAAAGTTTCGTCATAGTCCAAACCAGGTCTTTGACGAAAACCCTTTGCAACAAGTCTAGCCTTATAGGTTTCCACCTGTCCATCTACACCAATCTTTTTCTTGAAGATCCATTTGCATCCTATGGGTTTTACCCCATCTGGAGCAAAGTCCAAAGTCCATACTTTGTTGGTGTACATGGACTCCATTTCGGTCCGCATTGCATCTAGCCATCGTACCGAGTCGCCGCTCTGGATGGCCTGCTGGAAGTCAGTAGGTTCATCATCATCTATGATGCAATCCTCTCTATCCCCGTCTATGAGAAAACCGTAGTATCTCTCAGGCGGACGAGACGGCCTACTACTCCTGCGGAGGGGTGCGGGAATGTTCTGTTCTTCTTGAACCTCTGGTTCTACCAAAATTTCAGTAGCAGTTTGTGGTTCTGGAATTTCTTCCAGTTCTATTTCGCTCCCACTCTTCTGATTTTCCAAAAATTCAGTTTCTAAGAAGCGGGCATGACGAGAAACAAAAACCTTTTGTTCCTCTGCGTAATAGAAGCAATATCCATGAGAGTTCTTTGGATATCCTACAAACTTACACTCTACTGAGCGTGCCTCGAGCTTGTCCGGATGCTGCTTTTTTACAAAAGCTGGACATCCCCACGTCTTCAGGTACTGAAGATAGGGTTTCTTCCCACTCCACATCTGATATGGTGTGGTAGGCACAGTTTTGGTTGGAACTCTGTTCAAAAGATGTATCGCTGATTCTAGCGCATACCCCCAGAAAGATCGCGGTAACTCAGCATTTACTTATCATGGATCGTACCATATCTAATAGGGTTCGATTCCGTCTCTCCGATACACCGTTGTGCTGTGGAGTGTACGGAGGAGTAAGCTGAGAGAGAATTCCTTTCTCTTTTAGGTAACCAAGGAACTCGGCACTTAAGTATTCTCCACCTCGATCAGATCTTAGTGTCTTAATACTTTTGCCTGTTTGGTTTTCCGCTTCATTCTTGAATTCCAGGAATTTCTCAAAGGCCTCTGATTTATGCTTCATTAAGAAAACATATCCATACCTAGAGAAATCATCTGTAAAAGTAATGAAGTAGGAATAACCACCTCTCGCATGTGTAGACATTGGACCGCATACATCACTATGTATGAGTCCTAAGAGCTCGCTCGCTCTTACTCCTTGTCCAGTGAATGGAGTCTTTGTCATCTTTCCTTTGAGACAAGATTGACAAGTGTCATAAGTTTGATATTCGAACGTGTCCAAATATCCTTCTCTATGCAACTTAGTCAACCTTCTCTCATTGATGTGACCCAGTCTACAATGCCATAAGAAAGCTTTATTTAAATCTGGAGACTTTCTTTTTAGTGTGTTTTGGACATTGAAAATTTGGAGTTGGTTTAAAACATATATGCCGTTATTTAGAGTACCGGACCCAATCAAACCATGATTAAGGTGGATGTTGACAACATCTCTTACAAACGTGAAATCATAACCTATATTTGATAACAAGGAAACTGATATGATATTACACGTTAAGCTGGGTACAAAATAACAGTTATGTAAAACCAAAATGTGTCCACTCGTCAATCCTAGGTGATAATCCCCGACGGACGCAGCTCCCACGCTAGCTCCGTTAGCAACCCTGAGGATCATATCACCTTCCTTCAGCACTCTACGGTTTCTCAGTGCCTGCAATGAATTGCAAATATGAGATCCTGACCCGGTATCCAATACCCAGGAAGTAGAGTTGATCGACAGACAATTCTCAATTACAAACACACCTGAAGTCGAAGCCACAGCCTGCTTCGGTTCCTGGTTCTTGGCGTTCCACGCCTTGCAATCCTTCTTCCAGTGCCCTTTCCTGTGACAATGGAAGCACTCATCCAGGCCAACTACCGGTGCTGCTTTCTTTTTCTTTCCCTTCCCTCCCACCTTACTAACACCTCCTCTAGGTCTGGGTGCGGCCTTCTTCTTCCTCCCTTTGGCCCTAGCCTTGGACCCGGAAGAAGATGAACCGCCAACAAACATAGCGGGTGTTTCCCTTGCCTTCTGCAAGGTGCCCTCTGCACTCCTTAACATGTTCAGGAGTTCCGCAAGTTCAACTTCTTTTCCTTGAAGATTGAAGTTGAGGATAAACTGGGCGTAGGTGGGAGGAAGGGACTGGAGAACAAGGTCTGTATAGAGCTCATTATCCAAAGTCGTCCCAAGGTCTGCGAGCTCTTCTATATAGCCAATCATCTGTAGGACATGTTCACCTACCGATGATCCGACAGCCAACCTCGCTCGAAATAATTTCTTAGAGGTCTCGTATCTTGCTATACGAGATTGCTCTCCATAAAGTTCCTTTGTATGGAGAAATATGCCATCAAGGGACATATCCTCGTGCCTCCTCTGATGTTCATTGTTCATCGAGGCAAGCACGATGCACTTGGCTCTCGCGCAATCTAAATCCCAGGTTTTGCGGATTTCCTTATCCGCATTACTGGATTTGGGACCAGGGACAGCAGGTGCCGTAGCGGTGAGGACGTACCCCAGTTTGTCATAGGTCAAAGCCATCTTGACATTCCGCAGCCAATCTTTATAGTTTGGCCCCGTCAGTATATTTTTCTCTAAAAGTAACTTAAGTCCAGTCATTTTCAGGGTCGCTGCAATTAGGAGAGAGAGAAGAAAACTCTTTAGCATGATGGTCTTGCAAGTTTAGAGTGGTTTTTAGTTTATCTAAACTGGATGGCTCCCACTGTTTCTCGAATCCTTCCTCAAACCATAAAAGAAGAATTAGCCAAGACTATTCTCACCGTACAATACTTGCTTAACCGTTCAGCCAGGCCGGTGTCGATACTTCGAGGGAGGTTTTCCAACGCTTTCGCGAAGTTCCTTAATTAAGTAACCTCTTTTCTCTGGGGGCGTAACCCCGCTGACACTTTTCTGGACACCTACTAGGTTTATAGCATTGATCGTTAAGCGACGAATATCCTGATAAGTAGCATATACTCACAGTAGGATCGGGATCCAAATATCATCGTATGATAATGTTGAAGGAATCCTACCAACATTCATCAAACTCCAAATGGTATGCATCTCTTTGCAAATTTCAGTTTCTTTAGAAATTCCCGATATAAGTTTTTGCCCCATGCTCTTATGACCTTGGCTTTGGTCAAAATGTCATAAGTCACATGTCAAGTTCTACCCGTCATTATCTTGTCAATTTGAACCCATCCGTATATACCCCTGACTTTGGTCAAATGGTAATACGACTGTCCCAAACCAACTCATCTATCTTATGCAACAAATGAAAACCCAGTAGCTACCAAACACTATGCCTTGACTTTGGCCAAAATGCATAGCTTGAATACTACTGAATACCCAAATGAAATGACGGAGGGCTACGACTGGTTTTGGCGAAACCGTGAACGTAGTGAACTTGATATAACCGAAGGAACCTGATAGCTTTTAAAAGGAGTGGTTAAGTCTCCGCATTTAAAAATATCTGTTTTAAAAATAACCGAGTGGTTTCTTTTAAATTGTTCCAACGATTTAAACTTTGGTTTGTTTTACTTTGCATTATAGATAATGCGTCCCATCATTAACCTATCATTGCAGAAAACAACGAAAATACAACGTCCTCTTATGCCATCCGCATTCGCCACGGGGTCCCGTCATCACTCGTTAGGTTACTTAACTAACGACAGAGCGGGGGCTGGGCTAGCGCGGGTGTAAAACATAAGTGACGTCTAAATAGCTATCATAATATAGATATTTAACATTCGTCTGACGCAATGATATTCATTCCAGAACACAGATAAACAATATTGGATTTGCAAGCGATCTGTATTTCTTTTGAGCCTGCAAGAAAAGACAGATTACACAGTTGTGATGAATAGCCGTTACCCCACCCTCGACCCCTACGGGTACGGCAAACTACCCACCCGGCAGTCTGTGTACCCCACCTTGGGTCAGTCCTAGGAGCAAAAACAGTAAAAAGAAATAATACAACGGTGGCTACGACCGCAACCTGGAAGTGCCCCGCAAAAATAATATTACAACAAGTTACATTTACAACAAATGAATTAAACAATAACCCATTGCAAACCCCGGCTATACACCACAACAGTCCAATACAGTTTATATGCACAAACAGATATAACCATTTCAGAAATGTGCAACCCCCTGCCAACCGACATACTAGCAGTTAGGGGAGGTTTACGAACACATTAAACAATCACAGATATAATCCAATACGCAAATACTGTACAATTCGATCGAATAAACAACTTCAATATTGCTCCAAAATCTGCTCTGTTAAACAGTAACCTGAGCAATAATTAAATATTCCAGAAAACCCCAAACACCAGAGAGGACCCACCCATGAAAAATGAGCTCATGACTCGGCAACTCGGCCGCGGAAGCGCGGCGGATCGGTGGGATCCGCCGCCCTTCCGCGGCGCTTTAGTCGAATCATGGGCTCGAATTTCTTGGGTGTTCTTCTGTGGTCATGTCAAGATGTACTACATATATGCCCTAGAGGCCATTGTTGTTAGTGTATATGCCCTAGGGGCCATTATTGTATCATACTAGTTTGTATATTACTTAATGGAAGCTTGGGATATTCACAGTTCTATAACAGTCTTGCTAAACATGGTAGTATGCTACTTGGTTTTATTTATCTTTATATGTGAGTACACGTATTGATAGAGCTCTAAGGATCTTGCTTGACTACCAGCGTTGTGATGGCAATCACACTAGTGGGGGATAGGTAGTCTACAAGCACATCCTTTTTCAGGTCCCTAGTCGTAGGATTATCGAGACAGGGCATCGATACTCCGGAGTAAACTAGTGTGTACGCTTCTCATCCCAGTTGGGGAGATGGTCTGTCCCACAGCCGTCAGTACGTCGTACTGGAGATAGTATACAGGTGCTCGTTGGGTTACGGGTACACCGGATAGGACTCACGGGGAACTGTTGGTTGGTATTATACCCGTCGTCAGTTAACAGTTCCCAGGTGACATGAGTACAGCATAGTCCGCAGACTTGACACTGCTACTTCGCCTCGAGTGTGTCCCACTGTTCTTAGATTGCTACCCTACCACGGCTCAAAGGAGTCGTGCAAACAGGTAGCTGTTGGGTGCAGTCCCGAGCACTTGGAGGCAGTGGCGGTTAGACAGGATTCGTCTCTCCCGGTATTGGGAGTTGATATCGCGCTGTGTCAGAGAGCCATTACGCAAAGTCCCTGGCCAGGGCAAGCGAGATTTACTGGTAGGTTCCGGTTGTTTTCTCAGGGTGTAATGGGCTACGCTCCGACACGACTTATACCGCTATTAGGGGACTGACGCTTGCCGCCCCCCTAGGCCCAATATGCGATAGTCTTAGACGAACAGACCGGACTGTACGGAGATTGTCACATCAGACTCAGTAGGAGTTCGGATGGGTTTCCTCATCGGCCTTCTTATCGACATCTACCTGGGGACCGTTACGTACAGCTAGTGCAGCTTGCGGTCTGTGGTTAAACCCACTGCCAGCGTAGTAGTCGAGTCTTTAGAGTCCCACACAGAGAGTTTCCCTGCTCCGGGCGAAACGATATAGAGGTCGTATGGTTTTACGACAAGGGTTCGGACGCATACGTGTGTTTACGCACGTACAACATTCGGACAGTTTTTACTAACCGGCTTTGGTTTAAGCCAGTTTCTAGTATTAGGTTATTGGATTTATACAGTCTAAAGTTTTTCCGTGTTTTCACGGATAGGAGGGGCGTTCTCGTAATTTCACGGAAAGCTTCTAGAAGCATGGTGACTTGAGGGTTTAGGTGGCATTTATATTAAATGCATTTGTTACTCACTAGATGAATCATGCAAGTGAGTTAATAAAGCATTAAATTGCTTAATGACTCACTTGATGATTCATTGCAATATTAAATGAAGCATGGTGATAAATCACTTAATTTTATTTATTTGATAAATCTTATGCTTCATGGTATATTAGAAGTGAGAAACAATTATATGATGATTCTTGCTCACCTTCTCTCTCCTCAAGCTCTCTCTCTCTTCAAACCCTAATCCTCCCCTCTCATGTGTTGAGACCAAGGATTAGTAAAGACTATTTAATCCATAACACTTCTCTATATCACCTAGGTTACTTAGATTAGCACTTTAAGAAACCTAGTTACCTCAAGTTAGAGGTGAAGCTTGGAGTATAGCTCTCGGGTGGATCATCTATTACGTGGAGGAGGCCGAGAAGGACGTGGCTAACGAAAAGGAGAAGGACACGGTTCATTAGGTATAATCACTTATCATAGTAGTTCATAACTTCTATGTTTCTTGTTAGTTATAGTTTAGAAAAGATTCTCGGTTAGTCGATGTTTATGCAAAGAACAAGATCGTTTTTCAATTTTCCGCCTCCCAGCAAGTCGTGGGGTGTTGTACATCGACTTACAATAGTATCAGAGCCTCGCTAAACAATAATTAACTCATTAGCAAAGTCATAAGAATTTCGAACGCATAAAGAACCGGAAAAATCATCGATTTAACACAGTTTCTGTCGAATTTAAAACGTGGTCTAAAAATTTTTCAGGGACCTCTAAAATTACAAGCAGAGAATAATAGGGCTACTGCAGAAATTTGGACTCGTGACTCGGCAAACTTACCGCGGAACCGCGGCGGATCCATGCGATCCGCCGCGGATCCGCGGCCGAGTTGGGGCCGAGTCAGCCCAAATTTCTTCAGTAACTCTCCTGTGTTAATAATGATATTTCTGGGATATTTTATTTTCTGCTAAGATCTCAGGTGCACAGAGAAGTTTTGGAGTAGAATCTAAAGTGTTTGCTCGATCGAAATTTTATGATGTTTGCTAATTTGATTATATCTGTGATTGTATAATGTGTTCGTAAACCTCCCCTAACTGCTAGTATGTCGGTTGGCAGGGGGTTGCACATTTCTGTAATGGATTTTACTGTTTGTGGTTATGAATTGTATTGGACTGTTGTGATGATTAGCCGGGGTTTGAGATGGGTTGTTATATTCATTCATTCAATGTAATTGTAATATGTTATAATATTATTTTGCGGGGCACATCCAGGTTGCGGTTGTAGCCACCGTTGTATTATTTCATTTTACTGTTTTTGCTCCTAGGATAGACCCAAGGTGGGATGCACAAACTACCGGGTACTTTGAAGTGTTTAGTGGCCTACTCACGTTGTTGAGGGAGACCGCTTCACTTCGGGTATTTGGCGGGTAGTTTGTCGTACCCGTAGGGGTCTAGGGTGGGGTAATGGCTATTCATCACAACTGTGTAATCCGTCTTTTGTTGCAGGCTCTAAACAAATGCGGATTGCTTGCAAATCCAATAATGTTCATATGAGATCTGGAATGCCTATTATTGCGTCTGACGAATGTACAATATCTATATATGATAGCTATTTAGACGTCACTTATGTTTTACACCCGCGCTAGCCCAGCCCCCACTCTGCCGTTAGTTAAGTAACCTAACGGGTGATGACGGGACCCAGTGGCGAATGCGGATGGCATAAGAGGACGTTGTATTTTCATTGTTTTCTGCAATGATAGGTTAATGATGGGACGCATTATTATTAATGCAAAGAAAATAAACCAAAAGTTGAATCGTTGGAACAATTTAAAAGAAACCACTCGGTTATTTTAAAACAGATGATATTTTTAATTGCGGAGCTTTAACCACTCCTTTTAAAAGCTATCAGGTTCTTTCGGTCATATCAAGTTCACTACGTTCACGGTTTCGCCAAAACCATTCATAGCCCTCCGTCATTTCATTTGGGTATTCAGTAGTATTCAAGCTATGTATTTTAACCAACGCCAAGGCATAGTGTTTGGTAGCTGCGGGGTATTCATTTGTTGCATAGATAGATGAGTTAGTTTGGGATAGTCGTATTATCATTTTGGCCAACGCCAAGGATATGTACGGATGGGTTCAAATTAACAAGATAATGATGGGTAGAACTTAACATGTGACTTATGACATTTTGACCAACGCCAAGGTCATAAGAGCATGGGGCAAAAATATATATCGGGAATTTCTAAAGAAACTGAAATTTGCAAAGAGATGCATACCATTTAGAGTTTGATGAATGTTGGTAGGATTCCTTCAACATTATATTACGATGATATTTGGGTCCCGATCCTACTGTGAGTATATGCTACTCATCAGGAGACTCGTCACTTAACGATCAATGCTATAAACCAAGTAGGTGTCAAGAAAGGTGTCAGCGGGGTTACGCCCCCAGAGAAAAGAGGTTATTTAATTAAGGAACTTCGCGAAAGCGTTGGAAAACCTCCCTCGAAGTACCGACACCAGCCTGGCTGAACGGTTAAGCAAGTATTGTACAGTGAGAATAGTCCTGGATAATTCTTCTTTTATGGTTTGAGGAAGGATTCGAGAAACGGTGGGAGCCATCCAGTTTAGATAAATTAAAAACCACTCTAAACTTGCAAGAGCATCAAGCTAAAGTGTTTCTTCTCTCTCTCCTACTTGCAGCGACCCTGAAAATGACTGGACTTAAGTTACTTTTAAAGAAAAATATACTGACAGGGCCAAACTATAAAGATTGGCTGCGGAATGTCAAAATGGCTTTGACCTTTGACAAATTGGGGTACATCATCACCGCTAAGGCACCTGTAGTCCCAGGTCCCAAATCCAGTAATGCGGATAAGGAAATCCGCAAAACCTGGGAGTATGATTGCGCGAAGGCCAAGTGCATCGTGCTTGCCTCGATGAACAATGAACATCAGAGGAGGCACGAGGATATGGATCTTGATGCCATATTTCTCCATACAAAAGAACTTTATGGAGAGCAATCTCGTATAGCAAGATACGAGACCTCTAAGAACTTGTTTCGAGCGAGGTTGGTCGTCGGATCATCAGTAGGAGAACATGTCCTAAAGATGATTGGCTATATAGAAGAGCTCGCAGACCTTGGGATGACTTTGGATAATGAACTCTATACAGACCTTATTCTCCAGTCCCTTCCTTCCACCTACGCCCAGTTTATTCTGAACTTCAACATTCAAAGAAAAGAAGTTGAACTTCCGGAACTCCTTAACATGTTGAGGAGTGCAGAGGGCACCTTGCAGAAGGCAAGGGAAACACCCGCTATGTTTGTTAGCGGTGCTTCTTCTTCCGGGTCCAAGGCTAGGGCCAAAGGAAGGAAAAAGAAGGCCGACACCAAACCTAGAGGAGGTGTAAGTAAGATGGGAGCGAAGGGAAAGAAAAAGTTTGCGGTACCAGTAGTGGCCCAGGATGAGTGTTTCCATTGTCATAGGAAAGGGCACTGGAAGAAAGATTGCAAGGTGTGGAACGCCAAGAACCAGGAACAGAAGCAAGCTGTGGCTTCGACTTCAGGTGTGTTTGTAATTGAGAATTGTCTGTCAATCAACTCTACTTCCTGGGTATTGGATACCGGATCAGGATCTCATATATGCAATTCATTGCAGGCACTGAGAAACCGTAGAGTGCTGAAGGATGGTGATATGACCCTGATGGTTGCTAACGGAGCTAGCGTGGGAGCTGTGTCCGTAGGGGATTATCACCTGGGATTGATGAGTGGACACATTTTGGTTTTACATAACTGTTTTTGTGTACCTAGCTTAACGTGTAATATCATATCAGTTTCCTTGTTATCAAATAAAGTTTATGATTTCACGTTTGTAAGTGATGTTGTTAACATCCACCTTAATCATAGTTTGATTAGGTCCGGTACACTGGATAACGGTATATATGTCTTAAACCAACTCCAAATTTTCAATGTCCAGAACACACTAAAAAGAAAGTCTCCAGATTTAAATAAAGCTTTCTTATGGCATTGTAGACTGGGTCACATCAATGACAGAAGGTTGACTAAGTTACATAGAGAAGGATATTTGGACTCGTTCGAATATCAAACTTATGCCACTTGTCAATCATGTCTCAAAGGAAAGATGACAAAGACTCCATTCACTGGATATGGAGTAAGAGCGAGCGAGCTCTTAGGACTCATACACAGCGATGTATGTGGTCCAATGTCTACACATGCAAGAGGTGATTTTTCCTATTTCATTACTTTTATGGATGATTACTCAAGGTACGGATTCATTTATCTGATGAAACATAAATCCGAGGCTTTTGAGAAATTCCAAGAATATAAGAATGAAGTAGAAAACCAAACCGGCAAAAGTATCAAGACACTAAGATCTGATCGAGGTGGTGAATACTTAAGTGCCGAGTTCCTAGGTTACCTAAAAAAGAAAGGAATTCTCTCTCAGCTTACTCCTCCATACACTCCACAGCATAACGGTGTATCGGAGAGAAGGAATCAAACCCTATTGGATATGGTACGTTCCATGATGAGTTATGCTGAGTTACCGTGATCTTTCTGGGGTTATGCGCTAGAATCAGCGGCATATCTTTTGAACATGGTTCCTACCAAGACTGTGCCTACCACGCCATATCAGATGTGGAGTAGGAAGAAACCCTATCTTCAGTATCTGAAAATATGGGGATGTCCAGCTTTTGTTAAAAAGCAGCATGTGGACAAGCTCGAGGCACGATCAGTACAGTGTAAGTTTGTGGGATATCCAAAGAACTCCAAGGGGTATCTATTCTATTACGCAGAGGAACAAAAGGTTTTTGTTTCTCGTAATGCCCATTTTCTAGAATATCAGTTTTTAGAAAAGGAAATAAGTGGGAGCGAAATAGAACTGGAAGAAATTCCAGAACCACAAACTACTACTGAAAGTTTGGTAGAACCGGTAGTTCAAGAAGAACAGGACATTCCCGCACCCCTCCGCAAGAATAGTAGGTCGTCTCATCCGCCTGAGAGATACTACGGTTTTCTCATAGATGGGGATAGAGAGGATTGCATCATAGATGATGATGAACCTACTAGTTTCCAGCACGCCATCCAGAGCGGCGACTCGGTACGATGGCTAGATGCAATGCGGATTGAAATGGAGTCCATGTACACCAACAAAGTATGGACTTTGGACTTTGCTCCAGATGGGGTAAAACCCATAGGATGCAAATGGATCTTCAAGAAAAAGATTGGTGTAGATGGACAGGTGGAAACCTATAAGGCTATACTTGTTGCAAAGGGTTTTTGTCAAAGACCTGGTTTGGACTATGATGAAACTTTTTCTCCAGTGGCTATGCTCAAATCCATTCGGGTCCTTCTTGCTATTGCTGCCTTCCATGATTATGAAATCTGGCAGATGGACGTAAAGACGGCTTTTCTGAATAGAAATTTAGAAGAGTGCGTCTATATGGATCAGCCAGAGGGTTTCAATCAGAGTAGGAGCAGCGGGAAAGTATCCAAGTTGCTTAGGTCCATTTATGGACTAAAGCAGGCATCGCGGAGTTGGAACATCTGTTTTGATGAAACGGTCAAAGAATATGACTTTATCAAAAATCCATATGAACCATGCATATATAGTAAAGTTGTAGCACGAACTGTCGTATTTCTCGTCTTGTACGTAGATGACATTCTATTGATAGGAAATGACATTCCTATGCTACAATCTGTCAAAGGATTCTTGTCACACAGGTTCTCCATGAAAGACCTGGGTGATGCCTCTTACATTCTGGGGATCCGGATCTATCGTGATAGATCCAAGAGGATGTTGGGACTTTCGCAGTCCAGGTATATCAACACTATACTGAAAAGATTCAGTATGGAAGATTCTAAGCGCGGTAATCTACCGGCTTGTCACGGAATCACCCTATCCAAAGAGATGTCTCCCAAGACTGATTTGGAAAGGGAACGCATGTCTATTATACCCTACGCTTCTGCGGTAGGCTCTATAATGTATGTGATGTTGTGCACCAGACCAGATATATCTTACGCACTGAGCGTGGTAAGCCGGTATCAGTCAGACCCAGAGGAGAAGCACTGGATAGCAGTAAAGAACATTCTCAAGTACCTGAGGAGGACTAAGGAGATGTTCTTGGTTTACGGCGGAAAAGACCTCAAGATGGAGGCCTTTGCTGATTCCGGCTTCCAGAGTGATAAGGACGATTCCAAGTCCATGTCAGGTTATGTCTTTACCATCAATGGAGGGGCGGTGTGCTGGAAGAGTTCCAAGCAGGACACCGTTGCTGACTCGACGATGGAAACGGAGTATATTGCTGCTTGCGATGCCGCAAAAGAAGCGGTCTGGATGAAGAAGTTCCTAACAGAACTTCATGTGGTTTCTACCATTGTTGATCCAATACCTCTGTATTGCGACAACAACGGAGCTATAGCTTTAGCGAAGGAACCAAGGTCCCATCAGAAGTCCAGATACATCTTAAGGCGGTATCACCTGATCAGGGAGATCATTGATCGTCGGGAGATCGAGGTCCAGAGAGTTGCTACTGAAGAGAACATTGCTGATCCATTCATGAAGGCCCTACCTCAGATTCAGTTCGAGAGGCTACTCGAGATCATCGGTCTTCGATATGCCAGTACATAGCCCTAGTGTAAGTAGGAGATTGTTAGTGTATATACCCTAGGGGCCATTATTGTATCATACTAGTTTGTATATTACTTAATGGAAGCTTGGGATATTCACAGTTATATAACAGTCTTGCTAAACATGGTAGTATGCTACTTGGTTTTATCTATCTTAATATGTGAGTATACGTATTGATAGAGCTCTTAGGATCTTGCTTGACTACCAGCGTTGTAATGGCAGTCATACTAGTGGGGGATGGGTAGTCTACAAGCACATCCTTTTTCAGGTCCCTAGTCGTAGGATTATCGAGGCAGGGCATCGATACTTCGGAGTAGACTAGTGTGTACGCTTCTCATCCCAGTTGGGGAGATGGTATGTCCCACAGCCGTCAGTACGTCATACTGGAGATAGTATGCAGGTGCTCGTTGGGTTACGGGTACACCGGACAGGACTCACGGGGAACTGTTGGTTGGTATTATACCCGTCGTCAGTTAACAGTTCCCAGGTGACATGAGTACAGCATAGTCCGCAGACTTGACACTGCTACTTCGCCTCGAGTGTGTCCCACTGTTCTTAGATTGCTACCCTACCACGGCTCAAAGGAGTCGTGCAAACAGGTAGCAGTTGGGTGCAGTCCCGAGCACTTGGAGACAGTGGCGGTTAGACAGGATTCGTCTCTCCCAGTATTGGGAGTTGATATCGCGCTGTGTCAGAGAGCCATTACGCAAAGTCCCTGGCCAGGGCAAGCGAGATTTACTGGTAGGTTCCAGTTGTTTTCTCAGGGTGTAATGGGCTACGCTCCGACACGACTTATACCGCTATTAGGGGACTGACGCTTGCCGCCGCCCCTAGGCCCGATATGCGATAGTCTTAGACGAACAGACCGGACTGTATGGAGATTGTCACATCAGACTCAGTAGGAGTTCGGATGGGTTTGCTCATCGGCCTTCTTATCGACATCTACCTGGGGACCGTTACATACAGCTAGTGCCGCTTGCGGTTTGTGGTTAAACCCACTGCCAGCGTAGTAGTCGAGTCTTTAGAGTGCCACACAGAGAGTTTCCCTGCTCCGGGCGAAACGATATAGAGGTCGTATGGTTTTACGATAAGGGTTCGGACGCATACGTGTGTTTACGCACATACGACATTCGGACAGTTTTTACTAGCCGGCTTTGGTTTAAGCCAGTTTCTAGTATCAGGTTATTGGATTTATACAGTCTAAAGTTTTTCCGTGTTTTCACGGATAGGAGGGGCGTTCTCGTAATTTCGCGGGAAGCTTCTAGAAGCATGGTGACTTGAGGGTTTAGGTGGCATTTATATTAAACGCGTTTGTGACTCACTGGATGAATCATACAAGTGAGTTAATGAAGCATTAAATTGCTTAATGACTCAGTTGATGATTCATTGCAATATTAAATGAAGCATGGTGATAAATCACTTAATTTTATTTATTTGATAAATCTTATGCTTCATGGTAAATTAGAAGTGAGAAACAATTATATGAAGATTCTTGCTCACCTTCTCTCTCCTCAAGCTCTCTCTCTTCAAACCCTAATCCTCCCATCTCATGTGTTGAGACCAAGGATTAGTAAAGACTATTTAATCCATAACACTTCTCTATATCACCTAGGTTACTTAGATTAGCACTTTAAGAAACCTAGTTACCTCAAGTTAGAGGTGAAGCTTGGAGTATAGCTCTCGGGTGGATCATCTATTACGTAGAAGAGGCCGAGAAGGACGTGGATAACGAAAAGGAGAAGGACACGGTTCATTAGGTATAATCACTTATCATAGTAGTTCATAACTTCTATGTTTCTTGTTAGTTATAGTTTAGCAAAGATTCTCGGTTAGTCGATGTTTATGCAAAGAACAAGATCGTTTTTCAATTTTCCGCCTCCCCGCAAGTCGTGGGGTGTTGTACATCGACTTACAATTGTTGTACATTTGATGTATATTATAGTGGATGCTTGGATATATATAGAGAAGACTTTCTTGCTCGACATGATAGTATGCTATTTGGTTTCACTTTGTCTTAACATGTTGACTTGTATTAGTTTACTGTCTTGCTCTCACATGTTGATAAAGCCCTTAGGATATGTACTCAACTACTGGGACTATGATGAGATCACACTAGTGGGGCTAGGGTAGTCAAAGAGTACATCCTATAATTGTTCCTAGTCGAGGGTGTGTCGAGACAGGGCATCGATACACCAGAGTAGACTAGCGTATACGCATCTTGACCCATATGATGGGCGATGGATGATCCCATATCCATCGGTGTTTGACATCAAGGATGGTGTATGGGTGCTCAGTGGAGACTGGGTACACTGAACGGACTCGCCGAGAACTCCTAGATGGCGTTATACATATCGTCAGATAGCAGTTCTCCGGTGACACTGGTACAGGTTAGTCTGTAGACCCGAGATTGTCATAGAGTCTTGTGTGATTCCTACTGTGCTTTGATTTCCATCATACCACGTCCAAGAGGGTGTGCAAAACGGTGGCTTTTGGGTACAGTCCCGAATGACATGGAGGCAATGAGCGATAGGAGAGGTTTCGTCTCTCCCGGTATTGGGAGTTGATGTTGTGTTGTGTTCGATTGGCTATAACTGGAAGTCCCTGGCCAGGACTGATATGGAGTGCTGCTGGTAAGAGTTATCAGTAGTTTCTCGACCCGTTATGAGCCTTATATCAACACGACTTATCGGTTACTGGTGTCTGACGTATACCACCCCTAGACTAGATATGCAACATATTAGACGAAGAGACCGGACTGTATGGGAGTGTTGCTGATTGGATTCACAGGAGAATGTACAACCGTGCTTGTTGATCTTCTGATCGCTCAATGCTTGGGTGGCTGTTACATTTAGCTAACCGCTTGCAGCTTGTGGGTGTTTGATATGATCATCACCTACTGCCGGCGTATTGATGATTCTTTAGAGTCCTACACAGAGGTTTCCTGGCTCAGGCAAAACGGAGTAGGAGCACATATGTGATATGTGCAGGACCGAGAATAATACGATATGAGACACCGTATTCTATTCTCGCAATATAAGATATCGGCCGGGTATATGTGATATAGCCGGGTCATCGGATCAAGTGTTGATTCGATGAATTGGTACATGTTATATTAGTCGGTTATATGTAATATAGCCGGATTGTCGGATCAAGTGTCGATTCGATAATTTAATGTATAATAATGTATGTGATATATTACATTACGTTAACTAATATAAGCTCGCTTTATTGATTCATTTTCTCACGAGATAATACATTGATATATATGCGATATATGTTAATTGTATTATTTTCTTTTGTTACAAAATATATTGTATATGTGATATATAATATTGTAACATGTTAGGGTTACAAATTTAACCAAAGATTAGGGTTTAAACTTGGTTAGGGTTTGGATTAGGGTTAGCTTTTGCATGAAACTTCATGAAGCTTTGACTTTCTCTTTAGCTTGATATTTTGTGAAGATATTATGTTAACCCAATCCAAACCATTAACTCTAGTTAATTCTCTACAAGGGTTAACTCCTTCATGCTTAACCCTTGGTTAGATTTGTAACCACTACAATAATTCATTATTCATCAAAAAAGGATTAGCTCATGATTCTTCTTCTTCCTTTGTTGAAAAGCTTCACTAGCTTTTTCAAAAGTGGTAATAAAAGTGAGAATTTGAAAAAAAGAGAGAGAGCAATATTCCTACTTCATCATTCTCATCTATTCTAGCCACTTAGATTAGGGTGTTCACTTCTCTAATAATTTGTTTAGTGAAGTGTAAGCTTGGGTTAGAGATTCTTCATGGTAGATCATCTTGGATCATGAAGACTACAAGTAAGGTGTCTCATTTACCTCATGGAGCCACTCGAGAGTCGGAGTTCATGTTGATCGTAGAGAAGGGACCTCAACATAGAGCTTATGAAGCGAAGGAACGGACTACAAAGGTTGTAATCCCTATCTCTTAGTTGTAAAGATGTTTACTTGCATGTTAAACCCTAATTATCTAGCAAAGATCCCGGCTTTGGGTTGTTCGGCACGTCTAATTTTTTATTCGGGCATGGTTGATGCCTTATTAACCTTTGTAAGTATGCCTAGGAACCCTACAAAGACAAGACTGACAAGTATCATAAGATGAAAATTCGAACAGATTCTCATATTCATCCTTATGTAACTTAGCTGGTCGTGTCGCATTGATATGACCTAGTCTACAATGCCACAAGAAGGATTCGTTCATTTCTAAACCACTCCTCTTGTGTGTGTTCTATATACTTTGAACTGTGGTTTGATTTAGAACATATATGGCATTACATAACGTGCCTGATCCAATCAACTCTTAATTCAGGAAAATGTTCACAAAATTATCCTCCAATACAAAATTATATTCTTTTTTAACTGTATAAAGAAAATGATGTAATGTTGTATATCAGGTTCGGTATGTAATAACATTCGTTCAGAATCAATGTATTAATACAAGGTGATATTTGCCAACTGACTTGGCTGCAACAATTGCACCATTCTCTAACACTTAGAGATATATCACATATTCTCAATTCTCTACCTGTTTGTAGCTCATGTAACAGATTACATATATGGGATCCTAATTCGGTATTAAAAATTCACGAATTAGAGATGCTGTAATATACTCTTTCCCATAACTTCACGCAGAGGATACTGAGAAACAGTTCTTGGTAATGAACACACCCGAAGAAGATGCATCAACATGCACATTCCTCGAATAGGGTGGCATGGGAATCCGAATATTCCCATATTTCCTGCTCGGACTTATAACAATTATAAGATAGAGCGGAACCAACGTTCCCCAGCTCAGTATAATAAGTAGGTTCGGTCAATGCATCCATATTATTATCTTGATTAAGGCGTGACATAGTCGTTACCAGGAGAGAGAGAGAAGAAAACACTCTGCGTGCGCTCTTTTAAGATTAAATTGGTTATTATTTTATCTAATCAGGATGGCTCCCACTGTTTTTTATCAAATCTTCCTTCAAACCCTAAATGGTAAGACTAGCTGGGATTAATTACACCCTACAAGTTCGCCAATTTTTTGGCCAGGCCAGTGTTGGTACTTTGAGGGAGGTTCCCCGTGCTTACGCATCGACCTAATAAAATAAACCTTTTTTCCCAGGGGCGTAACCCCGTTAACACCTTTCTAGACACCTACTTGATCGGCTAATTGTAATGTGTAAAACTCTCCTAGGAGTAACTCTTACTCGCAGTGTGTATCGGGATCCAACTATCTCATAGAAGGTATGCAATCTCATTGAAAATTTCAACACTTGAAATTCCCGATAATAGTTTTTACCCCTAGCGTCCTATGACCTTGACGGAGGGCAAACTACCCATAGTCCACTAGTCAAGTTCAACCCGTCATTTCCTGATTGAATAAAACCCACCCGCACGACCCTTGACGAAGGCCAAACTATGCCGTACGAATACCCTAATCCAATCGCATCTCATGCTGCGGATAAGCACTAGTTAGCTACCGAACACTACGCCTTGACGAAGGCCAAACTACCGCAGCACGAATACTAAATAGTACTTATCTAAAATGACGGAGGGCTACGCAGGTTTTTAAGAAAACTATGAGCGTAAAGAAGTTGATATCGTTGTAGAATCGAGTGATTTTTAAAAGGAGTGTTTTTGAGGCTTTTACTAGTTTTGCTAAAGAGGTCACTCCCGGTGAAGGGATCTCGGCTCTTTCCTTATTGAATAAAGTGCAGGATATTTCACAAATACCACTATGCAAAGCAAAAAACTATAGAAGCAATCAAAAGACAAACCGAGTGGGTTGTAGCATCTGCCAGTTTCGCTAAAGAGGTCACTCCCGGTGAAGGGATCTCGGCTCTTTCCTTATCGAATAAGGTGTTGGATATTCTACAAGGAATACCGCTATGCAAAGCAAAAACTAGAGCTACCAGTTTTTAAAACAAGTTTCTACAGCATCTTTAGGTTTCTTTTATTTCATTAATCTCATTAATGAAGTCCCGTTAATTATGCTTCCCAAGCATCACATATGAAACGAAAGCAGCAATATTAATTATATCTCATATATATAATATGGGCATTCGTCTCAGAACATATCAAGTGATCACACCACAAAATATCAGCAGCAGAAGAATCATATATGAAATATTGGATATACTAGGAATTCCGTGTTTTAAATTAAGCCAGTACAAAACACGGATTCCACGGTCGCGATAAATAGACAAACACATCCCTAGACCCCTATGAGAGCAGCAAGCAACCCTACCAATTCTAGAGTTAGGAGACCCGGTCTCAACTCCTTGAGATGGTCTCCCACTGGACCCTAGAACCCGGTTACTTGTGCTCCCCTCCTTGGGTCTATCCTAATGCGGAAAAGTAAATAATATACATCAATGGTGACATCATCCTCAACCCGGAAGTACCCAAATAAAAGAATATTACATACAAGGTTTTACATGAATGAAAATGCTCTCATCTCACATAAAAAAAACCTGGCTATTCAGGACACGACGATCCAATAAAACATATCATAGCAACACATAACATCACATGTCATCAACGTAAGTAAATATGCGTATCCCAATTTCCGTTGACGTATACCAACGAAACCGGAAATACACCACATATTACACTTACGGTCGCATAAAAGAAAGTGAAAAACTACAATAGTTGGAATCCGCAACCACCTTAAACATCATAAACCCAACGCATCACATACATTGGATTTCATGCCTAACCAAATGAATTCCTTAGACATCACATGCCTAAAAATTATAAACCCCGCATTTTAGTCTCGATATTGAAAACACTTTTCAATAACCTGTCGGGTAATTCAACAAGATTCCCGATAATCTGATCGAATGCTCGTCGGAAACTTTAGTAGACGGCCGCACCCCCGATGCCGTCGACGAAGTGCAATAAGGCGGAACACCGAGGTGAGAAAATATTGTGAGAAAATAAAATCTAAAGTGAGCCCACTTCCTATTTCATCATCCTCTACTATTAGCCATTTAGTTTAGGTTGTTTGCTTCACTAATCTACCATTAGTGAAGAGGTGGCATGAGCTTGAGTCTCCTCGACGTAGATCATCTCCGGCCTCGAAGACATCGAGCAAGGTTGTTCATTTCTTCATGTGAACCCTTACTAGAGTTCGGGAGTTCACTACTTGGAGCGAAGGGACTACTACACAGAGCTTTAGAAGTGAAGGACCGGTCTACAAAGGTTTTATTCCTCATTCACTTAGGATGTTAAGTTCTTAACATTGCTAGTTTGTTTAAATCTCTAGTTAAGATTCTAGGGTTAGGGTTCTTTAGAACGGCAAAAAAATTTGAAAACGACATAGACGATGCCTCCCGAAACCTTGTTGCTGCGCTAGGGATCCCTACAGTTGTAACGTTTTGAAAATCGTTTCGGTGAAATTTCGAAAAAACGGTAAAATAAGGGGGTTTTCTATAAAAGGTCAAAATGCAAATATCTTTATTATAAAATTAAATATACATATTCTAGCTATGTAATTGCTAGTATTTGGTGTTTGTTGAGCCACTGGTGAAATTTCAAATTTTCTAAAAAAATTTCCGAAATTAATTATTTTAATATTATTTTAAGCCGTCACTAATATATTTAATTAGGGAAAATTACAAATTGGAATGAGTTGAAACAAATTTTGTGCATCATAAATCATTAAATAAAATTTTATCATGTGGTTTTTGAAACGCAATCGTTTGCCAAAACGGTTTAGAAAATATCGAAGAAAAAAGGCTTTTTTCGGTGAAATTAGTGTTAATGGGAATTGGGGTAATACATTTACCTTTTTGCCTAATCCATACACCCATAACTCACCCTCTCTCCCTCTCCCCATGTGGCCGACCCCACCATGACAGCCCTCCCCCTCTCTCTCTCCAATCAGAAAGAAAAGAGAAGAAAAGAAAAGAAAATGATAAAAGAAAATGTGGACTTTGACTTTCCCACTTTCTCCACCTCACTCTCTCTCCTCCCTCACTCATTTCCCCTCCCCATTCTGGCCGAGAACAGCAAGTTCCAGCAGCTCCTCCCCTCTTAATTTCCTCACCTCATCTCTCTCCAAAAATCTACAAAAAAAATTCCATGAAAAATCAAGCAAACCTCACCGAAATCAAAATCCAACACTTACCCATTATTCTTTATCCCATCTAGCATGGATCTTGGGACATGGAAGCTAATTTGGGAGGGTAAATTGCATGTAGATCTACAAGTCTTGGAGGTATAAATCTTGTCCAAATGGTTAAATTGTTGGTATTTTGCTTAAGCTAAAGTAGTTAAAAGTTGTTTAGGTTTCTAATTTAAAGTGAGGGTTTGTGAAATTCAAGAGAAGGATTTGAATCATGTTAGGGTTGTGATAAATTGATGATGGTTGTGATATGTATTTTAGCATCTTATGATATGCAAATCTAGTCTAGTAGTTGTTTTGTATATTGTCACTTAAAATTGTTAAAATTGGAGTTTTAACAAACTAGGTTTTTGAAAATTGTTTAAATATTGGGTTTAAAAATGTGATTAGGTTTTTCATGACTTCATTAACATTATAAAATATAGTTTAATACTTTAGTTCATGAAAAATCCAAGCTAAATTGTTGTTTGTGCATTTTTGCTATAAAATTGTTAAATTTGGGTATATTGTAAACTAGAATTTTGGAATTTATGGAATTTGATGAGGATAAATTATAGGAATGGTTTATATGACTTTGTTAAGATATTTAGTGAATATTGTGGCCGCTAGATTCGTTTAAACATCAATATGTTGTATAAAAGCGGATAATTTTTGCTTATTAGGTTTTCGGAAAAATAGCTTTAAAGCGAATTTGAAGTTTTGGTGATTTTAACTTTTTATATATATATATTTAAGGTGTTGTGAAACCACAATTGATACGTTTGAGTTTTTCAAGATGGTTTGGTGTTTGTACGCCGACGTCGAGGGTTTTTGGGTTGATTTGTGAAAGCAACCATAGGTTTTGACCAACGTGGGATTCACGTGTCGTTTTGGGTCATGAGTCGGATTTTAATACGACACGGTGCATTATGATATGTAGGTACCCCATGTGGACTTCGAGACGACAAGCAAGCGCATGGCGACGTCGGCACCTGCTAGCGAAGACCAGGTGAGTAGATTTATATCTACGGGGAGAAGTCGGGTGGATGGCGTATAGCACCCGCGCAGTCCGTAGTGTAGCTTATATTTGTATATTTATATAGGTGTTTTATGATACGAGAATGTGTATTCATGTTATGTTTATGTGTTCCTGGATTAGCTTTGGGTTAGTTGCGAAACCCTAGAGTAGTTGTTATACCCACATACGCACACACAGACTTGCGTACATTACTTTCTTGTGCGCCGATTGGGATGTGTATATATGTATATATGCGTGGGTATGGGACTATGCATATGTACATTCATATACACATGCATGGATAATGGGGATAGTACTTGGGATTTAAGATGAGTCGATGAGATTTGATTTGAGGCCGTGAGATCGGTGATATAGCAGGGTTCGTATTTGAGATACGACATGACGTTGTAACGGGTCTTGACGTAGTGTTTCACATACGTGTATGCATACTTAGGCGGTATCAGTATTGTACTAGACGTAGATCAGTACCCCGATCATGATATGTGATAAAGAGGATACCAGGTGAATAGTATGATGAATGTGATATTGACCCGTACCCAGATTGGGATGCCGTACGACGGATTTACATACGAGCTATATTGATGATTGATCCACACTCTTGATTTGGGATGCCTGATTATAGATAGGGTATCGAATATGATATTATTGAGGCGGGATCACTGACTATACGTATACAGGTATGTATATGGATCGACTCAGATGTTAGGCGGTTTCCTTACCTGTAGTCCAGCTTGTTAGCTTAGCCCTTTAGTTTAGTTTAGTTGTTAGATTAGATTCGATTCTTACCTATTTCAAAAACTAACGAATCGTGGGTATTTTAAAAGACAGCCCAAGTGATCCTACGGATATTTCAAAAGACGTATCTTTTCATAAAAACACCGTAGCCCCTATTTTCAAAACCCCATGATTCGTGTTATTTCAAAAGGCACCATTTGTAGGACTTATATTAGATTAATGCAGGTTAGTTACAGTTGCGTCTAGTATTCAGCTCCCGCTTATTATTGTGGTTCGCTTCGCATCGCATACTTATGTTATAATTTCTTATTGCAATGTTGATTTCATATTGTTAGGACACCAGCACCATTACCGATGATGCGTATGTACCACGTACACTTACTTGCCGGCTCACACACATCTTCATCGGTAATTGCCATGTCACGTACACCTTAGAAAATACTATTGCTTGACTTATCTTGTTAGTTAGTAATTTGGCATGATATTAGTGTATCTGCCTTATATGCCAGCTTAACATTGTAGTTATTACTTGTCACTTCATGCATATTGTTATTCATTGTTATGCCTATATTCATGGTTTTACATGCTATTGATGATTTGAATTCGGATTTCCATGAAATTTTCTGGATTTGGGGGGAAAACCGCAAAACTTATATAAACTGATTTCTCTCTTTTTAAATAAAAAGTGCGGTTTTTCCCATGATGTATGAGTCGTCCACCATGAGTTTGCTGATGGATTTCGAGACCCGATTCGAGGAGACGGATGAACCGTTTCGGGTACATGGTGGACCCGGTAAGGTACCCCGGGGCAAGAAGCGCGTGATGATGACGATGTGAGCCTGGCAGGGGAGCACTACCTACCGGTGATTTTACCCGACGCGTCGGATATCCGGAGGATACCGTCGTGGTCTTGAGATGGATGGTAGGGGCCGGTCTGGACCGACGGCGCCCTAGATATTGTGATTGAGATTTTGAGATTTTGAGATATTGAAGTACAAAGATTGTGATACAGAGATATCGAGATATTTGGACACTTGTTTTGTGTCGATACTGTGCACTGTTTTATGCTGATTTCATTTATGGTACCTCGCTTTTAAAATACAGAAATCTCACTGATTTATGAAAGCAGTTTTCTTCAGTACATGCATTCTGTTCCATGCATTCATACATCATCCATATGATATATTGCTACCTGAGGCACTGACACGGGCATATGGGATTATACTTGGGTTAGATATTTACCCTAGCCATTGTTATAGGCTGCTGGTTATATTTTTGAGGATTATATATATTAATCGTATGACTTAGGATTGCGTAATGCATGCGATTCCTGTTCGTAGATGTATTCTATTCACGAGTTGGCAACTCACCCCCGTTGTGCCCCAGTTTCTTGCAGGTTTTGCCGTACAGGTTTCTTCACGGCTTGCTGGCACTGCTTCTTTCGGGTGACATGCTAGTAGGTGGGTTTATTTGTATCGTACCCATCATTATACATTGTATATTATTATTCAGTTGTATCTACAAGTTCCATCAACCGAACATGTATTTATTTTTGAGATAGAGACCAGTGAGGTTATTCCTTCGACCTTAGAGTCGCGCGTTTTATTTCTGTGGTTTTCTTGTGGTTTTGAGTTTCCTTTTGAATTTTGATCCTCGCCGTTGGCGTTGTATATTATATTGCTTGTGTGGTTATGACCGTCGATTGACGAAGAGCTAGCTCCCGCTTGGGGATGCCTTTTTATTGATTTCGTATACTATTCATGTTGTATCCCGTTTGGGGGCCTGTATTTACAAAGGAGACTCTGCCGAAATTTTCGGGAAATATTTGATGTTTTTTTAAAAACCGCATAATTCGGCTTATACTATTAAAACTACTTGTTTTAAATTGGTTTTCCTTTACTCTACTACTTTTCTTGGTTTGGATTTCTGGGTTCTCGGTTCACTTAAGATTACGTACGCCTCGAGACGTTCGTAGTTTAAGTGCCGGTCATGTTCCGTACTTTCAGGACGTGACAACAGTGGTATCAGAGCATGACACAATAGTTGTACATTAATATATATCACATATATACTATATGCACACAAGTGAGAAAAAGAAATGTTTAGTGAGCAAATATTAGTTAATGTAAGTTAATATATCAAATATATAATTATACATTAAATTATCAAATCAACACTTGATTTAATAACCCGACTATATCACATACAACCGACTAATATCAAATGTAACAATATATCGAATGAACACTTGATCCGATAATCCGGCTATATCATATATAACCGACCGATAACACATATCGCAAGAATAGAATGCGGTATCACATACGCGCATTAATCTCAGTCCCGCACATATCACACATGTGCTCCTACTTCGTTTCGCATGAACCAGGAAACCTCTGTGTAGGACTCTAAAGACTCTTCAATATGCCGGCTGTAGGTGATGATCATATCAACACCCACAAGCCGCAAGCGGTCCGCTAAACGTAACGGCCACCCGGGTATTGAGCGATCAGAAGATCAACAAGCAAGCTTGCTCATACTCCTGTGAATCCAATCAGTAACACTACCGTACAGTCCGGTCTCTTCGTCTAATATGTCGCATATCAACAGCCTGGGGTGGTATAACGTCAAACCCCAATAGCCTGATAAGTCATGCCGATACAAGGTCCATAACGGTTCGAGAACCACTGATAACACTTACCAGTAATTCTCAGCAACCCTGGCCACGGATTTCTTATTATGGCCAATCGACCATAGCGCAACATCAACTCCCAATACCGGGAGAGACAGATCCCCTCTATCGCTCATTGCCTCCATGTGACTCGGGACTGTACCCAAAAACCACCCTTTTGCACGATCTCATGACCGTGGTATGGTGGAAATCAAAGCAAAGTGAGAATCACACAAGACTCTATGACGATCTCGGGTTGACAGACTAACCTGTACCAATATCACCAGAGAACTGCTATCTGACGATATGTATAATACCATCTAGGAGTTCTCGGCGAGTCTGTTCAGTGTACCCAGTCTCCACTGAGCACCCGTATACCTTCTCTGATGTCAAACACCAATGGATGTAGGATCATCCATCGCCCGTCATATGGGTCGAGAAGCGTATACGCTAGTCTACTCTGGAGTATCAATGCCCCGTCTCGATACTCCCTCGACTAGGAACAATTATAGGGTGTACTTATGAACTACCCTTGGCCCCACCAGTATGATCTACATCATAGTCCTGGTAGTCAAGTACACATCCTAAGGGCTTCATCAACATGTGAGAGCAAAACAGCATCACTTATACAAGTCAACATGTTAAGACAAAGTGCAACCAGATAGCATACTATCATGTCGAGCAAGAAAGTCCTCCCTATATATGTCCAAGCATCCACTACAATATACATCACATGTACAGTAATGGCCTCTAGGGCATACATATAACTAACATAGTTTTCATGTACTTTTAATACCTTAATTTGGTTTTTGTGCATGCTAATGCACATGTTTTTGAGTTTATGCACTGCGGTATACTTGAGTTGGATTGATATATGTTGTATACCGTCGATTTCGATTGAGAGTTCGATATTTGTTTTCATGCACCATATGCACTTGACTGAGGTTTTTGCGCAAACTTGGCATACTTGATGTGATTTTGTGCACACCAGATGCACTAAATCGAGATTTTTATGTAGATTAGATGCACCTGATATTGTCGTCATGCACACCCGTTGCACTTGACAGATGTTTTCGTGCACACCCGTTGCACTTAGATTTTGTTCTGTGCTCATGTACGGCACTTGGTTTTGATTTCAATTTCCGTGTGCACAGACGCACGTGGTATTCTTTTTTACATTTTTGGGGTGATTTCCTGTTGAGCATCATGTTTTTATGATATTTACTATTTGGTTCAGTAACTGAGCAGGACTGTTCTGAGAACAGTACCTAAGTGTTTTTGCATGCATCGATAATTACCGAAGGGATTTCCAAAAATGAGCTATAGTCTCAATATATTCTTACGTGTCTGTGATGACACGAAACTTTACAAAGGAAACCCTTCTAAATTATTTTCAAAAGGCGGAATGTGTATGTTAAACAAAAGATATATTTATATATATAGCTATTTTCCTTATAAATGAACGTCCGCTACTTATGCCGTGATACGCGCATCGCACGGCGATTTGAAAAAGGTTTTGCATGCATTTCTACTCGGATGTTTTCACGATTTTACAACAATGCGTATTATATATGTATTATCGTTTGAGTACATCATATTGGTTTTCGTATTGGATTCTGACATTGTATATTCGCTATAACTCCGATGATTGCGTGACGCTTGACGGAGTTTGATTTGAGTTTTACCCTCATTTTCATGCGCATGCATTGCGCTAAGATATGTTTTATATATTCATGATACTCGGAGCCCCGTTGATTTGATTTATCGATTGAAATGTTTTAAGTATTGGGGGAGTTTAAATTTAAATTCGGGAACCGAATTTATTTAAGGGGGAAGATTGTAACATTTTAGAAAATAAAATATTATTTTTGGGAATTTAAATAATTAAAATAATAAATTCTATGAATATTATTAAGTATGAGAATTAGTTTTAATGAAAGGGTATAATTATATACCGATAATTTGGGAAATATTTGGAAAATTAATAAGAATTATTTACTTTGAAGGTGTTGATGTGATTTGGACATTTCATGAATTATTATATAATTATTGTATTCTATGTAAATACTAAACTTGATTAATATTTATTAATTATTCATTATGCATTTTTATGTACATGTCATGCAACATAGCATGTTGCAAATAACTTGTTACATTTTATTTAACCATGGCTTCTCTTTTTTTAAATGAGTTGGTGTTATGTTTTTCCTAAATAAAAATGAAAAGATAGATAAAAGAAAAGAATTAAAATGAGAGAGAGAGAGTGTGAGGTGACATGTATCATGGGTGTGAGAGAGAGTGTGGGGTGACATGTATCATGGGTGTGAGAGAGAGAGAGTGGGGGGCAAGAAAATTCTACACGATTCCTTAGCATTCCATTTCTTTACACATTTTTCCTCTTCTTCATCTCATTTCCCCTCACCCTCTACCTCCTCTACACCCCACTAAACACCCCAAAAACTTAGCTAAAACTACATACTCCCTTCACAAAAAACACTTCAAACCTCACTACGAACCCCATGGTGGAATCAAGATTGGACTTTGAGCACTTGGGATCATCTAGTGTTTTTCTCTAGTTGCCAAATGAGGTATTTCCCACACCATTAGTTTAGTAATTGAGTTTCTATAGCTTCTATTTTAGTTTAGAATTGGTTAAGTGAGGATTAGTGAGCTTTGAAAATTCCAAGATGAGATTTATGATGATATTATAAATTGTGATTGTGTATTGAGGTGTAATTAGTGACTACAACCCCTGTAGTGATAGCATATTGGACTAAAACCAGATATTTAAACCCAAGACTTAAACTTGGAAACCCCGATATCGGAAATTTGTGGGAATTGTGATGATATTTAAGGATCTGTTGTGACTTGGAGACTTGGAAAATTATTTAGCGATTATAGTGATATGTGCAGGTGATTGTGAGTGTACTCTAAAGACCCGAGACCCCAACTTTACTATTTAGCCGCGTATTTAACCTTGGAAGCCGCAAATTGCGGCCTGGCTTGGTTGGGTGGGCCCCAGGTTTGGTCCATGGCTCCGTTGTATGTTATTTAGACCTATCCTATGTGCAGAATGTCCCAATTCTCACCTGAGACGAATCTGGAAGTATTTTCTTGAGTTGTTGTTTTGGTTTTACGACTTTTTAAGACTTTGGTTTTGGTATTTGTGTTTTAACTCGGTGGTTTGACGTTTGTACATCAACATCGAGGAATTGTTTTGTAACGTTTTGAAAATCGTTTAGGTGAAATTTCGGATAATCGGTAAAATAACGGGTGTTTTCAGTAAAAATCAAGATATAAATATCTTTTAATATAAAATTAAATATACATATTCTAGCTATGTAATTGCTAGTATTTGGTGTTTATTGAGTGAACCACTTGTAAAATTTCTAATTTACTGAAAAATTTTCCGAAATTAATTATTTTAATATTATTTTAAGCCGTCACTAATACATTTAATTAGGGATAATTACAAATTGGAATGGGTTAATACAAATTTTGTGGATCATGACACATTAAACTAACATGTAAAATATTGTTTCTGAAATGAAAAGAAGTTGTTAAGATGGTTTTAGAAAATATATAATATAAAGGCTTAAATGGGAAAAATAAACTAAATAGAAATGAAATTAGGCTTGTTAACTTGTGGTTTTGGGTTGTTTTTGATTTAGAAAAGTTTCCAACACACACATGTGCTGGCCGAGCCTAATGGGCAGCCCCAATTCCCCCCCCCCCAAATTGTTTTCCCACTTCAAGTAAAAAAAATGAAAAAGAGACAAAGAATTAAAAGAAAGCTAATAAAGAATGAGGTATGGGTTTTGTTGACTTGGGGTTTTTTTCTTGACTTGGCCATAATTCCCTCACCACACTCTCTTCCTTCCCTCATTTTTCTGGCCGAAAATGGCAGCCCCATCTTCCCCATTTTCCCCTCTCATTCCACCTCAAAACCCCTTCAAAAGATGCATCAAAAATCCCATAAAATCAAAATCCAAGCCCTACCCATTTCTCTTTAGCCAATTTAGCATGGATCTTGGGGGATGGAAGCTAATTTGGGAGGCTAGTGGCAAGTGGGATCTACAAAAATTGTGGAGGTATAATCTTAACCATGTAGTTAAATTGTTGATTTTTGCTTTAATCTAAGCTAAATAGGTGTTTATTAGGTTTTATTGCCAGTTTGGAAAATTCAAGAATATGGTTTGAATTTAATTAGGGTTTAACCATCACTACTAGGATAATCAAGTGTAGTCATCATCTTAAGAAATGAAAAATCTAGTCTAGTTGTTGTATTGTACATTGTTGTTTCAAAATTGTTCAAATTAAATAAATTTGAGTACTAGGTTTTTGTTAGTAATATCGAGAGGTGAGATAAAATTGTAAAATGGGTTGTGTTACTTAATTAAGTGAAATTAGTGAGCTTTATGGCCACTAAAATTGTTAAAATATTTTTATTGGTTAAAACATCAAGTTTTGAACAAAAGGGTAACTTGTGCTAACTAGGTTTTGGTTTAATATAATTTAGCAAGATTAAAAATTTAGTAAATGTTTATGTGGCCTAATTAAGATAATTAGTGAATATTGTGACCACTAGTTTTGCTAAAACATCAAGTTTTGTACTAAAACGGTAAATTTTGCTTGCTAGGTTTTCGGAAAAATAGCTTTTAAAGTGAGTTTAGGGTTTTTGTGAATTTTAACCTATTTCATATTATAATTAGTGTGTGAATGAGCAAATGGGTGCGTTTGGATTTTTCTCGATGGTTTGAAGTTTGTACATCGACATCAAGAGTTGGTTTGTCTATTCTTGCATGCGTTGGCGATAGGTTTTGACCTATGCGTGATACGCGTGCCGATTTGGTTTTCGTATGCCGTTTCGATTTCGAATTGGGTTTTTATGCGATACGATACGTTCTGACATGTAGGTACCCCATGTGGACTTCGAGAAGACAAGCAAGCGCGTGGCGACGTCGGCACCGGCGAGCGAAGAACAGGTGAGTAGATATATATCTACAAGGGAAGTCGGGTAGACGGCGTATAGCACCCCCGCAGTTCGTAGTATAGTTATGATATATATATGTGTGTGTGTGTGTGTGTGTGTGTGTGTGTGTGTGTGTGATTCATGATACGTGGATGTTTATCAAGAGATGATTATTGTGTTCCTGGTTTAGTTCAGGGTAATTAGAAGTAAACTAGCATAGCTTCTTAGTCGTGAGCCCTAGAATAGGTTCACACCCACACGCACACACGCATTTGCATACATCTTTTTACATGTGTGTATATAGGGATATGTGTATGTGTGTGTGTGTGTGTACACACACATGGGTACGGGACTATACACACACACACACACACATGGGTACGGGACTATACACACACACACACACACACACACGGATTATGAGGATAGTACTTGGGATTGGAGATGAGTCGATGAGATTGGTCTTGAGGCCGTGAGATCGGTGATGTGACAGGGTTCATATTCGAGATACGACATGATGTTTTAGCGGGTCCTTTCGACATGGTGTTTTCATATACACGCATGCATTTACATAGATGGTATCAGTTTTGTACTAGACGTAGATCAGTACCCCGATCATGATATTTGATATAGAGGATACCAGATGAATAATGGGATAGATGTGACTTTTGATCCGTACCCAGATTTGGGAGGCCATACGATGGATTTACCGTACGAGCTATATATTGATGATAGATCAGAACTCCTGACTCGAGGATGTCATATTATATTAGGGTATCGTATGGGATACTATTGACTCGAGGATGTCATATTATATTAGTTTGGCCATGTCAGTATGTTTTTATCTAGTAATAACTTAAGTCCGGTCATGTTGATTGGTCGCTGCAATTAGGAGAGAGAGAAGAAACACTTTAGCATGATGCTCTTGCAGGTTTAGAGTGGTTTTTAGTTTGTCTAAACAGGATGGCTCCCACTGTCTCTCGAATCCCTCCTCAAACCATAAAGGAAGAATTAGTCAGGATCAATCTCACCGTACAATACTTGCTTAACCGTTCAGTCAGGTCAGTGTCGGTACTACGAGGGAGGTTTTCCAACGCTTTCGCGAAGTTCCTTAATTAAATAACCTCTTTTTCCTGGGGGCGTAGCCCCGCTAACACCTTTCTAGACACCTACTAGGTTTATAGCATTGATCGTTAAGTGAGAAATTTCCCGAGGAGTAGCATATACTCACAGTAGGATCGGGATCCAAATATCATCGCGTAACAAAACTGAAGGAATCCTACCAGAATCATCATACTCCAAATGGTATGCAACGCTAGCAAGTTTCAGTTCTTTTGAAACTCCCGATGTGGATTTTTGCCCCATGCTCTTATGACCTTGGCGTGAGGTCAAAATGTCATAAGTCACATGTCAAGTTCTTCCCATCATTATCCAGGTTAATTTGAACCCACCCGTACCTAACCTTGACGTAGGCCAAAATGGCAGTACGACTGTCCCAAACCAACGCATTCTATCTATGCAACAGATAAATATCCGGCAGCTACCAATCACTATGCCTCGGCGTGAAGTCAAAATACATAGCTTGAATACTACCGAATATTTAACTGAAATGATGGAGGGCTACGAATGGTTTTGGCGAAACTGTGAACGTAGTGAACTTGATATAATCGATGGAATGAGATAGCTTTTAAAAGGAGTGGCTCAAGCTCCGCATTTAAAAGTTGGTTTTTGAAAAGAACCGAGTGGTTTTGAAAGTGTTCCAACGACTTTTACTTGGATTATTTTCTTGCATTAATTTTAATGCGTCCCATCATTTAATCCTATCATTGCAAAAAACAACGAAAATATGACGTACGCTTATGCCATCCGCATTCTCCATGGGGTCCCGTCATCACCCGTTAGGTTACTTAACTAACGACAGAGCGGGGGCTAGACTAGCGCGGATGCAAAACATAAGCAACGCCTAAATAGATATCATCTATAGATATATAGCATTGATAGCCATTCCAGATCACAGATGAATACATTGGATATACTAGGAATCCGCATTCCGTTCGAGCCTGTAACGAAAAGCGGATTACACGGTCGCGATGAATAGCCAATACCACACCCTAGACCCCTACGGGTGCGGAAAACTACCCGCCAAGTACCCGAAGCGAAGAAACCTCCCTCAACGAAGTGAGTAGGCCACTCGGCACTTCGAGATACCCGGTAGTTTGTGCACCCTACCTTGGGTCTATCTTAGGAGCAAAAACAGTAAATAGAAATTATACAATGACGGCTACAACCTCACCCCGGTTGTGCGGCCAAATAAATAATATTACATCAAATTTACATATTACATGAATTGAAAGATAAAGAAAAAACTCTCATCTCACAAACCCCGGCTATTCATCCGCGACAATCCAACGAATTCATATATACAAACCATCAACATCACAGATCACAGATATGTATAACCCCCACTAATCGACGTATAGCGATTAGCAGACGTTCAATACATATATAACATTACAGATACAACCATTAGCCAAAGTCTACAGAAAATCGACCAAAATACGGATTTGTAACCACCCCAAAAACAAATTTGTTCTCTGGAAATTCTGGGCAGAAACAAACCATCTCAAAAATCACAAAACACCACCAGAATTAAACTGCAAGAGAAACGATCCACGGCTGAGTCGACTCGGCCGCGGATCCGCGGCAGAAGCTTGCTTCTGCCGCGGAACCGCGGTGAGTTGGTCGGTTCGATGGATCGTTTTTCTTGCCTGTTCATTAAAAAGCTTGAGCCGATTGTTAAGACATGATTTATTATTTTTAGAGCAGAAATAAAAATCGGCAGAAACTAGGATTTTCCGGGGTGTTTCGCGGTTTTTTGGCCGGTCGAAATTCTAGATACTTTGCTAACATGCCAGGATGTGTTTAGTTAGTCTCTGATACCACTGTAAGTCCACGTTACCTCTCCCGGTTCTTTCGGGCTTGCGGAAACGGTAAAAAAACGATTTTTTGGGTTTAGGTAACATGGACTACAAAATACGGATCTTGGCTAAACTACACACTAGCAACCTAACTAGAGATTTACCTACTCGGTTAGGCGTTATACCTCACTTGAACTCCTTCTTCTTGGACTCTTTGTAGTGGTCGGATGGTTCTCTCCTCGTCGCCTTCTCTTGCCGAAGATGGATCCACCTGAGGGTTTCTACCTTGAGCTCCTTTCTCGAACTTGAGAAAACAAAAGTCTCCAGCTTGCTAGACCTTCAACCTTTGGATGAGTAGAGAGTGGTTTTGGGTGTTTTATCTCCAAGGAAAGGTTTCTCAACTCATGAGAATGTTTTTCCTTGAACTGGAGGAGGAGGAAGATGAAAAGAAGAGAGAGAATGGTTATGAGAGAATGAGAATGGTTTTTACAACCATAACAATATATGTGAATTATCTAATTAATAATATTAATCCAAAATGAAAAAGGTGATGGTTGGTTTGATGAGACCATTATCATATCACATTAAATATTTTTTTGCAAAGATCAAAAAGCATCTTGAAAAGAAATGATGATGGTCAATATTTCAAACATGGTCAACTAGTCAACCTTGGTCAACAAATCAACAACCCTAACCATGACACAATTTCATTTAATTAATATTATTAATTGATATTTCACATATCCATCAGGGTTTGGAAAAAGACAACTGTCAACTGTGCATACACACCCGTTCCGAAACACTAATGAAAATCTTCTTCCTCCGCCTCAATCAAGTGTGCATACACACCCGCATTCGTGTTCCGAGGAACATGAATACTATGAGATAAAACTAACCCCAAAACATATACTAGGATCCGGCTCAAACCAGAGCCCGCTAGTAATGACTGTCCGGACTCCAAACGTGCACAAGTGCGCGGATGTGAACGAACCCTGTCGCAAAACCATGCGACCTCTACTCTGTTTTGCCAAAAGGCGAATAACCCTCTGTGTGGGACTCTAAAGACTCGACACTACGCTGGCAGTGGGTTTAACCACAGACCGCAAGAGGCACTAGCTGTGCGTAACGGCCCCAGGTAGATGCCAATAAGAAGACTGACGAGGTGAAACCCATCTGAACTCCTACTGAGCCTGTATGTGACAAGCTCCGTACAGTCCGGTCTGTTCGTCTGATAACATCGTATGGAGGGCCTAGGGGTGGTAAATGCCAGTCCCCTAATAGCGGTACAAGTCTTGTCGGAGTGTAGCCCAGAACACCCTGAGATAACACTGGAAACCTACCAGTATATCTCGCTTGCCTTGGCCAGGGACTACTTGTGTAATGGCTCTCCTAGACACAGCGCGATGTCAACCCCCAATACCGGGAGAGACGATCCTTTCTAACCGTCACTGCCTCTAAGTGCTTCGGGACTGCACCCAACTACTACCTGTTTGCACGACTCCTTTGAGCCGTGTTAGGGTAGTAATCAAAGTACAGTGGGAACACACTCGAGGTGAAGTGACAGTGTCAAGTCAGCGGACTAAATTGTACTCATGTCACCTGGGAACTGATAACTGACGATAGGTATAGTACCAACCAACAGTTCCCAATGAGTCCTGTCCAGTGTACTCGTAACCTAACGAGCACCCGCATACTATCTCAAGTACGACGTACTGACGGCTGTGGGACAGATCGTCTCCCGTGCTGGGATGAGAAGCGCATACGCTAGTCTACTCCGGAGTATCGATGCCCTTTCTCGATAATCCCACGACCAGGGACGTGTATATAAGGATGTGCTTGTAGATTACCCAGCCTCCACTAGTGTGACTGCCATCACAACGCTGGTAATCAAGCAAAGATCCTAAGGGCTCCACTAATGTGTATAGGTGACACATTAAAAGAAACACATGTATGCATTAAAGCAGAGATAAACCAAGTAGCATACTACCATTTCGAGCAAGATTGTCTATACAACTGTGAATATCCGAAGCTTCCATTAAGTAATATACAAACTAGTATGATACAGTAATGGCCTCTAGGGCATATACACTAACAATCTTCTACTTGCACTAAGGCCATGTACTGGCGTATCGAAGACCTATCATCTCGATCAGCCGCTCGAACTGAGTCTGGGGTAAGGATTTCGTGAGTGGATCTGCAGTGTTATCTTCTGAAGCAACCCTCCGAACCTCGATCTCCTGGCGATCCACAATCTCCCTGATCAGGTGATACCGCCTCAAGATGTGTCTGGATTTCTGAAGGGACCTGGGTTCCTTCGCTAAAGCTATAGCCCCATTGTTGTCGCAATACAGAGGTATTGGATCAACAATGGATGGAACCACCTGAAGTTCTTTCAAGAACTTCCTCATCCAGACGGCTTCTTTTGCGGCATCAGATGCAGCGATATATTCCGCTTCCATAGTCGAGTCAGCAACGGTTTCCTGTTTGGAACTCTTCCAACACACCGCCCCTCCATTGAGGGTAAAGACATAACCCGACATGGACTTGGAATCATCTTTGTCACTCTGGAAGCTGGAGTCAGCAAAGGCCTCGATCTGGAGGTCTTTTCCGCCATACACCAAGAACATCTCCTTAGTCCTTCTCAGGTACTTGAGAATGTTCTTTACCTTTATCCAGTGCTTCTCCCCAGGGTTGACTGATACCGGCTTACCACACTCAGTGCATAAGCTACATCTGGTCTGGTACACAACATCACATACATTATAGAGTCTACCGCAGAAGCGTAGGGTATAATAGACATGCGATCCCTTTCCAAATCAGTCTTGGGAGACATCTCTTTGGAGAGGGTGATCCCGTGACAAGCCGGTAGATTACCGCGCTTGGAATCTTCCATACTGAATCTTTTCAGTATGGTGTCGATGTACCTGGACTGTGAAAGTCCTAATATCCTCTTGGATCTATCACGATGGATCCTGATCCACAGAATGTAAGAGGCATCAACCAGGTCTTTCATGGAGAACCTGTGCGATAAGAATCCTTTGACAGATATCAGCATAGGAATGTCATTTCCTATCAAGAGAATGTCATCCACGTATAAAACGAGGAACACGACAGTTCTTGCTACAAATCTAATATAGATGCATGGCTCATCTGGATTTTTGATAAAGCCAAATTCTTTGACCGTCTTATCAAAACAGATGTTCCAACTCCGCGATGCCTGCTTTAGTCCATAAATGGACTTAAGCAACTTGCACACCTTTCCGCTGCTCCCACTCTGAATGAAACCCTCTGGCTGGTCCATATAGACACACTCCTCTAAATTTCCATTTAGAAAAGCGGTCTTTACATCCATCTGCCAAATCTCATAATCGTGGAAGGCAGCAATGGCAAGAAGGATCCGAATGGATTTCAGCATAGCCACTGGAGAAAAGGTTTCGTCATAGTCCAAACCAAGTCTTTGACGAAAACCCTTTGCAAAAAGTCTAGCTTTATAGGTCTCAACCTGTCCATCTACACCAATCTTCCTTTTGAAGATCCACTTGCATCCTATGGGTTTTATCCCATCTGGAGCAACGTCCAACGTCCATACTTTGTTGGTGTACATGGACTCCATTTCGGTCCGCATTGCATCCAGCCATTTTACCGAGTCAACGCTCTGAATGGCCTGCTGGAAGCTAGTCGGCTCATCATAATCAATGATGCAATCCTCTCTATCCCCGTCTATGAGAAAACCGTAGTATCTCTCGTGCGGATGAGATTGCCTACTACTCCTGCGGAGTGGCGTAGGAATGTCCTGTTCTTTCGAACCTTCTGGTTCTACTAAGCTTTCAGTAATAGTCTGTGGTTCTGGAATTTCTTTCAGTTCTATCGCGCTCCCACTAATTTCCTTTTCTAAGAACTGGTGTTCCAGAAAGTGGGCATTACGAGAAACAAAGATCTTTTGTTCCTCTGCGTGATAGAAAAGATACCCCCTGGAGTTCTTTGGGTATCCCACAAACTTGCACAGTACTGAGCGTGCCTCGATTTTGTCCGCATGCTGCTTTTTGACAAAAGCTGGATATCCCCAGATCTTCAGATATTGAAGATAGGGTTTCTTCCCACTCCATAACTCATATGGTGTGGTAGGCACAGTCTTAGTGGGAACTCGGTTCAAAAGGTATGTGGCTGATTCTAGCGCATATCCCCAGAATGATCGCGGCAACTCAGCGTTACTCATCATGGAACGTACCATATCCAATAGGGTTCGGTTCCGTCTCTCCGATACACCGTTATGTTGCGGAGTGTATGGAGGAGTAAGCTGAGAGAGAATTCCATTCTCTTTTAAGTAATCCAGGAACTCGGCACTTAAGTATTCACCACCTCGATCAAATCTTAGTGTCTTGATACTTTTGCCTGTTTGTTTTTCTACTTCATTCTTGTATTCTTGGAACTTTTCAAAGGCTCCAGATTTATGCTTCATTAAGAAGACATGTACGAACCTTGAAAAATCATCCGTAAAAGTAATGAAGTAAGAATAACCGCTTCTCGCATGTGTAGACATTGGACCGCACACGTCACTGTGTTCGATCCCCAAGAGCTCGCTTGCTCTTACTCCGTGTCCAGTGAACGGAGTCTTTGTCATCTTTCTTTTGAGACAGGATTGACAAGTTGCATATGAATGATATTCGAACGGATCCAAATATCCTTCTGTATGTAACTTCGTCAACCTTCTCTCATTGATGTGACCCAGTAATGCCATAAGAAAGCATGATTGATTTCTGGAGACTTTCTTTTGTGTGTATTCTGGACATTGAAAATCGGTGGTTGGTTTAATACGTATATACCATTGTTTAATGTACCCGACCCAATCAAAACTTGATTAAGGTGAATGTTCACAACATTACTTACAAATGCAAATTCATAACCTTCTTTAGATAACAAAGATACAGATATGATATTACAGGTTGCATTGGGTACAAAATAACAATTGCGCAAAACCAAAACATGCCCATCTGACAATCCCAGGTGATAGTCCCCCACGGACTCAGCATCCATGCCAGCTCCGTTTGCAACTCTGAGGGTCATATCACCTGCCTTCAAAACCCTACGCCTTCTCAATGCCTGCAAAGAATTACAGATATGAGATCCTGATCCGGTATCCAATACTCAGGAAGTAGAGTTTATTGATAGATAGTTTTCAATAACATACACACCTGAAGCTGAAGCCGCAACTTGCTTCAGATCCTGGGTTCTGTCCTTCCAAGCCCTGCAATCCTTTTTTCAGTGTCCACTCTTGTGACAGTAAAAGCATTCTTCCTTTCCCACAAGCTTTCCCGCTACCTTTGTTGCCTTTGCCTTTCCCTTCGTATCCACTTTACTAACACCGCCCCTTGGTTTGGCGGGGGCTTTCTTCTTCTTTCCCTTGGCTTTCGCTTTGGACTTAGAAGAGGAAGATCCTCCTACAAACAAAGTGGATGTTTCCCTACCTTTCTGTAGGGTGCCCTCTGCACTCCTCAACATGTTGAGGAGCTCCGGAAGTTCAACCTCTTTTCCTTGTAAGTTGAAGTTCAGGATAAACTGGGCGTAAGTGGAAGGAAGGGACTGGAGAATCAAGTCCGTATAGAGCACATTCTCTAATATGGTCCCAAGGTCCGCGAGCTCTTCAATGAAGCCAATCATCTTAAGCACGTGTTCTGCTACCGATGATCCGATGGCCAATCATGCCGAAAACAACTTCTTCGACACTTCGTATCTTGCGATACGAGACGGCTCTCCATACAGTTCTTTTGTATGAAGAAATATGGATTCCAAGTCCATATTCTCGTGCCTCCTCTGATGTTCAATGTCCATAGAGGCAAGCACGAGGCACTTGGCCTTCGCGCAATCGATCTTCCATGTCTTACGGATTTCTAAATCCGCGACGCTGGAGGTGGGACCTGGGATAAGGGAGCTTTGGTGGTAAGGAGATACCCCAACTTGTCGTAAGTGATTGCCATTTTGACATTCCTGAGCCAATCTTTATAGTTTGGCCCTGTCAGTATGTTTTTATCTAGTAATAACTTAAGTCCGGTCATGTTGATTGGTCGCTGCAATTAGGAGAGAGAGAAGAAACACTTTAGCATGATGCTCTTGCAAGTTTAGAGTGGTTTTTAGTTTGTCTAAACAGGATGGCTCCCACTGTCTCTCGAATCCCTCCTCAAACCATAAAGGAAGAATTAGTCAGGATCAATCTCACCGTACAATACTTGCTTAACCGTTCAGCCAGGCCAGTGTCGGTACTTCGAGGAAGGTTTTCCAACGCTTTCGCAAAGTTCCTTAATTAAATAACCTCTTTTCCCTGGGGGCGTAGCCCCGCTAACACCTTTCTAGACACCTACTAGGTTTATAGCATTGATCGTTAAGTGAGAAATTTCCCGAGGAGTAGCATATACTCACAGTAGGATCGGGATCCAAATATCATCGCGTGACAAAACTGAAGGAATCCTATAAGAATTATCACACTCCAAATGGTATGCAACGCGAGCAAGTTTCAGTTCTTTTGAAACTCCCGATGTGGATTTTTGCCCCATGCTCTTATGACCTTGGCGTGAGGTCAAAATGTCATAAGTCACATGTCAAGTTCTTCCCATCATTATCCAGGTTAATTTGAACCCACCCGTACCTACCCTTGACGTAGGCCAAAATGGCAGTACGACTGTCCCAAACCAACGCATTCTATCTATGCAACAGATAAATATCCGGCAGCTACCAATCACTATGCCTTGGCGTGAAGTCAAAATACATAGCTTGAATACTACCGAATATTTAACTGAAATGATGGAGGGATACGAATGGTTTTGGCGAAACCGTGAACGTAGTGAACTTGATATAATCGATGGAATGAGATAGCTTTTAAAAGGAGTGGCTCAAGCTCCGCATTTAAAAGTTGGTTTTTGAAAAGAACCGAGTGGTTTTGAAAGTGTTCCAACGACTTTTACTTGGATTATTTTCTTGCATTAATTTTAAATGTGTCCCATCATTTAATCTTACCATTGCAGAAAACAACGATAATATGACGTACGCTTATGCCATCCGCATTCGCCACGGGGTCCCGTCATCACCCGTTAGGTTACTTAACTAACGACAGAGCGGGGGCTGGACTAGCGCGGATGCAAAACATAAGCAACGCCTAAATAGATATCATATATAGATATATAGCAATGATAGCCATTCCAGATCACAGATGAATACATTGGATATACTAGGAATCCGCATTCCGTTCGATCCTGCAACGAAAAGCGGATTACACGGTCGCGATGAATAGCCAATACCCCACCCTAGACCCCTACGGGTGCGGCAAACTACCCGCCAAGTACCCGAATCGAAGCAACCTCCCTCAACGACGTGAGTAGGCCACTCGGCACTTCGAGATACCCGGTAGTTTGTGCACCCCACCTTGGGTCTATCCTAGGAGCAAAAACAGTAAAAAGAAATTATACAATGACGGCTACAACCTCACCCCGGTTGTGCGGCCAAATAAATAATATTACATCAAATTTACATATTACATGAATTGAAAGATAAAGAAAAAACTCTCATCTCACAACCCCCTGCTATTCATCCGCGACAATCCAATGAATTCATATACACAAACTATCAACATCACAGATCACAGATATGTATAACCCCCACTAATCGACGTATAGCGATTAGCAGACGTTCAATACATATATAACATTACAGATACAACCATTAGCCAAAGTCTACAGAAAATCGACCAAAATACGGATTTGTAACCACCCCAGAAACAAATTTGTTCTCTGGAAATTCTGGGCAGAAACAAACCATCTCAAAAATCACAAAACACCATCAGAAGTAAACTGCAGGAGAAATGATCCACGACCGAGTCAACTCGGCCGCGGATCCGCGGCAGAAGTAAGCTTCTGCCGCGGAACCGCGGTGAGTTGGTCGATTCGATGGATCATTTTTCTTGCCTGTTCATTAAAAAGCCTGAGCCGATTTTTAAGACATGATTTATTATTTTTAGAGCAGAAATAAAAATCGGCAGAAACTAGGATTTTCCGGGGTGTTTCACGGTTTTTTGGCCGGTCGAAATTCTAAATACTTTGTTAACATGCTAGGGTGTGTTTAGTTAGTCTCTGATACCACTGTAAGTCCACGTTACCTCTCCCGGTTCTTTCGGGCTTGTAGAAACGGTAAAAAAATGATTTTTTGGGTTTAGGTAACATGGACTACAAAATACGGATCTTGGCTAAACTACACACTAGCAACCTAACTAGAGATTTACCTACTCGGTTAGGCGTTATACCTCACTTGAACTCCTTCTTCTTGGACTCTTTGTAGTGGTCGGATGGTTCTCTCCTCGTCGCCTTCTCTTGCCGAAGATGGATCCACCTGAGGGTTTCTACCTTGAGCTCCTTTCTCGAACTTGAGAAAACTAAAGTCTCCGGCTTGCTAGACCTTCAACCTTAGGATGAGTAGAGAGTGGTTTTGGGTGTTTTATCTCCAAGGAAAGGTTTCTCAACTCATGAGAATGTTTTTCCTTGAACAGGAGGAGGAGGAAGATGAAAAGAAGAGAGAGAATGGTTATGAGAGAATGAGAATGGTTTTTACAACCATAACAATATATGTGAATTATCTAATTAATAATATTAATCCAAAATGAAAAAGGTGATGGTTGGTTTGATGAGACCATTATCATATCACATTAAATGTTTTTTGCAAAGATCAAAGAGCATCTTGAAAAGAAATGATGATGGTCAATGTTTCAAACATGGTCAACTAGTCAACCTTGGTCAACAAGTCAACAACCCTAACCATGACACAATTTCATTTAATTAATATTATTAATTGATATTTCACATATCCATTAGGGTTTGGAAAAAGACAACTGTCAACTGTGCATACACACCCGTTCCGAAACCCTAATGAAAATCTTCTTCCTCCGCCTCAATCAACTGTGCATACACACCCGCATTCGTGTTCCGAGGAACATGAATACTATGAGATAAAACTAATCCCAAAACATATACTAGGATCCGGCTCAAACCAGAGCCCGCTAGTAATGACTGTCCGGACGCCAAACGTGCACAAGTGCGCGGATGTGAACGAACCCTGTCGCAAAACCATGCGACCTCTACTCTGTTTTGCCCAAATGAGAATAACCCTCTGTGTGGGGCTCTAAAGACTCGACACTATGCTGGCAGTGGGTTTAACCACAGACCGCAAGCGACACTAGCTGTGCGTAACGGCCCCTAGGTAGATGCCGATAAGAAGACTGACGAGGTGAAACCCATCTGAACTCCTACTGAGCCTGTATGTGACAATCTCCGTACTGTCCGGTCTGTTCGTCTGATAACATCGCATGGCGGGCCTAGGGGTGGTAAACGTCAGTCCCCTAATAGCGGTACAAGTCGTGTCGGAGTGTAGCCCAGAACACCCTGAGATAACACTGGAAACCTACCAGTATATCTCGCTTGCCCTGGCCAGGGACTACTTGTGTAATGGCTCTCCTAGACACAGCGCGATGTCAACCCCCAATACCGGGAGAGATGAATCTTGTCTAACCATCACTGCCTCCAAGTGCTTCGGGACTGCACCCAACTACTACCTGTTTGCACGACTCCTTTGAGCCGTGGTAGGGTAGTAATCAAAGTACAGTGGGAACACACTCGAGGCGAAGTGACAGTGTCAGGTCAGCGGACTAAGCTGTACTCATGTCACCTGGGAGCTGATAACTGACGATAGGTATAGTACCAACCAACAGTTCCCAACGAGTCCTGTCCAGTGTACTCGTAACCTAACGAGCACCCGCATACTATCTCAAGTACGACGTACTGACGGCTGTGGGACAGACCGTCTCCCGTGCTGGGATGAGAAGCGTATACGCTAGTCTACTCCGGACTATCGATGCCCTGTCTCGATAATCCCATGACCAGGGACGTGTATATAAGGACGTGCTTGTAGATTACCCAGCCTCCACTAGTGTGACTGCCATCACAACGCTGGTAATCAAGCAAAGTTCCTAAGGGCTCCACTAATGTGTATAGGTGATACACTAAAAGAAACACATGTACACATTAAAGCAGAGACAAATCAAGTAGCATACTACCATTTCGAGCAAGATTGTCTATACAACTGTGAATATCCAAAGCTTCCATTAAGTAATATACAAACTAGTATGATACAGTAATGGCCTCTAGGGCATATACACTAACAGAGTTATATTCGATGAGCCTGGCACGGGAGCACTACATGTAGGGTTCCTAGGCACACTAATGAAGTCTCACAAGGCATCAAACATAGCTAATTTAAATTTTATGAGTGACGAGAAAACCTAACACGGATCGTTAACTAGATATATAGGCTATGCGATGCAAGTTAACGACTTTTAACTAAAGGAAAGAAGCTACAACCTTTGTAGATCCGGTCCTCCACGTCCTAGGCTCCGTGATGAGGTCTCTCCGCTGTCCAAATAAAATCCATGACTCTAGCATCGGCTTCATCGGAGAAATGGGTGGGCTTGGTCGTCGGTTCGATGCCGAAGATGATCTATGTCGAGGCATCACAAGATCAAACTCCGACTTCACCAAGTCATGAAACTTGTGAAGAAAATACCCTATACTACTTGGCAAGAGGTAGAGGATGAAGAAATAGGAAGTGGGTTCACTTTAGAATTGGATTTCTCACTTGTTTTCATCACTTGCCATTGATGTAGCAAGCATTTCTTCATGGAAGAAGAAGATGAAGAAGAAGAAGATATATTAAGTGTTGAATAAAAAATAGATAAATAAATCAATACTTATCATATATTAACCCTTGGTTAATTGTAGAGAATGGACCACGGTTAACTTGAATGGTTAGGGTTAAGTATAAGACAAGAATGGTGGACAAGTTCAAAGCTTCAAGAACCTTCAACTAGCAAACAAAAAAATCCACCATTTGTCATTCTCCTTTCCAAAATGAAAAAGATAAATAAATAGATAAATAAGTAAATGAAAAAACAAAACCCTAATCATTAGTTTAACCATGGTTTAATTCTTTACACTTAACCAAGTAAGCATGTATCATCAAACATGATACAATCTTGTGCACAAATGTATATCACATATACAACTTGCACAATTCAAGTGAGAAAATCCATTTAAAGTGAACCAATACTAGTTAATGCAAAGTAATATATCAAATATATAATTATACATTAAATCATTAAATCAACACTTGATTCAATGATCCGGTCATGTCGCATATAACCGGCTAGTATCCAATGTATCGGCTTATCGAATCAATCCTTGATTCGATAACTAGGTTATATCGCATACAACCATTCGACACATACATCGCGAGAATGAAATACGGTATCACATACACGCATTATTCTCGGTCCTGCACATATCCTATATGTGCTCCTATTTCGTTTCGCTTGAGCCAGGAAACCTCTGTGTAGGACTCTAAAGACTCGTCAATACGCCGGCAGCAGATGATGATCATATCAAACACCCACAAGCCGCAAGCGGTCTGCTAAACGTAACGGCCACCCGGGTATTGAGCGATCAGAAGATCGACGAGCAAGCCCGCTCACACTCCTGTGAATCCAACCAGTAACACTTACCGTACAGTCCAGTCTGTTCGTCTGATATGTCGCATATCTCGCCTAGGGGTGGTAAACGTCAGACCCCAGTAGCTCGATAAGTCATGCCGACGTGAAGTCCATGACATGTGTGAAACTACTGATAACACTTACCAGTAGGTCACTGCAACCCTGGCCAGGGATTTCCTGTTATGGCCAGTCGAGCATAGCACAACATCAACCCCCAATACCGGGAGAGACGAATCCCCTCCTATCGCTCATTGCCTCCATGTGAATCGGGACTGTACCCAAAAACCACCTGTTTGCACAACTCAGTAGAGCCGTGGTAAGGTGGAAATCAAAGCACAGTGGGAGACACACAAGACTCTATAACGATCTCGGGTCAACAGACTAAGCTGTACCAGTGTCACCAGAGAACTGCCATCTGACGTGAGGAATAATACCATCTGGGAGTTCTCGGCGAGTCCGTTCAGTGTACCCAGTCTCCACTGAGCACCCGCATACCATCTCCGATGTCAAACACCAATGGATATGGGATCATCCATTGCCCATCACATGGGTCGAGAAGATATACGCTAGTCTACTCTGGAATATCGATGCCCCGTCTCGATATTCCCACGACTAGGAACATTAAAGGAAGTACTCATTGACTACCCAGACCCCACTAGTATGATCTGCATCATAGTCCTGGAAGTCGAGTACACATCCTAAGGGCTTTATCAACATGTAATCAGAGAGATAGAAAGTATACATGTTAAGATAAAGAGCAACCAGATAGCGTACTATCATGTCGAGCAAGAAAGTCCTACCTATATATGTCCCAGCATCCACTACAATATACATCCAATGTACAGTAATGGCCTCTAGGGCATACATATAACTAACAATCTCCCACTTGCACTAGGGCCATCTGTAGCAGTGGTTGCAGTATCACATATTCAACCATCCCAAAAAAGTCTCTCTTTGGGAAAATGCCTTCGTGAGTTGATCCGCCGTGTTGTCCTCTGAGTCTTCTCTCCTTACCTCGATCAACCTGGAGATCAACCATCTCCATGATCAGGTGATGCTGCCTCAGAATATGTCTGGGTAACTGATGGGATCATGGTTCCTTGGCCAAAGCCACAATTCTATTGTCACACAATGGTGGGAACCTAGTTCATCTTATGAACCAATATACACCCAAACTGCTTCTTTGATAGTATCTATAATAGCGATGTTACCAGCCTTTATCGTCTAGTTTGCCACGGTATCTAGCTTGGAACTCTTCCAACATACCGTCCCTTTACTGAGGGTAAAGACAGTGCCTGTGACTGACATTCAGTCGTCTTTATCACCCTGGAACTCTTCCAGTGATTCTCCCCAGGATCGATTGATACCATCTCACAACATCTAGTGAGAATCCTAGCATCCAATTACATCTATCTCATAGATGAAAAATCAGGATTTAGGAGGTATCACTTTGATCCTATTTGGAGAATCCTTGTGATAATAGGAGATTGACCGATCGTAGTATAAGAAACTCTTTTCCTGTCAAGAGTATGTTGTCTACGTACAATACGAAGATGACCACCTTACTCTCTACTACCCTTTTGTATATACAAGGTTCGTCTACCATTTTGATGAAGTCAAACACTTTGACTATCACATCAAAACAGACGTTCCAACTCCGCGATGCCTGCTTCATTATGTAAAGCAACTTGCACACGTTTCCGCTGCTCCCACTGTTTACGAAGCCCTCTGGCTGTGTTCTTATAGACGTTCTCTTCTAAATCATTATTTAGAAAAGTAGTCATGGCACCCAACCACCAGATATCGTAGTCATGGTATGTAGCCGTGGCAAGTAGGATCTGGATGGACTTAAGCATATTCCCTGGAAAAAGTTTCATCATTATCCGTGCCTGGTCGATGACGAAAACCTTTAACAAGTCTAGCTTTGAAAGTCTCAACTTTTCCATCTATACCAAGTAATCTTCTCAAGATATACTTGCTCCTGATGGGGATTTAACCCTTCAGATATCGCAACCAAAGTCCATACTTTGTTGGTGTATATGGATTCCATCTCAGATTGCTAAGCATCCAGCCATTCTTACAGAGTCCCTACTCTTGATGGCCTGCTCGAAACTAGTTGGGTCATCATCTCATGATGCAATCCTTGCTCCCACTGTCATTGAGAAACCGAAGTATCTCTCAAGCAGGTGAGGAACCCTGCTAGATCGGCGGAGAGGCTGAGGTTCGTCGGGAACTATTGAATCCTTTGGTTCTGTCAAATCATCAGCAGTAGTTTGTATAGCTGGAACATTTCCAGTTCTACATAACTGACCTTGTCTCGATCTTGTCCGGATTTTTCTTTTGACATAGGCCGGACAATCCTAAATCTTAACTTACTTAAGAGATAGGCTCTTCCCATACCATATCTCATATGGAATGGTGGGCACTGATTTGATTCGAACCTAATTCAATAGGTATGCAGCTTCTCAAGTGCACAACCCCAAAAAGGAAATAGGTAACTCAGTAATACTCATCATAGAGCACACGATATCTAATATTGTGCGATTGCTCCGCCCTGATACACCGTTGTGCTGTGGTGTATTCAGAGGAGTAGTACGGAGAGAGAATCTCATTCTCCTTTAGAATGGTCTAGGAATGCCATGCACAAGTATTCTCCTCCCTGATCTCATCATAGGACATAATACTTATACCCGGTTATTGGTTCTCTACTTCTAACTTATATTCTGTGAATACCTCAAAAGGTTCGGACTTATGTTTCAACTGGAACAAATGACTGAATCTTGAGAGATTATCAGAGAATACAATGAAGTATAAAGAACCAGTCCTGGCATGTGTAGACAGGAGACTTTACATACATCATCATGCATCAGTCCCAAGAGTTTACTAACTCTTTCTCTGTTTTCAATAAACAGAGCTATGGTCATCTAATCTTTGTGACATGAATGGCAAGTTTCACAAGATGTAAATTCAAACTAATTTAAATATGCATCTAAAATGTAACTTCAGCCAGTCGGGTCGCATTGATGTGACCTAGTCTACAATACTTCAAGAAGGATCCGTTCATTTCTTAACTCTTCCTCTTGTGTATGTTCTGTATACTAAAGAACTGTAGTTTGATTTAGAACGTCAATGCTTTTAGATAACGTGCCTAAACCGATCAACTTTTGATATAGGAAATGTTCAAAACATTATCCAACAATACAAAATTTTATCATTTCTTTACTTATAAAGAGACTGATATGATTTTGTATATCAGGTTCGGTATCTAATAGCATTTGTTCAGAATCAATGTATTGGTAATACAGGGTGACAGTGACCAACAGACTTGGCTGCAACACTTGCCCCGTTTTCTGTCTCATGAAACTTATCACCCGTTCTCAGTTTTTCTACCTTTTTGTAGCCCTATGTAACAGATTACATATCTGGGATCCTGATTCAGTATCCAATACTCAGGATGCAGAGAATACTGAGAAACCGTTCTTTGTAATGAACATACCCGAAGGAGATGCATCATATGCACTTTCTTCGTTTGGGCGGCATAGGAATTCTGGTATTCCCTATTTCCTGCTCTGTCTTATAACAATTATAAGCTGGAGCGGGACCAACCTTCCCCGGCTCAGTATAACAAGGGGGTTCGGTCAATTCATCCATATTATTATCTTGATTAAGGCATGATATGGTCGCTACCTGGAGAGAGAGAGAAGAAAACACTCTGCGTGCACTCTTGCAAGATTAGATTGGTTATTTATTTTATCTAATCAGGATGGCTCCCACTGTTTTTATCAAATCTTCCTTCAAACCTTAAAAGGAAAGACTAGCCGGGATTAATTACACTCTACAAGTTCGCCAATCTTTCAGCCAGGCCAGTGTCGGTACTTTGAGGGAGGTTCCCCGTGCTTTCGCACGGACCTAATTAATGTAAACCTCGTTTTCCCAGAGGCGTAACCCCGTTGACACCTTTCTAGACACCTACTTGATCGGCTAATTGTAAAGTGCAAAACTCTCCCAGGAGTAACAATTACTCGCAGTGGGTATCGGGATCCAACTATCATATAGAAGGTATGCAATCTCATTGCAAATTTCAACACTTGAAACTCCCGATAAAGGTTTTTACCCCTAGCACCTATGACCTTAACTATGGTCAACAAATCATAAGTACTAGTCAAGTTCTACCCGTCATTTCGTGATTAATTAGACCCACCCACATGACCCTTAACTAAGGTCAACAAAGTCACGCGACTGTCCTAACTAATCGCATCATATGCGGTGTAGGAAGACATCACTTAGCTACCGTACACTGTGCCTTGACTATGGTCAACAAACACAGCACGAATACTAAGTACTCTACTTCCTAAAATGACGGAGGGTTGCGAATGGTTTTTATGAAAACCTTTAACGCTTTGAACTTGATCTCGTTGCGGAATCAAAATAGTTTTTAAATGGAATGTTTTTGAGGCTTTTCTAGTTTTGCTAAAGGGGTCACTCCCGGTGAAGGGATCGTCGGCCCTTTCCTCGTCGAATGAGGTGCGGGATATATCATATATATCACTGTGCAAAGCGGAAACTATAGAAGCTATCAAAAGACAAATCGAGTGATGTAGCATCTGCCAGTTATTGCTAAAGGAGTCACTCCCGGTGAAGGGATCTCGGTCCTTTCCCTATCGAATAAGGTGCAGGATGTTCTACAAGGAACACCGCGATGCAAAGCAAGAACTGTAGCTACCTGTTTTTATTTTGAAATTCGATTCCACAACATCAATTAGGTTTATTTTCTTTCATTAATCACATTAATGAATATCCCATCATTTAAGTCCACCTAACCATCACAGATAAATATAACGTACGCTTATGCCATCCGCATTCGCCTCGATGTCCCCTCGTGCACCGTTAGGTTAGGTAACTAACGGCAGAGCGGGGCAGGGCTAGCGCGGGTGTAAAACATAAGTAACGTCTATATAATATATCATATATACTATATATTATATCTATCACCGAACATCACATGATCACATCACAGATAACGCAGCAGAAAATACATATGAAATATTGGATATACTAGGACGTCCGTGTTTTCAATACGAGCCAGTATAAAACACGGATTCCACGGTCGTGATGAATAGCCAATCCCACACCCCTAGACCCCTACGAGAGCGGCAAGCAACCCTACCAATTCTAGGGTTAGGAGACCCGGACTCGACTCCTCGAGTTGGTCTCCCACTGGACCCCAGAACCCGGTTACTTGTGCTCCCCTCCTTGGGTCTATCCTAATGCGGAAAAGTAAATAATATACAAATGGTGACAACATCCGCAACCTGGAAGTGCCCCAATAAAAGAATATTACATACAAGTTTTTACATGAATGAAAATGAAAAAACACTCATCTCACATAAAAAAAACCCCGGCTATTCAAACACGACGATCCAATATAACATATTCAGCAACACATAACATCACATGTCATCAACGTAAGTAAATATGCGCATCCCAATTGTCGTTGATATATAGCAACAAAACCGGCGATATCACACATTACATTTACGGTCACAGAAAAGAAAGTGTAAAACTACAACAGTTGGAATCCCCAACCTCTTTAGACATCGCATGCCTAATCAAATGAAATACTTAGACATCGCATGCCTAACAATTATAAACCCCGCATTTTAGTCTCATTATCGAAAACACTTTTCAATATCATGTCGGGAAATTCAACAGGATTCCCGAAAAACTGATCGAATGCTCGTCGCAAACTTTAGTAAGCGGCCGCACCCCTGTTACCGTCGACGAAGTGCACCAAGGCGGAACACCGCTGCTGCGAGCACCCGGACGGATGCTTTCGGCGACGGGGTTCTCCTACAGTCACTTGGTCGGGGCTATGGAGTGAGGCTGTCTATTAAGTTTACCCGGCGAGTATCCGCGTACACTACGTGATTGCGACGGACTTTTTATCACATCAAAATTCCGTGGCAACCGATCAAGTGAGACTAAACTGCTATGTTTATAACATTCATCCAGTCATCTCATAACTGCTTGTGAATTCCAATTATTGTATCACATTCCGGATAAATAGAAAATGCTAAACTTTTAGATCGAACAATCGAACACCCAAGTTTTCCCGATACAGCTCAACACATGAAATAAGTCTAACAACATTCAGTTCGTGCCTCAGTACCAATGGTCCAGCCGTAGAAGGGTCAAGCCAACGCCTCACATGTGGCACGCCGTACTGCCCCAAACCCTAAGGTTCAAAGAGCAGTTCAAGACGGTCACATAATCGAGTTAAGGTTTGTTGTCTTCTAGAGGGTCCATCGCGTTACTTGCACTACTTAGAACGTCGTTAAACTACGGAAAAATCCAACAATTGGAAATTTCCCGGCAGGGGAAAAATTGGGTATTTATATCCGGTCGAACTTTTTAACATATTCTAAAAATACCCGGAAAAACACACTGACAAAATTAGACAATCTGATCGATACACCGAGTCCCCAATACAACCCAGAATATTCAACTCATGAATTCAAATTAAAAATTCCCAGGAAAACCAGCACTAAAAACTAGGAGTTACTGTGAAAACATAATTGATTGATGGGACTCTTCTGCCGTGGAACCGCCGCAATAGGCATGCTATTGCCGTGGTTCCGCCGCTCTGCTATCGACTTAGGTGCTCGAACTTCACAGTAATGCTTAGAAATACCTGCTGATTTTTCTGCATATTTTTAATTCTCAAAAAACCACGAATTTCAAAAATGTACAGAGAGCATGTTAAAATTGGGGTTTCGGGTTCGATCGGACTTCAAACTCCGTCAACGCATCGCCTAAGGCTCTAGCTAGGCTCTGATACCACTGTAGGGTTCCTAGGCACACTAATGAAGTCTCACAAGGCATCAAACATGGCTAATTTAAATTTTATGAGTGCCGAGAAAACCTAACACGGATCGTTAACTAGATATATAGGCTATGCGATGCAAGTTAACGACTTTTAACAAAAGGAAAGAAGCTACAACCTTTGTAGATCCGGTCCTCCACGTCCTAGGCTCCGTGATGAGGTCCCTCCGCTGTCCAAATCAAATCCATGACTCTAGCATCGGCTTCATCGGAGAAATGGGCGGGCTTGGTCGTCGGTTCGATGCAGAAGATGATCTACGTCGAGGCATCACAAGATCAAACTCCGACTTCACCAAGTCATGAAACTTGTGAAGAAAATACCCTATACTACTTGGCAAGAGGTAGAGGATGAAGAAATAGGAAGTGGGTTCACTTTAGAATTGGATTTCTCACTTTTTTTCATCACTTGCCATTGATGTAGCAAGCATTTCTTCATGGAAGAAGAAGATGAAGAAGAAGAAGATATATTAAGTGTTGAATAAAAAATAGATAAATAAATCAATACTTATCATATATTAACCCTTGGTTAATTGTAGAGAATGGACCATGGTTAACTTGAATGGTTAGGGTTAAGTATAAGACAAGAATGGTGGACAAGTTCAAAGCTTCAAGAAACTTCAACTAGCAAACAAAGAAAATCCACCATTTGTCATTCTCCTTTCCAAAATGAAAAAGATAAATAAATAGATAAATAAGTAAATGAAAAAACAAAACCCTAATCATTAGTTTAACCATGGTTTAATTCTTTACACTTAACCAAGTAAGCATGTATCATCAAACATGATACAATCTTGTGCACAAATGTATATCACATATACAACTTGCACAATTCAAGTGAGAAAATCCATTTAAAGTGAACCAATACTAGTTAATGCAAAGTAATATATCAAATATATAATTATACATTAAATCATTAAATCAACACTCGATTCAATGATCCGGTCACGTCGCATATAACCGGCTAGTATCTAATGTATCGGCTTATCGAATCAATCCTTGATTCGATAACTAGGTTATATCGCATACAACCATTCGACACATACATCGCGAGAATGAAATACGGTATCACATACACGCATTATTCTCGGTCTCGCACATATCCCATATGTGCTCCTATTTCGTTTCGCTTGAGCCAGGAAACCTCTGTGTAGGACTCTAAAGACTCGTCAATACGCCGGCAGCAGATGATGATCATATCAAACACCCACAAGCCGCAAGCGGTCTTCTAAACGTAACGCCACCCGGGTATTGAGCGATCAGAAGATCGACGAGCAAGCCCGCTCACACTCCTGTGAATCCAACCAGTAACACTTACCGTACAGTCCGGTCTGTTCGTCTGATATGTCGCATATCTCGCCTAGGGGTGGTAAACGTCAGACCCCAGTAGCTCGATAAGTCATGCCGACGTGAAGTCCATGACATGTGTGAAACTACTGATAACACTTACCAGTAGGTCACTGCAACCCTGGCCAGGGATTTCCTGTTATGGCCAGTCGAGCATAGCACAACATCAACCCCCAATACCGGGAGAGACGAATCCCCTCCTATCGCTCATTGCCTCCATGTGAATCGGGACTGTACCCAAAAACCACCTGTTTGCACAACTCAGTAGAGCCGTGGTAGGGTGGAAATCAAAGCACAGTGGGAGACACACAAGACTCTATGACGATCTCGGGTCAACAGACTAAGTTGTACCAGTGTCACCAGAGAACTGCCATCTGACGTGAGGTATAATACCATCTGGGAGTTCTCGGCGAGTCCGTTCAGTGTACCCAGTCTCCACTGAGCACCCGCATACCATCTCCGATGTCAAACACCAATGGATATGGGATCATCCATCGCCCATCACATGGGTCGAGAAGATATACGCTAGTCTACTCTGGAATATCGATGCCCCGTCTCGATTATCCCACGACTAGGAACATTAAAGGATGTACTCATTGACTACCCAAACTCCACTAGTATGATCTGCATCATAGTCCTGGAAGTCGAGTACACATCCTAAGGGCTTTATCAACATGTAATCAGAGAGATAGAAAGTATACATGTTAAGATAAAGAGCAACCAGATAGCGTACTATCATGTCGAGCAAGAAAGTCCTACCTATATATGTCCCAGCATCCACTACAATATACATCCAATATACAGTAATGGCCTCTAGGGCATACATATAACTAACACTACCTACCGGTTATATTATTTGGACTCGTCGGTTATCTGGAGGATACCGGCCGGAGTCATGAGATGGTTATAGGCTGATCCGTTCTGCCAGAGCCCGCGGGCCGATCCCACAGATGATACGGATGCCTGAGATATTGATATTTAAGATTTGAGATTTGAGATATTGAGATTTGATATTGAGATACTGAGACTTATGTTTTGTGTCGATGCTTGACACTGATTTCTCTGTTGGATTCATTGATGATACTTGATTGATATACATATAGAAATCTCATTGATTAAAGAAAACAGCTGTCTCACTCATGATATATTTTGTTTCCATTTGTAATGCATTCATACATCGTATATCTGATATGTTGCTATCTGAGGCACTGACACGAGCATGTGGTATTGCACGTATATGTAGATGGATCAGGATATTTTTTGAGGATATTACTTGATATGACCTAGGATAGCGTCATGCATGCGATTTCTACTCGTAGGTGTTTTCTACTCACGAGTTGGCAACTTACCCCCGTTGTGCCACAGTTCCTTGCAGGTTTTGCCGTACAGGTTTCGTTGCGGCTTTGCTGGCACACTGTTCCTTCCGGGTGATTGCTTTGGTAGGTGGGTTCTTTGCATCAGGACCACCATTGTTTATTTATTATTTCAGTTGTATCTAGAAACTCCATCAACCAGATTGTATATTTGATAGAGATAGAAGACCAGACTTATTATTTTTTCGACCTTAGAGTCGCGCGTTGTATTATTATGGTTTTCATGCTGATTTTGGGTTTTCTTTTGAGTTTTGATCCTCGCCCTTCGGCGTTGTATATTATATTGCTTGTGTGGTTGTGACCGTCGATTGACGAAAAGCTAGCTCCCGCTTGGGGATGCCTTTTTATTTATTTAGTATACTATTCATGTTGTATCCCGTTTGGGACCAGTATTTACAAAGGAGACTCTGCCGAAATTTTCAAAAAATACTTGAGATTTTAAAATACATACTTCGGCCTATGTTGTTAAAACTACTTGCTTTAAATTGGTTTTTCCTTCACTCTACTGCTTCTTTGGTTTTGATTTCTGGGTTTTGGCTTACTTAGATTACGTACGCCTAGAGACGTTTCGTAATCTAAGTGCCGGTCATGTTCCGTACTTTTCGGGTCGTGACAAAGTTGGTATCAGAGCGTTAGGTTTGACCTTCGGAGTGTAGGATGACCCTTGGTTGATGGAATAGGTAGCTTGAGTAGAGTGGCGTACCGTACATATGTTCCGCAGCATATTTACGATACGATACTCCACTTAAGAAGCCTTAGGATGTACATTTCTTTGCACAGCATTATATTCATTCCTATGATCTAGCCTCATCAGTACCAGTTTATGGTTTTTTTATCACGGTGGTACGGGCAGAGAGAGCTACGGCTAGAGTTGCGGTCAGCACGAGCTCGTCACGAACGAGGACTAACCAGGGCGTGATTCCAGGGACATACGGTTTGCATAGGGGCGCCATTTTATTGTGTTTTCGCGCCACGATCGTTTGATGGATCGCTTTTACGAGATTTCTCGAACGTGCAGATCAGCACCAGAGGATTGGGCCCCTTTAAGAGGCCAGCCAGATTGTGATGACCGTCAGAGCACAGATTATTTTGATGATTGAGGCACTGTTCAGCGTGCGGACGAATGAGCCAGTGATTTTGGGCGAATGAAAAGATATCGCCCCAGATGTTTAAAGCTAACGCCGCACGAGTTATACTTCGAGATATGATAGAAGATTGCTGGTCACCAAAGATGAAAGACTAGGACATGTGATTCATTGCCTACCCCGATGCGAGGTCATCAGATAGATTGATTCCAGCTAGAGACGACTTCACGCTGATAAGTTGAGAGTCGATAGAGACGATCGAATGTCAGGAACCCATTTTCCAAGTTTAAAGTATTCGGAAAACAATGCAAGAAATTCTACGGACCCTCTAGAAGAATGAAACCCTAACTCGACTTAATGACTATGGAACGCCGGTGAACCTTAGGGTTTGCGGCAGTTCAGCGGTGCCATTAGTGAGGCTTGGGTCTGCCCTTCTACGGTTAGTCCATAGGTGATGTGGCATATATTCGATACTATTAAACTGTACCCAAGATGTTGAGCTCTTGGGGGATTATGGAACCTCGACGAATCGATCGAAAAGTTCGACATCATTCGGATATCATATGATGGGATACATTGCTTGGGAGACTCCAGATACGAGTATAGCCGTTGGAGCATAGTCCATGCAGCCACGAGGAGACGAGTCCGAATTAGTCGACATTAGAGAAAAATGGAGTAAGAGGTTCATACGAAATCTTGATGAGATGGCGTTCCACTCCACCGACATCAGAGATGTGATACGCAAGCAGAAGTGTTGACTATGGATATATCTTCCAGGAGGAGTCGTGATGAGTATGCAGCCATTTCGGAATAAGAAATAGATTTGGTAAGGATGATGACTTCTGGGCAGTTCGACAGAACAAGATTTGGGAGAGACTTCGACGGAACCTTTGTGGGATGCTATACGAGAAGATTTGGACCCAGGATCGGTCATATTGCACACACCCAGCAGGCCAGAGTTCAGCATCGTCGACGAGACATGTTATGAGTGACCATAAGAGTTGGCCAGAGATCTTTAGAGGATGTGCCAGAGCGGACTAGTTCCATTATCGTTTCCATATTGGACCGTTGAGCCGAGAAGCTATGTACTTAGCAATTCGCAGTGAGAGACGAGAGCCTAAGGGCACCAGGCGACAGGCCATGATCATGAGGCAAGTAGATATCTTGCTCTGCTAGCATTGGGTGCACCGACACCTTCTCGACCTTGAAGGAAGGACATCGACGACAGTATTTATGATTTGTGATTTTGTGATTGACTATCACGTATCCGTCACTTTGGATTTCAGTATTTTTGGGTGATTTATTGCATGATTGAGTTTTGATGACCGAGTTTCATGATACTTGCTTTGGTGCACCATGGTTGCACCTACTAGGTATTTATATTTTGTGCATAAGTTATTACACTTGAGATATGCTTTATACACCGTTGTGTTGATTTATGATTTGTGCACCGTTATTGAGCTTGATGTCGTTTTTGTGCCTTGGCTGCACATGTTTATGATTTCATGGATTTCATACAGTTGGATTGATTTTGTGCATTGATACGTATTTTGTGCACCACAGTTGCACCTGACTTCGATTTTGATGTCATTCGATATGTTGATTTTGATTTCATGCCTATGTTATGCATGTGATTTGACTTATGCTTTTGGCATAGTTTTCATGCACTTTTAGTATTTTAATTTTCTTTTGGTGCACACCAGATGCACTAAATCGGGCTTCTTTGTGCATATCAGATGCACATGATATTGTTGTCGTGCACACCCGTTGCACTGGACAGATGCTTTCGTGCATGCCCGTTGCACTTAGATGTTGTTTCTGTGCACATGTATGGCACATTCATGGATTTTGATTTCCGTGCGCACCAGACGCACGTAGCATTCATATGCACATTTTGGGATTGATTTCTTATGGAGCAGTACGTTTATATGATATTTACTATTTATTTTAGTACTGAGCAGGACTAGTCAGAGGACAGTACCTGAGTATATTTTTGTATGCATTGATAGTTATTGAAAGGATTTCCAAAGAGGAGCTATAGTCTTAATATTTACCTACGTGTCCGTGATGACACGAAACTTTTTACAAGGGAAACCCTTCTAAACTGTTCTCAAAACGGCGGGACGTGTATGTTAAGCAAAGGATATATATATATATATATATATATATATATATATATATATATATATAGTTATTTTCTCACAATGGACGCCCGCCACTGTACAGTGATATACACATCGCACAGCGATTTGAAAAAGGTTTGGCATGCATTGCTTCCAGATGTTTTAATGACGTATATCATGTTGGTTTTCGTATTGGATTTAGATATTGATGTCTTCCCCCATAACTCCAATGATTGCGGGATGCTTGACGGAGTTTTGATTTTTGGTTTATATACCTGTTTTTCATGGCATGCATTGCGCTACGATGTGTTTTATGTATTTATGATTTCGGAGCCCCGACGACTTGATGGTTTTGCTGAAATGTTTTAGTATTTGGGGGAGTTCTAATTTAAATTCGGGGACCGAATTTCTTTAAGGGGGGAAGATTGTAACGTTTTGAAAATCGTTTAGGCGAAATTTCGGATAATCGGTAAAATAACGGGTGTTTTCAGTAAAAATCAAGATATAAATATCTTTTAATATAAAATTAAATATACATATTCTAGTTATGTAATTGCTAGTATTTAGTGTTTATTGAGCCACTTGTAAAATTTCTAATTTACTGAAAATTTTTCCGAAATTAATTATTTTAATATTATTTTAAGTCGTCACTAATACATTTAATTAGGGATAATTACAAATTGGAATGGGTTAATACAAATTTTGTGCATCATAACACATTAAACTAACATGTAAAATATTGTTTCTGAAATGAAAAGAAGTTGTTAAGATGGTTTTAGAAAATATATAATATAAAGGCTTAAATGGGAAAAATAAACTAAATAGAAATGAAATTGGGCTTGTTAACTTATGGTTTTGGGTTGTTTTTGATTTAGAAAAGTTTCCCACACACCCACACACACACACACCCATGTGCTGGCCGAGCCCAATGGGCAGCCCCAATGCCCCCCCCCCCCCCAATTGTTTTCCCACTTCAAGTAAAAAAAATGAAAATGAAACAAAGAATTAAAAGAAAGCTAATAAAGAATGAGGTATGGGTTTTGTTGACTTGGAGGTTTTTTCTTGACTTGGCCATAATTCCCTCACCACACTCTCTTCCTTCCCTCATTTTTCTGGCTGAAAATGGCAGCCCCATCTTCCCCATTTTCCCCTCTCATTCCACCTCAAAAACCCTTCAAAAAATGCATCAAAAATCCCATAAAATCAAAATCCAAGCCCTACCCATTTCTCTTTAGCCAATTTAGCATGGATCTTGGGGAATGGAAGCTAATTTGGGAGGCTAGTGGCAAGTGGGATCTACAAAAATTGTGGAGGTATAATCTTAACCATGTAGTTAAATTGTTGATTTTTGCTTTAATCTAAGCTAAATATGTGTTTAATTAGGTTTTATTGCAAGTTTGGAAAATTCAAGAATATGGTTTGAATTTAATTAGGGTTTAACCATCACTACTAGGATAATCAAGTGTAGTTCATCATCTTAGCAAATGAAAATTCTAGTCTAGTTGTTGTATTGTACATTGTTATTTCAAAATTGTTCAAATTAAATAAATTTGAGAACTAGGTTTTTGTTATTAATATCGAGAGGTGAGACAAAATTGTAAAATGGGTTGTGTGACTTAATTAAGTGAAATTAGTGAGCTTTATGGCCACTAAAATTGTTAAAATATTTTTATTGGTTAAAACATCAAGTTTTGAACAAAAAGGTAACTTGTGCTAACTAGGTTTTGGTTTAATATAATTTAGCAAGATTAAAAATCTAGTAAATGTTTATGTGGCCTAATTAAGATAATTAGTGAATATTGTGACCACTAGTTTTGCTAAAACATCAAGTTTTGTACTAAAACGGTAAATTTTGCTTGCTAAGTTTTCGAAAAAATAGCTTTTAAAGTGAGTTTAGGGTTTTTGTGAATTTTAACCTATTTCATATTATAATTAGTATTTGTGAATGTGCAAATGGGTGCGTTTGGGTTTTTCTCGATGGTTTGACGTTTGTACATCGACATCGAGGGTTGGTTTGGCTATTCTTGCATGCGTAGGCGATAGGTTTTGACCTATGCATGATACGCGTGCCGATTTGGTTTTCGTATGCCGTTTCGATTTCGAATTGGGTTTTTATACGATAAGATACGTTGTGACATGTAGGTACCCCATGTGGACTTCGAGACGACAAGCAAGCGGGTGGTGACGTCGGCACCGGCGAGCGAAGATCAGGTGAGTAGATATATATCTACGGGGGAAGTCGGGTGGATGGCGTATAGCACCCCCGCAGTTCGTAGTATAGTTATGATATATATATAAATGTTATATATGTGATTCATGATACGTGGATGTTTATCAAGAGATGATTATTGTGTTCATGGTTTAGTTTAGGGTAATTAGAAGTAAACTAGCATAGCTTCTTAGTCGCGAGCCCTAGAATAGGTTCACACCCACACGCATGCACGCATTTGCATACATATTTTTACATGTGCGTATATGGGGATATGTATATATATATATATATATACACACACATGGGTACGGGACTATATATATATATATATATATATGTATATACATGGATTATGAGGATAGTACTTGGGATTGGAGATGAGTCGATGAGATTGGGCTTGAGGCCGTGAGATCGGTGATGTGACGAGGTTCGTATTCGAGATACGACATGATGTTTTAGCGGGTCCTTTCGACATGGTGTTTTCATATACACGCATGCATTTACATAGATGGTATCAGTTTTGTACTAGACGTGAATCAATACCCCGATCATGATATTTGATAAAGAGGATACCAGATGAATAATGTGATAGATGTGACTTTTGATCCGTACCCGGATTTGGGAGGCCGTACGACGGATTTACCGTACGAGCTATATATTGATGATAGATCCGCACTCTTGACTCGAGGATGTCATATTATATTAGGGTATCGTATGGGATACTATTGAGGCGGGATCACCAACTTTTATATGTATATGTATGTATCGACTCAGATGTTAGGCGGTTTTCTTACCTTTCGATCAGCCTGTTTAGTCTGGTCTTGTAGTGTACTTGTGAATGATAGATTAGATTCGACTCATACCTATTTCAAAAACTAACGAATTGTGTGTATTTTAAAGACGGGACAAGGGATTCTACGGATATTTCAAAAGACGTACCTTTTCTTAAAAACATGTAGCCCTTATTTTCAAAACACCACGATTCGTTCTATTTCAAACGGCAAAACAGTATAACACTGGTGTAGCGATGTAGATTCCTTATTGTTACGTTATCATTCATGTTCCGCATATTATTGTTGCAATTACTATTCATTGCCATTTATCATGTTGTTATCGTCTTATTGCATGTTTATTGTGTACTTAGTGATTATGAACCATGCTGTCAGGACACCAGCACCATTACCGATGATGCGTATGTTCCACATACACTTACTTGCCGGCTCACACACATCATCATCGGTAATTGACATGTCACGTACACTTTAGAAAATACTATTTCATCGACATAGCTTGCTAACTGATAGTTTCTGCATGTTTTAGCTTTCTTATGCTAGTTAATTTATTGCATGATATCAGATGCATCCATATATTCATTGGTTATGCAATATTATGGAGATTTATGCCGGATTTCATTGTTTATTGATATCATGATATTGATGATTTCGGATCCTTCTTGAGATTTCTGGATTTGGGGGAAAACCGCAAGGATTTATAAACTTATTATCCTTTTAAAAATGCAAGTTGCGGTTTTCCCGTGATGTATGAGTCGTCCACTATGAGCTTTCAGGATTGCTGTTGGATTTCGAGACCCGATTCGAGGAGTTGGATGAACCGCCTGTTTTCATTGTTTATTGATATCATGATATTGATGATTTCGGATCCTTCTTGAGATTTCTGGATTTGGGGGAAAACCGCAAGGATTTACAAACTTATTATCCTTTTAAAAATGCAAGTTGCGGTTTTCCCGTGATGTATGAGTCGTCCACTATGAGCTTTCAGGATTGCTGTTGGATTTCGAGACCCGATTCGAGGAGTTGGATGAACCGTCTCGGGTACATGGTGGGCCCAGTATGGTACCTCGGGGCAAAAAGCTCGAGTTGTATTCGATAAGCCTGGCAGGGGAGCACCTACCGGTGATATTATTTGGACTCGTCGGTTATCCGGAGGATACCGGCTGGAGTCATGAGATGGTTATAGGCTGATCCGTTCTGCCGGAGCCCGCGGGCCGATCCCGCAGATGATACGGATGCCTGAGATATTAATATTTGAGATTTCAAATATTGAGATTTGATATTGAGATACTGAGACTTATGTTTTGTGTCGATGCTTGACACTGATTTCTCTGTTGCATTCATTGATGATATTTGATTGATATACATATAGAAATCTCATTGATTAAAGAAAATAGTTGTCTCACTCATGATATATTCTGTTTCCATTCGTAATGCATTCATACATCGTATATCCGATATGTTGCTATCTGAAGCACTGACACGAGCACGTGGTATTGCACGTATATGTAGATGGATCAGGATATTACTTGATATGACCTAGGATAGCGTCATGAATGCGATTTCTACTCGTAGATGTTTTCTACTCACGAGTTGGCAACTCACCCCCATTGTGCCACAGTTCCTTGCAGGTTTTGCCGTACAGGTTTCGTTGCGGCTTTGCTGGCACACTGTTCCTTCCGGATGATTGCTTTGGTAGGTGGGTTTTTTGCATCAGAACCACCATTGTTTATTTATTATTTCAGTTGTATCTAGAAACTCCATCAACCAGATTGTATATTTGATAGAGATAGAAGACCAGACTTGTTATTTTTTCGACCTTAGAGTTGCGCGTTGTATTATTATGGTTTTCTTGCTGATTTTGGGTTTTCTTTTGAGTTTTGATTCTCGCCCTTCAGCTTTGTATATTATATTGCTTGCGTGGTTGTGACCGTCGATTGACGAAAAGCTAGCTCCCGCTTAGGGATTCCTTTTTATTTATTTCGTATACTATTCATGTTGTATCCCGTTTGGGACTAGTATTTAAAGGAGACTCTGCCGAAATTTTCAGAAAATACTTGAGATTTTAAAAATACATACTTCGGCCTATGTTGTTAAAACTACTTGTTTTAAATTGGTTTTTCCTTCACTCTACTGCTTCTTTGGTTTTGATTTCTGGGTTTTGGCTTACTTAGATTACGTACACCTCGAGACGTTTCGTAATTTAAGTGTCGGTCATGTTCCGTACTTTTCGGGTTGTGGCAAAGTTGGTATCAGAGCGTTAAGTTTTACCTTCGGAGTGTAGGATGACCCTTAGTTGATGGAGTAGGTAGCTTGAGTAGAGTGACGTACCGTGCATATGTTCCGCAGCATATTTACGATACGATACTCCACTTAAGAAGCCTTAGGATGTACATTTCTTTACACAGCATAAAACCGCAAGACTTTTATAAACTCATTATCTTTTTAAAATGCAAGTTCCGGTTTTCTCGTGATATGTTGTGTATGGTGTCCACCATGAGTTTTCTCGGTTCTTGAGCTATATCATATACCCGATTCGAGGAGGGGGATGCACCTTCTGCAGGTACATGGTGGACCCGGTGTGGTACCCCGGGCTAAGAAGATCGTATAGAAATGCGTTGAGCCCGGCAGGGGAGCACTACCGACCGGTGATAGTTAACGCGGCGGATATCCGGAGGATACCGACCATTGTCGTGAGATTTGATGATATGGGTCGATCCGGACTGACGGGGCCTGAGATATTGAGATATACATATATTGTGTCGATGCTTGACACGGATTTTCTGTCGATTTCACTGATGATGTTCCAGTTTTATTATACAAGTTTTACTACGATAAAAACACAGATTTTCTTATATCTAGATTTCGGGATTGATTGTTTCATTCATGATGCATTCATACATCAGATATATGACTTGTTGCTGCTTAGTGACACTGACACGAGTACTGAATATTACAGTATACATAGATTATTACCCTGCCACTACTAGATCTCCAGTGTTATGTTGAGTATTTTATTGTATGACCTAGGAGAGCGCCATATATGCGATTTCTACTCGGCGATGTCTTCTACTCACGAGTTGGCAACTCTCCCCCGTTGTGCCACAGTTTCTTGCAAGTTTTGTCGTACAGGTTCCATGGCGGTTTCGCTGGCACACCACTTCCTCCCGGGTGATTGCTTTGGTGGGTGGGTTCACTTGCATTGTGACCACCGTTGTACTTTTATTTATTTCAGTTGTATCTAGTGAGCTCCATCAACTAAACTTGTATATTTAGTAGACTTAGATAACCACAGCTTGTATATTCTTTCGTCCTTAGAGCCGCGCTCGTGGATTATTGTTGCTTCTGGTATTTTGATGATGTTTAGTTTTCTTGCTTTCTTCTGAGTTTTGATCCCCGCCCTTCGGCGTTGTATATTCATATTATCTTGCATGGTTGTTTCCACCAATTGGCGAAGAGCTAGCTCCCGCTTGGGGATGCCTATATTTAAATTTGCTTGTACCATTTTCGGGATAAAAATTACAAAGGAGGTGCTGCCCAAATTTTCAATGGCGAAAATGTTTTCAAGTGGATACAAACATTGGGTTTTCGTATACTACTATCTATGTTTTAAAGAAGAACTTGTTTTCATTATACCTTATTTCAAAACTTCACCTCCAATATTTTCCCTAAAAGGTTTAAATTTATGGGCTTTTGGCTTACTTGTATTAGGTGTAGTCTTATAGACTTCACCTGATTCAAGTGCCAGTCACGTGCCATTTGCGGGTCATGACAAAATATTTATATACATATGTGCATACATAAAGAAAGGAAATATAAATGAGCAATTAGTCATTTTATTAAATCAACACTTGATTTAATAAACCGGTCATATCACATATAATCTGACTAATTAAAACCGCTAGATTAAAATACGGTATCACATACTCGCATTTAATCAAGCTCCTGCACATATCTCCATATGCGCCCCACTTCGTTTCGTTTGAGCTCGGAAACCCCTATTGTGGTGTAGGGTTCCTAGGCACACTCATGAGGTTCCACAAGGCATCAACCATGCCAAAATCAAATTTTTATGTGCCTAACAACCCTATGCAAGATCGTTAACTAGAGGTAAGGCGAAACAAAAAGCAAGCAAACTACTTTGCTACTAAGTGAAAGGGATTACAACCTTTGTAGATCCGGTCCTTCACTTCTAAAGCTCCGTGTTGACGTCCCTTTGCTGCGATCATCGGGATCCCGGACCCTAGCGTTGGTTTCATTGGAGAAATGAGCGGGCTAGGTCGTTGACTTCGAGGCCGAAAATGATCTACGACGGGGAGACTTAAACTCAAGCTATTCCTTCACTTAGTCAAAAACTTTGTGAAGAGAACACCCTATACTACATGAAAAGTAGTATAGGATGAAGAAATAGGAAGTGGGCTCACTTTAGAATTTTTTTCTCACATTTTCTCTCATGGCACCATTAAAGCTAGCAAGCTTTCTTCTTCTTCAAGAAGAAGAAGAAGAAAGAATAATGAATAAAAATTACCATCCAAATGAAAACTTATCCTTTTAATTATGGCACCATGGTTGAGTTAAGCCCTCATGCTTAACTCATATAGAGAATTGACCAAGGTATTAGGTTAAGGGTTAGGTTAAAGAATTATCAAGAGAAATGACTAAAGAGTGGACTTTGTCAAAGTTTCTCCAAGCTTCTTCAAGCTTGACAACTTTGACCAAGTTTAATCCTTTTGTTAAATCTCTTGATAAAACAATAACCCTAATCTTAAACCTAATCTTGATACAAGTCTCATACACACAACTTGTATGTATCATCAAGCATGATACAAACATGTACACTTGCATATATCACATATAAACAATGTGCACAATCTAGTGAGAAAATCAATCTTAAGTGAACCAATACTAGTTAATGTAAAGTAATATATCAAATATATAATTATACATTAAATCATTAAATCAACATTTGATTTAACGATCCGCTCATATTGCATATAACCGACTAATATCTAGTGTATCAATGTAATCAACACTTGATTCGGTAACCCGGCTATATCTCATATAACCGTCCGATGATACAAATCGCGAGAATAGAATACAGTATCACATACTGGTATTATTCTCGGTCCCGCACATATCTCATATGCGCTCCTATTTCGTTTCGCTTGAGCCAGGAAACCCCTGTATAGGACTCTAAAGACTCGTCAATACGCCGGCAGTAGGTGATGATCATATCAAACACCCACAAGCCGCAAGCGGTCTGCTAAACGTAACGGCCAGCCGGGTATTGAGCGATCAGAAGATCAACGAGCAAGCCTGCTCACACTCCTGCGAATCCAACCAGTAACACTTACCGCACAGTCCGGTCTGTTCGTATGATATGTCGCATATCTCTCCTAGGGGTGGTAAACGTCAGACCCCAGTAGCTTGATAAGTCATGCCGATGTAAGACTCATAACAAGCATGAAACTACTGATAACACTTACCAGTAAATCAGTGCAACCCTGGCCAGGGATTTCCAGTTATGGCCAGTCAAGCATAGCGCAACATCAACCCCCAATACCGGGAAAGACGAATCCCCTCCTATCGCTCATTGCCTCCATGTGAATCGGGACTGTACCCAAAAACCACCTATTTGCACGGCTCAGTAGAGCCGTGGTAGGGTGGAAATCAAAGCACAGTGGGAGACACACAAGACTCTATGACGATCTCGGGTCAACAGACTAAGCTGTACCAGTGTCACCAGAGAACTGCCATCTGACGTAAGGTATAATACCATCTGGGAGTTCTCGGCGAGTCCGTTCAGTGTACCCAGTCACCACTGAGCACCCGCATACCATCTCTGATGTCAAACACCAATGGATATGGGATCATCCATCGCCCATCACATGGGTCGAGAAGATATACGCTAGTCTACTCTGGAATATCGATGCCCCGTCTCGATATTCCCACGACTAGGAACATTGCAGGATGTACTCATTGACTACCCAGGCCCCACTATTATGATCTGCATCATAGTCCTGGAAGTCGAAAACACATCCTAAGGGCTTTATCAACATGTAATAGAGAGACTGCAAGTATATATGTTAAGATAAAGAGCAACCAGATAGTGTACTATCATGTCGAGCAAGAAAGTCCTACCTATATATGTCCCAGCATCCACTACAATATACATCTCATGTACAGTAATGGCCTCTAGGGCATACATATAACTAACATGTGGTACTCTTAAGACTCGTCAATACGCTAGCAGTAGGTAACGATTATATCAGATACGCATAAACCATCAGCGGTACTAGCTGGACGTAACAGCTACCCAAGTATTGTACGAACAGAACAACAACAGGCGAACTTGTTCAAACTCCCGTAGAGCCAACAAGCAACACTTACCGTACAGTCCGGTCTCTTCATCTGATATGTTGCATACTGAGTCTGGGGATGGAATCGTCAAGCCCTAATAACTCAATAAGTCATACCGATGTGTGGCCTATAACAGGTCGAGAAACTACCGATAACACTTATCAGTAAATCACATCAGCCCTTGCCAGGGACTTTCAGTTATAGCCAATCGCGCATAGTACAACATCAACTCCCAATACCGGAAGAGACGAAACCCCTACTTGCAGGGTTACCTAGCACGACAGCAAGGTTTCAGGAGGCATCGTCCAAGCCAATTTCAAATTTTTGCCGCACAAAAGAACCCTAACCCTAGAATCTTAACTAGAGATTTAGACGAACAAGCAATGCAAACAACTTTACATCTAAGTGAATGAGGAATACAATCTTTGTAAACCGGTCCTTCACTTCTAAAGCTCCGTGTAGTAGTCCCTTCGCTCCAAGTAGTGAACATCCAAACTCTATTAAAGGTTCACATGAAGAAATGAACAAGCTTGCTCGAAGTCTTCAAGGCCGAAGATGATCTACGTCGAGAAGACTCAAGCTCATGCTACATCTTCACTAATGGTAGATTAGTGAAGCAAACACCCTAAATTGATTCCTGATCACTACACCTAGTGAGTTAGCTACATCTGGTCTGGTACATAACATCGCATACATGATAGAGCTTACTGCCGAAGCACAGGGTATCTCTTGCACGCGAGCTCTCTCCAAATCAGTCTTGGAAGACATTTTTTGGAGAGAGTGATTCCTGAGTAAGTGGGTGAACCACCACGCTTAGAATCTTCCATACTAAACCCCTTTAGTATGGTGTTAATGTACCTGGATTTGGGACATTCCCAACATCCACTTAGATCTATCACCACAGATCATAATCCACAAGATGTAGTAGGTATCATCCAGATCTTCTATTGAGAATCCTCATGATAAGAGGGGCTTGACCGAGTGTAGCATAGGAAACCATTTCCTATCAAAAGTATGTTATTTACGTACAATACGTGTAAGACAACCTCACTCTCCAACCCTTCTTGTATATATAAGGTTCATCTACCATTTTGATGAAGTCAAACTCTTTGACTACCACATCAAAACAGATGTTCCAACTCCGCGAAGCTTGCTTTAATCCTAATGGACTTAAGTATAGCTTTGAAAGTCTCAACTTTTCCATCTACACCAAGAATCTTCTCAAGATCCATTTGCTCCCAATGGGTTTTACCCCTTCAGGTGCAACAATCAAAGTCACACTTTGTTGGTGTACATGGATTCCATCTTTGATTGCATAGCATCTAGCCATTTCACAAAGTCTCCACTTGTGATGGCCTGCCTGAACCCAGTTAGGTCATCATCATCCATGATGCAATCCTCGCTCCCACCATCACCGAGAAGACCGTGGTATCTCTCAAGTGGATGAGGAACCCTACTAGATTCGCGGGGACGCTGAGGTTCGTTGGAGACTATTGAATCCTTTGGTTTCACTAAATCATCAGCTGTTAGTTTGTATGGCTGGAACTCCTTCCAGTTATACCTCATGACCACAAATTTCTTCACAAGAAATTCCTTTTCAAAAAAGGTGGCATGCTGAGAAACAAAACATCTTTTGTTCCTCAGTGTGGTAGAAGATATACCCTCACGAATGTTCGGGATATGCATCAAACTTATACAGAACTGACCTTGCCTCGAGTTTGTCCGGATTTTGCTTTTCAACATAGGCCGGACAACCCCATATCTTAACTCGTTTAAGACATGGTCTCTTCCCATTCCATATCTCATATGTAGTGGTAGGCACTGATTTGGACGGAACCCCGTTCAATAGGTATGCAGCTTCTCAAGTGCATAACTCCAAAAGGAAACAGGTAACTCCGCAGTACTCATCATAGAGCGCACCATATCTCATAGGGCGCGATACCACCGCCCCGATACACCGTTGTGCTATGGTGTATACGAAGGAGTAAGCTGAGAGAGAATCATATTCTCTGTTTAGAAAATCTAGGAACTCCATGCCCAAGTATTCGCCTCCTCGATCACATCGAAGGACTTTAATACTTTTACCCGTCTGGTTCTTAACTTCAAGCTTATATTCCTTGAATTTCTCAAAAGTTTCAGACTTGTGTTTCAACAGGAACAAATGTCCGAATCCTGACAGATAATCAGTGAATATAATGAAGTACGAAGAACCAAGTCTGGCATTTGTAGACATAAGACCGTATACATCATCATGTATCTGTCCCAAGAGTTTAGTAACTCTTTCTCTATTTCCAGTAAATGGAGTATTGGTCATTTTACCTTTGAGACAAGACTGGCAAGTATCATAAAATGAAAATTCGAACAGATTCTCATATTCATCCTTATGTAACTTAGCTGGCCGTGTCGGATTGATATGACCTAGTCTACAATGCCACATGAAGGATTCATTCATTTCTGAACTACTCCTCTTGTGTGTGTTCAAGATACTTTGAACTATTGTTTGATTTAGAACATATATGCTATTATATAACGTGCATGATCCAATCAACTCTTGATTCAGGAAAATGTTCATAACATTACCCTCCAATACAGAATTATATCCTTCTTTAACTCAATAAAGAATTTGATGTAATGTTGTATATCAGGTTCGGTACGTAATAACATTCGTTCAGAATCAATGTATTTACCATTTGGTAATACAAGATGATATCTGCCAACTAATTTGGCTGCAACAATTGCACCATTCTCTAACACTTAGAGACATATCACCCAATCTCAGTTCTCTACCTTTCTATAGCCCATGTAACAGATTACATATGTGGGATCCTAATCCGGTATCTCATACCTAGGACGTAGAGGATACTGAGAAACAGTTTTGGTAATGAACGCACCCGAAGAATATGCATCAACATGCTCATTCCTCGAATGGGTGGCATGGGAATCCGGATATTCCCCTATTCCCTGCTCGGACTTATAACAATTATAAGATAGAGCGGAACCAACGTTTCCCAGCTCAGTATAATAAGCAGGTTCGGTCAATGCATCCATATTATTATCTTGATTAAGGCGTGACATGGTCGCTACCAGGAGAGAGAGAGAAGAAAACACTCTGCGTGCACTCTTGCAAGATCAGATTGGTTATTATTTTATCTAATCAGGATGGCTCCCACTGTTTTTATCAAATCTTTCTTCAAACCCTAAAAGGTAAGACTGGCCGGGATTAATTACACCCTACAAGTTCGCCAATCTATCGGCCAGGCCAGTGTCGGTACTTTGAGGGAGGTTCCCCGTGCTTTCGCACGGACCTAATTAAAATAAACCTCGTTTTCTCAGGGGCATAACCACGTTAACACTTTTCTAGACACCTACTTGATCGGCTAATTGTAATGTGTAAAACTCTTCCAGGAGTAACTCTTACTCGCAGTGGGTATCGGGATCTAACTATCTTATAGAAGGTATGCAATCTCATTGCAAATTTCAACACTTGAAATTCCCGATAATATTTTGCCCCTAGCGACTTATGACCTTAACATGGTCAAAAAATCATAAGCGCTAGCCAAGTCCAACCTGTCATTTCCTGATTGAATTAAACTCACCCGTACGACCCTTAACATGGTCAACAAAGTCGTACGACTACCCTAATCCAATCTCATCATATGCTTAAGCAGATAAGCACTAATCAGCTACCGCACACTACGCCTTAACATGGTCAACAAACGTAGCACAAATACTAAATAGTACTTATCTGAAATGAAGGAGGGCTATGACAGGTTTTTAAGAAAACCTTTTGCGTAATGAACTTGATATCGTTGTAGAATCGTTAATTTTGAAAATGAGTGTTTTTTAGGCTTTTGCTAGTTTTACTAAAAAGGTCACTCCCGGTAAAGGGATCTCGACACTTTCCTTATCGAATAAGGTGCTGGATATTTCATAAATACCACTATGCAAAGAATGAACTAAAAAAGCAATCAAAAGACAAACCGAGTGGGTTGTAGCATCTGCCAGTTTCGCTAAAGAGGTCACTCCCGGTGAAGGGATCTCGGCTCTTTCCTCATCGAATGAGGTGCTGAATATTCTACAAGGAATTCCGCTATGAAAAGTAAGAACTAGAGCTACCAGTTTTTAAAACAAGATTCTGCAACATCATTAGATTTCTTTTATTTCATTAATCTCATTAATGAAGTCCCATCAATTATGCTTCCTAAGCATCACATGAGAAACAAAAGCATCAATATTTATTATATCTCATATATATAATATAAGCAATCGTCTCAACATATCAAGTGATAACATCACAGAATATCAGCAGCAGAAAAACTCATATGAAATATTGGATATACTAGGAGTTCCGTGTTTTAATTAAGCCAGTATAAAACACGGATTCCACGGTCGCGATGAATAGCCAAACCCACATCCCTAGACCCCTACGAGAGCGGCAAGCAACCCTACCAATTCTAGAGTTAGGAGACCCGGTCTCGACTCCTCGAGATGGTCTCCCACTGAACTCTAGAACCCGGTTACTTGTGCTCTCCTCCTTGGGTCTATCATAATGCGGAAAAGTAAATAATATACATCAATGGTGACATCATCCTCAACCCGGAAATGCCCCAATAAAAAAATATTACATACAAGCTTTTACATGAATGAAAATGAAAAACTTCCATCTCACATAAAAAAAATCGGCGATTCAAAACACGACGATCCAATATAACATATCACAGCAACACATAACATCACATGTCATCAACGTAAGTAAATATGCGTATCCCAATTGTCGTTGACATATAGCACCGAAACCGGCAATACACCACATATTACACTTACGGTCGCAGAAAAGAAAGTGAAAAACTACAACAATTGGAATCCGCAACCACTTTAGACATCATAAACCCAATGTATCTCATACTTTGGATTTCATGCCTTACCAAATGAATTCCTTAGACATCACATGCCTAACAATTATAAACCCCGCATTTTAGTCTCGATATTGAAAACAATTTCCAATAAACAGTCGGGTAATTTAACAAGATTCCCTATAACCTGATCGAATGCTCATCGGAAACTTTAGTAGACGGCCGCACCCCTGATGTTGTCGACGAAGTGCACTAAGGCGGAACACCGCGGCCGCGAGCACCCGAACGGATGCTTTTGGCGACGGGGTTCTCCTACAGTCACTTGGTCGAGGCTATGGGGCGTGGCTATCTAGTAAGGTTACCCGGCGAGTATCCGCATACGCTACGTGATTGCGACGAACTTTTGATCCACATCAAAATTTCATGGCAACCGATCAAATGAGACTAAATTGCTAGATTTATAAAATTCAAACTAGTTATCACATAACTAATTATTGTGGATTCCAAATATTGTATCACAATCACAGATAGCTAGACGATGTTAAACTTTTCGATCGAATAAACAAACACCCAAAATTTCCCAAAGAGCTCAACACTTGAGTGGAGTTTAGAAAGTACCCAGAACATGCCACAGCCCCTATGAACCATCCGTAGAAGGGCTGACCCATGCCTCACTCATGTCGCCGCGGAACTGCCGCAAATCCTAGGGTATGACCGCTGTTCCGCGATCCAAAAAGTCGAGTTTGGGTATCGTTCTTCTAGAGGGTACACAGAATCGCTTGCATGATTTTCTGAAGATTTTAAATACGGAAAAAATCCAACTATTGGAAAATTTCCAGCGAGGAAAAAAATGGGTTATTGATATCCGTTCGAACTTTTTAACGTCGTCTAAATAACCCGAAAAGATGTTAGAATTACGATTACGAAACACTCCTAATTGCCTTTGCAGAAAGTTAATATCACATGCAATTTTAGCAAAAACAAGCAACACCTGAAATACCAAAACCCAGAGACTGGAACACAGCAAAAATTTGAAGCCCAAATGCCCCAGAGGAACCGATGAGGTCGGAAATAATAGCCTTGTGGCCGGCCAAAATTAGGTGGGAAGGGGTCAAATTTGTACTGTGTTCATGTTACATCTCATATAACATACTGCAGTTGCTTAAAAAAATTTGACACTTTAAAAATTTCGACAGAAACTAGATTTTTATATCGGGTGTTTCGGAATTGTTTCGGTTTCGTAATCTAACAAATATCGTCTAACTCTTTAGAATGGCAATTATACCACTGCAGGGTTGCCTAGCACGACAGCAAGGTTTCGGGAGGTATCGTCCATGACAATTTCAAATTTTTGCCGCACTAAAGAACTGTAACGTTTTCAAAATAATAAAATATGATTTTTGGGAAATTTTATAATTTAATATTATTTTAATGAATATTTTAATATTCTGGTATAATTAAATACAAATAAATGGGGGGAAATTATGGAAAATTCTAAAATAGGGTATTTTATGGAATTATGCCATTTTAATGTTTTTAAGACTAGTTATATGCTAAGTTAGTGTTAATCGCGATTAAAAATCGTTAATTGGATTTTTAGCATTTTTGTGCAAAAATGTGCACATATCATTTTCCACACTTGTTACACTTGTGTTACATTTCTATTGCCATGGTTGTTCTTTTGGGTTCACTATTGGAGTGAGAAGGAAAAGAAAAGAAAAGGAAAAAGTAGTATGATGATGAGAGAGAATGTCTAGGTCAAACATCTTTTGACCCATGCCCCCCCCATCATTTCCCTTCTCATTTTCTCTCCCCTCTCCCATTTGAGCTGCTGCTCTCTCTCTCTCTCCCTCTCTCTCCCTCTTCATGAAACCATAGATCCACAATGAAATCCAACCCAAAACCCCATTCCCACTTCACAAAACTTACTCCCAAGCTCACTAGCTACACATTGAACCTAGCAAAATTGGATTTGGAGGACTTTGAGCAACTCAAGAATTTTCTTGAGTTGCCAAAGGAGGTAATTTCTGCACCCTCAAGTAGTATTTCAATTTCCTTGTGCATCAATTCTAGTTTCATATCGATATTGTGTCGTTTTGTGGAATTTGGAGAATTCAAGTTAGGGTTTAGGGTTAGACCTGAAATCAAAGTGGAATTGAGGCTTGTTGTGACCTTAGAACCCCTTGTGTGATGCTAATTTGAACCCAAACCTGAGCTAGAACACAGAATACGGAATTACGGAATCAATATCGGGAAAAACTGTAAATCTGGGAGTGTTTTGTGGAATCTGCTATCACCCCGAGACCCCAAAAATAAAACTGAGTTGACAGTGAGATGTGCAGGCACCATAGAACCACCACACCAAACCCTAGCCCCCAACTCCAATTCCAGGCCGCCAATTTATCCCTTCTGGCCGCAAATTGCGGCCAGAGCAGGAGGGAATTGCCTCGATTTTTGTGCATGGCCCTATTTCCTCTAGTCTTGACCCTGGGTATGTCTAGTTTTGACTGATTCCATCTAGGGTGAAATCTGGGTTGATTTGCTTGAGTTGGTGTATGATTTACGACTTGTTTTAGTGTGGATTTTTGTATTTGGTGATTCATTCCTGTCGGGTGGCGTTTGGACGTCAACGACAAATGGATATTGATCGTGTTTACATGCGAGACGATAGGTTTTTACCTATGCGGGTAGCGTGTGCTATTTTGGTTTCCGATGTGATTTTCATGTGCTTTAGCGTTGTGATATACTTGTAGGTACCCTACGTGATGTTGAGGCAAAGAAGATGAAGATGGCGACATCGGCACCAACACATGAGAAGCAGGGTGGGTAGATTTGTATCTACGGGGAGAAGTCGGGTGGATGGCGTATAGCACCCCCGCAGTCCGTGGTGATGTATACGAATACGTATACACACATATATTTATTATGTGTTGTTTAGGATTATTGATGGTAATAATGGATTATTGGTGATAAGGATGTATTGGTTTAGTATTGTGCGAAACCCTAGAGTAGTGGTTGCACCCGCACATACACATACACACATACTTGCACACATTCTTTCATTTATCTGTGCGCATATGATGGTGTGTATATCTACACATGGGTATGGGACTATGTGTTCATATACGGGTTTTGAGGATGATACGTGGGATTGAGATGAGTCGATGAGATTCAATTGAGGCCGTGAGATTTGGCGACATGACAGAGTTCGTATTGGAGATGTGATATGATGGTAGTGATACCTGTCATGTGATGAGATAGTGTGATATCGACTCAGATTTAGGTGGTTTCCATACCCCTCTCTATTGACTTGATTGTGGGTTCGTAGTTCGCATAGTAGGCGTTAGACTAGACCCGAGTCATACCTATTTCAAAACTAACGAATCAGGGATATTTTAAAGATAGGCAAAAGGGTTTATACGGATATTTTCAAAAGGGCATCTTTTCTTAAAACACCGTAGCCCTTATTTTACCAAAAGCCCTGATTCGTCTTATTTCAAAAGGCAAGGTTGCATGATATATCTATTGAGGCAGGTTCTCTACTGTTGCGATGATTATTCGATTCCGCATATTCATGCTATTTGCATTGCATCGCTTGTAATGTTGATATATTTCAGTCATGCTGCTAGGACACCAGCACCATTATCGATGATGCGTATGTTCCACGTACACTGTTGCCGGCTCACACACTTCATCATCGATAATTGCCATGTCACTACACTGTAGTACTGTTGCATTCAGGATATGATTCTTGCATGACAGACTGATGTGCTTACATTTCTTTTACATGTCACACACATCATGCTTGCTGATTATACGCATTGAGATATGTTGATTCCATGATATTTTTTGGTTTTTGGGAACCGTGGGTGTTTAAAAAGGGAATATGTAACTGTTTTAAAACCCGGTTACCCTTGATATGATATTTCAGTGCGTCCACCATGTGTTTTCTCGGTGCTGAGAGCGACATGTGAAACCTGATTCGAGGAGGCGGATGAGGCCGATTGCGGGTACATGGTGGACCCGGTATGGTTCCCCGGGGCAAGAAATGTTTTTCGTGGAGCAGACGATGAGCCTGGCAGGGTGGCGAGTACCTACCGGTGATTGGTTGGACCTGGCGGTTATCCGGAGGATACTGACCAGAGTCGATAGATGGATATGGGCGTACTGCCGGGGCCGAGGGCCGATACTACAGACAGAGCCCGTGGGCCGATCCGGACTGACGGAGCCCGATATATGAGGATTTACGTGCCGATGCTGGGCACAGTTTTCATGATGTTTTCGAGTGCCGATGCTGGGCATTCCGGTTCCATGATTTTGACGTGTCGCGAGGGACACAGGTGGTTTATATCCTCATATTTCCATGCATATGCTGATGATATTTACATGCATGATGGTTATTGTCATTGGGTGACGAGTGGACGGGATCCACGTACATGCAGATTGATTTCATTGATTGTACCTCACATTTATATTATGCTATTACCTGAGGCACTGGCACGAGTACTTGGCACTACACTCATGTATAGAGATTACATTGCCAGTTTAGCATGTTTCAGACTTATTCATATTGAGGTTTATATATCTGATCGTATTGACCTAGGATGGGTCATGCATTCGATCTCTGCTTATAGATATTTTTCTATTCACGAGTTGGCAACTCACCCCGGTTATGCCACAGTCCTTGCAGGTTTTTGCCGTACAGATTCCATAGCGGCATTTCTGGCACACTGCTTCCATATGGGTGACTTGCGTTGGTAGGTGGGTTCTTTTGTATCAGAACCGCCATTGTTCATGTATTATTCATTGTATTTAGTCATTCCATCAACCAAAACTTGTATATTGTTTCAGACTTAGAAAACAGTGTTGTATTATTTCGACCTTAGAGTCGCGCTTATAGTATTACGGTTTTCTGGCTGTTTTGAGTTTCTTTTTGGGTTTTGATCCTCGCCTTTTGGCGTTGTATATTATTATTACTTGCGTGGTTGTGACCGTCGATTGACGAAAAGCTAGCTCCCGCTTGGGGATGCCTTTTATCATTTCATATATATTATTCTTGTTGTACCCCGTTTGGGGCCAGTTTTTACAAAGGAAACTCTGTCGAAATTTTCAGGAAAGGTTACACATTTTAAAAATGCATATTCGGCTTAGTTATTTAAAAACTTGATTTTCGAAACGTGATTTCCTTACTTCTTAAAACCAGTTTTCCTTATTTACTCTTTAAATGGTTTTAGATTTCTGGGCTTTTGGCTTACTTGGATCAGATGGGGTCCTATAGACTTCATATGGTTCAAGGGCCAGTCACGTGCTCTTTCGGGTCGTGACAAACTTGGTATCAGAGAGCTAGGTTGACCTTGGTTAGAGTCTGAGTTTGACTATGTGGAGCCTAGAGCGTTATTTATATACGGAACTTCGGCTTGACCTTACGAAACTTAGACTTAGTCGAGGGGGTATTATACCCGAACTTTCGTCGTGTAGGATGACCCTTGGTTGATGGAATATGTGACTAAAGTAGAGTGACGTACCGTGGGTATGTTCCACGGCATACTTACGACACGCCACTCCGCTTAAGAAACCTTAGGTTGTACATTTCCTTGCACCGTATTGTATTCCTTCCTATGATCTACCTTCATCGATACTGGTTGTGGTTTTGCTGCCACGATTGCATGGGCAGAGTGAGCTATGGCTCGAGTTGCGTCAGCATGAGCTCGTCGGGGACGAGGACTGACCAGGGCGTGATTCCAGAGGTGTACGATTGCAAATTGAGGCGTCGTCTTATTGTGTTTTCGCGCCATGAGCGTTGGATTGATCGCTTTTACGAGATTTCCCGGGTGTGCTGATCGGCACCAGAGGATTGAGCCACTGATAGAGGCCAGCCAGGATGCGATGACCGTTGATATTATCGCTTATTCATGATGATTGAGGCGCTGTTCAGCGCACAGACGAAAGAGCCAGTTGTTGCTGCGGAAGATGAGATATCGCCCAGATGATTGGAGCTACTGCAGCATGAGCAAATTCTTAGAGATGTGATAGTGAGTCGCTAGTCACCGAGAATTAATGACTAGGACATGTGGTTCGTTCGCTTACCCCGATGCGAGGAAATCAGGTAAATTGATTCCAGCTAGAGGCGACTTCACGCAGGTTCGTTGAGAGTCGATTGAGACGATCGAATGTCAGGAACCCATTTTCCAAGTTTAAAGTATTCGGAAAGACATGCAAGTGATTCTATGGACCCTCTAGAAGAATGAAACCCTAACTCGACATAATGACCGTGTGAAAGCCTTTGAACCTTAGGGTTTGCGGCAGTTCCGCGGCGCCATTAGTGAGGCTTGGGTTTGCCCTTCTACGGCTGGACCACCGATGCTGTGGTATGTACTCGATATTGTTAAACTGTACCCGAGATGTTGAGCTCTTGGGGGATTATGAGGTTCTGACGAGTCGATCGGACGAGTCGATCGGACGATTCGACATCATTCGGATATCATGTGATGGGACACTGCTTGGGAGACTCCAGATACGAGCATAGCCGTTGGAGCGCAGTCTGTGTAGCCACGATGAGATGAGTCCGAATCAGTCGATATTGAAGCAGAGTGGAGTAATGAGTTTGCACGAGATTTCGACGAGATGACGTTTCACTCCGCTGATATCAGAGATGCGATATGCACGCTGAGGACGTGTTCGGCTAGATATCTCCTACTGAGTGATGAAGATACTGAGTTCGTGATTTCGAGTCCGTGTTAGAGACTTCGGATGGACCGTAGCCGAAGACATTGCAGTGCGCAGATAGAGACGCGGCGTCGAAATGGTCGATGATACAGACAAGCGGGACAAGAAGTTCGTGCGAGAGGCAGACGAGCTGTTACTACTCCCCGTTAAGATTAAAGGTCGGACATGCATACAGAGGCGCAGGGATGCGACCAGCTTCCGAGGAGATGTTGTACTAAGGACGCAGATGTCCAGAGAGCGAGAAAAGATTACGCCAGAGTACCAGCCTCCTTACAGTTTGGCTTAGGCAAGATCAGAAGAGATCTTGAATAGGATTCCTTCCAGTACACTGCTGCAATAAGAGTTGCACCCAGGATCGGATGTGTGATGGGTATTTAGAGGACCAGAGGTCGACGCCAGAGATGTGCTGCTTTACGAGCGGTCGTGAGGATTGACCGAGTGATGACCTGAAAAGTGCCAGAACGGAATCGTTCCTGTCAGCACACCTGACCGGGCCGATGAGCCGATGGATTACGAGATTGGTAATCTACAAGAAAGATCAGGAACCAGAGGCAGAGGACGCCAGCCGCGAGCAAGAGGCAAGTAGATATCTTGCGCCGCTAGCATCGGATGTACCGGTACCTTCTCTACCCTGAAGAAGGATATACCGACGACGGTATTTATGATTTGTGATTTGTTGATTTGATTATCACGTATCCGTCGCATTGGATTTCGGTATTTTGGACGATTTATTCGCATGATTTAGTCTTGATGACTGAGTTCCATGATATTTGATTTTGTGCACCATGGTTGCACTTACTGGGTATTTATACCTTGCACATAGTTATTACTCTTGAGGTGTTGATTGTGATTCATGCCTATTTTATGCCGGTGATTTGATTTACGCTTCCAGCATAGTTTCATGTACTTTTAGTGTTTTGATTTGTGCACGCTGATGCACGCGGTTGTGAGTTTTTCCATCGCGGTACACCTGATTTGATTAAGCCGCGTTGTATATTGTTTCGTGCCTTGGCTGCACCTGCTTATGACTTTATGGATTTCATACGGTTGATTTGATGTTGTGCATATGTTACGCACACGATTTGATTTTTGCACTCGGTATAGCTTATATGTGCTTGTAGTGCATTGATATGTGTTTTGTGCATGGAGTTGCACACGTTTATGATTTCCTTTATATCTGGGTACACTTAGTGTTGCTGCTTACGCATTTGAGTTATTGCTGGTATTTGTGCATGGGATGCACAAGTTCTATACTTCGTGCATTTGTCGCACCAGTTTTATGTTTCTTGCGTTTATCGCATCAGATTTATATTTCGTGCCTTTGTTGCACCGGATTTATATTTTGTGCATTACGGTTGCACCTGACCTCGATTTGATGTCTTTCGGTATGTCGATTTTGATTGTGATATTGATGTGGATTCTTGCACTCCGTGCTTTTGACTGGACTTACGCATGTTCGGCGTTGCTATTGGATTTTGTGATTCCGTGCATGCTGAGTACGCAAGGTTTAGATTTTCATTCGTGCACGATGGATGCACCGATTTGGATTTTCGCGCATGTTGGGCGCATGTTTTGAGATACGATTTTGGGGCACACCGGATGCACTTAATCGAGATTCTTCGTGCATGTCAGATGCACCTGTTTTGGCTGTCAGGCACACATGTTGCCTATGACAGATGTTTCGTGCACACCCGTTGCACCTAGATGTTGTTTTGTGCACCTGTATGGCACATATATGGATTTTGATTTCCGTGCGCACCAGACGCACGGGGTGGTGTTATGTGCATTTTTGGGATTCATTCCTTTTGGGGCAGTACATTTTATGATATTGGATATTGGTTTTCATACTGAGCAGGACTAGTCAGAGGACAGTGCCTGGATATATTTTGCATGCATTGATAGTTCAAAGGGATTTCCAAAGAGCGAGCTATAGTCTCGATATATATATACTTACGTGTCCGATATGACACGAAACGTTTAAAAACAAGGAAACCCTTCTAAATTGTTTTCAAAACGGCGGAACGTACCTATTAAACAAAGGATATATATATATACGTATATAGTTATTTTCTTGTGAAAAACGTCCGCCACTGTGCAGTGTTACGCGCATCGCACAGCGACTTAAAAAGATTTGGCATGCATTTACATCAGCTATTCACATGTATAGATTGGATGTCTACATGTATAGATCTGATTTATATCATATTGATTTTGTATTGGATTTGACATTTGTGTCTTCACCATGACTCCGATGATTGCGGGATGCTTGATGGAGTGTTGCTTTTGAGTTATCTGCTCAGTACTCATGCGCATGCATTGCGCTATGATACGTTTTATGTATTGCTCATTTCGGAGCCCCGATGACTTGGAATTTGTATTGTAATATTTTAGCATTTGGGGGTTTAAATTTAAATTCGGGGACCGAATTTCTTTAAGGGGGGTAGATTGTAACGTTTTCAAAATAATAAAATATGATTTTTGGGAAATTTTATAATTTAATATTATTTTAATGAATATTTTAATATTCTGGTATAATTAAATACAAATAAATGGGGAAAAATTATGGAAAATTCTAAAATAGGGTATTTTATAGAATTATGCCATTTTAATGTTTTTAAGACTAGTTATATGCTAAGTTAGTGTTAATCGCGATTAAAAATCGTTAATTGGATTTTTAGCATTTTTGTGCAAAAATGTGCACATATCATTTTCCACACTTGTTACACTTGTGTTACATTTCTATTGCCATGGTTGTTCTTTTGGGTTCACTATTGGAGTGAGAAGGAAAAGAAAAGAAAAGGAAAAAGTAGTATGATGATGAGAGAGAATGTCTAGGTCAAACCTCTTTTGACCCATGCCCCCCCATCATTTCCCTTCTCATTTTCTCTCCCCTCTCCCATTTGAGCTGCTGCTCTCTCTCTCTCCCCTCTCTCTCCATCTTCATGAAACCCTAGATCCACAATGAAATCCAACCCAAAACCCCATTCCCACTTCACAAAACTTACTCCCAAGCTCACTAGCTACACATTGAACCTAGCAAGATTGGATTTGGAGGACTTCGAGCAACTCAAGAATTTTCTTGAGTTGCCAAAGGAGGTAATTTCTGCACCCTCAAGTAGTATTTCAATTTCCTTGTGCATCAATTCTAGTTTCATATCGATATTGTGTCGTTTTGTGGAATTTGGAGAATTCAAGTTAGGGTTTAGGGTTAGACCTGAAATCAAAGTGGAATTGAGGCTTGTTGTGACCTTCGAACCCCTTGTATGATGATAATTTGAACCCAAACCTGAGCTAGAACACAGAATACAGAATTACGGAATCGATATCGGGAAAAACTGTAAATCTGGGAGTGTTTTATGGAATCTGCTATCACCCCGAGACCCCAAAAATAAAACTGAGTTGACAGTGAGATGTGCAGGCACCATAGAACCACCACACCAAACCCTAGCCCCCAACTCCAATTCCACGCCGCCAATTTATCCCTTCTGGCCGCAAATTGCGGCCAGAGCAGGAGGGAATTGCCTCGATTTTTGTGCATGGCCCTATTTCCTCTAGTCTTGACCCTGGGTATGTCTACTTTTGACTGATTCCATCTCGGGTGAAATCTGGGTTGATTTTCTTGAGTTGGTGTATGATTTACGACTTGTTTTAGTGTGGATTTTGGTATTTAGTGATTCATTCCTGTCGGGTGGCGTTTGGACGTCAACGACAAGTGGATATTGATCGTGTTTACATGGAAGACGATAGGTTTTTACCTATGCGTGTAGCGTGTGCTATTTTGGTTCCCGATGTGATTTTCATGTGCTTTAGCGTTGTGATATACTTGTAGGTACCCTACGTGATGTTGAGGCAAAGAAGATGAAGATGGAAACATCGGTACCAACACATGAGAAGCAGGGTAAGTAGATTTGTATCTACGGGGAGAAGTCGGGTGGATGGCGTATAGCACCCCCGCAGTCCGTGGTGATGTATACGAATACGTATACACACATATATTTATTATGTGTTGTTTAGGATTATTGATGGTAATAATGGATTATTGGTGATAAGGATGTATTGGTTTAGTATAGTGCGAAACCCTAGAGTAGTGGTTGCACCCGCACATACACATACACACATACTTGCACACATTCTTTCATTTATCTGTGCGCATATGATGGTGTGTATATCTACACATGGGTATGGGACTATGTGTTCATATACGGGTTTTGAGGATGATACGTGGGATTGAGATGAGTCGATGAGATTCGATTGAGGCCGTGAGATTTGGCGACATGACAGAGTTCTTATTGGAGATGTGATATGATGGTAGTGATACCTGTCATGTGATGAGATAGTGTGATATCGACTCAGATTTAGGTGGTTTCCATACCCTTCTCTATTGACTTGATTGTGGGTTCGTAGTTCGCATAGTAGGCGTTAGACTAGACCCGAGTCATACCTATTTCAAAACTAACGAATCAGGGATGTTTTAAAGATAGGCAAAAGGGTTTATACGGATATTTTCAAAAGGGCATCTTTTCTTAAAACACCGTAGCCCTTATTTTACCAAAAGCCCTGATTCGTCTTATTTCAAAAGGCATGGTTGCATGATATATCTATTGAGGCAGGTTCTCTACTGTTACGATGATTATTCGATTCCGCATATTCATGCTATTTGCATTGCATCGCTTATATTGTTGATATATTTCAGTCATGCTGCTAGGACACCAGCACCATTATCGATGATGCGTATGTTCCACGTACACTGTTGCCGGCTCACACACTTCATCATCGATAATTGCCATGTCACTACACTGTAGTACTGTTGCATTCAGGAAATGATTCTTGCATGACAGACTGATGTGCTTACATTTCTTTTACATGTCACACACATCATGCTTGCTAATTATACGCATTGAGATATGTTGATTCCATGATATTTTCTGGTTTTTGGGAACCGTGGGTGTTTAAAAAGGGAATATGTAACTGTTTTAAAACCCGGTTACCCTTGATATGATATTTCAGTGCGTCCACCATGTGTTTTCTCGGTGCTGAGAGCGACATGTGAAACCCGATTCGAGGAGGCGGATGAGGCCGATTGCGGGTACATGGTGGACCCGGTATGGTTCCCCGGGGCAAGAAATGTTTTTCGTGGAGCAGACGATGAGCCTGGCAGGGTGGCGAGTACCTACCGGTGATTGATTGGACCTGGAGGTTATCCGGAGGATACTGACCAGAGTCGATAGATGGATATGGGCGTACTGCCGGGGCCGAGGGCCGATACCGCAGACAGAGCCGGTGGGCCGATCCGGACTGACGGAGCCCGATATATGAGGATTTACGTGCCGATGCTGGGCACAGTTTTCATGATGTTTTCGAGTGCCGATGCTGGGCACTCCGGTTCCATGATTTTGACGTGTCGCGAGGGACACAGGTGGTTTATATCCTCATATTTCCATGCATATGCTGATGATATTTACATGCATGATGGTTATTGTCATTGGGTGACGAGTGGACGGGATCCACGTACATGCAGATTGATTTCATTGATTGTACCTCACATTTATGTTATGCTATTACCTGGGGCACTGGCACGAGTACTTGGCACTACACTCATGTATAGAGATTACATTGCCAGTTTAGCATGTTTCAGACTTATTCATATTGAGGTTTATATATCTGATCGTATTGACCTAGGATGGGTCATGCATTCGATCTCTGCTTATAGATATTTTTCTATTCACGAGTTGGCAACTCACCCCCGTTGTGCCACAGTCCTTGCAGGTTTTTGCCGTACAGATTCCATAGCGGCATTTCTGGCACACTGCTTCCATATGGGTGACTTGCGTTGGTAGGTGGGTTCTTTTGTATCAGAACCGCCATTGTTCATGTATTATTCATTGTATCTAGTCATTCCATCAACCAAAACTTGTATATTGTTTCAGACTTAGAAAACAGTGTTGTATTATTTCGACCTTAGAGTCGCGCTTATAGTATTACGGTTTTTTGGCTGTTTTGAGTTTCTTTTTGGGTTTTGATCCTCGCCTTTTGGCGTTGTATATTATTATTGCTTGTGTGGTTGTGACCGTCGATTGACGAAGAGCTAGCTCCCGCTTGGGGATGCCTTTTATCATTTCATATATATTATTCTTGTTGTACCCCGTTTGGGGCCAGTTTTTACAAAGGAAACTCTGCCGAAATTTTCATGAAAGGTTACACATTTTAAAAATGCATATTCGGCTTAGTTATTTAAAAACTTGATTTTCGAAACGTGATTTCCTTACTTCTTAAAACCAGTTTTCCTTATTTACTCTTTAAATGGTTTTAGATTTCTGGGCTTTTGGCTTACTTGGATCAGATGGGGTCCTATAGACTTCATATGGTTCAAGGGCCAGTCACGTGCTCTTTCGGGTCGTGACAGTTGCCTAGCACGACAGCATGGTTTCGGGAGGCATCGTCCATGCCAATTTCAAATTTTTGCCGCACTAAAGAACCCTAACTCTAGAATCTTAACTAGAGATTTAGACGAACAAGCAATGCAAACAACTATACATCTAAGTGAATGTGGAATACAACCTTTGTTGACCGTTCCTTCACTTCTAAAGCTCCGTGTAGTAGTCCCTTCGCTCCAAGTAGTGAACACCCAAACTCTAGTAAGGGTACACATGAAGAAATGAACAAGCTTGCTCGAAGTCTTCAAGGCCGAAGATGATCTACGTCGAGGAGACTCAAGCTCATGCTACCTCTTCACTAATGGTAGATTAGTAAAGTAAACACCCTAAAATAAATGGCTAATGTAGTAGAGGATGATGAAGTAGGAATTGGGCTCACTTTAGATTAATTTTTCTCACAATATTTCATCACCATTTGAAAAGCTAGAAAGCTTTCTCATGAGGAAGAAGAAGATGAAGTGGAGATGAAAAATGAAACTCATGAGGTGAGAATAGCAACCATGGGTGAGTTAGTGTCATACACTAACTCATGTAGAGAATAAAGTATGGCTAACAATAATGGTTAGGTTAATAAATATCTACAAGTAAAACAAAGTTAGTGGACTAAGTCAATGGTTAGCATAAGCTTCTCCAAGTTTCTAGCCATAACAATTTTCCATCTAATTTTGATTAACTTAGATAAATAAAAACCCTAGGATTATCATAAGTATGGTATGAGTCTCATACATCCATGTAGCATGTGGCATCTAGCATGACACAAAATATTGTACATTAATATATATCACATATATACTAAGTGTACATAAGTGAGAAAAAGAAATGTTTAAGTGAGCTAATATTAGTTAATGTAATTCAATATATCAAATATATAAATATACATTAAATTATTAAATCAACACTTGATTTAATAATCCGGCTATATCACATACTACCGACTAATATCAAATGTAACAACTTATCGAATCAACACTTGATCCGATAACCCGGCTATATCACATATAACCGACCGATGTCACATATCGCGAGAATAGAACGCGGTATCACATACGCGCATTAATCTCGGTTCCGCACATATCACATATGTGCTCCTACTTCATTTCGCATGAACCAGGAAACCTCTGTGTAGGACTCTAAAGACTCGTCAATACGCCGGCAGTAGGTGATGATCATATCAAACACCCACAAGTCGCAAGCGGTCTGCTAAACGTAACGGCCATCCGGGTATTAAGCGATCAGAAGATCAACAATCAAGCATGCTCATACTCCTGCGAATCCAATCAGTAACACAACCGTACAGTCCGGTCTCTTCGTCAGATATGTCGCATATCACAGCCTGCAGGTGGTATAACGTCAGACCCCAATAGCCTGATAAGTCATGCCGATGCAAGGTCCATAACGGTTCGAGAAACTACTGATAACACTTAACAGTAAATCTCAGCAACCCTGGCCAGGGATTTCCTGTTATGGCCAATCAAGCATAGTGCAACATCAACCCTCAATACCGGGAGAGACGCATCCCCTCCTATCGCTCATTGCCTCCATGTGACTCGGGACTGTACCCAAAAACCACCATTTTGCACGATCTCTTGAATATGGTAAGGTGGAAATCAAAGCATAGTGGGAATCACACAAGACTCTATGACGATCTCGGGTCGACAGACTAACCTGTACCAGTGTCACCAGAGAACTGCTATCTGATGATAGGTATAATACCATCTAGGAGTTCTCGGCGAGTCCGTTCAGTGTACCCAGTCTCCACTGAGCACCTGTATACCTTCTCTGATGTCAAACACCAGTGGATATGGGATAATCCATCGCCCCTCATATGGTTCGAGAAGCGTATACGCTAGTCTACTCTGGAATATCGATGCCCCGTCTCGATACTCCCACGGCTAGGAACTATTGAAGGATGTACTTACCGACTACCACTGCCCCACTGGTATGATCCGCATCATAATCCTGGTAGTCAAGTACTTATCCTAAGGGCTTTATCAACATGTAATAAAGAGACAATAAGTGTACATGTTAAGATAAAAAGCAACCAGATAGCATACTATCATGTCGAGCAAGAAAGTCCTCCCTATATATGTCCAAGCATCCACTACAATATAAATCACATGTACAGTAATGGCCTCTAGGGCATACATATAACTAACAATCTCCCACCTGCACTAATGCCATTTGTTGCAGTATCTCATACTCAACGTCCTATAGAAGTCTCTCTAGGGAAAGGCCTTTGTGAGTGGATCCGCCGTGTTATCCTTTGCGTCAACTCTCCTGACCTCGATCCCTTGGAGATCAACCATCTACCTGATCAGGTGATACTGTCCTCAGAATATGTCTGGAACGCTGATGAGACCTGCGTTCCTAGGCCAAAGCCACAACTCCATTATTGTCACAATAACAGTTATTGGATGCTCAATGGTAGGAACCATGTTCATCTCATGAACAAGAAATGCCTAGACAGACACTTTGGCAGCATCATTGGTAGCAATGTATTTAGCTTTTATCGTCTAGTATGTCACGGTATTTAGGTTGGAACTCTTCAAACATACCGACCCTCCACTGAGGGTAAAGATAAAGCCTGTGACTGACTTTCAGTCGTCCTTATCACTCCGGATGCTCGAACCAAGAACTTTCTTTTAGTGCTTCTCAAGTACTTAAGAATGTCTTACGCAGCTGTCCAGTGATTCTCCCAAGATCCGATTGATTCTTGATCACTACACCAGTGAGTTAGCTACATCTGGTCAGGTACATAATATCGCATACAAGATAGCGCCTACTGCTGAAGCACAGGGTATCCCTTGCATGCGTGCTCTTTCCAAATCAGTCTTGGAAGACATCTTTTTGGAGAGAGTGATTCCTGAGTAAGTGGGCGAACCACCATGCTTAGAATCTTCCATACTAAACCCTTTTAGTACGGTGTTAATGTACCTTGATTTGGGACACTCCCAACATCCACTTAGATCTATCACCACAGATCATAATCCATAAGCTGTAGTAGGTATCATCCAGATCTTCTATTGAGAATCCTCATGATAAGAGGAGCTTGACCGAGTGTAACATAGGAAACCATTTCCTATCAAGAGTATGTTATCTACGTACAATACGTGTAAGACAACCTCACTCACTAATCCTTCTTGTATATACAAGGTTCATCTACCATTTTGATGAAGTCAAACTCTTTGACTACCACATCAAAACAGAAGTTCCAACTCCGCGATGCTTGCTTTAATCCTGATGGACTTTAGCATAGCTTTGAAAGTCTCAACTTTTCCATCTACACCAAGAATCTTCTCAAGATCCATTTGCTCCCAATGGGTTTTACCCCTTCAGGTGCAACAATCAAAGTCACACTTTGTTGGTGTACATGGATTCCATCTTTGATTGCATAGCATCCAGCCATTTCACAAAGTCACCAATTGTGATGGCCTGCCTGAACCCAGTTGGGTCATCATCATCCATGATTCAATCCTCGCTCCCACCGTCACCGAGAAGACCGTAGTATCTCTCAAATGGATGAAGAACCCTACCAGATTCGCGGAGACGCTGAGGTTCGTTGGAGACTATTGAATCCTTTGGTTTCACCAAATCATCAGTTGTTAGTTTGTATGGCTGGAACTCCTTCCAGTTCTACCTCATGACCACAAATTTCTTCACAAGAAATTCCTTTTCTAAAAAGGTGGCATGCTGAGAAACAAAACACCTTTTGCTCCTCAGTGTGGTAGAAGATATACCCTCACGAATGTTCGGGATATCCATCAGACTTATACAGAACTGACATTGCCTCGAGTTTGTCCGGATTTTGCTTTTCAACATAGGCCGGACAACCCCATATCTTAACTCGTTTAAGACATGGTCTCTTCACATTCCATATCTCATATGTAGTGGTAGGCACTGATTTGGACGGAACCCCATTCAATAGGTATGCATCTTCTCAAGTGCATAACTCCAATAGGAAACAGGCAACTCAGCAGTACTCATCATAGAGCGCACCATATCTCATAGGGCGCGATACCTCCGCCCCGATACACCATTGTGTTGTGGTGTATACGAAGAAGTAAGCTGAGAGAGAATCATATTCTCTGTTTATAAAATCCAGGAACTCCATGCCCAAGTATTCGCCTCCTCGATCACATCGAAGGACTTTAATACTTCTACCCGTCTGGTTCTTAACTTCAAGCTTATATTCCTTGAATTTCTCAAAAGTTTCAGACTTGTGTTTCAACAGGAACAAATGTCCGAATCCTGAGAGATAATCAGTGAATATAATGAAGTACGAAGAACCAAGCCTGGCATTTGTAGACATAGGACCGTATACATCATCATGTATCTGTCCCAAGAGTTTAGTAACTCTTTCTCTGTTTCCAGTAAACGGAGTATTGGTCATTTTACCTTTGAGACAAGACTGGCAAGTATCATAAGATGAAAATTTGAACAGATTCTCATATTCATCCTTATGTAACTTAGCTGGTCGTGTCGAACTGATATGACCTAGTCTACAATGCCACATGAAGGATTCGTTCATTTCTGAACTACTCCTCTTGTGTGTGTTCTAGATACTTTGAACTATTGTTTGATTTAGAACATATATGCTATTATATAACGTGCATGATCCAATCAACTCTTGATTCAAGAAAATGTTCATAACATTACCCTCCAATACAGAATTATATCCTTCTTTAACTCAATAAAGAATTTGATGTAATTTTGTATATCAGGTTTGGTATGTAATAATATTCGTTCAGAATCAATGTATTTACCATTTGGTAATACAAGGTGATATCTGCCAACTAATTTGGCTGCAACAATTGCACCATTCTCTAACACTTAGAGACATATCACCCAATCTCAGTTCTCTACCTTTCTATAGCCCATGTAACAGATTACATATGTGGGATCCTAATCCGGTATCTCATACCTAGGACGTAGAGGATACTGAGAAACAGTTTTGGTAACGAACACACCCGAAGAATATGCATCAACATGCTCATTCCTCGAATGGGTGGCATAGGAATCCGGATATTCCTATATTCCCTGCTCGGACTTATAACAATTATAAAATAGAGCGGAACCAACGTTCCCCAGCTCAGTATAATAAGCAGGTTCGGTCAATGCATCCATATTATTATCTTGATTAAGGCATGACATGGTCGCTACCAGGAGAGAGAGACAAGAAAACACTCTGCGTGCGCTCTTGCAAGATCAGATTGGTTATTATTTTATCTAATCAGGATGGCTCCCACTGTTTTTATCAAATCTTCCTTCAAACCCTAAAAGGTAAGACTAGCCGGGATTAATTACACCCTACAAGTTCTCCAATCTTTCGGCCAGGCCAGTGTCGTTACTTTGAGGGAGGTTCCCCGTGTTTTCGCACGGACCTAATTAAAATAAACCTCGTTTTCCCAGGGGCATAACCCCGATAACACTTTTCTAGACACCTACTTGATCGGCTAATTGTAATGTGTAAAACTCTCCCAGGAGTAACTCTTACTCGCAGTGGGTATCCGGATCCAACTATCTTATAGAAGGTATGCAATCTCATTGCAAATTTCAACACATGAAATTCCCGATAATATTTTTCCCCTAGCGACTTATGACCTTAACATGGTCAACAAATCATAAGCGCTAGCCAAGTTCAACCTGTCACGCCCCGCTTCCCGGTGTACGGCGAAGGGGACGCGACGAGGTCCTCTACGTATATACTTAGAAGTACATACGCTAAGCGTATCTAAGCAATATAAAAGTAAATCACAAGAGACAAGAGATATAGAAATAGCAGCAACTTTATTAATAACATTCTTTTGTACAATGCATGAAAAGTAAATACAGCTGAAATGAAAAGCGATGCCTAAACAATGGCATAACAGGAAATGAAAATACTAAATAGAACAAGGTACAATATCTAGAGCTTGGGGTCTTCGTGAAACTGCTCCAAGTCTTCACCGGTGGGCTCGATCTCTGCTGGGTCCAAAGCACCTGACGACATTCAAAGAAGAAAGAAATAGAATGTCATCAGCGAACAGGTCGCTCGGTAAGTCCCAAAGATAAAGAAGAATTAGAAAAGACAGAATAAGAGGTATTTTCTAAAGAGAATGTAAAATATTGTAGAATATTGTGTTAACGTTGTTATTTGCAACTTGGTACAGAAGGATGCCAGTGTATACGAGAGGGGTCTCTATATGCTAGAGACCAGGGCAAACGAAATGTACAAGGAACCGTTAAGCCACGGTACAACAGCAACGGAATATAGGTTAGGTGTCTTAATCTGACCACCTCGTGCCACCTTTAACACCTTCCGTACCAATCTACCCCTTAAATCCCGTAGTGTTTTGATAGTATTGTTGTATTGTATTGTGTAAGTTGGATGACTGACCAAAACCATGATATCAGTAAACATATTGTAACTGCATAATCAGGTAAATAGAATAACGGAATAATGGATGTATATCCATGGTTTGGTTCAGTCAAGTTGTATAGATTGTTAACTGGATTCTGGGATTCATATGTTCATATTGAGTTGGAATATTAAAGAATGTAGATTGACTTGAATTATATTCAAGTCAGAAATAATCAGACTCAAACCCGAGTCAGACCAAAAGAAATGTAGGTCAAGGTTCTATATTTGTTAGGGTCCTTATTGTAATTTATAAAACTTGAGGGGGGTTTATGTAAGAATACTTTTGTATAGTTTTCAAGATACACCACAAGTATTTATTATTCGTCTTTATAGTTATAATGAGTGTGATTTATTTTGTGATATTTCTAGTGAAAATATCCTAATTTCATAAATAAATGTATTAATTTGTAATATTGATTTATTTGAAATTCATGGTATTTTAATGTAACTTTTAATCTTGTAATTTTTTAGGAAAAGGTGGAAACTTTATCTTATAATAAAATAGGTGTTTAAATGATAAATATACATATGTTTATACCAGAATAATTTTTAATAAATATTTTATTTTCCAAAAATCTCATTTTTCTTAAATGTCGTATTTTAAACCTTTCAAGACCGAATGCTCCTTGCGTAGGTCTGAATCTCGCACTACTAAGCCCGAGGGTGCACGATAAACCGTACTATCCCTATCGAGTTCCCCAAAGATGGGTTGTAGTGGCGCTTTGCAAAGATTTAATAAATACTAGTCATTTAGAAAACGGTTTTATAAAGATAAGCTATTTATTTGTAAAAGGTGTAAATTTCCGTATTTTAGATTCTAGGGTTTCCTAAGCCAACTAGCCTATTTCTAAATGGTCTAAACGACAATTCATTGGAAGCCTCAAATCGCCTCTTCACCGCCAATTGCGGCCAGGTGAGTGCCAGGTGAGTGGGAGGATCTCCACTACAAGTAGTGGTCCTAATTAAGTAACCACTCGCCTTAAACACACTTGCCTAGACACCACAAAGTCAGGTTTAGATAAACGATCGATGTCCATAACTTATCGTCTTTTCCTATTAAAAGATATTGTTTTAAAATTGTTTAAAACTTAGAACTTTTAGAAAAGGTTTTATTAAGAAAATGGTATTTTAATGTAAAATCTTATTTTATCTTATTCTAAGTTTTCAAGGTAGCGTGTTATGATTGCATATGAGTGTGTGTGGAGGTAGGTCATTACCTCGTGATCTATTTTAAGGTATAGCAATGTTAAAGGGTTAAATGTGATAAACTAAACATGGTGGTATTTAAGTGAAAGAATACGATATATTGCAAAAGCTATCATTTCATGTGTGAAAACTTGTTCAAATTAATTTTTAAGTGATTAGTAGTCAACATGAATATGTTTAAGCATTATGGAATTAGTGATAAGTGAGATTTGATAGAAAACCGAATCGAAAATTGGGTTGTTCCGATTTCCGTCGGGTTTGAAAAGTCGTATTTTAATGGAAGAAAAGAAGGATAGAAAAGGGGGACTTACGGGTTTGGACAACGCTAGAGAGTGAGAGGGAGGTAGCGGGTTTGCCGGTGCGTCGAAACGCCGTGAAGAGGTCCTAGCACGATCACCGGAATTTCGCCGTCGATTTCGTCAGCGCATCGTCTTTCGCTCGTTTTCTAACGTACCAAGTTCTCTTGAGATTTTGAGAGAGTGGACTTAGAAAAAGTGATGAGAGGGTAGAGGGTATGGGGGGTTTATATAGGGTTAGGCTAGGGTTAGGGTTTTTAATAAAAATATATAAAAATTATATAAAAATTCATTAAAACTCATTAAACCTAGGAGTAAAAGGGATTTATTGGGCAATTGATAACTGATCCAGGCATTTAGTGTATGCAGGTGAGAAGACCAGGTCAACACAGAATTTTTCCGTGTTGACGACTCGGCCGTCCGGCCGAGTCCGGCCGGCGGCGCCGGCCCGAGTCGGCCGGTCCGCCGGCCGAGTCGGGTCGAGTCGGGGTGTCATTGGGTGGGGGGTCTCCTGGGGGGATTTATGGTATATTTAGTTTTTTGTCTTCAGTTCAAGTTTTGTGAGTTATGGCGGTTTGACTGTTAACTTCCAAAAGAAATTAAAACAAAATAAATACAAAAATAATGTGGGGCATGGGATTTGAACTCTGGTGGCTTGGTTCAGCAGTGCAAGGTATTACCAATGAGCTACAAACTCCTTCTTGTAATTATGGTGTGAAATAATTACTTAAAGTGGAAACACCACCATTAAATACCCCAAGTATTACTTTAATTTTAAAACAATTTTATGTACACTAAAAATGGAGTTATTTAAAAACAAAATAATTACTTATATATATATATATATATATATATATATATATTATGCTCAGGTTAAAGTACTCCTTTATGGATTTTTAAAAATTTAAAAAAAATTGTATAGAAAAGTGTATAGGAAAATTAGGGTTGTTACACAACCCGTCATTTCCTGATTGAATTAAACCCACCCGTACGACCCTTAACATGGTCAACAAAATCGTACGACTATCCTAATCCAATCGCATCATATGCTTAAGCAGATAAGCATTAATCAGCTACCGCACACTATGCCTTAACATGGTCAACAAACGTAGCACGAATACAAAATAGTACTTATCTGAAATGTAGGAGGGCTACGACAAGTTTTTAAGAAAACCTTTTGCGTAATGAACTTGATATCGTTGTAGAATCGTTAATTTTGAAAAGGAGTGTTTTTGAGGCTTTTGCTAGTTTTGCTAAAGAGGTCACTCCCGGTGAAGGGATCTCGGCTCTTTCCTTATCGAATAAGGTGCTGGATATTTCATAAATACCACTATGCAAAGCATGAACTAAAAAACCAATCAAAAGACAAACCGAGTGGGTTGTAGCATCTGCCAGTTTTGCTAAAGAGGTCACTCCCGGTAAAGAGATCTCGGCTCTTTCCTCATCGAATGAGGTGCTGAATATTCTACAAGGAATACCGCTATGCAAAGCAAGAACTAGAGCTACCAGTTTTTAAAACAAAATTCTGCAACATCTTTAGGTTTCTTTTATTTCATTAATCTCATTAATGAAGTCCCATCAATTATGCTTCCTAAGCATCACATAAGAAACGAAAGCATCAATATTTATTATATCTCATATATATAATATAAGCAATCGTCTCAACATATCAAGTGATTACATCACAGAATATCAGCAGCAGAAAAACACATATGAAATATTGGATATACTAGGAATTCCGTGTTTTAATTAAGCCAGTATAAAACACGGATTCCACGGTGGCGATGAATAGCCAAACCCACATCCCTAGACCCCTACGAGAGCGGCAAGCAACCCTACCAATTCTAGAGTTAGGAGACCCGGTCTCGACTCCTCGAGATGGCCTCCCACTGGACTCTAGAACCCGGTTACTTGTGCTCTCCTCCTTGGGTCTATCATAATGCAGAAAAGTAAATAATATACATCAATGCTGGCATCATCCTCAACCCAGAAATGCCCCAATAAAAGAATATTACATACAAGCTTTTACATGAATGAAAATGAAAAACTCCCATCTCACATAAAAAAAACCGGCAATTCAAAACACGACGATCCAATATAACATATCACAGCAACACATAACATCACATGTCATCAACGTAAGTAAATATCCGTATCCCAATTGTCGTTGACATATAGCACCAAAACCGGCGATACACCACATATTACACTTACAGTCATAGAAAAGAAAGTGAAAAACTACAACAATTGGAATCCGCAACCACCTTAGACATCATAAACCCAATGTATCTCATACTTTGGATTTCATGCCTTACCAAATGAATTCCTTAGACATCACATGCCTAACAATTATAAACCCCGCATTTTAGTCTCGATATTGAAAACAATTTCCAATAAACAGTCGGGTAATTTAACAAGATTCCCGATAACCTGATCGAATGCTCATCGGAAACTTTAGTAGATGGCCGCACCCCTGATGCTGTCGACGAAGTGCACTAAGGCGGAACACCGCGGCCGCGAGCACCCGAACGGATGCTTTTGGCGACGGGGTTCTCCTACAGTCACTTGGTCGGGGCTATGGGGCGTGGCTATCTAGTAAGGTTACCCGGCGAGTATCCGCGTACGCTACGTGATTGCGACGGACTTTTGATCCACATCAAATTTCCGTGGCAACCGATCAAATGAGACTAAATTGCTAGATTTATAAAATTCAAACTAGTTATCACATAACTAATTATTGTGGATTCCAAATATTGTATCACAATCACAGATAGCTAGACGATGTTAAACTTTTCGATCGAATAAACAAACACCCAAAATTTCCCAAAGAGCTCAACACTTGAGTGGAGTTTAGAAAGTACCCAGAACATGCCACAGCACCTATGAACCATCCGTAGAAGGGCCGACCCATGCCTCACTCATGTCGCCGCGGAACTGCCGCAAACCCTAGGGTGTGACCGCTGTTCCGCGATCCAAAAAGTCGTGTTTGGGTATCGTTCTTCTAGAGGGTCCACAGAATCACTTGCATGATTTTCTGAAGATTTTAAACACGGAAAAAATCCAACTATTGGAAAATTTCCAGCGAGGAAAAAAATGGGTTATTGATATCCGTTCAAACTTTTTAACGTCGTCTAAATAAGCCAAAAAGATGTTAGAATTACGATTACGAAACACTCCTAATTTCCTTTGCAGAAAGTTAATATCGCATGCAATTTTAGCAAAAACAAGCAACACCTGAAATACCAAAACCCAGAGACTGGAACACAGAAAAAAATTGATGCTCAAATGCCCTAGAGGAACCGGTGAGCTTGGAAATAATAGCCTTGTGGCCGGCCAAAATCTGGTGGGAAGGGGTCAAATTTGTACTGTGTTCATGTTACATCTCATATAACATTCTGCAGTTGCTTAAAAAAAATTTGACACTTTAAAAATTTCGACAGAAACTAGATTTTTATATCGGGTGTTTTGGAATTGTTTCGGTTTCATAATCTAACAAACATCGTCTAATAATCTAGCATGGCAATTATACCACTGCAGGGTTGCCTAGCACGACAGCAAGGTTTCGGGAGGCATCGTCCATGCCAATTTCAAATTTTTGCCGCACTAAAGAACCCTAACCCTAGAATCTTAACTAGAGATTTAGACGAACAAGCAATGCAAACAACTTTACATCTAAGTGAATGAGGAATACAACCTTTGTAGACCGGTCCTTCACTTCTAAAGCTCCGTGTAGTAGTCCCTTCGCTCCAAGTAGTGAACACCCGAACTCTAGTAAGGGTTCACATGAAGAAATGAACAAACTTGCTCGAAGTCTTCGAGGCCGAAGATGATCTACGTCGAGAAGACTCAAGCTCATGCTACCTCTTCACTAATGCTAGATTAGTGAAGCAAACACCCTAAACTAAATGGCTAATATAGTAGAGGATAATGAAGTAGGAATTGGGCTCACTTTATATTAATTTTTCTCACAATATTTCATCACCATTTGAAAACCTAGAAAGCTTTCTCATGAGGAAGAAGAAGATGAAGTGGAGATGAAAAATGAAACTCATGAGGTGAGAATAGCAACCATGGATGAGTTAGTGTCATACACTAACTCATGTAGAGAATAAAGCATGGCTAACAATAATGGTTAGGTTAATAAATATCTACAAGTAAAACAAAGTTAGTGGACTGAGTCAATGGTTAGCATAAGCTTCTCCAAGCTTCTAGCCATGACAATTTTCCATCTAATTTTGATTAACTTGGATAAATAAAAACCCTAGGATTATCATAAGCATGGTATGAGTCTCATACACCCATGTAGCATGTGTAAGTCAACGTTACACACCCCACAAGATGCGGGGAGGCGGAATAGGTAAAACAATCATTTTGTTCAAAATAACATTGACTATCAAACGGATCTTTGCTAAACCCTAACTAACAAACAATCTATAAGTAGTTAACTACTATGATAGATGATTATACCTCAAGATACTAGTCCTTCTTGTTCTTGTTGTTCACCTCCTCGTCGGCCTTCTCGATGTAATAGAAGATCCACCTGAGAGTTCCTTCTTCAAGATTTAACCTCTAACTTGAGGTAACTAAGTGGCTAAGATTGCTAATCCAAGTGACCTAGAGGATATAGAGATAGATTAAGGATCTATTAGTCTTGTTAACCCTAGGGTTCTCAACACATGAGAGAATTAGGGTTAGGATGAAGAAAATGAGAACTTGAGGAGAGAGAATGTGTATGTAATAATGAATTGAACTTGAGTCATTTGGATAATATCATGAAGCATGAAAATATCTAAGCAATAAATTTTCAACCATGCTTCATTAATTACCTTGAGATGAATCACCTCATGACTCATAGTGCAATTAATGAAAATTACACATCACCTCTCCACCTCATTAAGTTTAATTCACAAATGAATTAAAACTAAATGAGTCACCTTTCTTCTAGAAGCTTCTCGACTAATTACGAGAATGCCCATCCCATCCGTATTTACGAAAAACACGGATATACTGAGACTGCATAAATCCAATAATCCAATACTAGAATCTGGCTTAAACCAAAGCCTCCTAGTATAATCTGTCCGAACATCATACGTGCACACAAGTACACGTATATGTCCGAACCCTGTCGTAAAACCATACGACCTCTATATTGTTTCGCCTGAAGCAGGGAAACCCTCTGTGTGGGACTCTAAAGACTCGACACTACGCTGGCAGTAGGTTTAACCACAGGCCGCAAGCGGTACTAGCTGTACGTAACGGTCCCCAGGTAGTTGTCGATAAGAAGGTCGATGAGGAAACCCATCCGAACTCCTACTAAGCCTGATGTGACAATCTACGTACAGTCCGGTCTGTTCGTCTAAGACTATCGCATATCGGGCCTAGGGGGTGGCAAGCGTCAGTCCCCTAAAAGCAGTATAAGTCGTGTCGGAGTGAAGCCCGTTACACCTTAAGAAGCTACTGGAAAACCTACCAGTAAATCTCGCTTGCCCTGGCCAGGGACCTTGCATAATGGCTCTCCAAACACAGTGCGATATCAACCCCAACATCGGGAGAGACGAATCATATCTAACCGCCACTGCCTCCAAGTGCTTCGGGACTGCACCCAACTGCTACCTGTTTGCATGACTCAGTCGAGCTGTGGTAGGTGTAAGGTTACTAGGCACTATCACAAGGGTCTATAAGGCATCAACCATGCCAAATCTAAATTATTCAAGTGCCGAACAACCTAAAGCAAGGATCTTTGGTAGAGTTTTAGGGTTAACAAAGCATGTAAACAACTTTACATCTAAGAGAGAGGGATTACAACTTTTGTAGTCCGCTCCTTCGCTTCATAAGCTCTGAGTAGTAATCCCTTCGCTGCAATCCATGAACTTCTGGACTCTAGAGTGTCTCCACAAGTCGAACGATCCATACTTGCTTGAAGTCTTCCTTTTCGAAGAAGATCTACCTTGAAGAATCCTTAACTCAAGCTCTCACTTCTCTAATCAAGTATTAGTGAAGTGAACACCCTAATATAAGTGGCTAGAATGGATAAGGATGATGAAGTAGGAATTTAGCTCTCTTTTTCTTTCAATTTCTCACACTTATTCATCACAAACGCAAAAGCTAGAAAGCTTTTCAAGGAGGAAGAAGAAGAAGAAAAGTCTTTGTGATGAATAATGAATTATCCTTTGGTTAAAAATCAACCCTTGAGTTAAGAATGAATGGATTAACTCATGTAGAGAATAAACCTAAGATAAAGGGTTTGGGTTGGGTTAGAAAATATCTATACAAAATATCTTAGCTAAAAACAAAGAAAGCTTCTTGAAGCTTCTTGAAAAAGCTAACCCAAATGCTAACCCAAATCAAACCCTAACTAGTTTAATCTCCACAAATCATGTTGCATTTGTAATCAAAACTTGTTACAATATTATATATAACATATATAATATATTTTTTTAACAAAAGAAAATAATACAATTAACATATAACGCATATATATCAATGTATTAACCGGTGAGAAAATGAATCAATAAAGCAAGCTAATATTAGTTAATGTAATGTAATATATCACATATATAATTATACATTAAATTATCGAATCAACACTTGATCCGACAATCCGGCTATATCGCATATAACCGACTAATATATTATGTACCGATTCGTCGAATCAACACTTGATCCGATGACCCGGCTATATTACATATACCCGGCCGATATCAAATATCGCGAGAATAGAATACGGTATCTCATATCGTATTATTCTCGGTCTCGCACATATCACATATGTGCTCCTACTCCGTTTTGCCTGAGAAACCTCTGTGTAGGACTCTAAAGAATCGTCAATACGCCGGCAGTAGGTGATGATCATATCAAACACCCACAAGCTGCAAGCGGTCAACTAAACGTAACAGCCACCCAGGTATTGAACGATCAGAAGATCAACAAGCAAGCATGTACATTCTCCTGTGAATCTAATCAGTAACACTACCGTACAGTTCGGTCTCTTCGTCTGATATGTCGCATATCAAGTCTAGGGATGGTAAACATCAGACCCCAGTAACCGATAAGTCGTGTCGATGTGAGGCTCATAACAGGTCGAGAAACTACCGATAACACTTATCAGTGGCACTCTATATCAGCTCTGGCCAGGGACTTCCAGTTATAGCCAATCGAACACAGCACAACATCAGCTCCCTATACCGGGAGAGACGAATCCCCTCCTATCGCTCATTGCCTCCATGTGATTCGGGACTGTACCTAAAAGCCACCATTTTGCACGCCCTCTTGGATGTGGTAAGGTGGAAATCAAAGCACAGTGGGAATCACACAAGACTCTATGACGATCTCGGGTCTACAGAATAACCTGTACCAGTGTCACCAGAGAACTGCTATCTGACGATTGGTATAAATCCATCTAGGAGTTCTCGGCGAGTCCGTTCAGTGTACCCAGTCTCTACTATGCACCCGTATACCATCTTTGATATCAAACACCGATGGATATAGGATCATCCATCGCCCATCATATGGGTCAAGGTGCGTATACGCTAGTCTACACTGGTGCATCGATGCCCTGTCTCGATACACCCTCGACTAGGAACAGTTATAGGATGTACTCGTTGACTACCCTGGCCCTACTAGTATGATCTCATCATAGTCCCAGTAGTCGAGTACATATCCTAAGGGCTTTATCAACATGTGAGAGCAAGACAGTAAACTAATACAAGTCAACATGTTAAGACAAAGTGAAACCAAATAGCATACTATCATGTCGAGCAAGAAAGTACTCTCTATATATATCCAAGCATCCACTATAATATACATCATATGTACAACAATGGGATCTAGGGCATATATATAACTAACAATCTCCCACTTGTACTAAGGCCAGCTGTTGTAGTATCACATACCCAACATCCCGAAGAGTCTCTCAAACTGTGTCTGGGGAATGGCCTTCGTGAGTGGATCCGCAGTGTTGTCCTTCGTATCAACTCTCCTGACCTCGATCTTTCGGCGATCAACTATCTCCCGGATCAGGTGATACCGCCTCAGAATATGTCTGGACTTCTGATGGGACCTGGGTTCTTTGGCCAAAGCTATAGCTCCATTGTTATCACAATACAAAGGTATTGGATTCTCAATGGACGGAACCACACCAAGTTCAGTGATGAACTTCTTCATCAAGACAGTCTCTTTGGCAGCATCGTTGGCAGCGATGTATTCAGCCTCCATCATCGAGTCTGCAACGGTTTCCTGTTTGGAACTCTTCCAACACACCGCCCCTCCATTAAGGGTAAAGACAAATCCCGAGTGCGACTTAGAGTCGTCCTTATCATTTTGGAAGCTCGAATCGGTAAAGGACTCCATCTGGAGTTCTCCGTTACCATACACCAAGAACATCTCCTTAGTTCTTCTCAAGTACTTGAGAATGTTCTTCACAGCTATCCAATGACTCTCTCCAGGATCTGCTTGATACCTACTCACTACACTTAGTGAGTATGCTATATCGGGTCTGGTACATAGCATCGCGTACATGATAGAGCCTACTGCCGAAGCATAGGGTATCCCTTGCATGCGAGCTCTCTCCAAATCAGTCTTGGAAGACATCTCTTTGGAGAGAGTGAGTCCAGAGATTGTGGGTTGGTTCCTATGCTTGGATTCTTCCATACTAAACCTCTTTAGTATGGTGTCAATGTACCTGGATTGGGACAATCCCAGTATCCGTTTAGATCTATCTCTATAGATCTTAATTCCCAGTATGCATGAAGCATAACCTAGATCTTTCATTGAGAATCTTAAGAAGAGCTTGACTGAGTGCAGCATAGGAACATCATTTCCTATCAAGAGTATGCCATCCACGTACAATACGAGGAAGACAACCTTACTCTCTGCAACCTTTTTGTATATACAAGGTTCATCTATGTTTTTGATGAAGTCAAACTCTTTGACTACAACATCAAAGCAGATGTTCCAACTCCGCGATACTTGCTTTAACCCGTAGATGGATTTAAGCAGCTTGCACACCTTTCCGCTGCTCCCACTGTCTACGAAGCCCTCTGGCTGAGTCATGTACACGCACTCTTCTAAATCACCATTTAGAAAGGCGGTCTTAACAACCATCTTCCAGATTTCGTAGTCATGGTATGCAGCAATGGAAAGTAGGATCCGGATGGACTTAAGCATAGCCACTGGAGAAAAGGTTTCGTCATAATCCAGGTCGTTGACGAAAACCCTTTGCAACAAGTCTAGTTTTAAAAGTCTCCACTTTTTCATCTACACCAAGTTTCTTCTTAAAGATACATTTGCTCCCAATGGGTTTCACCCCTTTAGGAGCAACTTCCAAAGTCCATACTTTGTTGGTGTACATGGATTCCATCTCAGATCGCATTGCATCCATCCACTTCACAGAGTCCCCACTCGTGATGGCCTGCTCGAAGCTAGTTGGGTCATCATCTTCCATGATGCAATCCTCGCTCCCACCATCAACGAGAAAACCGTAGTATCTCTCAGGTGGATGAGAAATCCTGCTAGATCGGCGGAGAGGCAGGGGTTCGTCGGGAACTACTGAATCTTCTGGTTCTACCAAATCTTCTGTTGCAGTTTGTGTTGCTGGAACTTCTTCCAGTTCTACCTCCTTACCACTAATTTCCTTTGCAATAAATTCCTTTTCTAAAAAGGTAGCATGCCGAGAAATAAACACCTTTTGTTCCTCGGTGTGGTAGAAGATATACCCGCACGAATACTTGGGATATCCAATAAACTTACACAGAATAGACCTTTCCCCGAGCTTGTTCGGATTTTGTGTTTTCACATATGCCGGACAACCCCATATCCTAACATAATTAAGATATGGTCTCTTTCCTTTCCATATCTCATATGGAGTGGTTGGCACAGATTTGGTGGGAACCATATTCAATAGGTCTGCAGCTGTCTCCGGTGCATATCCCCAGAAGGAAATAGGTAACTCAGCTGTGCTCATCATAGAGCGCACCATATCTAAGAGGGTGTGATTCCTCCACTCCGATACACCGTTGTGCTGTGGTGTATAGGGAGGAGTAAGCTGACAGAGAATTCCATTCTCTTTTAGATAGTCCAGAAACTCATTGCTCAAGTATTCTCCTCCTCGATCAGATCGTAGGATCTTAATACTTTTGACCGTTTGGTTCTCTACTTCATTCTTATATTCTCTGAATTTCTCAAAAGCTTTAGACTTGTGTTTTATCAGGAACACATGTCCGTATCTTGAGAGATCGTCAGTGAATGTAATGAAGTAGGAAGAACCGTTCCTGGCATGTGTAGACATGGGACCACATACATCACTATGTATCAGCCCTAAGAGTTCTGTAACTCTTACTCCGTGTCCACTAAACGGAGTTTTGGTCATTTTGCCTTTGAGACATGACTGGCAAGTGTCATAAGATGAAAATTCGAACGTATTCAAATATCCATCCTTATGCAATTTAGCTAGCCGTGTCGCATTGATATGACCTAGTCTACAATGCCACAAGAAGGATTCGTTCATTTCTGAACTCTTCCTCTTGTGTGTGTTTTGTACATTAAGTACTGTAGTTTGGTTGAGAACGTATATGCCATTATTTAACGATCCTGATCCAATCAACTTTTGATTTAGGAATATGTTCATAACATTATCCTGTACTGCAAAATTATATCCTTCTTTGCTCAATAAAGAAATTGATATAAGATTGCATATCAGGGTCGGAATGTAATAGCATTCGTTCAGAACCAATGTATTTCCTTTTGGTAATACAAAGTGATATTCGCCAACTTCCTTGGCTGCAACGTTTGCACCATTCCCTACTCTTAGGGAATGATCACCCTCTCCCAGTTCCCTACCTTTTCGTAGCCCATGTAACATATTGTAGGGTTACTAGGCACTCTAATAAGGTTCTACAAGGCATCATCAACCATGCCCGATTAAAATTTTAGCCGTGCCGAACAACCCTAAACAAGATCTTTAAACTAGAGATTAGGAGAAACAAAGCATGTTAAACACTTTAACATCTAAGAGTTTGGGATTACAACCTTTGTAGTCCGGTCCTTCACTTCATAAGCTCCGTGTTGAGGTCCCTTCGCTGCGATCATCAATAATCCGGACTCTAGAGAGGTTCCACGAAGAGAATGATGCAAGTTTTCTTCTGATCTTCGATAACAAAGATGATCTACCTTGAAGTTTCTTTAACACAAGCCCTCACTCACAAAATGAAGTGAACACCCTAATCTAATTGGCAAGATTAGTTTAGGATGATGAAGTAGGAATTTAGCTCTCATTTGTTTTCTTTAACTCACTCAAAATCATCACTTCATAAAAAGCTAGAAAGCTTTTCATGAAAGAACTCAAGAAAGAAGAAGAATAATAATCATGAATCCTTTTGTGATGAATAATGAAAGTCAAGTATGAGGTTAGAAATGCAACCATGGTCAATGTAACCTTTGTAGAGATTTAACTAGAGCTAGGGTTTTGGTTGGGTTAAAGAATGAGTCACTTAAAATATCAACACAAATATCTTTGCACAAAACAAAACAAAACCTTCTAGAAACTTCTAGAAAAGCTTAACCCAAATCAAACCCTAACCATGTTTAATCTCCACTAATCATGTTGCATTAATAACCATATCATGTTACAATATTATATATCACATATATAATATTTATTGTAAAAAAATAAAATAATACAATTAACATATATCGCATATATATCAATGTATTACCCGAGTGAGAAAAAGAATCTTTTAGTGAGCTTATATTAGTTAATGTAATTTAATATATCATATATATAATTATACATTAAATCATCGAATCAACACTTGATCCGACAATCCGGCTATATCGCATATAACCGACTAATATATCATTTACCGATTCATCGAATCAACACTTGATCCGATGATCCGGCCCATATCAAAATAACGCGAGAATATAACACGGTATCTCATATCGCATTATCCTCGGTCCTGCACATATCACATACGTGCCCCTACTCCGTTTTGCCTGAGTCAAGAAACCTCTGTGTAGGACTCTAAAGAATCGTCAATACGCCTGCAGTAGATAATGATCATATCAAACACCCACAAGCTGCAAGGGGTCAGCTAAACGTAACAGCCGCCCAAGTATTGAGGGCTCAGAAGATCAACAAGCAAGCATGTACATTCTCCTGCGAATCCAATCAGTAACACTCCCGTACGGTCCGGTCTCGTCGTCTGATATGTCGCATATCTCGCCTAGGGGTGGTAAACGTCAGACCCCAGTAGCTTGATAAGTCATGTCGATATGAGGTCTATAACAGTTCGAGAAACTACTGATAACACTTACCAGTAAATCTCAGCAACCCTGGCCAGGGATTTCTAGTTATAGCCAATCGAACACAGCGCAACATCAACTCCCTATACCGGGAGAGACGAATCCCCTCCTATCGCTCATTGCCTCCATGTGATTCTGGACTGTACCCAAAAGCCACCTTTTTGCATGCCCTCTTGGACATGGTATGATGGAAATCAAAGCACAGTAGGAATCACACAAGACTCTATGACGATCTTGGGTCAACAGACTACTCTGTACCAGTGTCACCGGAGAACTGCCATCTGACGTGAGGTATAATACCATCTGGGAGTTCTCGGCGAGTCCGTCCAGTGTACCCAGTCTCTACTAAGCACCCGTACACCATCCTTGATGTCAAACACCGATGGATATGGGATCATCCATCTCCCATCATATGGGTCAAGATGCGTATACGCTAGTCTACTCTGGTGTATCGATGCCCTGTCTCGATACACCCTCGACTAGGAACAGTTATAGGATGTACTCGTCGACTATCGTGGCCCCACTAGTATGATCTCATCATAGTCCCAGTAGTCAAGTACATACCCTAAGGGCTTTATCAACATGTTGTAAGTCCACGTTGCGACCCCCGGTGCTTACGGGGAGGCGGAAACGGTATAAAAAACAAATTTTTATCGCAAGAGGCAACATGGACTAAACAAGGTCGGGATCATGTCTAAACTAAACTAGCAAACTTGCTAAAGAGATTTAGCTACTCGGATGAAGATGGTTATACCTAGCTTGTCTTGAACTCCTTCGTCTTCAAGCTCCGGTGGTGGTCCGATGGCTCCTTCTCGTCGTCTCCGTACGCCGAAGATAGATCCACTTGAAAGCTCCAACCTTTAGCTCCTTCTTCGTTCTTTGAAGAAACTAGTTCACTTGGTTTGCTAAACCTAGTGAACTAGAATGAGTAGAGAAGAAATAGAATGGGATTTTATCTATGGTTCTTGATTCTCAACTCATGAGACAAGAGAACCATAGATTAAAGAGAGGGAGCAAGAGCAAGAGGGTGAGAGCAAAGTGGAGAGCTCAAGAACAAGAGAGAGAATGAGCAAGAAAGAATGAGGCTCTCTTTTGTCTCTCACCCTCTCATAATCCAAAGTAATCATAACTCATCATATCAAAAAAGTCTTATGTGTGATGGTTGAAGCAACCATAACCATATCATATCATCTACTCATTTTACCTAAATGAGCAAGCAAGAAAAAGTCTTTGCCATGAAATGATGGTTATGGTTATCATGATGGTCAACTAGTCAAGCCTAGTCAACCGGTCAACAAAGTCAACAAGTCAACAACCAAGTCACCATAATACTTAATTAATATAATAGTTAATCACATATCATATTCTCATTAGGGTTGAGCAAAAAGTCAAAAAGTCAACGGTCAACTGTCAACAACCCTAATGAGAATCCGCTGTCTGTGCCTCCCTGTCAACTGTGCATACACACCCGCATCCGCGTTCCGAGGAACACGAATGCAAACTGGATAAATCCAATCCCATAAGGTACACTAGGATCTGGCTTAAACCAAAGCCCGCTAGTGTAAACTGTCCGGACACTGTACGTGCACAAGTGCACGGATGTGACCGAACCCTGTCGCAAAACCATGCGACCTGTCGCAATACCATGCGACCTCTACTCTTTTGCCTAAAGGAGAAAAGCTTTCTGTGTGGGACTCTAAAGACTCGACACTACGCTGGCAGTGGGTTTAACCACAGACCGCAAGCGGCACTAGCTGTGCGTAACGGTCCCCAGGTAATGCCGACAAGAAGACCGACGAGGCGAAACCCATCTGAACTCCTACTGAGCCTGAGTGTGACATTCTCCGTACAGTCCGGTCTGTTCGTCTGATACATCGCATGGCGGGCCTAGGGGGCGGTAAATGTCAGTCCCCCAATAGCGGTACAAGTCGTGCCGAAGCGAAGCCCAAAACACCCTGAGATAACACTGGAAACCTACCAGTATATCTCGTTTGCCCTGGCCAGGGACTACTCGTGTAATGGCTCTCCTAGACACAGCGCGATGTCAACCCCCAATACCGGGAGAGACGAATCTTGTCTAACCGTCACTGCCTCCAAGTGCTTCGGGACTGCACCCAACCACCACCTGTTTGCACGACTCCTTTGAGCCGTGGTAGGGTAGTGATCAAAGTACAGTGGGAACACACCCGAGGCGAAGTGACAGTGTCAAGTCAGCGGACTAAGCTGTACTCATATCACCTGGGAACTGATAACTGACGATAGGTATAATACCAACTAGTCAGTTCCCGACGAGTCCTGTCCAGTGTACCCGTAACCTAACGGGCACCCGCATACTATCTCAAGTACGACGTACTGACGGCTGTGGGACAGACCGTCTCCCACACTGGGATGAGAAGCGCATGCGCTGGTCTACTCCGGAGTATCGATGCCCTGTCTCGATAGTCCTGCGACCAGGGACCTGCATAAGGATGTGCTTATAGATTACCCAGCCCCACTAGTGTGACGGCCATCACATTGCTGGAAATCAAGCAAAGATCCTAAGGGCTCCACTAATGTGTATAGGCGATATACAAAAATAAACACATGTACACATTGAAGTAGAAATAAACCAAGTAGCATACTACTATTTTGAGCAAGATTGTATATACAAGGTGAATATCCCAAGCTTCCATTAAGTAATATACATACTAGTATGATACAGTAATGGCCTCTAGGGCATATACACTAACACATGTAACATGGAGACAATCAGAGTACATGTTAAGATAAAGTACAACCAGATAGCATACTATCATGTCGAGCAAGAAAGTCCTCCCTATATATGTCCAAGCATCCATTACAATATACATCATATGTACAGTAATGGCCTCTAGGGCATACATATAACTAACAATCTCCCACTTGCACTAGGTACATCTGTTGTTGTATCACATACCCAACAATTAGCTGTGGTTGAAGTATCTCATACTCAACCTTCCCATAAAAGTCTCTACTGGGAAAAAGGCCTTTGTGAGTGGATCCGCGTTGTTGTCCTCTGTGTCTACTCTCCTAACCTCGATCTGCCTGGAGATCAACCATCTCCATGATCAGGTGATACTGCCTAAGAATTATATCTGGATTTTTGATGGGACGGGGGTTCCTTGGCATAAGCCACAACTCCATTGTCACGCAATGGTAGGAACGAAGTTCATCTCATGAACTTATATATCCAGACTGCCTCTTTGGTAGCATCCTTGGTAACGATGTATCTTGCTTTTAATCGTCTAGTATGTCACGGTATCTAGCTTGGAACTCTTCCAACACACCGTCCCTCCACTGAGGGTAAAGACAATGCCTGCGGCTGACATTCAGTCGTCCTTATCACCCTGGAACCTTTCCAGTGATTCTCCCCAGGATCGATTGATACCATCTCACTACAACTAGTGAGAATCCTAACATCCAAATAGATCTATCTCATAGATCCATAACCCAGGATTTAGGAGGTATCACATTGATCCTATATGGAGAATCATTGTGATAAGAGAAGATTGACCGAGCGTAGCATGGGAAACTCCTTCCCTATCAAGAGTATGTCATCCACGTACTCTATGAGGATCACCACCATACTCTCTACTACCTTTTTGTATATACTAGGTTCATCTACCATTTTGATGAAGTCAAACTCTTTGACTACCACATCAAAACAGACGTTCCAACTCCGCGATGCCTGATTTATCATATAAAACAACTTGCACACGTTTCCGCTGCTCCCACTGTCTACGAAGCCATCTGGCTGTGTACTTATAGACGCTCTCTTCAAAATCATCATTTAGAAAAGTAGTCATGACACCCAACCGCCAGATATCGTAGTCATGGTATATAGCTGTGGTAAGTAGGATCTGGATGGACTTAAGCATAGCTTTGAAAGTCTCAACTTTTCCATGTACACCAAGTAATCTTCTCAAGATATACTTGCTCCTGATGGGGATTTAACCCTTCAGATAAAGCAATCAAAGTCCATACTTTGTTGGTGTATAAGGATTCCATCTCAGATCGATAAGCATCCAGCCATTCTTACAGAGTCCCACACCTGATGGCCAGCTCGAAACTAGTTAGGTCATCATCTCATGATGCAATCCTCGCTCCCTCTGTCATAGAGAAACCGAAGTATCTCTCAGGTGGGTGAGGAACCCTACTAGATCGGCGGAGAGGCTGAGGTTCGTTGGTTACTATTGAATCCTTTGGTTCTACCAAATCATCAGCTGCAGTTTGTATAGCTGGAACTCTTTCCAGTTCTACCTCATGACCAATAATTTCTTCACAAGAAATTCCCTTTCACAAAGGTGGCATGTTGAGAAACAAAACATCTTTTGTTCCTCTGTTAGGTAGAAGATATTCCCTTACGAATACTTGGGATATCCAACAAACTTCTACAAAACTGACTTTGCATCGAGCTTGTCCGGATTTTGCTTTTAGACATAGGCCGGACAACCCCAAATCTTAACAAACTTAAGATATGGGCTCTTCCCTTTCCATATCACATATGAAGTGGTAGGCAACTGATTTGATTTGAACCCTATTCAATAGGTATGCAGCTTCAAAAGTGTATAACTCCCATAAGGAAATAGGCTACTCAGTAGTACTCATCATAGAGCACACCATATCACATAGGGTGCTATTGCTCCGCCCCGATACACTGACGTGCTGTGGTGTATACGGAGGAGTGATGCTGAGAGAGAATCTCATTCTCCTTTAGAATAGTCCAGGAATCTCCGTGCTCAAGTATTCTCCTCCTTGATCTCATCAAAGGACATAATACTTATACCCGTTTTTGGTTCTCTACTTCTAGCTTATATCCTGTGAATATCTCAAAAGCTTCGGACTTGTGTTTCAACAGGAACATATGTCTGAATCTTGAGAGATCGTCAGTGAATGTAATGAAGTACAAAGAATAGGTCTTGGCATCTGTAGACAGGGGACCTTCATACATCAGCATGTATCAATCCCAAGAGTTCACTAACTCTTTCTCTGTTTCCAATAAACGGAGCTGTGGTCATTTTATCTTAGTGACATTACTGGCAAGTTTTACAAGATGTGAATCCAAACTAATTTAAATATGCATATTTATGTAACTTCAGCTAGTCGAGTCGCATTGATATGACCTAGTCTACAATGCCTCAAGAAGGATTCGTTCATTTCTGAACCCTTCCTCTTATGTGTGTTCTGTACACTAAGAACTGTGGTTTGATTTAGAACGTCTATGCTTTTAGATAACGTGCCTGAACCGATCAACTCTTGATATAGGAAATGTTCATAACATTATCCAACAATACAAAATTATATCCTTCTTTACTAATAAAGAGACTGATATGATGTTGTATATCAGGTTCGGTATCTAATAACATTCTGTTTGGAACTCTTCCAACACACCGCCCCTCCATTGAGGGTAAAGACAAAACCCGACATGGACTTGGAATCATCCTTGTCACTCTGGAAGCTGGAGTCAGCAAAGGCCTCGATCTGGAGGTCTTTTCCGCCATACACCAAGAACATCTCCTTAGTCCTTCTCAGGTACTTGAGAATGTTCTTTACCGCTATCCAGTGTTTCTCCCCAGGGTTAGACTGATACCGGCTTACCACACTCAGTGCATAAGCTACATCCGGTCTGGTACACAACATCGCATACATTATAGAGCCTACCGCAGAAGCGTAGGGTATAATAGACATGCGATCCCTCTCCAAATCAGTCTTGGGAGACATCTCTTTAGAGAGGGTGATCCCGTGACAAGCCGGTAGGTTACCGCGCTTGGAATCTTCCATACTGAATCTCTTCAGTATGGTGTCGATGTACCTGGACTGTGAAAGTCCTAATATCCTCTTGGATCTGTCACGGTAGATCCGGATACCCAGAATGTATGAGGCATCACCCAGGTCTTTCATGGAGAACCTGTGTGACAAGAACCCCTTGACAGATTGTAGCATAGGAATGTCATTTCCTATTAAGAGAATGTCATCCACGTATAAAACGAGGAATACTACAGTTCTCGCTACAAATCTACTATAGATGCATGGTTCATCTGGATTTTTGATAAAGCCAAATTCTTTGACCGTCTCATCAAAGCAGATGTTCCAACTCCGCGATGCCTGCTTTAGTCCATAGATGGACTTAAGCAATTTGCACACCTTTCCGCTGCTCCCACTCTGAATGAAACCTTCTGGCTGGTCCATATAGACACACTCCTCTAAATTTCCATTTAGAAAAGCTGTCTTTACGTCCATTTGCCAAATCTCATAATCGTGGAAGGCAGCAATGGCAAGAAGGATCCGAATAGATTTCAGCATGGCTACTGGAGAGAAGGTTTCGTCATAGTCCAAGCCAGGTCTTTGACGAAAACCCTTTGCTACCAGCCTAGCTTTATAGGTCTCAACCTGTCCATCTACACCAATCTTCCTTTTGAAGATCCACTTGCATCCTACGGGTTTTACCCCGTCTGGAGCAATGTCCAACGTCCATACCTTGTTGGTGTACATGGACTCCATTTCGGTCCGCATTGCATCCAGCCATTTCACTGAGTCAACGCTCTGAACGGCCTGCTGGAAGCTAGTAGGCTCATCATAATCTATGATGCAATCCTCTCTATCCCCGTCTATGAGAAAACCGCAGTATCTCTCGGGCGGATGAGACTGCCTACTACTCCTGCGGAGCGGCGTAGGAATGTCCTGTTCTGTTGAACCCTCTGGTTCCACTAACCTTTCAGTAATAGTCTGTGGTTCTGGAATTTCTTCCAGTTCTACTGCGCTCCCACTAATTTCCTTTTCCAAGAACTGGTGTTCTAGAAAGTGGGCATTACGAGAAACAAGGACTTTTTGTTCCTCTGCGTAGTAGAAAAGATACCCCCTGGTGTTCTTTGGGTATCCCACAAACTTGCACAGTACTGAACGTGCCTCGAGCTTGTCCGCATGCTGCTTTTTGACAAAAGTCGGACATCCCCAGATCTTCAGATATTGAAGATAGGGTTTCTTCCCACTCCACATTTCATATGGTGTGGAAGGCACAGTCTTAGTCGGAACTCGGTTCAAAAGGTACGCAGCTGATTCTAGCGCATACCCCCAGAATGATCGCGGTAACTCAGCGTTACCCATCATGGACCGCACCATATCCAATAGGGTGCGGTTCCGTCTCTCCGATACACCGTTATGTTGCGGGGTGTAAGGAGGAGTAAGCTGAGAGAGAATTCCGTTCTCTTTTAAATAGTCCAGGAACTCGGCACTTAAGTATTCTCCACCTCGATCCGATCTTAGAATCTTAATACTTTTGCCGGTCTGTTTCTCTACTTCATTCTTATACTCCTGGAATTTTCCAAAGGCTTCGGACTTATGTTTCATTAAGAAGACATAACCGTACCTTGAGAAGTCATCCGTAAAAGTAATGAAGTAAGAATGTCCGCTTCGGGCATGTGTAGACATTGGACCGCACACGTCACTGTGTACGAGTCCCAAGAGCTCGCTCGCTCTTACTCCATGTCCAGTAAACGGAGTCTTTGTCATCTTTCCTTTGAGACAGGATTGACAAGTGGCATACGACTGATATTCGAACGCATTCAAATACCCTTCTGTATGTAACTTAGTCAATCTTCTCTCATTGATGTGACCCAGTCTACAATGCCACAAGAAAGTCTGATTTATTTCTGGAGACTTTCTTTTGTGTGTATTCTGGACATTAAAAATCTGTGGTTGGTTTAACACGTATATACCATTACTCAAAGTACCTGACCCAATCAAAACTTGATTAAGGTGAATGTTTACAACATTACTTACAAACGCAAATTCATAACCTTCTTTAGAAACTAAAGATACAGAAATGATATTACAAGTTGCGTTGGGTACAAAAAAGCAATTACGCAAAACCAAAACATGTCCATCTGACATTCCCAGGTGATAGTCCCCCACGGCTTTAGCATCCATGCTAGCTCCGTTCGCAACTCTGAGGGTCATGTCACCTGCCTTCAAAACCCTACGGTTTCTCAACGCCTGCAAAGAATTACAGATATGAGATCCTGATCCGGTATCCAATACCCAGGAAGTAGAGTTTATTGAAAGACAGTTTTCAATAACATACACACCTGAAGCTGAAGCTGCAACCTGCTTCAATTCCTGTGTTCTGGCCTTCCAGGCCCTGCAATCATTCTTCCAGTGTCCTTTCTTATGACAATAGAAGCATTCTTCCTTATCCACAAACTTCCCCGCTATCTTTGTTGCTTTACCTTTTCCCTTCGTATCCACTTTACTTACACCGCCCCTTGGTTTGGCGGGGGCCTTCTTCTTCTTTCCCTTGGCTTTCGCCTTGGACCTAGAAGAAGATGATCCTCCTACAAACAAAGTGGATGTATCCCTACCTTTCTGTAGGGTGCCCTCTGCGCTCCTCAGCATGTTGAGGAGCTCTGAAAGTTCAACCTCTTTTTCTTGTAGGTTGAAGTTCAGTATAAACTGGGCGTAAGTGGAAGGAAGGGACTGGAGAACTATATCTGTATATAGCTCACTCTCCAATGTGATCCCTAGGTCAGCGAGCTCCTCAATGTAGCCGATCATCTTTAGCACGTGCTCGGCTACTGATGATCCGACGGCCATTCTTGTCGAAAATAACTTTTTCGACGCTTCGTATCTTGCGATACGAGATTGCTCTCCATACAGTTCTTTTGTATGGAGCAATATGGATTCCATGTCCATATTCTCATGCCTCCTCTGATGTTCGTTGTCCATCGAGGCAAGCAGGAGGCACTTGGCCTTCGCGCTATCAATCTCCCAAGTCTTGCGGATTTCCTTATCCGCGACGCTGAAAGTTGGACCAGGGACAGGGGGAGCTTTGGTGGTAAGAAGATACCCCAGCTTGTCATAAGTGATTGCTATCTTGACATTCCTGAGCCAATCTTTGTAGTTTGGCCCTGTCAGTTTGTTTTTATCTAGGAGTAACTTAAGTCCAGTCATGTTGATTGGTTGCTACAATTTGGAGAGAAGAGGAAAACACTCAGCATGATGCTCTTGCAAGTTTAGAGTGGTTTTTAGTTTGTCTAAACAGGATGGCTCCCACTGTTTCTCGAATCCCTCCTCAAACCATAAAGGAAGAATTAGTCAGGATCAATCCCACCGTACAATACTTGCTTAACCGTTCGGCCAGGCTGGTGTCGGTACTTCGAGGGAGGTTTTCCAACGCTTTCGCGAAGTTCCTTAATTAGAGAACCTCTTTTCCCTGGGGGCGTAGCCCCGCTAACACCTTTCTAGGCACCTACTAGGTTTATAGCATTGATCGTTTAGCGAGAAATTTCCCGAGGAGTAGCATATACTCACAGTAGGATCGGGATCCAAATATCATCGCGTGACGAAACTGAAGGAATCCTACCAGAATCATCACACTCCAAATGGTATGCAAATCTAGCAAGTTTCAGTACTTATGAAACTCCCGATGTGGATTTTTGCCCCATGCTCTTATGACCTTGGCGTGAGGTCAAAATGTCATAAGTCACATGTCAAGTTCGTCCCATCATTATCCAGGTTAATTTGAATCCACCCGTACATACCCTTGACGTAGGCCAAAATGGCAGTACGACTGTCTCAAACCAATGCATTCTATCTATGCAACAGATAAATATCTGGCAGCTACCAATCACTATGCTTTGGCGTGAGGTCAAAATACATAGCTTGAATACTACCGAATATTTAACTGAAATGATGGAGGGCTACGGATGGTTTTGGCAAAACCGTGAACGTAGTGAACTTGATTTGGTCGATGGAACGAGATAGCTTTTAAAAGGAGTGGCTCAAGCTCCGTATTTAAAAGTTGGTTTTGAAAAGAACCGAGTGGTTTTTCGAAAGTGTTCCAACGACTTTAACTTGGTTTATTATCTTGCATTAGTTCTTTTAACGCGTGATATTCTTGCATTAGTTCTTTTAATGCGTCCCATCATTTAATCCTACCATTGCAGAAAACAACCAAAATATGACGTACGCTTATGCCATTCGCATTCGCCACTGGGCCCCGTCATTACCCATTAGGTTACTTAACTAACGACAGAGCGGGGGCTGGGCTAGCGCGTCTGTAAAACATAAGCAACGCCTAAATAATATCATATATAGATATACTGCAATGATAAACATTTCAGATCACAGATAAATACATTGGATATACTAGGAATCTGTAATTTGTACGAGCCTGTAACAAAAACAGATTACACGGTCACGGTGAATAGCCAATACCCCACCCAAGACCCCTACGGGTGCGGCAAACTACCCGCCAAGTACCCGAAGCGTAGCAACCTCCCTCATCTCCATGAGTAGGCCACTCGACACTTCGGCATACCCGGTAGTTTGTGCACCCCTCCATGGGTCTATCCTAGGAGCAAAAACAGTAAAAAGAAATTATACAATGACGGCTACAACCCCGACCCGGTTGTGCGGCCATACAAATAATATTATTACATCAATTTACATTTACAATGAATGAAAGAAAAACAAAAGCTCATCTCACATCCACCCCGGCTATTCACCCGCGACAATCCAACATATTTATATACACATTCCAATATCAAACACAGATCATGTATAACCCCGACTAATCGACTTATAGCGATTAGCCGACGTTCAATACATGCAAACATCACAGATATAACCATCATAGTCAAAGTGTAGTGAAGTTCGGAAAAAATACGAAATTATAGGACCCCAAAAGTAAATTTCTGTTCTGGAAAAATCTGGGCACATATAATATATCTTAAAAATCCCAAAACCCTACCAGAACAACACTGCACGAAAAACGATGCAGAGAAGACAACAAACGGCGGCGGTTCCGCGGCACATGCCTACCTCGTGCCGCGGAACAGCGGCGGTTTGAACGAAACAGTGGATCGTTTTTCATGGGTGTTCTAACAAAATCCTGAGCCGAATTTAGGAGTATAAAGTTTTTCATTTAGAGCAGAAAAAATTCTAACAGAAACTAGGGTTTTGCAAAAGTTTGGTTTTTGGATTTTTCGGTTCCGAACTTCGTTACACTTTACTACCAAGCTAGTTTAAGTTTAGTTAGGCTCTGATACCACTGTAAGTCCACGTTGCGACCCCCGGTGCTTACGGGGAGGCGGAAACGGTATAAAAAATAAATTTTTATCGCAAGAGGCAACATGGACTAAACAAGGTCGGGATCGTGTCTAAACTAAACTAGCAAACTTGCTAAAGAGATTTAGCTACTCGGATGAAGATGGTTATACCTAGCTTGTCTTGAACTCCTTCGTCTTCAAGCTCCGGTGGTGGTCCGATGGCTCCTTCTCGTCGTCTCCGTACGCCGAAGATAGATCCACTTGAAAGCTCCAACCTTTAGCTCCTTCTTCGTTCTTTGAAGAAACTAGTTCACTTGGTTTGCTAAACCTAGTGAACTAGAATGAGTAGAGAAGAAATAGAATGGGATTTTATCTATGGTTCTTGATTCTCAACTCATGAGACAAGAGAACCATAGATTAAAGAGAGGGAGCAAGAGCAAGAGGGTGAGAGCAAAGTGGAGAGCTCAAGAACAAGAGAGAGAATGAGCAAGAAATAATGAGGCTCTCTTTTGTCTCTCACCCTCTAATAATCCAAAGTAATCATAACTCATCATATCAAAAAAGTCTTATGTGTGATGGTTGAAGCAACCATAACCATATCATATCATCTACTCATTTTACCTAAATGAGCAAGCAAGAAAAAGTCTTTGCCATGAAATGATGGTTATGGTTATCATGATGGTCAACTAGTCAAGCCTAGTCAACCGGTCAACAAAGTCAACAAGTCAACAAAAGTCAACAAGTCAACAAAGTCAACAAAGTCAACAAAAGTCAACAACCAAGTCACCATAATACTTAATTAATATAATAATTAATCACATATCATATTCTCATTAGGGTTGAGCAAAAAGTCAAAAAGTCAACGGTCAACTGTCAACAACCCTAATGAGAATCCGCTGTCTGTGCCTCCCTGTCAACTGTGCATACACACCCGCATCCGCGTTCCGAGGAACACGAATGCAAACTGGATAAATCCAATCCCATAAGGTACACTAGGATCTGGCTTAAACCAAAGCCCGCTAGTGTAAACTGTCCGGACACTGTACGTGCACAAGTGCACGGATGTGACCGAACCCTGTCGCAAAACCATGCGACCTGTCGCAATACCATGCGACCTCTACTCTTTTGCCTAAAGGCGAAAAGCTTTCTGTGTGGGACTCTAAAGACTCGACACTACGCTGGCAGTGGGTTTAACCACAGACCGCAAGCGGCACTAGCTGTGCGTAACGGTCCCCAGGTAATGCCGACAAGAAGACCGACGAGGCGAAACCCATCTGAACTCCTACTGAGCCTGAGTGTGACATTCTCCGTACAGTCTGGTCTGTTCGTCTGATACATCGCATGGCGGGCCTAGGGGGCGGTAAACGTCATTCCCCAATAGCGGTACAAGTCGTGCCGGAGCGAAGCCCAAAACACCCTGAGATAACACTGGAAACCTACCAGTATATCTCGTTTGCCCTGGCCAGGGACTACTCGTGTAATGGCTTTCCTAGACACAGCGCGATGTCAACCCCCAATACCGGGAGAGACGAATCCTGTCTAACCGTCACTGCCTCCAAGTGCTTCGGGACTGCACCCAACCACCACCTGTTTGCACGACTCCTTTGAGCCGTGGTAGGGTAGTGATCAAAGTACAGTGGGAACACACCCGAGGCGAAGTGACAGTGTCAAGTCAGCGGACTAATCTGTACTCATGTCACCTGGGAACTGATAACTGACGATAGGTATAATACCAACTAGTCAGTTCCCGACGAGTCCTGTCCAGTGTACCCGTAACCTAACGGGCACCCGCATACTATCTCAAGTACGACGTACTGACGGCTGTGGGACAGACCGTCTCCCACACTGGGATGAGAAGCGCATGCGCTGGTCTACTCCGGAGTATCGATGCCCTGTCTCGATAGTCCTGCGACCAGGGACCTGCATAAGGATGTGCTTATAGATTACCCAGCCCCACTAGTGTGACGGCCATCACATCGCTGGTAATCAAGCAAAGATCCTAAGGGCTCCACTAATGTGTATAGGCGATATACAAAAATAAACACATGTACACATTGAAGTAGAAATAAACCAAGTAGCATACTACTATTTTGAGCAAGATTGTATATACAATGTGAATATCCCAAGCTTCCATTAAGTAATATACATACTAGTATGATACAGTAATGGCCTCTAGGGCATATACACTAACAAATGTAACATGGAGACAATCAGAGTACATGTTAAGATAAAGTACAACCAGATAGCATACTATCATGTCGAGCAAGAAAGTCCTCCCTATATATGTCCAAGCATCCATTACAATATACATCATATGTACAGTAATGGCCTCTAGGGCATACATATAACTAACAATCTCCCACTTGCACTAGGTACATCTGTTGTTGTATCACATACCCAACAATTAGCTGTGGTTGAAGTATCTCATACTCAACCTTCCCATAAAAGTCTCTACTGGGAAAAAGGCCTTTGTGAGTGGATCCGCGTTGTTTTCCTCTGTGTCTACTCTCCTAACCTCGATCTGCCTGGAGATCAACCATCTCCATGATCAGGTGATACTGTCTAAGAATTATATCTGGATTTTTGATGGGACGGGGGTTCCTTGGCATAAGCCACAACTCCATTGTCACGCAATGGTAGGAACGAAGTTCATCTCATGAACTTATATATCCAGACTGCCTCTTTGGTAGCATCCTTGGTAACGATGTATCTTGCTTTTAATCGTCTAGTATGTCACGGTATCTAGCTTGGAACTCTTCCAACACACCGTCCCTCCACTGAGGGTAAAGACAATGCCTGCGGCTGACATTCAGTCGTCCTTATCACCCTGGAACCTTTCCAGTGATTCTCCCCAGGATCGATTGATACCATCTCACTACAACTAGTGAGAATCCTAACATCCAAATAGATCTATCTCATAGATCCATAACCCAGGATTTAGGAGGTATCACATTGATCCTATATGGAGAATCATTGTGATAAGAGAAGATTGACCGAGCGTAGCATGGGAAACTCCTTCCCTATCAAGAGTATGTCATCCACGTACTCTATGAGGATCACCACCATACTCTCTACTACCTTTTTGTATATACTAGGTTCATCTACCATTTTGATGAAGTCAAACTCTTTGACTACCACATCAAAACAGACGTTCCAACTCCGCGATGCCTGATTTATCATATAAAACAACTTGCACACGTTTCCGCTGCTCCCACTGTCTACGAAGCCATCTGGCTGTGTACTTATAGACGCTCTCTTCAAAATCATCATTTAGAAAAGTAGTCATGACACCCAACCGCCAGATATCGTAGTCATGGTATATAGCTGTGGTAAGTAGGATCTGGATGGACTTAAGCATAGCTTTGAAAGTCTCAACTTTTCCATATACACCAAGTAATCTTCTCAAGATATACTTTCTCCTGATGGGGATTTAACCCTTCAGATAAAGCAATCAAAGTCCATACTTTGTTGGTGTATAAGGATTCCATCTCAGATCGATAAGCATCCAGCCATTCTTACAGAGTCCCACACCTGATGGCCAGCTCGAAACTAGTTGGGTCATCATCTCATGATGCAATCCTCGCTCCCTCTGTCATAGAGAAACCGAAGTATCTCTCAGGTGGGTGAGGAACCCTACTAGATCGGCGGAGAGGCTGAGGTTCGTTGGTTACTATTGAATCCTTTGGTTCTACCAAATCATCAGCTGCAGTTTGTATAGCTGGAACTCTTTCCAGTTCTACCTCATGACCAATAATTTCTTCACAAGAAATTCCCTTTCACAAAGGTGGCATGTTGAGAAACAAAACATCTTTTGTTCCTCTGTTAGGTAGAAGATATTCCCTTACGAATACTTGGGATATCCATCAAACTTCTACAAAACTGACTTTGCATCGAGCTTGTCCGGATTTTGCTTTTAGACATAGGCCGGACAACCCCAAATCTTAACAAACTTAAGATATGGGCTCTTCCCTTTCCATATCACATATGAAGTGGTAGGCAACTGATTTGATTTGAACCCTATTCAATAGGTATGCAGCTTCAAAAGTGTATAACTCTCATAAGGAAATAGGCTACTCAGTAGTACTCATCATAGAGCACACCATATCACATAGGGTGCTATTGCTCCGCCCCGATACACTGACGTGCTGTGGTGTATACGGAGGAGTGATGCTGAGAGAGAATCTCATTCTCCTTTAGAATAGTCCAGGAATCTCCGTGCTTAAGTATTCTCCTCCTTGATCTCATCAAAGGACATAATACTTATACCCGTTTTTGGTTCTCTACTTCTAGCTTATATCCTGTGAATATCTCAAAAGCTTCGGACTTGTGTTTCAACAGGAACATATGTCTGAATCTTGAGAGTGTTAGTTGTATGTATGCCCTAGAGGCCAGTATTGTACATATGATGTATATTATTGGATGCTTGGTCGTATATAGAGATGACTTTCTTGCTCGATATGATAGTATGCTATCTGGTTACTCTTTATCTTAACATGTATACTTGTCTCTTTAAACTGTCTTATAGTTACATGTTGGTAAAGCCCTTAGGATGTGTACTTGACTACCTGGACTATGATGTAGATCATACTAGTGGGGACGTGGTAGTCCATAAGTACATCCTTCAAGGTCCCTAGTCGTGGGTGTATCGAGACGGGGCATCGATATGCCAGTGTAGACTAGCGTATACGCTTCTCGACCCATGCGATGGGCGATGGATGATCCCATATCCATTGGTGTTTGACATCAGAGATGGTATACGGGTGCTCAGTGGAGACTGGGTACACTGGACGGACTCGCCGAGAACTCCCAGATGGTATTATACCTCACGTCAGATGGCAGTTCTCAGGTGACACTTGTACAGGTTAGTCTGTAGACCCGAGATCGTCATAGAGTCTTATGTGACTCCCACTGTGCTTTGATCTCCACCTTACCACGCCCTTGAGGGCGTGCAAAACGGTGGTCTTTGGGTACAGTCCCGAGTCACATGGAGGCAATGAGCGATAGGAGGGGTTTCGTCTCTCCCAGTATTGGGGGTTGATGTTGCGCTGTGCTTGATTGGCTGTAACAGGGAAGTCCCTGGCTAGGGCTGATTCAGAGATTTGCTGGTAAGTGTTACCAGTAGTTTCTCGACCCGTTATGAGCCTCACATCTGCACGACTTATCGGTTATTGGGGTCTGACGCTTACCACCCCTAGACTTGATATGCGACATATCTGACGAAGAGACCGGACTGTACGGTAGTGTTGCCGGTTGGCTCGACGGAGTGGTGGCAGGTTCGCTTGTTTTCCTCTGATCGCTCAATACTCGGGTGGCCGTTACGTTTAGCTGACCGCTTGCGGCCTGGGGGTGCTTGATATGATCATCACCCACTGCCGGCGTATTGACGAGTCTTAGAGTCCCACAAAGAAGTTACCTGGTCCAGGCGAAACGTTGTGGTGCGCGTATGTGATATGTGCATGGACCCGATTAAAATACGCGTATGGGATACCGTATATTGATCGGGCAGCTGGCTTTTGGTGGGGTCATATGTGATATGACCGGGTTGATAAATCAAGTGTTGATTTATCATTTAACCATTAGTTTTCTCACTTGAAACCTTTACTTGTGCATGATAGATGTATGCATGCATGTATGATTTCTTACTTGTAGTTTCATGCACATATGATGTGCATGCACACATACATACTTGCATCATCCTTCATGGTTGCTTATACATGGAATATGATGGCAATGCTAGACTCACACCATGGTTATTAATGTGAATTATTGTTGTATTTATGCTAAAACAAAAGGAAAAGAAAAAGGGTTAAATATTGTAATGTTTCATACACTCTTACCTTACTTACCCACCATTTGACCCTTGATTAGTTTTCCTTAAGTGTTTTGACTACGGTACAACAATGTATTCATTTTGCTAACCATGATATGAAATGAGAAGGAATCAAAACGCATTTCTATGTCTTGATTTCTTTTCCTAGGTGAGGCTTTTCTCTCCTTCAAGAAGCATCATTCTCTCTTTCAAGAAGTATGTTTTCTTGTCTTCTTGAAAGAGGTTAGCCATCATCCTCCTTGTTGCCTCTTCTTCCTCCTAAGCTCTCTTGTTCTCTTCAAGTGAGAAAAAGATTGATCAAGAAAGGTTTTTGAAGTGAGAATAAAATCCACAACCTCATTCTATACAAGTTTAGCCCATTTGTGTAGAGTGTTATCTTCATCTCTTCTCCGGAAAGGTGAAGTTGCAAGCTTGGACTAGGAGCTCCGGGTGGATCGTCGTTGACGCTAGAGGACTTCATGAGAACCTTCCTCCATCGCTCAAGAGGCCAAAGAGTTAAGCGAAAGGGAGCTACAAAGGTTGTAGTTTCGAATCCCTATTCTTATCGCTTGTAAAATTTTGAATGCCTAATTTTCTAGGACAAGATCCTTTGTATGTTTACTTAGCACCACCAAAAATTTGATCTTTGTGGTATGTGATGCCTCCAATACTCTCATAAGGTGCTAGGAAAGCCAACATTGGTATCAGAGCCGACCTGGAACATTAGGCGTTACTCTTGCGAAGTAAAAACTCCGATCGAACCGAAATACGGGTTTTTGGGACGCTCTCTGGATTTTTTTTCAAAACTGTTTATTTTCAGAAATAAAAATAGGCAAAATATTAAGCAGGTGAATCTAAGAGTTACTGTAAAATTTGGGACCATGAACTGTTCACCAGAGCGCGGAAGGGCGGCAGAACCCTCCTTTAGGCCGCGCTTCCGCGGCCGTACTACTGAATGATGATGTCATTTTTGCACAGTAACTCATTATACTGCTTGAACACTGTTTTGGAGTATTTTTAATCTGAATTGACTACTGCAAATTCTGAAGGTGTTTTTGGACCCGTTAATTCGATCGGAATTTTAACTTCTTGTTTATCCGGATAATTAGAATGTATTGAAGTATTTGGACGAGTTTCATTTACTCACTCTTCACCGGGGTTTAAGTCTTTCGGATATATGTGCAAGTTTTGTAGTGGACCCTCTAGAAGACAACAAACCTTAACTCGATTATGTGACCGTCTTGAACTGTCCTTTGAACCTTCGGGTTTGGGGCAGTACGGCGTGCCACATGTGAGGCGTTGGCTTGACCCTTCTACGGCTGGACCGCTGCTACTATGCCACACTCCGGAATTTTTGAACTCCGCTCAAGTGTTGAGCTTTAGGGAATTTTGGGTATTTGATCATTCGCTCAAAAACTTTAATACTGTATATTTATCTGGAATGGGATACAATAATTGGAATTCACAAATAGTTATGAGATAACCGAATGAATGTTATAAACATAGCAGTTTAGTCTCACTTGATCGGTTGCCACGGAATTTTGATGTGATCAAAAGTCTGTCGCAATCACGTAGTGTACGCGGATACTTGCCGGGTAAACTTAATAGACAGCCTCACTCCATTGCCCCGACCAAGTGACTGTAGGAGAACCCCGTCGCCGAAAGCATCCGTTCGGGTGCTCCCGGCAGCAGTGTTCCGCCTTGGTGCACTTCGTCGACGATATCGGGGGTGCGGCCGCCTATTGAAGTTTGCGACGAGCATTCGATCAGGATGTCGGGAATCTTGTTGAATTGCCCGACTTGATATTGGAAAGTGTTTTCGATAATGAGACTAAAATGCGGGGTTTATAATTGTTAGACATGCGATGTCTAAGTAATTCATTTAATTGGGCATGTGATGTCTAAAGAGATTGCGGATTCCAACTGTTGTAGTTTTACACTTCCTTTTCTGTGACCGTAAGTGTAGTATGTCGATATCGCCGGTTTCGTTGCTATACATCAACGACAATTGGGGTATGCATACTTGCTTACGTTGATGACATGTGATGTTATGTGTTGCTGGATATGTTATATTGGATCGTCGTGTTTGAATAGTCGGGGGTTTTTATGTGAGACGAGTGTTTTTCATTTTCATTCATGTAAAAACTTGTATGTAATATTCTTTTATTTGGGGCACTTCCATGTTGCGGAAGATGTCACCGGTTGTATATTATTTACTTTTCCGCACTAGGATAGACCCAAGGAGGAGGGCACAAGTAACCGGGTTCTGGAGTCCAGTGGGAGACCAACTCGAGAAGTCGAGTCCGGGTCTCCTAACTCTAGAATTGGTAGGGTTGCTTGCCGCTCTCGTAGGGGTCTAGGGGTGTGGGATTGGCTGTTCATCACGACCGTGGAATCCGTGTTTTGTACTGGCTCGTATTGAAAACACGGACGTCCTAGTATATCCAATATTTCATTTGATTCTTCTGCTGCGATATCTGTGATGTGATCATGTGATGTTCTTTGATAGATACAGTATATAGTATATATGATATATTATATAGACGTTACTTATGTTTTACACCCGCGCTAGCCCTGCCCTGCTCTGTCGTTAGTTACCTAACCTAACGGTGCACGAGGGGACATCGAGGCGAATGCGGATGGCATAAGTGTACGTCATATCTATCTGTGATGTTTAGGTGACTTAAATGATGGGACTTCATTAATGTGATTAATGAAAGAAAAGAAACCTAAAGATGTTGTGGAATCGAATTTCAAAATAAAACAGGTAGCTACAGTTTTTGCTTTGCACAGCGGTATATGTGATATATCCTGCACCTTATTCGATAAGGAAAGGACCGAGATCCCTTCACCGGGAGTGACTCCTTTAGCAATAACTGGAAGATGCTACACACTCGGTTTGTTTTTGATTGCTTTTAAGAGTTTTTGCTTTGCACAGTGATATATGTGATATATCCCGCACCTCATTCGATAAGGAAAGGGCCGACGATCCCCTCACCGGGAGTGACCCCTTTAGCAAAACCGAAAAGCCTCAAAAATCACTCCATTTCTAAACTTCATTTGATTCTACAACGATATCAAGTTCATTACGCAATAGGTTTTCAGAAAAACCTGTCGTAGCCCTCCGTCATTTCAGATAAGCTTCATATAGTATTCGTGCTACATTTGTTGGCTTTCGTCAAGGTGTAGTGTGCGGTAGCTATGTGCTGCTTATCTGTTGCATATGATGCGACTGGATTAGGGTAGTCGTACGGCTTTGTTGGCTTTCGTCAAGGGTCGTGCTGGTGGGTTTAATTCAGTCAGGAAATGTACGGGTTGAACTTGACTAGCGGGCTGTGGTTTGTTGGCTTTCGTCAAGGTCATAGCACGCTAGGGGCAAAAGACTATCGGGAATTTCAAGTGTTGAAATTTGCAATGAGATTGCATACCTTCTATGAGATAGTTGGATCCCGATACCCACTGCGAGTAAGAGTTACTCCTGGGAGAGTTTTGCACATTACAATTAGCCGATCAAGTAGGTGCCTAGAAAGGTGTCAACGGGGTTACGCCTCTGGGAAAACGAGGTTTACATTAATTAGGTTCGTGCGAAAGCACGGGGGACCTCCCTCAAAGTACCGACACTGGCCTGGCTGAAAGATTGGCGAACTTGTAGTGTGTAATTAATCCCGGCTAGTCTTTCCTTTTAGGGTTTGAAGGAAGATTTGATAAAAAGCAGTGGGAGCCATCCTGATTAGATAAGATAAAAACCAATCTAATCCTGCACGAGCATACGCTAAGATGTTTTCTTCTCTCTCTCTCCAGGTAGCGACCATTTTATGCCCTAATCAAGATAATAATATGGATGTATTGACCAAACCCGCATGTTATACTGTGCTGGGGAACGTTGGTTCCGTTCTTTCTTATAAGAGTTATAGGAATGAACAGGATATAGGGGAATACCAGGATTCACATGCCACCCGATTGAAGAAAGTACATGTTGATAACTGTTTCTCCATTTGCTCTACGTCCTGGGTATTAGATACCGGGTCAGGATCCCATATATGTAATCAGTTACATGGGCTTAGAAAAAGTAGAGAACTCGGAGAAGGTGATAAAGACATTAGAGTTGGAAATGGTGCAATTGTTGCAGCTAAGACTGTCGGGGAATATCACCTTGAATTATCAACCGGTAATACATTGGTTCTGAACGAATGCTATTACATGCCGAACCTGATATGCAACATTATATCGGTTTCTTTATTAAGTAAAGAGGGATATAATTTTGTAGTACAGGACAATGTTATGAACATTTTCCGTAACCAAAAGTTGGTTGGATCAGGCACGTTGTGCAATGGCATTTATGTTCTAAATCAATCAACAGTTCTGAGCATAACAAACACACACAAGAGGAAGAGTTCTGAACTCAACGAATCCTTCTTATGGCATTGTAGACTAGGTCACATCAATGCGACACGACTAGCTAAGTTGCATAAAGATGGATATTTAAATCCGTTTGAATTTTCATCTTATGACACTTGCCAGTCATGTCTCAAAGGCAAGATGACCAAGACTCCGTTTACGGGACAAGGAGAAAGAGTTACCGAACTCTTGGGACTTATACATAGTGATGTATGTGGTCCCATGTCTACACATGCCAGGGATGGTTCTTCATACTTCATTACATTCACTGACGATCTCTCTAGATTCGGATATGTGTTCCTGATGAAACACAAATCAGAAGCTTTTGAGAAATTTAGAGAATATAAACAAGAAGTTGAGAACCAAACCCGAAAAAGTATTAAAATCCTTCGATCTGATCGAGGAGGTGAATACTTAAGCAATGAATTCCTGGACTTCGTAAAAGAGAATGGGATTCTCTCTCAGCTGACTCCTCCATATACACCACAGCACAACGGTGTATCAGAACGGAGGAACCGCACCCTATTAGATATGGTGCGCTCTATGATGAGCACAGCTAAGTTACCTATTTCCTTCTGGGGTTATGCGCTGGAGACAGCGACATACCTATTGAATCAAGTTCCATCTAAATCTGTACCTACCACACCATATGAGATATGGAGTGGGAAGAGACCATGTCTTAAACAAGTTAAGATATGGGGTTGCCCGGCCTATGTCAAAAGGCAAAATCCGGACAAGCTCGAGGCACGGTCAGTTCTATGCAAGTTTGTGGGATATCCCAAACATTCACATGGATATCTTTTCTACCATACCGAGGAACAGAAAGTGTTTGTTTCTCGACATGCCACCTTTTTAGAAAAGGAATTTCTTGCAAAAGAAATTAGTGGCGATAAGGTAGAACTGGAAGAAATTCCGGCTACACAAACTCAAACTGAAGATTTAGTGGAACCAGAAGATTCAGTAGCTCCCGACGAACCTCAGCCTCTCCGCCGATCTAGTAGGGTTCCTCGCCAACCTGAGAGATACTACGGTTTTCTCATGGATGGTGGAAGCGAGGATTGCATCATGGAGGATGATGACCCAACTAGCTTCGAGCAGGCCATCACGAGTGGGGACTCAGTGAAATGGCTGGATGCTATGCGGTCTGAGATGGATTCCATGTACACCAACAAAGTATGGACTTTGGAAGTTGCTCCTGAAGGGGTAAAACCCATTGGGAGCAAGTGGATCTTCAAGAAGAAACTTGGTGTAGATGGGAAAGTGGAGACTTTCAAAGCTAGACTTGTAGCAAAGGGTTTTCGTCAAAGACCAGGTGTGGACTATGACGAGACCTTTTCTCCAGTGGCTATGCTTAAATCCATCCGGATCATGCTTGCCATCGCTGCTTATCATGATTACGAAATCTGGCAAATGGATGTTAAGACCGCCTTTCTAAATGGTGATTTGGAAGAGTGCGTGTACATGACTCAGCCAGAGGGCTTCGTAGACAGTGGGAGCAGCGGAAAGGTGTGCAAGCTGCTTAAATCCATTTATGGATTAAAGCAAGCATCGCGGAGTTGGAACATCTGCTTTGACGTCGTTATCAAAGAGTTTGATTTCGTCAAAAACCCAGATGAACCTTGTATTTACAAGAAGGTGGCAGAGAGTAAGGTTGTCTTCCTCGTATTGTACGTGGACGACATACTCTTGATAGGAAATGATATTCCTATGCTACAATCGGTCAAGCTCTTCTTATCACAAAGATTCTCAATGAAAGATCTTGGTGATGCCTCCTGCATATTGGGAATGAGGATCTATAGAGATAGATCCAAACGGATATTGGGATTGTCCCAATCCAGGTACATTGACACCATACTAAAGAGGTTTAGTATGGAAGATTCCAAGCGTGGGAACTTGCCCACGATCTCTGGAGTCACTCTCTCCAAAGAGATGTCTCCCAAGACTGATTTGGAGAGAGCTCGCATGCAAGGGATACCCTATGCTTCGGCCGTAGGCTCTATCATGTACGCGATGCTATGTACCAGACCCGATGTTGCATACTCACTAAGTATAGTGAGCAGGTATCAAGCTGATCCTGGAGAGAGTCACTGGACAGCTGTGAAGAGCATTCTCAAGTACTTGCGAAGGACTAAAGAGATGCTCTTGGTGTATGGTAACGGAGAACTCCAAGTGGAGTCCTTTACCGATTCGAGCTTCCAGAGTGATAAGGACGACTCTAAGTCGCAGTCGGGATTTGTCTTTACCCTTTACGGAGGGGCGGTTAGCTGGAAGAGTTCCAAGCAGGAAACCGTGGCAGACTCGACGATGGAGGCTGAATACATCGCTGCCAACGATGCTGCCAAAGAGGCTGTCTGGATCAAGAAGTTCATTGCTGAACTTGGAGTGGTTCCGTCCATTGAGAATCTAATACCCTTGTATTGCGATAACAATGGAGCGGTGGCTTTGGCCAAGGAACCCAGGTCCCATCAGCGATCTAGGCATATTCTGAGGCGGTATCACCTGATCCGGGAGATAGTTGATCGCCGGGAGATCGAGGTCAGGAGAGTTGACACGAAGAATAACACAGCGGATCCACTCACGAAGGCTATTGCCCAGATACAGTTTGAGAGACTCTTTGGGATGCTTGGTATGCGATACTATAGCAGCTGGCCCTAGTGCAAGTGGGAGATTGTTAGTTGTATGTATGCCCTAGAGGCCAGTATTGTACATATGATGTATATTATTGGATGCTTGGTCGTATATAGAGATGACTTTCTTGCTCGATATGATAGTATGCTATCTGGTTACTCTTTATCTTAACATGTATACTTGTCTCTTTAAACTGTCTTATAGTTACATGTTGGTAAAGCCCTTAGGATGTGTACTTGACTACCTGGACTATGATGTAGATCATACTAGTAGGGACGTGGTAGTCCATAAGTACATCCTTCAAGGTCCCTAGTCGTGGGTGTATCGAGACGGGGCATCGATATGCCAGTGTAGACTAGCGTATACGCTTCTCGACCCATGAGATGGGCGATGGATGATCCCATATCCATTGGTGTTTGACATCAGAGATGGTATACGGGTGCTCAGTGGAGACTGGGTACACTGGACGGACTCGCCGAGAACTCCCAGATGGTATTATACCTCACGTCAGATGGCAGTTCTCAGGTGACACTTGTACAGGTTAGTCTGTAGACCCGAGATCGTCATAGAGTCTTATGTGACTCCCACTGTGCTTTGATCTCCACCTTACCACGCCCTTGAGGGCGTGCAAAACGGTGGTCTTTGGGTACAGTCCCGAGTCACATGGAGGCAATGAGCGATAGGAGGGGTTTCGTCTCTCCCGGTATTGGGGGTTGATGTTGCGCTGTGCTTGATTGGCTGTAACAGGGAAGTCCCTGGCCAGGGCTGATTCAGAGATTTGCTGGTAAGTGTTACCAGTAGTTTCTCGACCCGTTATGAGCCTCACATCTGCACGACTTATCGGTTATTGGGGTCTGACGCTTACCACCCCTAGACTTGATATGCGACATATCTGACGAAGAGACCGGACTGTACGGTAGTGTTGCCGGTTGGCTCGACGGAGTGGTGGCAGGTTCGCTTGTTTTCCTCTGATCGCTCAATACCCGGGTGGCCGTTACGTTTAGCTGACCGCTTGCGGCCTGGGGGTGCTTGATATGATCATCACCCACTGCCGGCGTATTGACGAGTCTTAGAGTCCCACAAAGGAGTTACCTGGTCCAGGCGAAACGTTATGGTGCGCGTATGTGATATGTGCATGGACCCGATTAAAATACGCGTATGGGATACCGTATATTGATCGGGCAGCTGGCTTTTGGTGGGGTCATATGTGATATGACCGGGTTGATAAATCAAGTGTTGATTTATCATTTAACCATTAGTTTTCTCACTTGAAACCTTTACTTGTGCATGATAGATGTATGCATGCATGTATGATTTCTTACTTGTAGTTTCATGCACATATGATGTGCATGCACACATACATACTTGCATCATCCTTCATGGTTGCTTATACATGGAATATGATGGCAATGCTAGACTCACACCATGGTTATTAATGTGAATTATTGTTGTATTTATGCTAAAACAAAAGGAAAAGAAAAAGGGTTAAATATTGTAATGTTTCATACACTCTTACCTTACTTACCCACCATTTGACCCTTGATTAGTTTTTCTTAAGTGTTTTGACTACGGTACAACAATGTATTCATTTTGCTAACCATGATATGAAATGAGAAGGAATCAAAACACATTTCTATGTCTTGATTTATTTTCCTAGGTGAGGCTTTTCTCTCCTTCAAGAAGCATCATTCTCTCTTTCAAGAAGTATGTTTTCTTGTCTTCTTGAAAGAGGTTAGCCATCATCCTCCTTGTTGCCTCTTCTTCCTCCTAAGCTCTCTTGTTCTCTTCAAGTGAGAAAAAGATTGATCAAGAAAGGTTTTTGAAGTGAGAATATAATCCACAACCTCATTCTATACAAGTTTAGCCCATTTGTGTAGAGTGTTATCTTCATCTCTTCTCCGGAAAGGTGAAGTTGCAAGCTTGGACTAGGAGCTCCGGGTGGATCGTCGTTGACGCTAGAGGACTTCATGAGAACCTTCCTCCATCGCTCAAGAGGCCAAAGAGTTAAGCGAAAGGGAGCTACAAAGGTTGTAGTTTCGAATCCCTATTCTTATCGCTTGTAAAATTTTGAATGCCTAATTTTCTAGGACAAGATCCTTTGTATGTTTACTTAGCACCACCAAAAATTTGATCTTTGTGGTATGTGATGCCTCCAATACTCTCATAAGGTGCTAGGAAAGCCAACAGAGAGATCGTCAGTGAATGTAATGAAGTACAAAGAATAGGTCTTGGCATCTGTAGACAGGGGACCTTCATACATCAGCATGTATCAATCCCAAGAGTTCACTAACTCTTTCTCTGTTTCCAATAAACGGAGCTGTGGTCATTTTATCTTAGTGACATTACTGGCAAGTTTTATGTGTTCATTTCTGAACCCTTCCTCTTATGTGTGTTCTGTACACTAAGAACTGTGGTTTGATTTAGAACGTCTATGCTTTTAGATAACGTGCCTGAACCGATCAACTCTTGATATAGGAAATGTTCATAACATTATCCAACAATACAAAATTATATCCTTCTTTACTAATAAAGAGACTGATATGATGTTGTATATCAGGTTCGGTATCTAATAACATTCGTTCAGAATCAATGTATTCTGGTAATACAGGGTGATAACTACCAACAGACTTGGCTGCAACACTTGCATCGTTTCTATCTCATGAAATTTATCACCCGTTCTCAGTTCTCTACCTATCTGTAGCCCATGTAACAAATTACATATGTGGGATCCTGATCCGGTATCAAATACCTAGGATGTAAAGAATATTGAGAAACAGTTCTGTGTAATGAACACACCCGAAGAAGATGCATCAGCATGCACTTTCTTCGTTTGGGTGGCACGGGAATTCTGGTAATCCCCTATTTCCTGCTCTATCTTATAACAATTACAAGTTGGAGCAGGACCAACGTTCCCCAGCTCAGTATAACAAGCGGGTTCGGTCAATACATCCGTATTATTATCTTGATTAAAGCGTGACATGGTCGCTACCAGGAGAGAGAGAGAAGAAAACACTCAGCGTGCGCTCTTGCAAGATTAGATTGGTTATTTATTTATCTAATCAGGATGTCTCCCACTGTTTTAGTCAAATCTTCCTTCAAACCCTAAAAGGAAAGACTAGCCGGGATTAATTACACCCTACAAGTTCGCCAATTTTTCAGCCAGGCCAATGCCGGTACTTTGAGGGAGGTTCCCCGTGCTTTCGCACGAACCTAATTAAAGTAAACCTCATTTTCCCAGGGGCGTAACCCCGTTAATACCTTTCTATACACCTACTTGATCGGCTAATTGTAATGTGTAAAACTCTCCTAGGAGTAACTCTTACTCGCAGCGGGTATCGGGATCCAACTATCTCATAGAAGGTATGCAATCTCATTACAAATTTCAACTCTTGAAATTCCCAATAATATTTTACCCCTAGCGTCCTATGACCTTGACGGAGGTCAACAAACCATAGGCTGCTAGTCAAGTTCTACCCATCATTTCCTGATTGAATTAAACCCATCCGCATGACCCTTGACGGAGGTCAACAAGGCCGCACGACTACCCTAAAACAATCTGCATTATATGCATAAACAGATAAATACTAGTTAGCTACCGCACACTACACCTTGACGGAGGTCAACAAACGTAGCATGAATACTAAGTAGGACTTATCTGAAATGACGGAGGGCTACGACAGGTTTTTAAGAAAACCCTTTGCGTAATGAACTTGATATCGTCGTAGAATCGAGTGATTTTAAATGGAGTGTTTTTTAGGCTTTTGTAGTTTTGCTAAAGAGGTCACTCCCGGTGAAGGGATCGTCGGCTCTTTCCTCATCGAATAAGGTGCAGGATATTTCACAAATATCATTATGCAAAGCAAAAACTATAAAAATAATCAAAAGACAAACCGAGTTTGTAGCATCTGCTAGTTTCGCTAAAGAGGTCACTCCCGGTGAAGGGATCTCGGCTCTTTCCTTATCGAATAAGGTGTTGGATGTTCTACAAGGAACACCGCTATGCAAAGCAAGAACTAGAGCTACCAGTTTTTAAACAAGTTTCTACAACATCTTTAGGTTTCTTTTATTTTCATTAATCTCATTAATGAAGTCCTATTTTATTATGCTTCACAAGCAACACATTTGAAACGATATCTGCAATATAACATATATCTCATATATATAATATAAACATTCGTCTCAGGCAGTAATATGATCTCATCACAGAACATTGCAGCAGAAGAACATATATGAAATATTGGATATACTAGGACGTCCGTGTTTTAATACGAGCATGTATAAAACACGGATTCCACGGTCGCGATAAATAGCCAAACCCACATCCTAGACCCCTACGAGAGCGGCAAGCAACACTGTCAATTCTACGGTTAGGAGACCCGGTCTCGACTCCTCGAGATGGTCTCCCACTGGACCCTAGAACCCGGTTACTTGTGCTCCCCGCCTTGGGTCTACCTAATGCGGAAAAGTAAATAATATACAATGGTGACATCATCCTCAGCCCGGAAGTGCCCCAATAAAAGAATATTACATACAAATGAATTTTACATGAATGAAAATAAAAAACCCCATCTCACATAAAACCCCCGGCTATTCAAAACGCGACGATCCAATATAACATATCACAGCAACACATAATATCTCATATCATCAACGTAAGCAAGTATGCATATCCCGATTGTCGTTGATGTATAGCAACGAAGCCGGCGATACACCACATACAACGCTTACGGTCACAGAAAAGAAAGTGTAAAACTACAACAGTTGGAATCCGCAACCTCTTTAGACATCGCATGCCTAACCAAATGAATTCCTTAGACATCGCATGCCTAACAATTATAAACCCCGCATTTTAGTCTCATTATCGAAAACTCTTTTCAATATCTAGTCGAGCAATTCAACAAGATTCCCGACATCCTGATCGAATGCTCGTCGCAAACTTTAGTAGACGGCCGCACCCCCGGATGCCGTCGATGAAGTGCACTGAGGCGGAACACCGCTGCCGCGAGCACCCGAACGGATGCTTTTGGCGACGGGGTTCTCCTACAGTCACTTGGTCGGGGCTATGGGGCGTGGCTATCTATTAAGTTTAACCGGCGAGTATCCGCGTACGCTACGTGATTGCGACGGACTTTTGATCGCATCAAAATCCCATGGCAACCGATCAATTGAGACTAAACTGCTAGATTTATAACATTCAAATTAGTTATCTCATAACTATTTATGGATTCCAAATATTATATCACATTCCAGATAAATAGACAATGTTAAACTTTCCGATCGAATAATCAAACACCCAAGTTTTCCCAAATAATTCTCAACACTTGAAATTAGTTTAAAAACATCCATCACATGCCACAGTACCAATGGTCCAGCCGTAGAAGGGTCAAGCCAACGCCTCACATGTGGCAACGCCGTACTGCCCCAAACCCTAAGGTTTAGAGGCGGTTCAGACGGTCACATAATCGAGTTAAGGTTTGTTGTCTTCTAGAGGGTTCACCGCGTTACTTGCAAGACTTAGAACGTTCTTAAACTACGGAAAAATCCAACACTTGGAAATTTTCCGGCAGGGGAAAAAGTGAGTTATTGATATCCGTTCGAACTTTTTAACACGTTCTAAAAATTACCCGGACAAACTAAACGAAGTTATACTTTCCGATCGAATCAACGAGCTCCCAATATAACCCAGAAAACTCAACACTTGAGTAAGATTAAAAACACCCAGAATCATCAGGAAATAAATAAGGATATAACTGTGAAGACACGTGTCCACAACACCATAGTACGGCCGCGGAACCGCCGCAGGAAGCAGGTTCCTGCCGCAGTTCCGCGGCGACTTGATGGTGTCGTGGGCCCGTATTTCACCATAATTCTTAGAATTCCCTACTGATTTTTTTGAGTATTTTTAATGCAGAAAAAATCATATTTTTACAAAATTTCCAGAGAAGGGTATAAATCGGGGTTTTCGGGTTCGATCGGACTTTAAACTTTGTCTAGACTTCGCCTAAAGCTCTAGCTTGGCTCTGATACCACTATAGGGTTACTAGGCACTCTAATAAGGTTCTACAATCAACCATGCCCGATTAAAATTTTAGTCGTGCCGAACAACCCTAAACAAGATCTTTAAACTAAAGATTTGGCGAAACAAAGCATGTTAAACACTTTAACATCTAAGAGTTTAGGATTACAACCTTTGTAGTCCGGTCCTTCACTTCATAAGCTCCGTGTTGAGGTCCCTTCGCTGCGATCATCAATAATCCGGACTCTAGAGAGGTTCCACGAAGAGAATGATGCAAGCTTGCTTCCGATCTTCGATAACAAAGATGATCTACCTTGAAATTTCTTTAACACAAGCTCTCACTCACACAATGAAGTGAACACCTTAATCTAATTGGTAAGAATAGTTTAGGATGATGAAGTAGGAATTTAGCTCTCATTTGTTTTCTTTAACTCACTCAAAATCATCACTTCATAAAAAGCTAGAAAGCTTTTCATGAAAGAACTCAAGGAAGAAGAAGAATAATAATCATGAATCCTTTTGTGATGAATAATGAAAGTCATGTATGAGGTTAGAAATGCAACCATGGTCAATGTAACCTTTGTAGAGATTTAACTAGGGCTAGGGTTTTGGTTGGGTTAATGAATGAGTCACTTAAAATATCAACACAAATATCTTTGCACAAAACAAAACAAAACCTTCTAGAAACTTCTAGAAAAGCTTAACCCAAATCAAACCCTAACCATGTTTAATCTCCACTAATCATGTTGCATTAATAACCATATCATGTTACAATATTATATATCACATATATAATATTTATTGTAAAAAAATAAAATAATACAATTAACATATATCGCATATATATCAATGTATTACCCGAGTGAGAAAAAGAATCTTTTAGTGAGCTTATATTAGTTAATGTAATTTAATATATCATATATATAATTATACATTAAATCATCGAATCAACACTTGATCCGACAATCCGGCTATATCGCATATAACCGACTAATATATCATTTACCGATTCATCGAATCAACACTTGATCCGATGATCCGGCCCATATCAAAATAACGCGAGAATATAATACGGTATCTCATATCGCATTATCCTCGGTCCTGCACATATCACATACGTGCTCCTACTCCGTTTTGCCTGAGTCAAGAAATCTCTGTGTAGGACTCTAAAGAATCGTCAATACGCCGGCAGTAAATGATGATCATATCAAACACCCACAAGCTGCAAGGGGTCAGCTAAACATAACAGCCACCCAGGTATTGAGGGCTCAGAAGATCAACAAGCAAGCCTGTACATTCTCCTGCGAATCCAATCAGTAACACTCCCGTACGGTCCGGTCTCGTCGTCTGATATGTCGCATATCTCGCCTAGGGGTGGTAAACGTCAGACCCCAGTAGCTTGATAAGTCGTGTCAATATGAGGTCTATAACAGTTCGAGAAACTACTAATAACACTTACCAGTAAATGTCAGCAACCCTGGCCAGGGATTTCCAGTTATAGCCAATCGAACACAGCGCAACATCAACTCCCTATACCGGGAGAGACGAATCCCTTCCTATCGCTCATTGCCTCCATGTGATTCGGGACTGTACCCAAAAGCCATCTTTTTTGCACGCCCTCTTGGACGTGGTATGATGGAAATCAAAGCACAGTGGGAATCACACAAGACTCTATGACGATCTCGGGTCAACAAACTACTATGTACCAGTGTCACCGGAAAACTGCCATCTGACGTGAGGTATAATACCATCTGGGAGTTCTCGGCGAGTCCGTCCAGTGTACCCAGTCTCTACTGAGCACCCGTACACCATCCTTGATGTCAAACACCGATGGATATGGGATCATCCATCACCCATCATATGGGTCAAGATGCGTATACGCTAGTCTACTCTGGTGTATCGATGCCCTGTCTCGATACACCCTCGACTAGGAACAGTTATAGGATGTACTCGTCAACTACCGTGGCCCCACTAGTATGATCTCATCATAGTCCCAGTAGTCAAGTACATATCCTAAGGGCTTTATCAACATGTAACATAGATACAATCAGAGTACATGTTAAGATAAAGTACAACGAGATAGCATACTATCATGTCGAGCAAGAAAGTCCTCCCAATATATGTCCAAGCATCCATTACAATATACATCATATGTACAGTAATGGCCTCTAGGGCATACATATAACTAACACATATTACATATGTGGGATCCCGATCCGGTATCTAATACCCAGGACGTAGAGTGAACTGAGAAATAGTTCTCGATAACTAACACACCCGAAGAAGATGCATCAACATGCTTGTTCTTCGTTTGGGCGGCATGAGAATCCAGATATTCTCCTATTCCCTGCTCAGTCTTATAACACTTATAAGAAAGAACGGGATCAACGTTCCCCTGCTCAGTATAATAAGTGGGTTCAGTCAATACATCCATATTATTATCTTGATTAAGGCCTGACATGGTCGCTACCTAGAGAGAGAGAGAAGAAAACACTTTAGCGTATGCTCTTGCAAGATTAGATTGGTTATTATCTTATCTAATCAGGTAGGCTCCCGCTGCTTTTTATCAAATCTTCCTTAAAACCCTAAAAGGTAAAATTAGCCGGGATTAATTACACCTTACAAGTTCGTCAATCTTTCAGCTAGATCAGTGTTGGTACTTTGAGGGAGGTTCCCCGTGCTTTCGCACGGACCTAATTAATATAAACCTCGTTTTCCCAGAGGCATAACCCCGTTAACACCTTTCTAGACACCTACTTGATCATCTAATTGTCCTGTGTAAAATTCTCCCAGGAGTAACTCTTACTCGCAGTGGGTATCGGGATCCAACTATCTCATAGGAGGTATGCAATCTCATTGCAAATTTCAACACTTGAAATTCCCGATAATGCTTTTACCCCTAGCGTCTTATGACCTTGACGCAGGCCAACAAACCATAGTCCGCTAGTCAAGTTCAACCCGTACATTTCTTGATTGAATTAAACCCACCCGTACGACCCTTGACGCAGGCCAACAAAGTCGTACGACTACCCTAATCCAATCACATCTCATGTTACAGATAAGTACTAGTTAGCTACCGCACACTACGCCTTGACGCAGGCCAACAAACGTAATACGAATACTAAGTAATATCTATCTGAAATGTCGGAGGGCTACGCAGGTTTTTCAGAAAACCATGAGCGTAATGAACTTGATATCGTTGTAGAAACGAGTGATTTTGAACAGGAGTGTTTTTTAGGCTTTTCCAGTTTTGCTAAAGAGGTCACTCCGGGTGAAGGGATCTCGGCTCTTTCCTTATCGAATAAGGTGCAGGATATTTCACAAATACCACGGTGCAAAGCAAGAACTATAGAAGCAATCAAAAACTAAACCGTGAGTTTGTAGCATCTGCCAGTTTTGCTAAAGAGGTCACTCCCGGTGAAGGGATCTCGGCTCTTTCCTTATCGAATAAGGTGCAGGGTATATCATATATACCGCTATGCAAAGCAAAAAACTGTAGCTACCCTTTTTGAAAATTTGATTCTACAACATCTTTTAGGTTTCTTTTTCTTTTATTAATCTCATTAATAAATCCCATCAGTTATGCTTCCTAAGCATCACAGAAGAAATGAAAGCAGTAATATTTATATATCATCATATATATATAGTATAAGCATACGTCTCAGGCAGTAATATGATCTCATCACAGAACATTGCAGCAGAAGATAACATATGAAATATTGGATATACTAGGACGTCCGTGTTTTATTTCGAGCCTGTATAAAACACGGATTCCACGGTCGCGATGAATAGCCAAACCCACATCCCTAGACCCCTACGAGAGAGGCAAGTAACACTGCCAATTCTAGGGTTAGGAGACCCGGTCTCGACTCCTCGAGATAGCCTCCCACTGGACCCTAGAACCCGGTTACCTGTGCTCCCCTCCTTGGGTCTACCTAATACGGAAAAGTAAATAATATACAATGGTGACATCAACCTCAACCCGGAAGTGCCCCAATAAAAGAATATTACATACAATGAATTTTACATGAATGAAAATAAAAACCCTCATCTCACATAAAAAAAACCCGGCTATTCAGAACACGACGATCCAATATAACACATCACAGCAACACATAATATCTCATATCATCAACGTAAGCAAGTATGTGTATCCCGATTGTCGTTGATGTATAGCAATGAAGCCGGCGATACACCACATACTAGGCTTACGGTCACTGAAAAGAAAGTGTAAAACTACAACATTTGGAATCCACAATCACTTTAGACATCTTAAATCCGAAATATCACATACTTCGCATTTCATGCCTAACTATATGAATTCCACATATTGTATCACATTCCAGATAAATAGACAATGTTAAGCTTTCCGATCGAATAATCAAACACCCAAGATTTCCCAAATAGCTCAACACTTGAGCGAAGTTCAAAAATCCCAGAACATGTCACTGCGCCAATGAGCCAGCCGTAGAAGGGTCAAACCAACGCCTCACATGTGGCAACGCTAAACTACCACAAACCCTAGGGTTCAGTGGCGGTTTTGACGGTCACATAATCGAGTTAAAGTTACGTTCTTCTAGAGGGTCCACAGATACGCTTGCATGATTTCCCAAAAGTTTTAAACAGAGGAAAAATCCAACACTTGAAAGTTTTCCGTCATGAGAAAAATGAGTTATTGATATACGTTCGAACATTTTAACATATTCTAAATTACCCGAAAAACAAAACGATGTTAAACTTTCCGATCGAATCAACGAATACTTAAGATCTCCAGAAAACTCAACACTTGAGTAATATTAAAAATTCTCAGAAGCATAACTTAATAACCTACGGATCACCTGTTGAAGTACGTTCCCTGAATCCTCAGGTTCGGCCACGGAACCGCCGCCAATAGCAAGGTTTGGCCACGATTCCGCGGTGGCTTAATGGACTTAGGGAATCGTACTTCACAGATATCCATACAATCACCTGCTTAATTTTCTGAGTATTTTTAATACGGAAATACCATCTTTTAAAAAAATTCCAAAGAGGGGGTCAAAAATGATGTTTCGGGGTTCGATCGGACTTTTAACTTCGTCTACACGTCGCCTAATGCTCTAGCTAGGCTCTGATACCACTGTAAGGTTACTAGGCACTATCACAAGGGTCTATAAGGCATCAACCATGCCAAATCTAAATTATTCAAGTGCCGAACAACCTAAAGCAAGGATCTTTGCTAGAGTTTTAGGGTTAACAAAGCATGTAAACAACTTTACATCTAAGAGAGAGGGATTACAACATTTGTAGTCCGCTCCTTCACTTCATAAGCTCCGAGTAGTATTCCCTTCGCCGTGATCCATGAACTTCCGGACTCTAGAGTGTCTCCACAAGCTGAACGATCCATGCTTGCTTGAAGTCTTCCTTTTCGAAGAAGATCTACCTTGAAGAATCCTTAACTCAAGCTCTCACTTCTCTAATCAAGTATTAGTGAAGTGAACACCCTAATCTAAGTGGCTAGAATAGATAAGGATGATGAAGTAGGAATTTAGCTCTCTTTTTCTTTCAATTTCTCACACTTATTCATCACAAACCCAAAAGCTAGAAAGCTTTTCAAGGAGGAAGAAGAAGAAGAAAAGTCTTTATGATGAATAATGAATTATCCTTTGGTTAAAAATCAACCCTTGAGTTAAGAATGAATGGCTTAACTCATGTAGAGAATAAACCTAAGGTAAAGGGTTTGGGTTGGGTTAGAAAATATCTATACAAAATATCATAACAAAATATCTTAGTTAAAAACAAAGAAAGCTTCTTGAAAAAGCTAACCCAGATGCTAACCTAAATCAAACCCTAACTAGTTTAATCTCCACAAATCATGTTGCATTTGTAATCAAAACTTGTTACAATATTATATATCACATATATAATATATTTTTGTAACAAAAGAAAATAATACAATTAACATATATCGCATATATATCAATGTATTAACCAGTGAGAAAATGAATCAATAAAGCGAGCTAATATTAGTTAATGTAATGTAATATATCATATATATAATTATACATTAAATTATCGAATCAACACTTGATCCGACAATCCGGCTATATCGCATATAACCGACTAATATATTATGTACCGATTCATCGAATCAACACTTGATCCGATGACCCGGCTATATTACATATACCCGGCCATATTACATATACCCGGCCGACATCAAATATCGCGAGAATAGAATACGGTATCTCATATCGTATTATTCTCGGTCTCGCACATATCACATATGTGCTCCTACTCCGTTTTGCCTGAGTAACCTCTGTGTAGGACTCTAAAGAATCGTCAATACGCCGGCAGTAGGTGATGATCATATCAAACACCCACAAGCTGCAAGCGGTCAGCTAAACGTAACAGCAACCCAGGTATTGAACGATCAGAAGATCAACAAGCAAGTCTGTACATTCTCCTGTGAATCCAATCAGTAACACTACCGTACAGTCCGGTCTCTTCGTCTGATATGTCGCATATCAAGTCTAGGGCTGGTAAACGTCAGACCCCAGTAACCGATAAGTCGTGCCGATGTGAGGCTCATAACAGGTCAGAAACTACCGATAACACTTATCAGTGGCACTCTATATCAGCCCTGGCCAGGGACTTCCAGTTATAGCCAATCGAACACAGCACAACATCAACTACATATACCGGAAGAGACGAATCCCCTCCTATCGCTCATTGCCTCCATGTGATTCGGGACTGTATCCAAAAGCCACCGTTTTGCACGCCCTCTTGGACGTGGTAAGGTGGAAATCAAAGCACAGTAGGAATCACACAAGACTCTATGACGATCTCGGGTCTACAGACTAACCTGTACCGGTGTCACCAGAGAACTGCTATCTGACGATTGGTATAAATCCATCTAGAAGTTCTCGGCGAGTCCGTTCAGTGTACCCAGTCTCTACTGAGCACCCGTATACCATCTTTGATGTCAAACACCGATGGATATGGGATCATCCATCGCCCATCATATGGGTCAAGATGCGTATACGCTAGTCTGCACTGGTGCATCGATGCCCTGTCTCGATACACCCTCGACTAGGAACAGTTATAGGGTGTACTCGTTGACTACCTTGGCCCTACTAGTATGATCTCATCATAGTCCCAGTAGTCGAGTACATATCCTAAGGGCTTTATCAACATGTGAGAGCAAGACAGTAAACTAATACAAGTCAACATGTTAAAACGAAGTGAAACCAAATAGTATACTATCATGTTGAGCAAGAAAGTCCTCTCTATATATATCCATGCATCCACTATAATATACATCATATGTACAACAATGGCCTCTAGGGCATATATATAACTAACAGTAGGGTAGCAATCTAAGAACAGTGGGAACACACTCGAGGCGAAGCAGCAGTATCAAGTCTACGGACTATGCTGTACTCATGTTACATGGGAACTGTTAACTGACGACTGGTATAATACCAACCAACAATTCCCTGCGAGTCCTGTCCAGTGTACCCGTAACCCAACGAGCACCTGCATACTATCTTCAGTACAATGTACTAATGGCTATAAGACAGACCATCTCTCCTGCTGGGATGAGAAGCGTATACACTAGTCTACTCCGGAGTACCGATGCCCTGTCTCGATAATCCTACGACTAGCGACCTGAAAAAGGATGTGCTTGTAGACTACCCAGCCCTCACTAGTGTGACTGCCATCACAACGCTGGTAGTCAAGCAAGATCCTATGGGCTCTATCAATATGTATTCGTGATATGCTAAAAGAAACATATACACATATTAAGATAGATATAAACCAAGTAGCATACTACTATGTTGAGCAAGACTGTTATTACAACTGTGAATATCCCAAGCTTTCATTAAGTAATATACAAACTAGTATGATACAATAATGGCCCCTAGGGCATATACACTAACAATCTCCCACTTGCACTAGGGCCATGTACTGGCGTATCGCAGACCTATCATCTCGAATAGCCTCTCGAACTGCGTCTGAGGTAAAGCATTTGTGAATGGATCTGCAGTGTTCTCCTCTGTAGCAACTCTCCGGACCTCGATCTCTCGGCGATCTATGATCTCCCTGATCAGGCGATACCGCCTCAAGATGTGTCTGGACTTTTGATAGGACCTGGGTTCTTTTGCTAAAGCTATAGCCCCGTTGTTGTCACAATACAAAGGTATTGGATCAACAATGGATGGAACCACCTGAAGTTCTGTTAAGAACTTCTTTACCCAGACTGCATCTTTTGCGGCATCAGAAGCTGCGATATACTCTGCTTCCATCGTCGAGTCAGCACGGTGTCCTGCTTGGAACTCTTCCAGCACACCGCCCCTCCATTGAGGGTAAAGATATAACCTGACATGGATTTGGAGTCATCCTTGTCACTCTGGAAGCTGGAGTCAGCAAAAGCCTCGATCTGGAGGTCCTTTCCGCCGTAAACCAAGAACATATCCTTAGTCCTTCTCAGGTACTTGAGAATGTTCTTTACTGCTATCCTGTATTTCTCCCCTGGGTCTGACTGATACCGGCTTACCATGCTCAGTGCGTAAGCTACAACTGGTCTGGTACACAACATCGCATACATTATAGAGCCTACCGCAGAAGCGTAAGGTATAACTGACATGCGATCCCTTTCCGAATCAGTCTTGGGAGACATCTCTTTGGATAGGGTGATCCATGACAAGCCGGTAAATTACCGTGCTCTGAATCTTCCATACTGAATCTTTTCAATATAGTGTTGATATACTTGGACTGTGAAAGTCCCAACATCCTCTTAGATCTATCACGATAGATCTGGATCCCCAGAACGTAAGAGGCATCACCCAGGTCTTTCATGGAGAACCTGTTGTAAGTCTACGTTAGCGTCCCGGCAGTCTACAGACGCCAAATGCGGAACAAAAACTTTTAACTGGCGCTATCGTATACTTTAACCCGGATCTGCCATTATTGCTAAACTAACAAACTGTAAAGAGTGTAGAATGGTTATACCGAACGATCCGAGTCCTTCGTTCTTCAACCATCATCCCACGCTCCGTTGCGGCTGCTCCGATCTCGTCGATCTCCGATCTCCTCTTCGAGGTGGCACCACATGATCGGTTCTTTAAACGGGCTCCCGCCTCTGACTCGAGGCAACTCGATCGTCAAGTTTGCTAAAAGAGACGACCAAGAATGATGTAGAGAATGAGTAGATGACTTTGTCTCACTTCGTCCAAGTCCGTGGACGATCGGTTAATGAAGTTGCTGTGGAAATCGGGTGATGGAATGAAATGAACTGTGAATTCCATACACCCCAAAACTATCATATCTTTTCTAACCGATGAAATCAACAACCATGAGAGAGAGAGAGAGGGGCCGGCCTCTTTATAGAATGAGGGAGGTGACCGTAGGAGAGGGGGGGTAACCTTAAGTAAATATCATGTGTGAACACAAAACAAATATCTTGCTTAAAGATCTTAAGCAAAACAAGAAAGTAATGAAATCAAAGCATGAGTCACAAAGCTTAGTCACAAATTCTAGAACCTTCTAGAACCTTCTAGAAGCACGACTCACTCTCATCCAAGAAAAGATAAATCCGCCTTTAACCAAATGTTAAAAGACGGCTGATAGAAAACTGGAAACTGGCAACTTCCAAAAGTGATCCTGAAACGACTTTCAGGATAACCCCGAAACTGTATAAATATACCCGCATTTGTATTACGACCGAATACAAATGCAACTGAGACAAAGATATTATACCTACTCAATATAATACTCGGATCCGGCTTAAACCAAAGCCGACCAGTATCATCTGTCCGAAAATCGACACGTGCGTAAACGCACGTGCATTTTCCGAACCCTGCCATAAAACCATACGGCCTCTACAACGTTTCGCCCGAACATGGGAAACTGTCTGTGGGGAACTCTAATGACTCGTCAGCACCCTGGCAGTGGGTTTAACCACAAACCGTCAGCGGCACTAGCTATGCGTAACGGCTGCCCACGGACTGACCTCAAGGGTGGCCGAGGAGCGAACTCAAGGGAGACCGATGAGCGAACTCCTCCGAAAACCCTACTGAGCCTAACAGTGACAATGTATATACAGTCCGGTCCGTTCGTCAATGAGTATCGCATATCCGCCTAGGGGGCTAGTAACGTCAGACCCCAATAGCAGTATAAGTCGTGTCGGAGTGAAGCCCAAATACACCCTGAGATACTACTGGAGTACCTACCAGTAAATCTCCTACCATGGCCATGGATTTGTGTAATGGCTCTCCTAGACACAGCACGATCTCGCCCCCAATACCGGGAGAGACGAATCCCCTGCCGATCCGCTCACGTGCCTCCATATGGCTCGGGACTGTACCCAAAAACTACCTGTTTGCACGACTCCTTTGAGCCGTGGTAGGGTAGAAATCAAAGCACAGTGGGAACTCACACGAGACAAATGACGACCTCAGGTCGATGAACTAACCTGTACACATGTCACCAGGGAACTGCTATCTGACGGTAGATATAATACTAACTAGCAGATTCCCGGCGAGTCCTGTCCGGTGTACTCATAACCCAATGAGCACCTGTATACATCTTAGGTGATCCAACTGACACCAGTGGCTTGTGAGACCGGCCACCGCCCCTCGTCGGGGTCTCGACTGTATACACTAGTCTACTCCGGAGTATCGATGCCCTGTCTCGAAACTCCCATGACTAGGGACCACAATTAAGGATATGCATATAAACTACCCAACTCTCACGTATATGATCGCCATCATACTGTTGGTAGTAAAGCAAGATCCTAAGGGCTCTATCAAAGTGTAACATGCAATCAGTCACCTGAACATGTACACGACTGATAAAGGCAAACCAGATAGCATACTATCATCTTGAGTAAGACTGTGCTACCGGGATAGGTCCTCCGCAATCATTGCAATCATGTACCTGCGATCCAATAATTGACTATGAGGGCACTATCTCCAACAATCTCCCACTTGCACTCAAGGCTAATATTGCGATGTCGACTACTCACAGCCCGTGTGAAACCGAACATCCAACTCCTCTACTAATCAGTTTCACAAAGCCCGTTTGTAAAACTATTGTGTTCGAGAAATAGCCTCGGTGAGTGGATCCGCCTAGAAGTATCTTTCAATATCTCTCTGAATCTCAAGTTCGCGGAGAAAGCCATCTCCCGAATTGAGTAGTACCTGTCTTAGAATATGTCTGGATATCTGATGGGACCTTAGTTCATAAATGAACTCCATATCCAAACTTCTTAGACTGTATGGATCACTGAACCTAATCAGTATCCGGCACCATGCCACCCACAGTATCCTCTGGAACCACCTGTCCATAATACTGTCCCTCGTCAGAGAGAAAACTAAAACTCTGACAATCACTCTGTCATCCATGTCACCTTTGAAGCCTGGAATGATAACCGTCTCCCGAAAGAGGCTGCCGTTATCAAATCCGTAGAACATGTACCAATGTTCTAAAACTGCTTCCTTATATTTCTCCAGGATTGGATTAATACAAACTTATTGCATCTAGTGCAAAACTAACATTTGGTGTGGTACTTGACATCTCATGATTGACTCAATTGCCTAAGCAAGTGATCTGCCAATCATGCACATCCCTCTCCCCTTTAGTCTGTAAGACACCTTTAGAGAGGGTGACTCCATCACCTGCAGGTACACCACCATGCTAGGAGTCAACCATTCCAAAAACCATTAGAATATCTGTCAAAGTACCCACATTGGGAAACTACCCAAATCCAGATCTAAAACCATAGATCTAGAAACCAGAATGTCAAATATTATATCCATATCCTGTCTGGAGAAACAACTGTGTGACGACCACAGTACAACCGATCGTAGTATAGGAATTTTACTTCCTACTCTGTGTATGTCATCCAGATACCATGACATCACACCCTACTACCTTCTTAACTGATCCATCCCTTATTCTGATTGAAGTCAAACCCATGACTGTCACATCAAAATTAGATGATCTATCTCCGCTATAACTGCTCAAGTCTATAAATAGATATAAGCATCTTGCCCACTATACTTCTGCTGCTCCCACTGACTATGACAACCCTCCTACCGGGTCTCATAGCCTGGAACAACAGTAGTGTCAAGTCTGGGTAGATAAGAACCTCCCTGTCACCGTCCTTGAGGCTACCGGAGTACCTCTCGGGTGTCTGAGGTTACCTATCAAATCTGCGGAGTGGCTATTGGAATGTCAAACCTGATTGAATGTATAGGTCCTATTAAATTTTTCCGTAATCGTTCGCGGTTCTGGAATAACTTCCAGTTCTACCATACTCCCACTACTGTTTTCTGAAAAAGATCCATTTTTACTAAAACTGTGGCGAGTCAAGAACAATATCACTATTGATCTTCCAAATGGTAGAATATCAACCCTCGTCATAGCCAGGGTCAACCCACAAACAGCCATTACAGAAACGTGCCTTGAGTTATCCAGTGTCTGGTTTTAATCATAAGCTGGACAACTCCCCGTACCTTAATTTCTTTTAAGGTACGATCCATTCTATATCCAATACAGAAACTTTGGCACTTATTTAATTGGAACCATATTCAATCCATGCATCTGTCTCCAGTGCATATCTAGTTAATGGAAAGAGGCTAATCAGCATTACTCAACTTAGGAATCCATCCAATTATGAGTAACCTGAAAGAGAAACACGTTTCTCAAAACCATCACTATCATCTGAATACCAATCACAAGAATCTACATCTTCGATCTCTTTGAAGAATCCCGATACTTGTGATACCTGGTTCTCTACTTTATTCTTATACCCACAACTTCTCAAAACTTAGACCTTGTATTTCTACGAAACACTCGTCTAAATACTAGAGAAGTTATAAGTAAACAGAACATAGTACGAGGACCTACCCCTTTGTCTTGATGGACACTGGACAACATACAATACTCTGTATAAGTCCGCTGAGTTAAACAACTCATAACCTGTGCGTTGTAGGTGGAAAACTGTACCCTGGCGATTTCCTCAAATATCACCAATTACAACGAATTCCGATATAATGAGGATGATCACCTAATTCCCAATATCTTACTCCCACTCATCATCTGTAAAACCATACAGATATGAGAATGAAACCTGGTAAATACATACCCTTGGAGTAAGTGTCTAATCGGGAAAACAGTTTTTCCTTTAACAATGCACTGAAACATGAAAATGTTTCGTAGGGGTATCCTGGTATTCATAGTAATGCCTCTTCCATAATCCAATTCATCACTTCAACCGTATATTTTATTGCCATCTCTCCAAATCCCCTTTATTTGTCTTTAGTCGTTACCTTCTGTACACCATCGTTAGGCTAACTGGTTTTCTTCCTTCCCTACCGTTCGGCACCAGCCTATGGTTTGGAAGAAGACTATCCAGTAAGCATAATAGGTGTACCCTCCTAAACCAAGGAGTACTCGCATCTCGAGAGAAGGTGACGATAAAAGACAACTGAATAATACCTTATTCTTTTTAAAGGTGAAATAGGAGCGGCGATGAAGTACGCGGTTTTGGTCGTGAATGATATCAGTCGCAATTTACTTTGCCCTCTTTCTAATCCCTTTATTTTGTCTTTACATATTACCTTCTGCACACCCTACTTAGGCTAATTGGTTTTCTTCATTCCCTACCTTTCGGCACCAGCCTATGGTTTGGAATAAGACTATCCAATAGGCGTAATAGGTGTACTCTCCTAAAACAAGGAGCCCTCGCAACCTGAGAGAAGGTGATAATAAAAGACAACTGAATAAACCAATTCTTTTCCTCCTGAACCTGGATCCATCCTCGAAGAAGTTCCTTCGAGTTCGTATATAACCATACGATGGATCTATCCAATGGAAGTGGATATCCGTAGTATACGGGTGTTCTGAGAAATTCAAAGGGTAAAAGAAGGAGTGGCAATGACTTATGCAACTCAGACAATCCAAAAGCCAGTATTTTAAGAAGGTTCGGTCAACCTGGTCACTGAGTCATAGTCTAGGGTCGGTCAAAGGTCGCTGCCAAAGAGAGAGAGAGAAAAGAAACACTCTGCGTGCACTCTAACCTAGATCAGAATGGTCATCATTTTATCTAATCCGGAAACCTCCCACTGTCCTGTCAAATTCTCCTCCAAACCTAAAGAAGAATCAATCGGGATCACCCGAAGAGTAAACCAACTCATCAGTGGGAATCAGGATCCAACTCTCATCGCATGATAACGTGATGGAATGCATCCACGTTACTCATACTCCAGAAGGTATGCGCATACTCGGCAAGTTTCAGTTTCTTTAGAAACTCCTGATATAGTTTTTGCCCCATGCTCTTATGATCGTGACTAAGGGCCACCAAACCATAAGTCACATGTTAAGTTCTTCCCATCATTATCTTGTTAATTTGAACCCACCCGTACTCGCCCTTGACTAAGGGCCAACAAGGCTGTACGACTGTCCCAAACCAACTCATCTATCTATGCAACATGTGAACACCCCAGCAGCTACCAATCACTATGTCCTAGCTAAGGGCTAGACCAACATAGCTTGAATACTACTGACCATCCATATGAAATGACGGAGGGCTACGGCTGGTTTTTGGCGAAAAACCTTTAGCGTAGTGAACTTGATATCGCTGAAGGAACCTGATAGCTTTTTAAAATATAGTGGCGAAAACCTTTTGCTAAAGAGGTCATTCCTGGTAAAGGGATCTCGGCTCTTTCCTCGTGGAATGAGGTGCAGGATATTCCACTGAATACCGCTATGCAAAGCAACATGTAATCGACTATAGTGAAGTTATTACCCTGACGCAAACTTCTGTCCAAGGGGTCGGTCCCGGTGAAGGGATGTCGGCCCTTGCCCCGTCGAATGAGGTGCAGGATATTCCACTGAATACCGCTATGCATAACAAAAGAAAACGTCTTTGCAATAACACTTTTTAAATTGTTCCAACAACTGTATACAGGTTTGTTTTACTTTGCGTTGATCAGAATCAACGCAGTCCCATCAATCAATCACACCAGAAAAGAACGAAAATAAAATGTACGTATATGCCATCCGCATTCGTCACTAGGTCCCGTCATCACCCGTTAGGTTACTTAACTAACGACAGAGCGGGGACTGGACTAGCGCGGGTGTAAAACATATACAACATCTAATAGTATATAAGCCAATATACATAATCGCTCCAGGCGTGATAATATGCAACATTACAGAAAAGTAATAAGCATCACAGAAAAATACAGATATCTGGGATCCCCGAGTTTCACAGAGCCGCTGCTGAAACCCGACGTTCCCCTGTCGTGTGGATAACCTGTGCAATGAAACCTAGACCCCTACGGGTGCGGCAAGTTACCCGCCAAAACCTGAAGCGAGGTAGTCCCCACAGCATAGTGAATGGAACACCCGGCACTTCACGGAATCCGGTAAATTGAGCACCCCTCCTTGGGTCAACCTGTACCCCCTACGAGTGCGGCGAATAGTCTGCCAATTCTGAAGTGGGGCCCCTCTGCCTCTCAAAGCCATGAGATGTGGACCCGTTGCTTTCCCGAACCCGGCTATCCGTGCACTCCGTCGCGGGGTAAAACCTAGTACAGTAATGAAAAATAGTACAATAGGTACATCGACCGCAACCTGGTCATGCCCCAAAAGAATATTATACAACAGGCAGTGACGGCTGTCCACAATTTGGACGCTCGCCCCGCAATATCAAATGTACAAATGAACACAAAATGTACTATCATTGCACACTGCTATCCACCACGACAAATCCGCAACATCACAGCACAACACAGAACATCAACGCGAATGTCACGTTCGCAAACCCGTCTAAAAGAACTATAGCAATCAGACGCGGTTTACCGATCAAATGACATTCCCGGTCGGAGATATAATGTAAGCACTGTAAACTAACGTGTTTAAATTTCGATCGACCAAAGTCCAAATATCAAAAAGTGGGCCCCACTGCTTACTGGTGAACAGTAACAAAACCTGGGCCAAAAATATATTTACCAAAAACCCCAAAAACCAACACAGAACCCACTGAGAAAAATTGGGAGCACGTGCTCCCCACGTGGCCGCGGATGGGCGGCCAAACCATGGGTTTGGCCGCTCTTCCGCGGCAGCCTGGAGGGATCACGACCCCAAATTTTGTCGTCGTTCTTAAATATGCCTGCACGGATTTTTAAGACTTCCAGAAATCAATTTTGAGACCGTTTAAAATTAACAGAAACTGTCGGGCATAAAAATTATGATTTTTGCAATTTTCGATTTCCGGTCGGATCGATGTTTTAAACGCGTAAGCACAAGTTAGTATAGCAAAATGGTGAGGCTCTGATACCACTGTAAGTCTACGTTAGCGTCCCGGCAGTCTACAGACGCCAAATGCGGAACAAAAACTTTTAACTGGCGCTATCGTATACTTTAACCCGGATCTGCCATTATTGCTAAACTAACAAACTGTAAAGAGTGTAGAATGGTTATACCGAACGATCCGAGTCCTTCGTTCTTCAACCATCATCCCACGCTCCGTTGCGGCTGCTCTGATCTCGTCGATCTCCGATCTCCTCTTCGAGGTGGCACCACATGATCGGTTCTTTAAACGGGCTCCCGCCTCTGACTCGAGGCAACTCGATCGTCAAGTTTGCTAAAAGAGACGACCAAGAATGATGTAGAGAATGAGTAGATGACTTTGTCTCACTTCGTCCAAGTCCGTGGACGATCGGTTAATGAAGTTGCCATGGAAATCGGGTGATGGAATGAAATGAACTGTGAATTCCATACACCCCAAAACTATCATATCTTTTCTAACCGATGAAATCAACAACCATGAGAGAGAGAGAGAGGGGCCGGCCTCTTTATAGAATGAGGGAGGTGACCGTAGGAGAGGGGGGGTAACCTTAAGTAAATATCATGTGTGAACACAAAACAAATATCTTGCTTAAAGATCTTAAGCAAAACAAGAAAGTAATGAAATCAAAGCATGAGTCACAAAGCTTAGTCACAAATTCTAGAACCTTCTAGAACCTTCTAGAAGCACGACTCACTCTCATCCAAGAAAAGATAAATCCGCCTTTAACCAAATGTTAAAAGACGGCTGATAGAAAACTGGAAACTGGCAACTTCCAAAAGTGATCCTGAAACGACTTTCAGGATAACCCCGAAACTGTATAAATATACCCGCATTTGTATTACGACCGAATACAAATGCAACTGAGACAAAGATATTATACCTACTCAATATAATACTCGGATCCGGCTTAAACCAAAGCCGACCAGTATCATCTGTCCGAAAATCGACACGTGCGTAAACGCACGTGCATTTTCCGAACCCTGCCATAAAACCATACGGCCTCTACAACGTTTCGCCCGAACATGGGAAACTGTCTGTGGGGAACTCTAATGACTCGTCAGCACCCTGGCAGTGGGTTTAACCACAAACCGTCAGCGGCACTAGCTATGCGTAACGGCTGCCCACGGACTGACCTCAAGGGTGGCCGAGGAGCGAACTCAAGGGAGACCGATGAGCGAACTCCTCCGAAAACCCTACTGAGCCTAACAGTGACAATGTATATACAGTCCGGTCCGTTCGTCAATGAGTATCGCATATCCGCCTAGGGGGCTAGTAACGTCAGACCCCAATAGCAGTATAAGTCGTGTCGGAGTGAAGCCCAAATACACCCTGAGATACTACTGGAGTACCTACCAGTAAATCTCCTACCATGGCCATGGATTTGTGTAATGGCTCTCCTAGACACAGCACGATCTCGCCCCCAATACCGGGAGAGACGAATCCCCTGCCGATCCGCTCACGTGCCTCCATATGGCTCGGGACTGTACCCAAAAACTACCTGTTTGCACGACTCCTTTGAGCCGTGGTAGGGTAGAAATCAAAGCACAGTGGGAACTCACACGAGACAAATGACGACCTCAGGTCGATGAACTAACCTGTACACATGTCACCAGGGAACTGCTATCTGACGGTAGATATAATACTAACTAGCAGATTCCCGGCGAGTCCTGTCCGGTGTACTCATAACCCAATGAGCACCTGTATACATCTTAGGTGATCCAACTGACACCAGTGGCTTGTGAGACCGGCCACCGCCCCTCGTCGGGGTCTCGACTGTATACACTAGTCTACTCCGGAGTATCGATGCCCTGTCTCGAAACTCCCACGACTAGGGACCACAATTAAGGATATGCATATAAACTACCCAACTCTCACGTATATGATCGCCATCATACTGTTGGTAGTAAAGCAAGATCCTAAGGGCTCTATCAAAGTGTAACATGCAATCAGTCACCTGAACATGTACACGACTGATAAAGGCAAACCAGATAGCATACTATCATCTTGAGTAAGACTGTGCTACCGGGATAGGTCCTCCGCAATCATTGCAATCACGTACCTGCGATCCAATAATTGACTATGAGGGCACTATCTCCAACACCTGTGTGACAAGAATCCTTTGACAGATTGTAGCATAGGAATGTCATTTCCTATCAAGAGAATGTCATCCACGTACAAGACGAGGAATACGACAGTTCGTGCTACAATCTTACTATATATACATGGTTCATTTGGATTTTTGATAAAGTCATATTCTTTGACCGTTTCATCAAAACAGATGTTCCAACTCCGCGATTCCTGCTTTAGTCCATAAATGGACTTAAGCAACTTGCACACTTTCCCGCTGCTCCCACTCTGATTGAAACCTTCTAGCTGATCCATATAGACTCACTCGTCCAAATTTCCATTTAGAAAAGTCGTCTTTACGTCCATCTGCCAGATCTCATAATCGTGGAAGGCAGCAATGGCAAGAAGGATCCGAATGGATTTGAGCATAGCCACTGTAGAAAAAGTTTCGTCATGGTCCAAGCCAGGCCTTTGACGAAAACCCTTTGCAACAAGTCTAGCCTTATAGGTTTCCACCTGTCCATCTGCACCAATCTTCTTTCTGAAGATCCATTTGCATCCTATGGGTTTTACCCCATCTGGAGCAAAGTCCAAAGTCCATACTTTGTTGGTGTACATGGACTCCATCTCGGTCCGCATTGCATCCAGCCATCTTACTAAGTCGCCGCTCTGGATGGCCTGCTGGAAGTTAGTAGGTTCATCATTATCAATGACGCAATCATCTCTATGCCCGTCTATTAGAAAACTGTAGTATCTCTCAGGCGGATGAGATGGCCTACTACTCCTGCGGAGGGGTGCGGGAATGTCCTGTTCTTGTAGAACTTCTGGTTCTACCAAGCTTTCAGTAGTAGCTTGTGGTCTGGAATTTCTTCCAGTTCTATTGCGCTCCCACTTGTTTCCTTTTCTAAAAATTGTTGTTCTAGAAAATGGGCATTACAAGAAACAAAAACCTTTTGTTCCTCTGCGTAATAGAAAAAATACCTCTTGGAGTTCTTTGGATATCCCACAAACTTACACTGTACTGAGCGTGCCTCGAGTTTGTCTGCATGCTGCTTTTTAACAAAAGCTGGACATCCCCATATCTTGAGATACTGAAGATAGGGTTTCTTCACACTCCACATCTGATATGGTGTGGTAGGCACAGTCTTAGTAGGAACTCTGTTCAAAATATATGCAGCTGATTCTAGTGTATAACCCCAGAAAGATCGCGGTAACTCAGCACTACTCATCATGGAACGTACCATATCCAATAGGGTTCGGTTCCGTCTCTCCGATACACCGTTGTGTTATGGAGTGTATGGAGGAGTAAGCTGAGAGAGAATTCCATTCTCTTTTAGGTAATCCAGAAACTCGGCACTTAAGTATTCACCACCTCGATCAGATCTCAGTGTCTTGATACTTTTGCCGGTTTGTTTTTCCACCTCATTCTTACATTCTCAGAATTTCTCAAAAGCCTCGGATTTATGTTTCATCAAGAAAATGAATCCATACCTAGAGAAATCATCCGTAAAAGTAATGAAATATGAAAAACCGCTTCTTGCATGTGTAGACATTGGACCACATACATCGCTGTGTATGAGCCCTAAGAGCTCGCTCGCTCTTACTCCATGTCCAGTGAATAGAGTTTTTGTCATCTTTCCATTGAGACATGATTGACAAGTGGCATAAGATTGATATTCGAACGGATCCAAATATCCTTCTTTATTTAACTTAGTTAACCTTGTTTCATTGATGTGACCCAGTCTACAATGCCATAAGAAAGCCTAATTTATATCTGGAGACTTTCTTTTTAGTGTGTTCTAGACATTGAAAATCTGCAATTGGTTTAACACATATATACCGTTATCTAGTGTACCGGACCCAATCAAACCATGATTAAGGTGGATGTTAACAACATCGCTTACAAACGTGAAGTCATAACCTTCTTTTGATAACAACGATACTGATATGATATTATACGTTAAACTAGGTACACAAAAACAGTTGCGCAAAACCAAAATATGTCCACTCGTCAATCCAAGGTGATAATCCCCTACAGACACAGCATCCACGCTCGCTCCGTTAGAAACCTGGAGGGTCATATCACCAGCCTTCAGTACCCTACGGCTTCTCAGTGCCTGCAATGAATTGCATATATGAGATCCTGATCCGGTATCCAATACCCAGGAAGTAGAGTTGATTGACAGACAATTTTCAATTACAAACACACCTGAAGCCGAAGCCACAACTTGCCTCGAGTCCTGGTTCTTGGCATTCCAAGCTTTGCAATTCTTCTTCCAATGGCCTTTCCTACTACAGTAGAAGCACTCGTCCTTTGCTACTACCGGCACCGCAACCTTTGCCTTTCCCTTGACTCCCACCTTACCAACACCACCTCTTGGTTTGGTAGCGGCCTTCTTCTTCCTTCCTTTGGTCCTTGCCTTGGACCTGGAAGAGGAAGCACCACGAACAAACATAGCGGGTGTTTCCCTTGATTTCTGCAAGGTTCCTTCTGCACTCCTCAACATGTTAAGGAGTTCTGGAAGTTCAACTTCTTTACCTTGAATATTGAAATTCAATATAAACTGGACGTAGGTGGAAGGAAGGGACTGGAGAACCAAGTCTGTATACAGCTCATTCTCTAATGTTGTTCCGAGGTCCGCGAGCTCCTCAATATAGCCAATCATCTTAAGGACATGTTCCCCTACAGATGATCCGACAGCCAGCCTCGACTGAAACAAGTTCTTCGAGGTCTCGTATCTAGCTATACGAGATTGCTCTCCATACAGTTCTTGGTGTGGAGAAATATGGCTTCAAGATCCATATTCTCGTGCCTCCTCTGATATTCATTATCCATAGAGGAAAGCACGATGCATTTGGCCTTCGCGTAGTCTAACTCCCAAGTCTTGCGGATTTTCTTATCCGCGACACTGGATTCTGGACCTGGGACGGCAGGGGCCATAGTAGTAAGGACATACCCCAATTTGTCATAGGTGATTGCCATCTTGACATTCCTGAACCAATCTTTATAGTTTGGCCCTGTCAAAATATTTTTATCTAATAATAACTTAAGGCCCGTCATGTACTTGGTCGCTGTAATTAGGAGAGAGAGAAGAAAACACTTTAGCATGATGCTCTTGCAAGTTTAGAGTGGTTTTTAGTTTATCTAAACAGGATGGCTCCCACTGTTTCTCGAATCCTTCCTCAAACCATAAAAGAAGAACTAGTCAGGACAATTCTCACCGTGCAATACTTGCTTAACCGTTCATCCAGGCAAGTGTCGGTACTTCGAAGGAGGTTTTACGACGCTTTCGCGAAGTTCCTTAATTAAATAACCTCTTTTCCCGGGGGCGTAGCCCCACTGACACCTTTCTCGACACCTACTTGGTTTATAGCATTGATCGTTAAGTGAAAGAATTTCCTGATGAGTAGCATATACTCACAGTAGGATCGGGATCCAAATATCATCGTGTGATAAAGCTGAAGGAATCCTACCAAAATTATCACACTCCAAATGGTATGCAACTCTAGCAAGTTTCAGTTTCTTTAGAAACTCCCGATGTGGATTTTTGCCCCATGCTCTTATGACCTTGACGTTGGCCAAAATGTCATAAGTCACATGGCAAGTTCTACCCATCATTATCTTGTTAATTTGAACCCATTCATACATGCCCCTGACGTTAGCCAAATGGCAGTACGACTGTCACAAACCAACTCATCTATCTATGCAACAGATGAATACCCAGCAGCTACCAAACTCTATGCCTTGGCGTTGGTCAAAATACATAGTTTGAATACTACTGAATACCCAAATGAAATGACGGAGGGCTACGAATGGTTTTGGTGAAACCGTGAACGTAGTGAACTTGATATGATCGAAGGAACCTGATAGCTTTTAAAAGGAGTGGTTTAAGCTCCGCAATTAAAAAATCTGCTGTTTTAAAATTAATCGAGTGGTTTCTTTTATATTGTTCCAACGATTCAACTTTTGTTTATTTTCTTTGCATTAATATAATGTGTCCCATCAATTAACCTATCATTGCAGAAAACAACGAAAATACAACGTCCGCTTATGCCATCCGCATTCGCCACTGGGCCCCGTCATTCACCCGTTAGGTTACTTAACTAACGACAGAGTGGGGGTTGGGCTAGCGCGGATGCAAAACATAAGCAACGCCTACTAGATATCATATATAGATATTGTACATTCGTCAAACGCAATAATAGGTATTCCAGATCACACATGAACATATTGGATATTCTAGGAATCCGCATTCCTTTGAGCCTGCAATGAAAGATGGATTACTGTAACACCTTAGGATGTGTTAGTGACTAATTATATTTAAATAAAGGGTTTTTAATGAAAAATTTACCAAATTGTGTTTCAAATATTTTTCCTAATTTAATAAATATTTTTCTAAAATTTTCCTAGGCTTGCACGCACATGTGCATGTAAACTAGGGTTTTTAAATGAGTTATTACCATGATTAGTGACCATGGTGGGTTACTCTTGAGGATTAAGTCTTTTGGGTTTTTAATTAAGTTTAATTAGTTAAGTAATAGTTGCTTTTATTTGAAATTTGTTAAGGGTGTTGACTTGGTGTGAGAGAGAGAGAGAGTGCATCATGGCTCAAGCCATGCTTGCAATTAATGAAGAGAGAGGGTGAGGGGTTGACATTGGGGTGATGATTTCCTCTCAATTGCTTTGTTTTCTTTCTCTCAAACCTCGCTCACACACACACACACACACTTACCTCTACACCAGCAGCTGAAGCAAGCAACAGAGAAGCACAGCAGCAGCATCAGTGAGCAGCAGCAACAGCAGCAGCAGAGAGCAACAGCAACAGCAGCAGCAGAGAGCAGCAGCAGCAGCAGTAACAGAGACTTCACAGCAGCAGCAGCAAGCATCAACTTCGACAGCAGCTCCTTCCCTTCACTTCATCTTCTTCCTCCAGCTCCCTAGGGTCGATTGTGAGGTATATTTCCTAAGCTTACTCCTGAGTTTGCTTGGTTAGAGTAGTTTTGCTTCGGTTAGTGGTTTTTGATGCGTTTTAGTGCGATATGAGGTGTTTAGTGTGAACCTTGGCCAAGTGATGTGTGTTTTGGTTTCAGTAGGTTGATAGAGTGTTGTTAAGGCCATATTAACCTAGCTTTAACCCCGATTGCATTGATAAACCACCAGATCCCTATTTGATGTATTTCGTCGTTTTAAAGCAAAACTGAGTTTTCTGGAAACTGCTATTGATCCGGTGAGTTCATAATAAAATTGAGGAGACTGCAGTGTAGTGGCTAGGTACTGATACCCCAGGTAGAACCCGACCCCCAAACTCCGTACCATGGCCGCCAGTTTCTTCGTTCTGGCCGCAATTTGCGGCCAGATGGGTAGGGTTTGGGTTGGGGTTTGGTCCTATAGGTGTCTGCTAATGTGTGGAGTGTTGTGATATATGTATTTTTGTAAGTTAGGTTCTGTATAAAAATCTGGGACTAAATACCTGTTTTTGTAAGGGTTCCTAGGCACTCCCAAGAGGTCTCACAAGGTATCAACCATGCCGATTTCAAATTTTACGGGTGCCGAGAAACCCTAATACGGATCGTTAACTAGAAATCTAGACGAAACAAACAACTAGTAAACAACTTTACTCTAAATGAACGGAAATACAACCTTTGTAGATCTGGTCCTCCACCTCCATTGCTCTGCAATGAAGTCTCCTCGCTGTCCAAATGGAAACCCGGGCTCTAGCGTCGGCTTCATCGGAGAAATGGGCGGGCAAGGTCGTCGGCTTCGTGCCGAAGATGATCTACGTCGAGGCATCGCAAGATCGAGCTCCCACTTCACCAAGTCATGAAACTTGTGAAGAAAACACCCTATACTACTTGGAAAGAGGTAGAGGATGAAGAAATAGGAGATGGGTTCACTTTAGAATTGGATTTCTCACTCTTTTTCATCAATCACCATTGATGAAGTCAAGCTTTCTTCATTGAAGAAGATGAAGAAGAAGAAGAAAGAATATCATAAGTATTATCCAAAATGAATAATAAAATGAATACTTATCATATCCTAACCATGGTGAAGTGTAGAGAATCAACTAGGGTTAAGTGGAGTGGTTAGGGTTAAGCATGAGACAAAATGGTGACTTTGGTCAAATGTTCAAGAAGCTTCAACTAGAAAACAAATTAAGCCACCATTTTCCCTTTATGCTTATCATTTTCAAAATGAATAACTAAATAAGATAAATCAAAAAGAAAACAAAACCCTAACCATTCATATAACCATGGTTTAGTCTTTACACAAACCCAAGTTAGCATGCATCATCAAACATGATACAAACTTGTGTACAAAAGTATATCACATATACAATGTGCACAAACCAAGTGAGAAAATCCATTTAAAGTGAACCAATACTAGTTAGTGCAAAGTAATATATCAAATATATAATTATGCATTAAATCATTAAATCAACACTTGATTCAATGATCCGGTCATGTCGCACACAACCGACTAGTATTCAATGTATCGGCTTATCGAATCAATACTTGATTCGATAACTAGGTTATATCGCATACAACCAATCGATACATTCATCGCAAGAATGAAATACGCTATCACATATACGCATTATTCTCGGTCCCGCACATATCTCATATGCGCTCCTATTTCGTTTCGCTTGAGCCAGGAAACCTCTGTGTAGGACTCTAAAGACTCGTCAATACGCCGGCAGCAGGTGATGATCATATCAAACACCCACAAGCCGCAAGCGGTCTGCTAAACGTAATGGCCACCCGGGTATTGAGCGATCAGAAGATCGACGAGCAAGCCCGCTCACACTCCAGTGAATCCAACCAGTAACACTACCGTACAGTCCGGTCTCGTCGTCTGATATGTCGCATATCTTGCCTAGGGGTGGTAAACGTCAGACCCCAATAGCTCGATAAGTCGTGTCGATATGAGGTCTATAACTGTTCGAGAAACTACTGGTAACACTTACCAGTAAATCTCAGCAACCCTGGCCAGGGATTTCCTGTTATAGCCAATCGAACACAGCGCAACATCAACCCCCTATACCGGGAGAGACGAATCCCCTCCTATCGCTCATCGCCTCCATGTGACTCGGGACTGTACCCAAAAACCACCGTTTTGCACGCCCTCTTGGACATGGTAAGATGGAAATCAAAGCACAGTGGGAACCACACAAGACTCTAATCTCGGGTCAACAGACTACTCTGTACCAGTGTCACCAGAGAACTACCATCTGCCGTAAGGTATAATACCATCTGGGAGTTCTCGGCGAGTCCGTCCAGTGTACCCAGTCTCTACTGAGCACCCGTATATCATCTCTGATGTCAAACACCGATGGATATGGGATCATCCATCGCCCATCTGTATGGGTCGAGAAGGTACACGCTAGTCTACTCTGGTATATCGATGCCCCATCTCGATACACCCACGACTAGGGACTTTCAAGGATGTACTTATGGACTACCTTGTCCCCACTAGTATGATCCGCATCATAGTCTAGGTAGTCAAGTACACATCCTAAGGGCTTTACCAACATGTAACAGAGAGACAATTAGTATACACGTTAAGGTAAAGAGCAACCAAATAGCATACTATCATGTCGAGCAAGAAAGTCCTCCCTATATATGTCCCAGCATCCACTACAATATACATCGTATGTATAGCAATGGCCTCTAGGGCATACATATAACTAACAATCTCCTACTTGCACTAGGGCCATCTGATAGCAGTGGTTGTAGTATCTCATACTCAACCATCCCATAAAAGTCTCTCTCTGGGAATAGGCCTTCGTGAGTGGATCCGCCGTGTTATCCTCTGAGTCTGCTCTCCTAACCTCGATCATCCTGGAGATCAAACATCTCCATGATCAGGTGATACTACCATAGATTATGTCTGGATCACTGATGGGACGGACGTTCCTTGGCATAAGCCACAACTCCATTGTCACACAATGGGAGGAACATAGTTCATCTCATGAACCAATATACACCCAAACAGCCTCTTTGGTAGCATCTTAAGTAGCGATGTATCCTGCTTTTATCGTCTAGTATGCCACGGTATCTAGCTTGGAACTCTTCCAACATACCGTCCCTTTACTGAGGGTAAAGATAATGCCTGTGACTGACATTCAGTCGTCTTTATCACCCTGGAACCCTTCCAGTGATTCTCCCCAGGATCGATTGATACCATCTCACTACAACTAGTGAGTATCCTAACATCCAATTAGATCTATCTCATAGATCCAAAACCCAGGATTTAGGAGGTATCAATTTGATCCTATATGGAGAATCCTTGTGATAAGCGGAGATTGATCGAGCGTAGCATAGGAAACTCTTTCCCTATCAAGAGTATGTCATCCACGTACCATACGAGGATCGTCACCATACTCCCTACTACCTTTTTGTTTATACAAGGTTCATCTACCATTTTGATGATGTCAAACTCTTTGACTAACACATCAAAACAGACGTTCCAACTCCGCGATACCTGCTTTATCCTATAAAGCATCTTGCACACGTTTCCGCTGCTCCCACTGTCTACGAAGCCCTCTGGCTGTGTACTTATAGACGCACTCTTCTATAACATCATTTAGAAAAGCAGTCATGACACCCAACCACCAGATATCGTAGTCATGGTATATAGCCGTGACAAGTAGGATCTGGATGGACTTAAGCATAGCTACTTGAAAAGGTTTCATCATTATCCACACCTGGTCAATGATGCAAACTTTTAACAAGTCTAGCTTTGAAAGTCTCAACTTTTCCATCTACACCAAGTAATCTTCTCAAGATATACTTGCTCCTGATGGGGATTTAACCCTTCAGATATAGCAACTAAAGTCCATACTTTGTTGGTGTACATGGATTCCATCTCAGATCACTAAGCATCCAGCCATTCTTACAGAGTCTTACTCCTGATGGCCAGCTCGAAGCTAGTTGGGTCATCATCTCATGATGCATTCCTCGCTCCCACTGTCATAGAGAAACAGAAGTATCTCTCAGGTGGATGAGGAACCCTACTAGATCGGCGGAGAGGCTGAGGTTCGTTGGAATCTACTGAATCCTTTGGTTGTACCAAATCATCTGTTGTAGTTTGCATAGCTGGAACCTTTCCAGTTCTGCATAACTGACCTTGCCTCGAGCTTGTCCGGATTTTGCTTTTAGACATATGCCGGACAACCCCAAATCTTAACTAATTTAAGAGATGGGCTCTTCCCTTATCATATCAAATATGAAGTGGTAGGCTACTGATTTGATTTGAACCCTATTCAATAGGTATGCAGCTACTCAAGTGCATAACTCCCTAAAGGAAATAGGTAACTCAGTAGTACTCATCATAGAGCACACCTTATCATATAGGGTATGATGGCTCCGCCCCGATATACCATCGTGCTATGGTGTATTCGGAGGAGTAATGCCGAGAGAGAATCTCATTCTCCTTTAGAATAGTCCAGGAATTCCGTGCTCAAGTATTCTCCTCTCTGATCACATCAAAGGACATAATACTTATACCCGTATTTTGGTTCTCTACTGCTAACTTATATTCTGTGAATATCTCAAAAGGTTCGGACTTGTGTTTCAACAGGAACATATGTTTGAATCTTGAGAGATTATCAGAGAATGTAATGAAGTACAAAGAACCGGTCTTGGCATGTGTAGACAGGGGACCTACATACATCAACATGTATCATCCCAAGAGTTCACTAACTCTATCTCTGTTTCTAGTAAACGGAGCTATGGTCATCTTATCTCTGTGACATGACTGGCAAGTTTCATAAGATGTAAATTCAAACTGATTTAAATATGCATCTAAATGTAACTTTAGCTAGTCGGGTCGCATTGATATGACCTAGTCTACAATGCCTCAAGAAGAATTCGTTCATTTCTGAACTCTTCCTCTTGTGTGTGTTCTCTATACTTAGAACTGTCGTTTGATTTAAAACATCAACGCTTTTAGATAACGTGCCTGAACCGATCAACTTTTGATATAGGAAATGTTCAAAACATTATCCAACAATACAAAATTTTATCATTTCTTTACTAATAAAGAGACTGATATGATTTTGTATATCAGGTTCGGTATCTAATAACATTCGTTCAGAATCAATGTATTGGTAATACAGGGTGACAGTGACCGACAGACTTGGCTGCAACTCTTGCCCCGTTTTCTGCCTCATGAAACTTATCACCCGTTCTCAGTTTTTCTACCCTTTTGTAGCCCTATGTAACATATTACATATCTGGGATCCTGATCCGGTATCATATACCCAGGATGCGGAGGATACTGAGAAACAGTTCTTTGTAATGAACACACCCGAAGATGATGCATCAACATGCACTCTCTTCGTTTGGGCGGCACGGGAAATCTGGTATTCCCCAATTTCCTGCTCTGTCTTATAACAATTATAAGTAGGAGTGGGACCAACGTTCCCCAGCTCAGTATAACAAGCGAGTTCGGTCAAAAATCCGTATTATTATCTTGATTAAGGCGTGATATGGTCGCTACCTGGAGAGAGAGAGAAGAAAACACTCGGCGTGCGCTCTTGCAAGAATGGATTGGTTATTATTTTATCTAATCAGGATGGCTCCCACTACTTTTTATCAAATCTTCCTTCAAACCATAAAAGGAAAGACTAGCTGGGATTAATTACACACTACAAGTTCGCCAATCTTTCAGCCAGGCCAGTGTCGGTACTTTGAGGGAGGTCCCCCGTGCTTTTGCACGAACCTAATTAATGTAAACCACGTTTTCCCAGAGGCGTAACCTCGTTGACACCTTTCTAGACACCTACTTGATCGGCTAATTGTAATGTGTAAAACTCTCCCAGGAGTAACTCTTACTCGCAGTGGGTATCGGGATCCAACTATCTCATAGAAGGTATGCAATCTCATTGCAAATTTCAACACTTGAAATTCCCGATAATATTTTGCCCCTAACCTCCTATGACCTTGACAAAGGCCAACAAACCATAGTATGCTAGTCAAGTTCAACCCGTCATTTCCTGATTGAATTAAACCCACCCGCACGGCCCTTGACAAAGGCCAACAAGGTTGCACGACTACCCTAACTCAATCTGCATCACATGCATAAGCAGATAAGCACCAGTCAGCTACCGCACACTACGCCTTGACAAAGGCCAACAAACGCAGCACGAATACTAACTACTACTTATCTGAAATGACAGAGGGCTACGATAGGTTTTTCTGAAAACCTATTGCGTAATGAACTTGATATCGTTGTAGAATCAAATGATTTTAAAATGGAGTGCTTTTGAGGCTTTTCTAGTTTTGCTAAAGGAGTCACTCCCGGTGAAGGGATCGTCGGTCCTTTCCTCGTCGAATGAGGTGCGGGATATATCACATATATCACTGTGCAAAGCAGAACTCTTAAAAGCAATCAAAAGACAAACCGAGGGGTGTAGCATCCGCCAGTTATTGCTAAAGGAGTCACTCCCGGTGAAGGGATCTCGGTCCTTTCCTTATCGAATAAGGTGCAGGATATATCATATATACCACTGTGCAAAGCAAGAACTGTAGCTACCTGTTTTATTTTGAAATTCGATTCTACAACATCTTAGGTTTCTTTTATTTCATCAATCATATTAATGAAGTCCCATCATTTAAGTACCTAAACATCACAGATAAATACGATGTACACTTATACCATCCGCATTCGCCTCGATGTCCCCTCATGCACCGTTAGGTTAGGTAACTAACGGCAGAGCGGGGCAGGGCTAGCGCGGGTGTAAAACATAAGTAACGTCTATATAATATATCATATATACTATATACTGTATCTATCACAGAACATCACATGATCACATCACAGATATCGCAGCAGAAGAAACATATGAAATATTGGATATACTAGGACGTCCGTGTTTTCAATACGAGCCAGTATAAAACATGGATTCCACGGTCACGATGAATAGCCAAACCCACACCCCTAGACCCCTACGAGAGCGGCAAGCAACCCTACCAATTCTAGAGTTAGGAGACCAGGACTCGACTCCTCGAGTTGGTCTCCCACTAGACTCCAGAACCCGGTTACTTGTGCCCTCCTCCTTGGGTCTATCCTAGTGCGGAAAAGTAAATAATATACAACAACGGTGACAACTTCCGCAACCTGGAAGTGCCCCAATAAAAGAATATTACATACAAGTTTTTTACATGAATGAAAATGAAAAAACACTCACCTCACATAAAAACCCCCGGCTATTCAAACACGACAATCCAATATAACATATCCAGCAACACATAACATCACATGTCATCAACGTAAGTAAATATGCGCATCCCAATTATCGTTGACATATTGCAACGAAACCGGCGATATCACATATTACACTTACGGTCACAGAAAAGAAAGTGTAAAACTACAACAGTTGGAATCCGCAACCACCTCAGACATCGCATGCCTGCCCAAATGAATTACTTAGACATCGCATGCCTAACAATTATAAACCCCGCATTTTAGTCTCATTATCGAAAACACTTTTCAATATCAAGTCGGGCAATTCAACAAGATTCCCGACATCCTGATCGAATGCTCGTCGCAAACTTCAGTAGGCGGCCGCACCCCCGACGCCATCGACGAAGTGCACCAAGGCGGAACACCGCTGCCGCGAGCACCCGAACGGATGCTTTCGGCGACGGGGTTCTCCTACAGTCACTTGGTCGGGGCTATGGAGTGAGGCTGTCTATTAAGTTTATCGGCGAGTATCCGCGTACGCTACGTGATTGCGACGGACTTTTGATCGCATCAAAATTCCGTGGCAACCGATCAAGTGAGACTAAAGTGCTACGTTTATAACATTCATTCAGTTATCTCATAACTTATTGTGAATTCCAATTATTGTATCACATTCCAGATAATTAGAAAATATTAAACTTTCCGATCGAACATTCAAACACCCAAGTTTTCCCGATACAGATCAACACATAAAACAAGTCTAAAAACATTCAGTTTGTGCCTCAGTACCAACGGTCTAGCCATAGAAGGGTCAAGCCAACGCCTCACATGTGGCACGCAGTACTGCCCCAAACCCGAAGGTTCAAAGGGCAGTTCAAGACGGTCACATAATCGAGTTAAGGTTTGTTGTCTTCTAGAGGGTCCATTGCGTTACTTGCACTACTTAGAACGTTGTTAAACAACGGAAAGATCCAACACTTGGAAATTTCCCGACAGGGGAAAAATTGGGTATTTATATCCGGTCGAACTTTTTAACATATTCAAAAAATTATCCGGAAAGCCAAATAGACAAAGTCTGATAAACCCGATCGAATCATCGAAGCTCCAAAACATCCCAGATTATTCAACTCTTGAATAAATATTAAAAACTCCCAGAAAATCCAACACCAGAAATGGGGAATTACTGTGCAAAAATTATGGGGCAATGTGACAATACGGCCGCGGAACCGCCGCATAAGCCTTGCTTCTGCCGCGGTTCCGCCGCACTTTAGAGGCATCTTTGGGTAATTTTTGCGCCGTAATTCTTATAATTCCCTGCTGAATTTTTTAAGAATTTTTAATCTGGAAAAAACAACTTTTTCAGAAAAAGTCCAGAGAGCATGAAAATTTTAGGGTTTCGGGTTCGTTCGGGTTTCAAACTTCGTCTACGCATCGCCTAAGGCTCTAGCTAGGCTCTGATACCACTTTAAGGGTTCCTAGGCACTCCCAAGAGGTCTCACAAGGCATCAACCATGCCGATTTCAAATTTTACGGGTGCCGAGAAACCCTAATACGGATCGTTAACTAGAAATCTAGGCGAAACAAACAACTAGTAAACAACTTTACTCTAAATGAACGGAAATACAACCTTTGTAGATCCGGTCCTCCACCTCCATAGCTCCGCAATGAAGTCTCCTCGCTGTCCAAATGGAAACCCGGGCTCTAGCGTCGGCTTCATCGGAGAAATGGGCGGGCAAGGTCGTCGGCTTCGTGCCGAAGATGATCTACGTCGAGGCATCGCAAGATCGAGCTCCCACTTCACCAAGTCATGAAACTTGTGAAGAAAACACCCTATACTACTTGGCAAGAGGTAGAAGATGAAGAAATAGGAGGTGGGTTCACTTTAGAATTGGATTTCTCACTCTTTTTCATCAATCACCATTGATGAAGTCAAGCTTTCTTCATTGAAGAAGATGAAGAAGAAGAAGAAAGAATATCATAAGTATTATCCAAAATGAATAATAAAATGAATACTTATCATATCCTAACCATGGTGAAGTGTAGAGAATCAACTAGGGTTAAGTGGAGTGGTTAGGGTTAAGCATGAGACAAAATGGTGACTTTGGTCAAATGTTCAAGAAGCTTCAACTAGAAAACAAATTAAGCCACCATTTTCCCTTTATGCTTATCATTTTCAAAATGAATAACTAAATAAGATAAATCAAAAAGAAAACAAAACCCTAACCATTCATATAACCATGGTTTAGTCTTTACACAAACCCAAGTTAGCATGCATCATCAAACATGATACAAACTTGTGTACAAAAGTATATCACATATACAATGTGCACAAACCAAGTGAGAAAATCCATTTAAAGTGAACCAATACTAGTTAGTGCAAAGTAATATATCAAATATATAATTATGCATTAAATCATTAAATCAACACTTGATTCAATGATCCGGTCATGTCGCACACAACCGACTAGTATTCAATGTATTGGCTTATCGAATCAATACTTGATTCGATAACTAGGTTATATCGCATACAACCAATCGATACATTCATCGCGAGAATGAAATACGGTATCACATATACGCATTATTCTCGGTCCCGCACATATCTCATATGCGCTCCTATTTCATTTCGCTTGAGCCAGGAAACCTCTGTGTAGGACTATAAAGACTCGTCAATACGCCGGCAGCAGGTGATGATCATATCAAACACCCACAAGCCGCAAGCGGTCTGCTAAACGTAACGGCCACCCGGGTATTGAGCGATCAGAAGATCGACGAGCAAGCCCGCTCACACTCCAGTGAATCCAACCAGTAACACTACCGTACAGTCCGGTCTCGTCGTCCGATATGTCGCATATCTTGCCTAGGGGTGGTAAACGTCAGACCCCAATAGCTCGATAAGTCGTGTCGATATGAGGTCTATAACTGTTCGAGAAACTACTGGTAACACTTACCAGTAAATCTCAGCAACCCTGGCCAGGGATTTCCTGTTATAGCCAATCGAACACAGCGCAACATCAACCCCCTATACCGGAAGAGACGAATCCCCTCCTATCGCTCATCGCCTCCATGTGACTCGGGACTGTACCCAAAAACCACCGTTTTGCACGCCCTCTTGGACGTGGTAAGATGGAAATCAAAGCACAGTGGGAACCACACTAGACTCTATGACGATCTCGGGTCAACGGACTACTCTGTACCAGTGTCACTAGAGAACTGCCATCTGACGTAAGGTATAATACCATCTGGGAGTTCTCGGCGAGTCCGTCCAGTGTACCCAGTCTCTACTGAGCACCCGTATATCATCTCTGATGTCAAACACCGATGGATATGGATCATCCATCGCCCATCTGTATGGGTCGAGAAGGTACACGCTAGTCTACTCTGGTATATCGATGCCCCATCTCGATACTCCCACGACTAGGGACTTTCAAGGATGTACTTATGGACTACCTTGTCCCCACTAGTATGATCCGCATCATAGTCCAGGTAGTCAAGTACACATCCTAAGGGCTTTACCAACATGTAACAGAGAGACAATTAGTATACACGTTAAGGTAAAGAGCAACCAGATAGCATACTATCATGTCGAGCAAGAAAGTCCTCCCTGTATATGTCCCAGCATCCACTACAATATACATCCTATGTATAGCAATGGCCTCTAGGGCATACATATAACTAACAGTTTTTCCTTATTTCTAAACCTTCGCGACACGCGTGATACGTGTGTGATTTGGGGTTTCTGCGTATCGCGACGCGTCAGGGTAGTTTCAGGCGCGTGATCTCACGTTTTAGAGTATCGCGCACACGCGCGATTGGTTTGCGACACGGGTTTCTTGTTAGACCATAATATCACGTTTTTGGTGAAATTGAGCTTATGTGTGATATATGTTATGTGATTCTAGGTTCGCAGGCGAGTGAGACGGACGCTGCGAAGAAGGGCAAGCAAGTCGTCGGCTACACTTAGCGCGACTTCGGTGAGTAGATTTAACATCTACGGGGATATCGCCCGCATGGCGTTATGCGTCAGGGCTGATAGGACCTTATTATTATATGTTGCATTTACCTCATGTACTGTCATTGCATATTGCATTCCCTGCTGTATGTATGCTTAGAATTGATAGAACACTGCACTATTACTAACGGTTCATGTTGCACGAGCACTGATCTGCACGCTACACACACACCGTTAGTAATTGCCATGACACACTCACTGTAGAACTGCCATGATTATATTGCTGTAGTTCGTTTCATATATGATTCGATATGACTTTCATGGAATTTGGGAGCCGCAGGATCTCTTTAAAAACGGAAACTAATTTTAAAAGCGGTTTTCCCTTATATACCTATATCATGGACTGATGTACGTAGCACATCGCATTGGATTTACTTCTTGGTGTTGAATTTTCATGTGATTTCTGGTTTTGAGGACCGTGGGATTTTTAAAGAAAAGATGCACTATTTGAAAACCCGGTTCCTCGTAATATGATATTTTGGTGTGTCCACCACGCGTTTTCTCGGTGCTGAGACGTGTGCTTGAAACCCGATTCGAGGAGATGGATGATCCGTTTGCGGGTTCGTGGTGGACCCGGTATGGTACCCCGGGGCGAGAACGGTTTTGCTGTGCAGTAGACGGTGAGCCCGGCGGAGGGACCACTACCTACCGGTGATTGGTTGGACCTGGCGGTTGTCCGGAGGATACCGACCAGAGTCGAGAGATGGATGCGGGATGATCCGTACTGCCGGGGCCGAGGGCCGATACCGCAGACGGAGCCCGTGGGCTGATCCGGACTGACGGAGCCCGATATATGAGGATTTGCGTGTCGATGCTGGACACGAGTATTTTTATGATGTTTTGGGTGCCGATGTTGGGCACTCGTGATTTCTCAGAGGTTTACAGGATTTGAGGGCCGATGGGTGTGCCGGCGCCTGAGTTATTTGGGATTTGGGTGCAGTTGTGGGCACCGATTGTTTTCCACGTTGATATTCCGTGTAGATGTTGTTTATCCCATGCTCAGCATTGATTACCATATATCTCATCCTGTAGTTATTTTACCTGATAGAGCATCTGCATGATTATTGCACATACTGCTTATCACGCATGGATATTATCTGCTGGCATTTATTAGAGTAGCGCAGTACGTGCATGCTCGCGATTACCTTTATATGTTATCTCTATTCACGAGTTGGCAACTCACTCCCGTTGTGCCACAGTGTTTGCAGGTTGCCCTCAGCATAGTCGCGGCAGGCTGTCTTTTGCATCTTTTGGCTACAGATACCACTACAGTTGCGGTGAGAGTTGTTTTGCTTTTAGGTGGGTTGTGGTATTCTGAGTACTTTTATTGTATCCCTTTTGTTTCTAGTACTCTCCATCTACCATTTATGTACTGGACTTAGATACTGTGTGAGGACGATGATGTATATTTTGTATTCTGGTGTCGAGCTCGTAGGAGCCGACTGTTTTTATATGCAGTTTCTATTCTGTGATGTCTACTTATTGCTTATTCTTCGCTACGGCGTCGTATAGTACTCTTATGATGTTGGTTTCCGCCGTTGGGCGTGATTGCTCCCGTTTAGGGATGTTTCATTTCATTACATTTCATTTCCCTTATATCCTGTTTTGTACCCGATCTCGGGGCTACTTTTACAAAGGAAATGCTGCCAAAATTATTCAAATGATTAAGTAACTTTAAAAGGAACTTATTGAATTATTTAAGGTTTTCTAAAAGCTTTAACTAAATGTTTTCAACACTCATTATTTTTAAATGGTTTTGATTTCTGGGTTCGGCTTACTTAGTCGCGTTACGCCTGTAGACGTAGCGTGGTTAAGTGCCGGTCACGAGTCGAAATACTCGGGTCGTGACAAAGTTGGTATCAGAGCGTAGGTTTTACCTTCGGAGTGTAGGATGACCCTGGTATGATGGAGTAGGTAGCTGCAGCAGGGTAGCGTAGCGTGTGTATGTCCGCGGCATACTCACGACACGGTACTCCGCCTAAGCGACCTTAGGACTTGCTGATTTAAATCCCTTCTTATATTCTTGTGATTCGATTCTTGCATTCTTATCGAATCCTAATTTTCTTTCAGCCATTATGCCGCCAAAGACTACGAGGGCGCAGAGAGCGGCCGCGAGGGCCGAGATTCGAGTTGACTCGTCCGAGACGAGGACTGATCCGGGCAGTACACCGGTTGTACCCGAGCAGGCTGTTCCTGCCGTGACAGATCAGATCGCCACGCTAGGGGCTGGTATGCAGGAGATGCGCCAGATGGTGGGATCTAGCATGCAGGAGATGCGCCAGATGATAGGATCGCTAGTTGAGACGCTTCGAGCGCAGCGACCAGAGGTAGCTCCACCCGTTCCAGAGACCGCGATGGTACCTACCGCACAGCCAGTTGCCCCTGCAGCCACGGAGATGATTACAGTATCGCTATCAGAGTTCATGAGGCTGAAGCCTCCGGTCTTCACAGGCACCGATACAGCCGAGGACCCACAGTCTTTCATCGACAGGATGGCCCGGATATGCCGTTCCCTCAGATGCGCAGATACGAGATGGGTTGAGTTCGCGAGCTTTCGTCTGGAAGGTCTTGCGCAGAAGTGGTGTGATTCGGTTGAGAAGGGCAGAGCAGCAGGTCTTCCTCCTATGACCTGGACGGAGTTTGTGACAGTATTTCTAGCCCGTTTCCTTCCCCAGAGTGTTAGGGATGCCCGAGCATGCAGATTTGAGTCCTTGCGCCAGACGCCAGGGATGACAGTGGCAGAGTATGACGTGCTGTTTACAGAGCTAGCAGTCCATGCCCCATATTCAGTGGCTACCGAGGAGTTGCGAGTCAAGAGATTTGTTCGAGGCTTGCTTACACCACTGTTCCTCGCGATCAGCGCGCAGCACTACGAGACCTATGCAGCAGCTGTAGATGCAGCCCTAGTGGTCGAGGAGCACCTTGCTGAGACTTCGGTAGTTCCAGAGCCGAAGAGAGTTCGTACCAGTATATCCGCACGGAGGCACTCATTCAGACGCCGCGACAGGTATCGTTCTGGTACGAGGGGTAGCAGAGATTCGGGACGAGACCAGATGTTTAGTTCGTATCCCCAGGAGAGTCAGCAGTCACCGCGGGGTTGCTTTAGGTGCGGCAGTCTACTTCACCTCGTTAGAGATTGTCCTGAGATACACCGGAGGGAGGCGACAGCACCGCATGTTACCTTACCACCTTCACCACCCCAGAGGGCGTTGCCTATTGTACCTACCGTTGCTCCGCGCCAGACTCATACACAGCGAGGTCGTGGGCGTGGAGGAGTTGCTCAGAGAGGACGAGATGACTGAGGCAGAGGGCAGTCAGTCGCAGGTGGTGGACAGGCGCGGGTTTTTGCTTTGACGCATCAGGACACGCAGGCGTCTAATGCGGTGGTTTCAGGTATCCTTCATGTATGTACAGTTGATGCACACGTATTGTTTGATCCCGGATCCACGCACTCGTACGTATCCACACACTTTGTGCCGCGTTTGGGTAGAGAGTCTGGTGTACTTGATCAGCCGCTTGTTGTGACCACTCCTGTGGGAGAGTCGTTTGTTGCTAGGCACGTGTTCCGATCCTGTACCGTCTGTATTGGCAAGAGGGAGTTGCCTGTCGACTTGATCCTTCTTGAGATGTTGGACTTCGACGTTCTTTTGGGCATAGATTGGTTAGCCACGTGCTATGCTTCTGTGGACTGCCGTGAGAAGATAGTTAGATTCTGCTTTCCCGGCGAGTCGGTTTTTGTTGTGTTGGGGGACCGTGGTGCCGCCCCTCACAGTGTGATTTCGTCTTTTCGCGCTGGACAGCTTTTGAGGAAGGGATGTCAGGGATTTCTCGCCTATGTTTGCGATGCCAGTGCTACATAGGTTCCATTGGATCAGGTTCTGGTTGTTAGCGAGTTCCCTGATGTGTTCCCTGACGAGCTTCCTGGGCTACCGCCCGAGCGCGACATTTCTTTCTGTATTGATTTGGTTCCTGGCACGGGGCCTGTTTCCATACCGCCTTATCGGATGGCCCCGGCGGAACTTCGAGAGTTGAAGGGTCAGTTGCAAGATTTGCTGGATAAGGGACTTATTCGACCCAGTGTTTCTCCTTGGGGTGCTCCAGTCCTGTTCGTCAAGAAGAAGGACGGCAGTTTGCGTCTGTGTATCGACTACCGGCAGCTGAACAGGGTGACAGTGCGGAACAGGTATCCTTTGCCGCGCATCGACGATTTGTTCGACCAGCTTCAGGGGGCAGGGTACTTTTCGAGGATCGATTTACGATCGGGCTATCATCAGCTGCGGGTTCGACAGGAGGACATTCCCAGGACAGCTTTCCGTACGCGCTACGGCCATTATGAGTTTTTGGTGATGTCGTTCGGACTCACCAATGCGCCAGCAGCATTCATGGACTTGATGAACCGTATTTTCCGGCCATATTTGGATCTGTTTATTATAGTGTTCATTGACGATATCTTGGTGTATTCCCGGAGTAGTGAGGAGCACGAGCAGCACCTGCGGATTACACTGCAGACTTTGAGGGAGCACCAGCTTTATGCGAAATTCTCCAAGTGTGCTTTTTGGCTGGACCGCGTAGACTTCTTGGGGCATGTGATTTCACGAGACGGTATATGTGTAGACCCGAGGAAGATCGAGGTCGTTCAGCGTTGGCCCAGACCCACATCGGTTACGGAGATTCGCAGCTTTTTAGGGTTGGCCGGTTACTACAGGAGATTTGTGCAGGACTTCTCCAGTATTGCTACCCTTTTGACCGGGTTGACCCGGAAGGGAGTCCCTTTCGATTGGACGGAGGAGTGAGAGCACAGTTTTCAGCAGTTGCGGACTCAGCTGACGACGGCACCGGTGTTATCATTACCTTCAGGCTCAGGCGGGTTTGTGGTCTATTGTGATGCCTCTCGAGTGGGGCTAGGGTGCGTTTTGATGCAGCACGACAGGGTGATCGCGTATGCTTCCCGACAATTGAAGAAACATGAACAAAACTACCCCACTCATGACTTGGAGATGGCTGCAGTGGTCTTTGCACTTAAGATCTGGCGACATTACCTATACGGCGAGTCGTGCCAGATATTCACGGATCACAAGAGTCTAAAATATATATTTCAGCAGCGGGACCTGAACCTTAGACAGCGCCGATGGATGGAGTTAGTGAAGGATTACGACTGCGAGATCTTGTACCACCCGAGCAAGGCAAATGTAGTGGCGGATGCGTTGAGCAGGAGGCCCGGGGGTAGTCTATCTTATTTGAGCACGGTACGGGGACAGTCGTCGGCAGATTGGCAGATACTATGCGACAGCCGAGTACAGTTCGAGTTCACGCCGATTGGAGGACAGATCACGCATGTTCGTGCACGCCCACAGTTACTTGACCGCATACATGAGGCACAGCGCAGTGATGACCGATGTTCGGAGATCATGGCACAGATTGGACAGGGCAGATTTTCTGAGTTCGTGATCGATGATCAGGGGGTACTACGATTTGGAGTTAGACTGTGCGTACCAGATGCTAAGGGACTGCGGCGTGAGATTCTTGAGGAGGCACATCGATCGGTGTACAATGTCCATCCCGGTTCCACCAAGATGTATCATGATATGAGAGATGTTTATTGGTGGGACGGAATGAAGAGGGACATCGCAGATTTCGTGTCGAGATGCCTGACTTGTCAGCAAGTCAATGCTGAGCACCAGAGGCCCGCGGGAGAGCTACAGCCGTTACCCATTCCGGAGTGGAAATGGGAGCAGATTTCGATGGATTTCATTGTGGGTCTACCCAGGACTAGTCGAGGGTATGACTCCATCTGGGTGATCGTGGATCGTTTGACAAAGACGGCTCACTTCCTACCAGTGAAGACGACTTTCGGATTTACTCAGTATGCCCAGATCTACATCGACGAGATTGTGCGACTACACGGAGTCCCGACATGTATTGTGTCCGACAGAGGCACCCAGTTTACCAGCCGATTATGGCAGCAGCTTCAGGAGGCTTTGGGCACTCGCTTGAGTTTCAGTACAGCATTTCATCCGCAGACCGACGGACAGTCAGAGCGGACGATTCAGACTCTCGAGGACATGCTCAGAGCGTGTGTATTAGATTTCGGAGGTAGCTGGGATCATCATTTACCCTTGGTAGAGTTCTCCTACAATAACAGCTACCAGGAGACCATTCAGATGGCACCGTTTGAGGCTCTCTATGGGAGGAGATGCAGATCGCCCGCCTGTTGGACAGAGCTCAGTGAGGGCAGTATCTTAGGGCCACAGATTGTTGAGGAGACGACCGCGAAGATCCAGTTGATTCGCGATAGGATGAGAGCAGCGCAGAGTAGGCAGAGATCTTATGCGGACCGTCGGCAGCGCAGGCTTGAGTTTTCTGTTGGCGACCATGTTTTCTTGAGGGTCTCCCCTATGAAAGGTGTGATGAGGTTTGGGAAGAAGGGGAAGCTCAGTCCCAGATATGTGGGCCCCTTCGAGATCCTCGAGCGTGTTGGTGCAGTAGCATACCGATTAGCCCTTCCGCCCAGCTTTCCAGATGTGCACCCCGTATTTCACGTTTCGATGCTCCGTAGATATCTTCATGATCCTTCGCATGCGATTCAGCACCCGACGATCCAGCTTGAGCGCAACCTTTCCTATGCAGAGCAGCCGGTGATGATCTTGGATCGACAAGTGAAGAAATTGAGATCGAAGGACATTTCATCAGTTAAGGTACTTTGGCGTGGTCAGAACCGTGAGGAGGTCACTTGGGAGATCGAAAGCGAGATGATGAAGACGTATCCCCATCTTTTCAAAGGTACGTGTAGTTAGATTTTTGAAATTCGGGGACGAATTTCTTTAAGGGGGAGAGATTGTAACACCTTAAGATGTGTTAGTGACTAATTATATTTAAATAAAGGGTTTTTAATGAAAAGTTTACCAAATTGTGTTTCAAATATTTTTCCTAATTTAATAAATATTTTTCTAAAATTTTCCTAGGCTTGCACACACATGTGCATGTAAACTAGGGTTTTTTAATGAGTTATTACCATGATTAGTGACCATGGTGGGTTAATCTTGAGGATTAAGTCTTTTGGGTTTTTAATTAAGTTTAATTAGTTAAGTAATAGTTACTTTTATTTGAAATTTGTTAAGGGTGTTGACTTGGTGAGAGAGAGAGAGAGAGAGTGCATCATGGCTCAAGCCATGCTTGCAATTAATGAAGAGAGAGAGTGAGGGGTTGACATTGGGGTGATGATTTCCTCTCAATTGCTTTGTTTTCTTTCTCTCAAACCTCACTCTCACACACACACACACACTTACCTCTACACCAGCAGCTGAAGCAAGCAACAGAGAAGCACAGCAGCAGCATCAGTGAGCAGCAGCAGCAGAAAGCAACAGCAACAGCAGCAACAGAGACTTCACAGCAGCAGCAGCAAGCATCAACTTCGACAGCAGCTCCTTCCCTTCACTTCATCTTCTTCCTCCAGCTCCCTAGGGTCGATTGTGAGGTATATTTCCTAAGCTTACTCCCTAGTTTGCTTGGTTAGAGTAGTTTTGCTTCGGTTAGTGGTTTTTGATGCGTTTTAGTGCGATATGAGGTGTTTAGTGTGAACCTTGGCCAAGTGATGTGTGTTTTGGTTTCAGTAGGTTGATAGAGTGTTGTTAAGGCCATATTAACCTAGCTTTAACCCCGATTGCTCTGATAAACCACCAGATCCCTATTTGAAGTATTTCGTCGTTTTAAAGCAAAACTGAGTTTTCTGGAAACTGCTATTGATCCGGTGAGTTCATAATAAAATTGAGGAGACTGCAGTGTAGTGGCTAGGTACTGATACCCCAGGTAGAACCCGACCCCCAAACTCCATACCGTGGCCGCCAATTTCTTCGTTCTGGCCGCAATTTGCGGCCAGATGGGTAGGGTTTGGGTTGGGGTTTGGTCCTATAGGTGTCTGCTAATGTGTGGAGTGTTGTGATATATGTATTTTTGTAAGTTAAGTTCTGTATAAAAATCTGGGACTAAATACCTGTTTTTCCGTATTTCTAAACCTTCGCGACACGTGTGATACGTGTGTGATTTGGGGTTTCTGCGTATCGCGACGCGTCAGGGTAGTTTCAGGCGCGTGATCTCACGTTTTAGCGTATCGCGCTCACGCGCGATTGGTTTGCGACACGGGTTTCTTGTTGGACCATAATATCACGTTTTTGGTGAAATTGAGCTTATGTGTGATATATGTTATGTGATTCTAGGTTCGCAGGCGAGTGAGACGGACGCTGCGAAGAAGGGTAAGCAAGTCGTCGGCTACACTTAGCGCGAGACTTCGGTGAGTAGATTTAACATTTACGGGGATATCGCCCGCATGGCGTTATGCATCAGGGCTGATAGGACCTTATTATTATATGTTGCATTTACCTCATGTACTGTCATTGCATATTGCATTCCCTGCTGTATGTATGCTTAGAATTGATAGAACACCGCACTATTACTAACGGTTCATGTTGCACGAGCACTGATCTGCATGCTACACACACACCGTTAGTAATTTCCATGACACACTCACTGTAGAACTGCCATGATTATATTGCTGTAGTTCGTTTCATACATGATTCGATATGACTTTCATGGAATTTGGGAGCCGCAGGATCTCTTTAAAAACGGAAACTAATTTTAAAAGCGGTTTTCCCTTATATACCTATATCATGGACTGATGTACATAGCACATCGCATTGGATTTACTTCTTGGTGTTGGATTTTCATGTGATTTCTGGTTTTGAGGACCGTGGGATTTTTAAAGAAAAGATGCACTATTTGAAAACCCGGTTCCTCGTGATATGATATTTTGGTGCGTCCACCACGTGTTTTCTCGGTGCTGAGACGTGTGCTTGAAACCCGATTCGAGGAGATGGATGATCCGTTTGCGGGTTCGTGGTGGACCCGGTATGGTACCCCGGGGCGAGAACGGTTTCGCTGTGCAGTAGACGGTGAGCCCGGCGAAGGGACCACTACCTACCGGTGATTGGTTGGACCTGGCGGTTGTCCGGAGGATACCGACCAGAGTCGAGAGATGGATGCGGGATGATCCGTACTGCCGGGGCCGAGGGCTGATACCGCAGACGGAGCCCGTGGGCTGATCCGGACTGACGGAGCCCGATATATGAGGATTTGCGTGTCGATGCTGGACACGAGTATTTTTATGATGTTTTGGGTGCCGATGTTGGGCACTCGTGATTTCTCAGAGGTTTACAGGATTTGAGGGCCGATGGGTGTGCCGGCGCCTGAGTTATTTGGGATTTGGGTGCAGTTGTGGGCATCGATTGTTTTCCACGTTGATATTCCGTGTAGATGTTGTTTATCCCATGCTCAGCATTGATTACCATATATCTCATCCTGTAGTTATTTTACCTGATAGAGCATCTGCATGATTATTGCACATACTGCTTATCACGCATGGATATTATCTGCTGGCATTTATTAGAGTAGCGCAGTACGTGCATGCTCGCGATTACCTTTATATGTTATCTCTATTCACGAGTTGGCAACTCACCCCCGTTGTGCCACAGTGTTTGCAGGTTGCCCTCAGCATAGTCGCGGCAGGCTGTCTTTTGCATCTTTTGGCTACAGATACCACTACAGTTGCGGTGAGAGCTGTTTTGCTTTTAGGTGGGTTGTGGTATTCTGAGTACTTTTATTGTATCCCTTTTGTATCTAGTACTCTCCATCTACCATTTATGTACTGGACTTAGATACTGTGTGAGGACGATGATGTATATTTTGTATTCTGGTGTCGAGCTCGTAGGAGCCGACTGTTTTTATATGCAGTTTCTATTCTGTGATGTCTACTTATTGCTTATTCTTCGCTACGGCGTCGTATATTACTCTTGTGATGTTGGTTTCCGCCGTTGGGCGTGATTGCTCCCGTTTAGGGATGTTTCATTTCATTACATTTCATTTCACTTATATCTTGTTTTGTACCCGATCTCGGGGCTACTTTTACAAAGGAAATGCTGCCAAAATTATTCAAATGATTAAGTAACTTTAAAAGGAACTTATTGAATTATTTAAGGTTTTCTAAAAGCTTTAACTAAATGTTTTCAACACTCACTATTTTTAAATGGTTTTGATTTCTGGGTTCGGCTTACTTAGTCGCGTTACGCCTGTAGACGTAGCGTGGTTAAGTGCCGGTCACGAGTCGAAATACTCGGGTCGTGACAATTACATAGTCGTAATGAATAGCCAACCCCACCCTAGACCCTTACGGGTACGGCAAACTACCCGTCAAGTACCCGAAGTGAAGCGGTCTCCCTCAACGACGTGAGTAGGCCACTAAGCACTTCAAAGTACCCGGTAGTTTGTGCACCCCACCTTGGGTCTATCCTAGGAGCAGAAAATAGTAAATGAAATAATACAACGGTGGCTACAAGCTCAACCCGGATGTGCCCCGCAAAAGAATATTACAACAAATTACAATTTACATTTAAATGAAAGAAACACTCGTCTCACATCCCCGGCTATCCATTCACGACAATCCAATAAGTTCATATCCACAAGCATAAAGTAACCATTACAGAAATGTGCAACCCCCTCCTAACCGACATACTAGCAATTAGTGGAGGTTTACGAACACATTAAACACAACACAGATATAATCCAGTTAGCTAAAGTTCTTAGAATTTCGATCAAGCACCACATATGAATCTACTCTAAAAAAATTCCCTGTACACAAAAGAACCTGAGTAGAAACAAAACATCCCAGAAAACACAACATCAACACAGAAGAATAACTGAGCAAATTTGGGTTGACTCGGTGTCAACTCGGCCGCGGGTCCGCGACGGATCGCTTGGATCGGCCGCGGTTCCACGGCGGTTTGGACGAGTCACAATTCCAAATTTCTTCACAATTCTTTAAAAACCCTGCTTGTATTTTTAAGGTCCCTGAAAAAATTTTAGACCGCAATTTAAAATCGGTAGAAACTTGGTGAAAATGTCATTTTTTCAGGATTAAATTGCGATCGAATTTCTAAAGACTTTGCTAACATGTTAGTTATGGTTTAGCTAGGCTCTGATACCACTGTAAGTCAACGTTACATACCCCACAAGATGCGGGGAGGCGGAATAGGTAAAACAATCATTTTGTTCAAAGTAACATTGACTATCAAACGGATCTTTGCTAAAACCTAACTAACAAACAATCTATAAGTAGTTAACTACTATGATAGATGATTATACCTCAAGATACTAGTCCTTCTTGTTCTTGTTGTTCACCTCCTCGTCGGCCTCCTCGATGTAATAGAAGATCCACCCGAGAGTTCCTTCTTCAAGCTTTAACCTCTAACTTGAGGTAACTAAATGGCTAGGATTGCTAATCCAAGTGACCTAGAGGATATAGAGATAGATTAAGGATCTATTAGTCTTGCTAACCTTAGGGTTCTTAACACATGAGAGGATTAGGGTTAGGATGAAGAAGATGAGAACTTGAGGAGAGAGAATGTGTATGTGATAATGAATTGAACTTGAGTCATTTGGATAATATCATGAAGCATGAAAATATCTAAGCAATAAATTATCAACCATGCTTCATGATTGGTATAGATTTCTTGTTTGTGTAAATCGAACAAAGCGAATGAGTTTCTTTGTGTCGGTAATTAGAAAATGTATAGAATCACAATCAAAGAATTATTTTTGACCGCAATCAAACTACGGTGTCAATTGTAGTTCATGAATGAGTGCGGATCGTCCACAGGGATTGCACGATTCGTTTGTATTATGATATGCTTGAATTGAAAAGTTAAGCTAAGATAAACGAAAACATGATTCAAGAATTTTGATTTTCAAGTGTCACTATTCTATTCAAGAATCAAGAAAATGATAAACAATCAAGAATCGGTGTATCGATGATATTTCCAATCAACGGTCAAGAATCTAAAAGAGGCTCGTAGGAATCGATCGAATCTATAGACGTGATGTAATTTCAAGATTTCGTGTTCTTGTCCTTCGAAAGATTGATACTAGATCGATGATCATCGACGAGAGTTAGGGGTTTCTTGATGAAACTAGGGTTTCATCTTTTAACCCTTGTTCTTTCGTCGATATCATTCCTTTTCTAGCCTCTACCAAATTCAAGAAACGATCGTAACTCCCCAATTTCGAACGATATCAATCAAGAAAGCATCGAAACAAAATGGGTCATCGTTTCTTGAACTTGCTAGGGTTTTCAAAACACGTAGGACTCAAGAATCGATTAAAGCTATGTTACATCATCATTCTATTGACCGTCTCGACTCCTCGACGAGCGGAGTTTTATTCACACATCACCACACAGAAAATATTTACGAATTGTAAAGATATCATGATGCAGAATTTAAAGAAAACAAGATAAAAGAATATCACCTTTATTTATCTCAACAATTTTGATTATATTCGCTTCAAGAACTACAAGAGGAAGAATCTAAATTGTTGATCGGGCGTCGCTCGGCTTCGTGAGTCGTGGATCGGCTCGGATCGCTTGCTCCGTTGAAGATCGGCTTCGCTCATAAAGGTTGTAGGGCTACTTGCTTAATGGGTACTCAGGATCTTGATTTTGATTGGAATTAGGGTTTCACACAAGCCCTCTCACTAGACTTGTGGAGGAAGGAGATGAAGAAGGAGATTGGCTAAAAAAATGAACTAAAATGAATCACACAAGTAATGGTTTGATTCTATCTATCTCCACATGATATCTCACCCTAGGTTTAGGCTTCTATTTATAGACTTCCCAAACCCTAGGTTTAGGTTTGAAATGGTAGTTCCCTCCAAAAGTTTGTTGAGTCTTCTAGAAGGTAGTTTGTTAGGAGCTAGCTTAGGGTTTAAGCTAGGTTTAATTAGGCTTGGAAACCCTAGTTTGCTGATCCGGCAGAAACCTCTGGAGTCTTCTAGAACTTGTTGTATCTTTTTGAAGTCTTTAAGCTTGCACAGGAGTTATGGTACAAAATTGGAGTGATGATCTCTCAAGGCCGCCGCGGAACCGCGGCACAAGCTGGCTTAGGCCGCGGTTCCGCGGCCAAGTAGGTTCCTTGTGGCTTGGTTCTTCTGGTGTTGTCTTGGCATGCTATTTGGAGCTTAATTTGATATGTTGAATTTTACTTTGCCTTTTGGATTGGTACCAGAACTGTAATCATTGAGTTGGTGTAATATTTGATCGGTACCGTATAAACTTTGGCCTTTCTTCTGGATTTTCCTGCACAGATCTCAAAACAAGTGTTGCGCAATATACGGATGATGCGATGCCATGAATTGTGGTCAATTTCCTTTATAGTGTCGGTTTTAGAGTCTAATACATGTAATCTGATATTTTGCGATAGTTTTGCTAATATGTAGAATATGAATGCCGAACACTTCTATATGAATGCAAATGATGAGGAAATTGCCGGTAAAAATATACAATATTTTCGACTAATCAAATTCCCCCAAACTTAATTTCGATCGTCTCGAGCGAATGTTTTATTAAAAAGAGAAGGAGAAAATAAAGAGAGAGAAAAACTAACTAGCACACTTTCGTAGGCAACACGATTGCACTGAGCACGTGCAACAAGCCTTTAAACCTCTAGGTGTCCCTAGTAGGAGGAGTGTTGTCTCCTGAGGGTTTTTAGCGGATTGCACCCACAAAATCCAATAATAAAAGAAAGATCATGAATATTACATTTAAAGAAAAGAATCGTAAAAGAAAAGCTTAGAAAATTAGGGTTTTCAACTAAGCTAGCTTTTCGGTTGTCATGAGCCCTATCTCAATGGTCATGAAAAGATGTTAGAAATCACGTCCTCCCTCAATAACACATCGTCTTATTCTTCATTCCTATCTTTCATCCAAACATCGATCATATAACCCTTCGTGTGTGTAAACACATCCCTACACCCGGAGAATTCAATTCAAGCTATCATACTCTTGTCCATCAGCCTCAGTACTTTTTGATTAATGAATACTTAGATGAGATTGCTCACACACTTTCATGCGACCGTTAATACTTCTTGAGGTACTAACCGACCGATTACTCCTGTGCTTGCTTACATGGTGTATTTTCCTCGTCTTGCACCACCTCAGGCATAGCAGTGACTCCCAGACCAGTTGGCCTTAGGGCACTAGGTGAAGAAGCACCCTCGCTATATATTTTTTATTGCCTTTGGTGATAACAAGACCAGTGTCCATTTTTCTCACCATTTTATATTTTCTTCATTTTTTTATTTCCTTCATACTTTTGGCTTAAAGACAAGAGCATTTCAAGGTATCCTCTACTATCCCAGGCTTTAAGACGTGTGTAAGTGCGAATAGCAGGGTTGCAACGTTCAAAATGTTTGGCTTCCAGAATAGAAACTATTTTTCAGACTTATTTTTATCCTCAGATTAGAGACGTCTTTCATCTTACTAACCCTTGGGACAACGGCTCATAACTACTTATTACTAGTTCGTATAAGAAAACTTCTAATTTTCTTAGTTTTCTTAAATTTTTCTAATCTCATAAATGTAATTTTTCACTATCTAAACTTTCATTATCTTATTTATATACAAAAAGTGTAAATATTAAAATTATTTTTATACTTGAAAATTTTTAAATTTTTATTGGTTTTGAAAAATTTTCAATTTTTATAGATTTTTTTAAAAAAATGTTTTGTGCTTATGCAGATGATATGCAAATGATGCAAAAATAAGCACAAACCTCCTCCAAACTTGTTTTCAACAGTGTCCTCACTGTTGCCAACAGCTGTATCTGAAAAACCTGTAAGTCTGGGAGGAATTATTAGTGGGGGCAAAATATATAAGTGAAGAACTTCCCCCAAACTTATTCTATTCATTCACCTCCATTCAAAAGATGATGCAGTGATATACTGGATATGAAGGTGAGACGGAGGAATTTTAATCCAACTAAACTGGCTCTTGTAAGAACAAGAGCTCCTCCGTGGGGTCAGTGGAAAAATACGGCTTTAATCTATGTCCATTTACTTTGAAAACAGTGCCGTTTTTAACATTTTCAACTTCTACTGCCCCGTGCGGGTATACAGACCGCACAACAAAAGGTCCCTTCCAACGAGATCGGAGCTTACCCGCGTGAAGGTGTAATCGTGAATCATAAAGAAGGACTTGTTGACCAGGTGAAAATGTTTTTCTCAAAATATTTTTATCGTGAAAAACCTTAGTCCTATTCTTTGTGATTACAGCGTTATCATAAGCTTCATCGCGGAGTTCGCTTAGCTCGTTAAGTTGCAGCTTCCGAAAGTTGCAAGCAAGGTTTAAATCAAAATTTATCTCTTTAATAGCCCACAATGCTTTATGTTCTATCTCGACGGGTAAATGACATGCTTTCCCAAACACTATCCTATATGGAGACATCCCTAGATCGGTCTTATATGCAGTTCGGAATGCCCAAAGAGCATCCGTCAGTTTGGTCGACCAGTCTTTTCTATTTTTAGCAACAGTTTTCTCCAGGATAAGTTTGATTTGTCTGTTTGAGATTTCAGCCTGCCCGCTTGTTTGGGGGTGATAGGGTGTAGAAAGTCGGTGGTTGATTGAGTATTTCCGCATCAGAGTCTCGAAAGACCTGTTGCAGAAGTGTGTCCCATTATCGCTAATAATAGCGCGTGGGTGTCCAAATCGCGAGAAGATATTCTCTTTTAAGAACTTAATGACAACTTTCTTGTCATTAGTGCGACATGGAATGGCTTCTACCCACTTTGAGACATAATCAACCGCCAGCAGTATGTACAAATTCCCAAAGGAGTTGGGAAAAGGACCCATAAAATCTATGCCCCAAACATCGAACATTTCAACAACCAAGATGGGTTGCTGAGGCATTTCATTCCTCTGGGAGATTCTACCCGTATACTGACACTGTGTACAGGTTTTGCAATGCTCAAATGCGTCCTTGAATAAGGTCGGCCAATAAAATCCACATTACAAAACCTTTTCCACTGTCTTTCTAGGACCAAAGTGACCCCCACAGGCTTGATCATGACAAAAAGAAAGAACACTCTTGAACTCTTCATTCGGGACACATCGGCGAATGATCTGATCAGGACAATATTTAAACAAATAGGGTTCGTCCCAGTAAAAGTGTTTTACTTGGGATAGAAAGCAGTATTTGTCCTGTTTCGACCACTCGCTGGGTATCAATCCCGTGGCATGATAGTTCACAATATCCCTGAACCATGGTTCATCGGATACGCTCAAGAGTTGCTCGTCAGGAAACGAGTCGTTGATCGGCAGGGTCACAGGGGAAGAAATGATGCGTGAAAGATGATCGGCTACTACGTTTTCGCATCCTTTCTTATCTTTGATAACAAGATCAAATTCTTGTAACAGTAGGATCTAACGTATTAGTCGACCTTTTGCATCTTTCTTCGCCAGAAGATGTTTTAAAGCGGAATGGTCAGTATACACAACTATAGGTGAGCCAATTAAGTAAGGCCTGAATTTTTCTAATGCAAATACAACCGCTAAGAGTTCTTTTTCTGTGGTTGTATAATTGATTTGCGCATCATTCAGGGTCTTACTAGCATAGTAAATCACGTGTGGCATCTTTTCAATGTGTTGTCCTAGGACTGCACCTACTGCAAAATCAGATGCGTCACACATCAGCTCAAAGGGGTAGTCCCAGTTTGGTGATGATAAAACGGGGGCTGTGGTGAGTGAGTGTTTAAGTGAGTCGAAAGCTGTCTCGCAATCCGAGTCAAAATGGAAGATTGTATCCTTGGCCAGGAGTAAAGTTAAAGGTCTAGCAATTTTGCTAAAGTCCTTTATGAATCTCCTATAAAAGCCCGCATGGCCAAGGAAAGAGCGAATATCTTTGACGCTTTTGGGATGAAGGAGGTTTTGAATGACATCTATCTTAGCTCTGTCAACCTCAATGCCTTTCTGTGAAATGACATGTCCAAGAACAATTCCTTCTTGGACCATAAAATGGCATTTTTCCCAGTTCAAAGTCAAGTTCTTCTCTTTGCAACGAGTAAGAACAGCGTCAAGATTCGCTAGGCAATCGGAAAAAGAGTCTCCAAAAATTGAGAAGTCGTCCATAAAGATCTCCAGGAAATTCTCTACCATATCAGAGAATATCCCCATCATACACCGCTGAAAGGTAGCGGGAGCATTGCATAACCCGAAGGGCATGCGACTGTAAGCAAAGGTACCAAAAGGACAAGTAAAAGTGGTTTTATCTTGATCCTTTTTGGCGATGGGGACCTGATTGTAGCCTGAGTATCCGTCCATAAAACAATAATACTCTCGTCCCGCTAAGCGTTCCAGCATTTGATCAATGAATGGTAGAGGAAAATGGTCTTTCCTTGTGGCAGCGTTGAGTTTTCTATAATCGATACATACACGCCACCCAGTTTAGGTGCATGTCTGAATCAACTCATTCGCCTCATTGGTTATAACTGTGATGCCGGATTTCTTAGGAACGACATGTATAGGACTCACCCATTGGCTATCGGAGATGTGGTATATAATACCATTATCTAAGCATTTGACGATCTCTTTCATGACCGCTTCCTTCATGACGGGATTCAACCGTCTCTGTGGTTCTCGGGTTGGTCTGGCATCATCCATCACATGTATATGATGTTCAACTATCAAGGGACTAAGCCCTTTGATGTCCGCCATACTCCAACCAAACGCCTCTTTGTTAGATCTCAATACCGATAAAAGTGCATTCTCTTGCTCTACTGCTAGAGAAGCGGAAATTATAACCGGTAAAGACTCCTTCTCACCTAAATAAGCATATTTCAGATGAGAGGGTAAAATTTTTAGATCTAATTCAGGCGGAGAAATGATAGAAGGAGGGATCATTGAATGATTTTTGGATTTACAAAGAAGCTCAGAGCCTGTGAAAGATACAGACTCGGGTGGAGAAAAGTCAGAAGTGCAGGACTCAAGTGTAGGTAAAGTGTCCTCACTAAGATCTTGTGTAAAGTCAAACAGAGATGTGGTAATGTCATCGAGATCAGTAAAGCAAAGTTCCTCAGCTCCACAACTATCGGGAGCGATCTCATGGACAGAGCACACATCTAAAATATGAGCAGAGGGTTCTGATGGCTGACTTCCAACTTTGTAGATATTGAGTTCAATGGTCATATTTCCAAATGATAAGTTCATTGAACCGTTTCTACAGTTTATAACAGCGTTGGAAGTGGCAAGAAAAGGACGACCTAGAATCACCGGAATTTGGCCCCGGGGGTTTGCTACAGGATGTGTGTCGAGCATAAAGAAGTCTACAGGGAAAACAAATTCCCCGACCTTTATCAACGCATCCTCTAATTCACCCCTTGGTTTGGTGATAGATCGGTCTACCATCTGGAGAGTGCAGTGAGCAGGTTTCAGCTCTCCAATCCCTAGTTGCTCATAGACAGAATAAGGGAGCAGGTTAACACTTGCGCCAAGGTCTAAAAGAGCACGATTTATGTTTTTACCCCCAATAGAAATCGATATTGTAGGACATCCTGGGTCCTTTCGTTTCTTTGGTAGCTGGGCAATAAAAGCAGTGCTGATATTATTAGACATAAAGACCTTCTTCGGCACTTGAGTCTTCCTCTTCCTAGTGCACAAGTCCTTAAGAATTTTCGCATAAGAGGGGACTTGTTGAATCGTATCTAGGAGAGGGATATTGATGTTAACCTGTTTGAACATTTCTATAATTTTCTCTATATGAGGACTCGTTCTGTTACCCCTTAACCGGTTCAGGTAAGGAGCTTTCGCAATAAGCGCAGGGTCCATCATAGGAGAAGGAAGAGGGGGTAGACGAGGTCCCAAAAGAGGTGTGGGGACCGTCTGTGGAGAACTATAAGGGTTGGGAGAAGGTGTCGAGCCTAAAGGGAACTGAAGAATAGGCTCTCGAGAAGATGGTGTGGTAGAAGAAGAAGAAGGATCAGAAGGAGAAGTGTGTGTGTGTGGAAAGGTCTCAGCCGGGGTGTTGATATGATTTTCAGTATCATCAATACCTTCCCCGACATTATTATTCAGCACTCTTCCCGATCTCAATGTTGTGATGGCATTTACATTGTAATGCCCAGGATTCTGTAGGGGTTGAGAGGGAAGTTTCCCTTTTTCTCTCACACTCATTTCGGCTTTTAGGCGTGCGATTTCAGCTTCCATCGATCTGATACTCTCAGCTTGGGACGCTGAGTTTTTCTTTATCTCACTGACGGAAGATCTAACCTCAGTCGAAACCTCTATGAAATTTGATAAAAGTAATTTCATGGTTTGAGTGAATTGAGAGAACTTGTCAGAACAGGACTGCATAGGATTAGACTGTGCAGGATTGTTGCCATGGTTTTGGAAATTTTGTGACTGATAGGGGTGCTGAGTGAGTTGAAGGGGTTGCTGTTGTGGTGGAGGAAAAGCCCATAGAAAATTATTCGTGTTTGGAACCGTGTTTTGAGATTGATTTTGGTTCCAAGAAATATTCGGGTGGTTCCTCCAACCCTGATTGTACGTGGAAGAATATGGATCGTTTCGAGGTCTTTGGAATGCGGCATTAGAATGCTCGTGACCTTGAAACGCGGAGTTTAATGGACATTCTTCCGTTAAATGAGATGGATCGGAACAGCACCCACAAACAGTTTTGGGGAGCGACATTGGGTTTAGGGAGGCTGCAGAAAATTTGTGTTCCATAGCGTCGAGCTTCTTTTGCATTGCTGCCATCTCAGCTCGAACACCTATGGACACATCTATTTGGTGTACGCCACCCCTATTCAATGGTTGGGTTCCACTCTCCCACTGTAGTGATTTTTCAGCGAACTCTTCTAAGTACTTCCAAGCTTCCCCATCATCCTTAGTCATAAAAGTACCTTGACACATGTTTTCAAGGCTCTGTTTAGTGTTTGAGTTAATGCCCTCATAAATGATTCGGCAAAGCTCCCATCTCGGGATGCCGTGATGAGGACACTGAACCAAAAGATCCTTGAAACGTTCAAAGCATTTTGAAAATGGTTCGGTAGGGAGCTGGGCAAATTGATTCAGTTCGCTACGGATTCGAGCCGTCTTTTGGATTGGGTAAAATTTCTTAAGGAATGCAGCGACGAATTCTTCCCAATTCGTAATAGAATGTGCGGTAGTGTTATATAGCCACTTCTCGGCTATATCGCACAAGGTAAATGGAAGAAGTCGTAGACGCATCGCATCCACTGAAAGTTGTGACGTACCCATCATTCCGCATACGTTTTCAAATTTGGTAATGAAAACGTAAGCGTCCTCAGTCTCGAGTCCATGGTATTTGGGTAAAATATTGATATACTGGGGCTTAATTTCAAAGTTATCCCCATTGGCTGGTGGTGTGGATAAGCAGGTCGAAAGAGGACCTCTAAGTGGATAGCACCTCTCCTGGAGAGAGATGCGGGGTGGATTCTGCGCACCAACGGACGGTGGCAGATTAGGGTTAAAGAAGTTTGATGGATTCGGGTCCATCGGTGTGGGTGTGGTAGTAGGTAAAGAAAAGGTAAATGGAAAAATATCGACTTCGGAGTCGATAAGAGGTAAGCGGACTAAACGGGCACTAGAATCCCGTGTCCAGCCTATCTTGTACTAAAAAGGGTTAGTACAAGTGGCAGCGTTGGCTTATAATTAGGGGTAAATGAATGCGGTGTTTGCTTTGAAAAAGGGACGGATTTTTGAAAAAAATGATGCGACACAACAAATGCAGCACAAAAACCCTAGAATCTAGTGGTCACCTAGGTCCGGCTCTAGACCGCTCCTAACTGCCAAAAGACAAGTCGCAGGATAGAATCCTCCACTGCCTCTTTGTTCCCCTGTGGCCGGATAAGTACCAGGTAAGTGGGAAGGTACTCCACTACGTAAGTAGTGGGCTTAATTAATAACCACTAGCCTTAGACACACTCGCCTTAGGCACCACAGGAAAACGCGGATAAGCAATGAATTACCCACGGCCTTCTTCTGTCCTAATTGAGCGCGACAGTCCTTAGAGTCATCTCTAGATTTCTTTTAGTTAATGTGGGTCAATGCGGATGCAAGTTTGGTGGTTTTCGGGGCCTAGGAAGGGTAATGAAATCCCCACCTAATTTGGATTTGGCCGTGCCCCTTAATATCCGTATTTATAATGCAAAACAACCAAGAAACAAAATCACGCACAAATTTAATTTGCAATTTGCGAGCTGCTATTCTTTGCAAAGAATCCTGCAGCAAAGTATTAGTTGGAGCTAAAAAGAGGAGAGAGGAGAAGTAAAGAAGTCACCTGAGAGAAAAATTTTGCAGAGAACCCCCCAAGATGCCGCGTTTCCGCCGCAATTGCCTTCTAATGTCGCCCTTACGCGGTCAGAAAATGGGAACACTGCGCCAAAATTCTTCAGCAGCTTCCTGTTGATAACTCCAGCTCTCTGGAATTTTCCAAAAATTTTTATCAATTTCCAGCAAGCTCCAGATTTCCTTGCAATGAAACACAACAAATTGTTTAGGGTTTGCACGAATTTTGATCTAAAAAATCACAATGAAATAAATCTTTCAATTCAAAACTGTAATATGAAACAAATTAGCGCGCGATCCCCGGCAACGGCGCCATTTGATTGTTGATAAATTCTTGTTGTGTAAATCAATTCAAATAGTCCCCGGCAACGGCGCCATTTTGATTGGTATAGATTTCTTGTTTGTGTAAATCGAACAAAGCGAATGAGTTTCTTTGTGTCGGTAATTAGAAAATGTATAGAATCACAATCAAAGAATTATTTTTGACCGCAATCAAACTACGGTGTCAATTGTAGTTCATGAATGAGTGCGGATCGTCCATAGGGATTGCACGATTCGTTTGTATTATGATATGCTTGAATTGAAAAGTTAAGCTAAGATAAACGAAAACATGATTCAAGAATTTTGATTTTCAAGTGTCACTATTCTATTCAAGAATCAAGAAAATGATAAACAATCAAGAATCGGTGTATCGATGATATTTCCAATCAACGGTCAAGAATCTAAAAGAGGCTCGTAGGAATCGATCGAATCTATAGACGTGATGTAATTTCAAGATTTCGTGTTCTTGTCCTTCGAAAGATTGATACTAGATCGATGATCATCGACGAGAGTTAGGGGTTTCTTGATGAAACTAGGGTTTCATCTTTTAACCCTTGTTCTTTCGTCGATATCATTCCTTTTCTAGCCTCTACCAAATTCAAGAAACGATCGTAACTCCCCAATTTCGAACGATATCAATCAAGAAAGCATCGAAACAAAATGGGTCATCGTTTCTTGAACTTGCTAGGGTTTTCAAAACACGTAGGACTCAAGAATCGATTAAAGCTATGTTACATCATCATTCTATTGACCGTCTCGACTCCTCGACGAGCGGAGTTTTATTCACACATCACCACACAGAAAATATTTACGAATTGTAAAGATATCATGATGCAGAATTTAAAGAAAACAAGATAAAAGAATATCACCTTTATTTATCTCAACAATTTTGATTATATTCGCTTCAAGAACTACAAGAGGAAGAATCTAAATTGTTGATCGGGCGTCGCTCGGCTTCGTGAGTCGTGGATCGGCTCGGATCGCTTGCTCCGTTGAAGATCGGCTTCGCTCATAAAGGTTGTAGGGCTTCTTGCTTAATGGGTACTCAGGATCTTGATTTTGATTGGAATTAGGGTTTCACACAAGCCCTCTCACTAGACTTGTGGAGGAAGGAGATGAAGAAGGAGATTGGCTAAAAAAATGAACTAAAATGAATCACACAAGTAATGGTTTGATTCTATCTATCTCCACATGATATCTCACCCTAGGTTTAGGCTTCTATTTATAGACTTCCCAAACCCTAGGTTTAGGTTTGAAATGGTAGTTCCCTCCAAAAGTTTGTTGAGTCTTCTAGAAGGTAGTTTGTTAGGAGCTAGCTTAGGGTTTAAGCTAGGTTTAATTAGGCTTGGAAACCCTAGTTTGCTGATCCGGCAGAAACCTCTGGAGTCTTCTAGAACTTGTTGTATCTTTTTGAAGTCTTTAAGCTTGCACAGGAGTTATGGTACAAAATTGGAGTGATGATCTCTCAAGGCCGCCGCGGAACCGCGGCACAAGCTGGCTTAGGCCGCGGTTCCGCGGCCAAGTAGGTTCCTTGTGGCTTGGTTCTTCTGGTGTTGTCTTGGCATGCTATTTGGAGCTTAATTTGATATGTTGAATTTTACTTTGCCTTTTGGATTGGTACCAGAACTGTAATCATTGAGTTGGTGTAATATTTGATCGGTACCGTATAAACTTTGGCCTTTCTTCTGGATTTTCCTGCACAGATCTCAAAACAAGTGTTGCGCAATATACGGATGATGCGATGCCATGAATTGTGGTCAATTTCCTTTATAGTGTCGGTTTTAGAGTCTAATACATGTAATCTGATATTTTGCGATAGTTTTGCTAATATGTAGAATATGAATGCCGAACACTTCTATATGAATGCAAATGATGAGGAAATTGCCGGTAAAAATATACAATATTTTCGACTAATCAAATTCTCCCAAACTTAATTTCGATCGTCTCGAGCGAATGTTTTATTAAAAAGAGAAGGAGAAAATAAAGAGAGAGAAAAACTAACTAGCACACTTTCGTAGGCAACACGATTGCACTGAGCACGTGCAACAAGCCTTTAAACCTCTAGGTGTCCCTAGTAGGAGGAGTGTTGTCTCCTGAGGGTTTTTAACGGATTGCACCCACAAAATCCAATAATAAAAGAAAGATCATGAATATTACATTTAAAGAAAAGAATCGTAAAAGAAAAGCTTCGAAAATTAGGGTTTTCAACTAAGCTAGCTTTTCGGTTGTCATGAGCCCTATCTTAATGGTCATGAAAAGATGTTAGAAATCACGTCCTCCCTCAATAACACATCGTCTTATTCTTCATTCCTATCTTTCATCCAAACATCGATCATATAACCCTGCGTGTGTGTAAAGACATCCCTACACCCGGAGAATTCAATTCAAGCTATCATACTCTTGTCCATCAGCCTCAGTACTTTTTGATTAATGAATACTTAGATGAGATTGCTCACACACTTTCATGCGACCGTTAATACTTCTTGAGGTACTAACCGACCGATTACTCCTGTGCTTGCTTACATGGTGTATTTTCCTCGTCTTGCACCACCTCAGGCATAGCAGTGACTCCCAGACCAGTTGGCCTTAGGGCACTAGGTGAAGAAGCACCCTCGCTATATATTTTTTATTGCCTTTGGTGATAACAAGACCAGTGTCCATTTTTCTCACCATTTTATATTTTCTTCATTTTTTTATTTCCTTCATACTTTTGGCTTAAAGACAAGAGCATTTCAAGGTATCCTCTACTATCCCAGGCTTTAAGACGTGTGTAAGTGCGAATAGCAGGGTTGCAACGTTCAAAATGTTTGGCTTCCAGAATAGAAACTATTTTTCAGACTTATTTTTATCCTCAGATTAGAGACGTCTTTCATCTTACTAACCCTTGGGACAACGGCTCATAACTACTTATTACTAGTTCGTATAAGAAAACTTCTAATTTTCTTAGTTTTCTTAAATTTTTCTAATCTCATAAATGTAATTTTTCACTATCTAAACTTTCATTATCTTATTTATATACAAAAAGTGTAAATATTAAAATTATTTTTATACTTGAAAATTTTTAAATTTTTATTGGTTTTGAAAAATTTTCAATTTTTATAGATTTTTTTAAAAAAATGTTTTGTGCTTATGCAGATGATATGCAAATGATGCAAAAATAAGCACAAACCTCCTCCAAACTTGTTTTCAACAGTGTCCTCACTGTTGCCAACAGCTGTATCTGAAAAACCTGTAAGTCTGGGAGGAATTATTAGTGGGGGCAAAATATATAAGTGAAGAACTTCCCCCAAACTTATTCTATTCATTCACCTCCATTCAAAAGATGATGCAGTGATATACTGGATATGAAGGTGAGACGGAGGAATTTTAATCCAACTAAACTGGCTCTTGTAAGAACAAGAGCTCCTCCGTGGGGTCAGTGGAAAAATACGGCTTTAATCTATGTCCATTTACTTTGAAAACAGTGCCGTTTTTAACATTTTCAACTTCTACTGCCCCGTGCGGGTATACAGACCGCACAACAAAAGGTCCCTTCCAACGAGATCGGAGCTTACCCGCGTGAAGGTGTAATCGTGAATCATAAAGAAGGACTTGTTGACCAGGTGAAAATGTTTTTCTCAAAATATTTTTATCGTGAAAAACCTTAGTCCTATTCTTTGTGATTACAGCGTTATCATAAGCTTCATCGCGGAGTTCGCTTAGCTCGTTAAGTTGCAGCTTCCGAAAGTTGCAAGCAAGGTTTAAATCAAAATTTATCTCTTTAATAGCCCACAATGCTTTATGTTCTATCTCGACGGGTAAATGACATGCTTTCCCAAACACTATCCTATATGGAGACATCCCTAGATCGGTCTTATATGCAGTTCGGAATGCCCAAAGAGCATCCGTCAGTTTGGTCGACCAGTCTTTTCTATTTTTAGCAACAGTTTTCTCCAGGATAAGTTTGATTTGTCTGTTTGAGATTTCAGCCTGCCCGCTTGTTTGGGGGTGATAGGGTGTAGAAAGTCGGTGGTTGATTGAGTATTTCCGCATCAGAGTCTCGAAAGACCTGTTGCAGAAGTGTGTCCCATTATCGCTAATAATAGCGCGTGGGTGTCCAAATCGCGAGAAGATATTCTCTTTTAAGAACTTAATGACAACTTTCTTGTCATTAGTGCGACATGGAATGGCTTCTACCCACTTTGAGACATAATCAACCGCCAGCAGTATGTACAAATTCCCAAAGGAGTTGGGAAAAGGACCCATAAAATCTATGCCCCAAACATCGAACATTTCAACAACCAAGATGGGTTGCTGAGGCATTTCATTCCTCTGGGAGATTCTACCCGTATACTGACACTGTGTACAGGTTTTGCAATGCTCAAATACGTCCTTGAATAAGGTCGGCCAATAAAATCCACATTACAAAACCTTTTCCACTGTCTTTCTAGGACCAAAGTGACCCCCACAGGCTTGATCATGACAAAAAGAAAGAACACTCTTGAACTCTTCATTCGGGACACATCGGCGAATGATCTGATCAGGACAATATTTAAACAAATAGGGTTCGTCCCAGTAAAAGTGTTTTACTTGGGATAGAAAGCAGTATTTGTCCTGTTTCGACCACTCGCTGGGTATCAATCCCGTGGCATGATAGTTCACAATATCACTGAACCATGGTTCATCGGATACGCTCAAGAGTTGCTCGTCAGGAAACGAGTCGTTGATCGGCAGGGTCACAGGGGAAGAAATGATGCGTGAAAGATGATCGGCTACTACGTTTTCGCATCCTTTCTTATCTTTGATAACAAGATCAAATTCTTGTAACAGTAGGATCTAACGTATTAGTCGACCTTTTGCATCTTTCTTCGCCAGAAGATGTTTTAAAGCGGAATGGTCAGTATACACAACTATAGGTGAGCCAATTAAGTAAGGCCTGAATTTTTCTAATGCAAATACAACCGCTAAGAGTTCTTTTTCTGTGGTTGTATAATTGATTTGCGCATCATTCAGGGTCTTACTAGCATAGTAAATCACGTGTGGCATCTTTTCAATGTGTTGTCCTAGGACTGCACCTACTGCAAAATCAGATGCGTCACACATCAGCTCAAAGGGGTAGTCCCAGTTTGGTGATGATAAAACGGGGGCTGTGGTGAGTGAGTGTTTAAGTGAGTCGAAAGCTGTCTCGCAATCCGAGTCAAAATGGAAGATTGTATCCTTGGCCAGGAGTAAAGTTAAAGGTCTAGCAATTTTGCTAAAGTCCTTTATGAATCTCCTATAAAAGCCCGCATGGCCAAGGAAAGAGCGAATATCTTTGACGCTTTTGGGATGAGGGAGGTTTTGAATGACATCTATCTTAGCTCTGTCAACCTCAATGTCTTTCTGTGAAATGACATGTCCAAGAACAATTCCTTCTTGGACCATAAAATGGCATTTTTCCCAGTTCAAAGTCAAGTTCTTCTCTTTGCAACGAGTAAGAACAGCGTCAAGATTCGCTAGGCAATCGGAAAAAGAGTCTCCAAAAATTGAGAAGTCGTCCATAAAGATCTCCAGGAAATTCTCTACCATATCAGAGAATATCCCCATCATACACCGCTGAAAGGTAGCGGGAGCATTGCATAACCCGAAGGGCATGCGACTGTAAGCAAAGGTACCAAAAGGACAAGTAAAAGTGGTTTTATCTTGATCCTTTTTGGCGATGGGGACCTGATTGTAGCCTGAGTATCCGTCCATAAAACAATAATACTCTCGTCCCGCTAAGCGTTCCAGCATTTGATCAATGAATGGTAGAGGAAAATGGTCTTTCCTTGTGGCAGCGTTGAGTTTTCTATAATCGATACATACACGCCACCCAGTTTAGGTGCATGTCTGAATCAACTCATTCGCCTCATTGGTTATAACTGTGATGCCGGATTTCTTAGGAACGACATGTATAGGACTCACCCATTGGCTATCGGAGATGTGGTATATAATACCATTATCTAAGCATTTGACGATCTCTTTCATGACCGCTTCCTTCATGACGGGATTCAACCGTCTCTGTGGTTCTCGGGTTGGTCTGGCATCATCCATCACATGTATATGATGTTCAACTATCAAGGGACTAAGCCCTTTGATGTCCGCCATACTCCAACCAAACGCCTCTTTGTTAGATCTCAATACCGATAAAAGTGCATTCTCTTGCTCTACTGCTAGAGAAGCGGAAATTATAACCGGTAAAGACTCCTTCTCACCTAAATAAGCATATTTCAGATGAGAGGGTAAAATTTTTAGATCTAATTCAGGCGGAGAAATGATAGAAGGAGGGATCATTGAATGATTTTTGGATTTACAAAGAAGCTCAGAGCCTGTGAAAGATACAGACTCGGGTGGAGAAAAGTCAGAAGTGCAGGACTCAAGTGTAGGTAAAGTGTCCTCACTAAGATCTTGTGTAAAGTCAAACAGAGATGTGGTAATGTCATCGAGATCAGTAAAGCAAAGTTCCTCAGCTCCACAACTATCGGGAGCGATCTCATGGACAGAGCACACATCTAAAATATGAGCAGAGGGTTCTGATGGCTGACTTCCAACTTTGTAGATATTGAGTTCAATGGTCATATTTCCAAATGATAAGTTCATTGAACCGTTTCTACAGTTTATAACAGCGTTGGAAGTGGCAAGAAAAGGACGACCTAGAATCACCGGAATTTGGCCCCGGGGGTTTGCTACAGGATGTGTGTCGAGCATAAAGAAGTCTACAGGGAAAACAAATTCCCCGACCTTTATCAACGCATCCTCTAATTCACCCCTTGGTTTGGTGATAGATCGGTCTGCCATCTGGAGAGTGCAGTGAGCAGGTTTCAGCTCTCCAATCCCTAGTTGCTCATAGACAGAATAAGGGAGCAGGTTAACACTTGCGCCAAGGTCTAAAAGAGCACGATTTATGTTTTTACCCCCAATAGAAATCGATATTGTAGGACATCCTGGGTCCTTTCGTTTCTTTGGTAGCTGGGCAATAAAAGCAGTGCTGATATTATTAGACATAAAGACCTTCTTCGGCACTTGAGTCTTCCTCTTCCTAGTGCACAAGTCCTTAAGAATTTTCGCATAAGAGGGGACTTGTTGAATCGTATCTAGGAGAGGGATATTGATGTTAACCTGTTTGAACATTTCTATAATTTTCTCCATATGAGGACTCGTTATGTTACCCCTTAACCGGTTCAGGTAAGGAGCTTTCGCAATAAGCGCAGGGTCCATCATAGGAGAAGGAAGAGGGGGTAGACGAGGTCCCAAAAGAGGTGTGGGGACCGTCTGTGGAGAACTATAAGGGTTGGGAGAAGGTGTCGAGCCTAAAGGGAACTGAAGAATAGGCTCTCGAGAAGATGGTGTGGTAGAAGAAGAAGAAGGATCAGAAGGAGAAGTGTGTGTGTGTGGAAAGGTCTCAGCCGGGGTGTTGATATGATTTTCAGTATCATCATTACCTTCCCCGACATTATTATTCAGCACTCTTCCCGATCTCAATGTTGTGATGGCATTTACATTGTAATGCCCAGGATTCTGTAGGGGTTGAGAGGGAAGTTTCCCTTTTTCTCTCGCACTCATTTCGGCTTTTAGGCGTGCGATTTCAGCTTCCATCGATCTGATACTCTCAGCTTGGGACGCTGAGTTTTTCTTTATCTCACTGACGGAAGATCTAACCTCAGTCGAAACCTCTATGAAATTTGATAAAAGTAATTTCATGGTTTGAGTGAATTGAGAGAACTCGTCAGAACAGGACTGCATAGGATTAGACTGTGCAGGATTGTTGCCCTGGTTTTGGAAATTTTGTGACTGATAGGGGTGCTGAGTGAGTTGAAGGGGTTGCTGTTGTGGTGGAGGAAAAGCCCATTGAAAATTATTCGTGTTTGGAACCGTGTTTTGAGATTGATTTTGGTTCCAAGAAAAATTCGGGTGGTTCCTCCAACCCTGATTGTACGTGGAAGAATATGGATCGTTTCGAGGTCTTTGGAATGCGGCATTAGAATGCTCGTGACCTTGAAACGCGGAGTTTAATGGACATTCTTCCGTTAAATGAGATGGATCGGAACAGCACCCACAAACAGTTTTGGGGAGCGACATTGGGTTTAGGGAGGCTGCAGAAAATTTGTGTTCCATAGCGTCGAGCTTCTTTTGCATTGCTGCCATCTCAGCTCGAACACCTATGGACACATCTATTTGGTGTACGCCACCCCTATTCAATGGTTGGGTTCCACTCTCCCACTGTAGTGATTTTTCAGCGAACTCTTCTAAGTACTTCCAAGCTTCCCCATCATCCTTAGTCATAAAAGTACCTTGACACATGTTTTCAAGGCTCTGTTTAGTGTTTGAGTTAATGCCCTCATAAATGATTCGGCAAAGCTCCCATCTCGGGATGCCGTGATGAGGACACTGAACCAAAAGATCCTTGAAACGTTCAAAGCATTTTGAAAATGGTTCGGTAGGGAGCTGGGCAAATTGATTCAGTTCGCTACGGATTCGAGCCGTCTTTTGGATTGGGTAAAATTTCTTAAGGAATGCAGCGACGAATTCTTCCCAATTCGTAATAGAATGTGCGGTAGTGTTATATAGCCACTTCTCGGCTATATCGCACAAGGTAAATGGAAGAAGTCGTAGACGCATCGCATCCACTGAAAGTTGTGACGTACCCATCATTCCGCATACGTTTTCAAATTTGGTAATGAAAACGTAAGCGTCCTCAGTCTCGAGTCCATGGTATTTGGGTAAAATATTGATATACTGGGGCTTAATTTCAAAGTTATCCCCATTGGCTGGTGGTGTGGATAAGCAGGTCGAAAGAGGACCTCTAAGTGGATAGCACCTCTCCTGGAGAGAGATGCGGGGTGGATTCTGCGCACCAACGGACGGTGGCAGATTAGGGTTAAAGAAGTTTGATGGATTCGGGTCCATCGGTGTGGGTGTGGTAGTAGGTAAAGAAAAGGTAAATGGAAAAATATCGACTTCGGAGTCGATAAGAGGTAAGCGGACTAAACGGGCACTAGAATCCCGTGTCCAGCCTATCTTGTACTAAAAAGGGTTAGTACAAGTGGCAGCGTTGGCTTATAATTAGGGGTAAATGAATGCGGTGTTTGCTTTGAAAAAGGGACGGATTTTTGAAAAAAATGATGCGACACAACAAATGCAGCACAAAAACCCTAGAATCTAGTGGTCACCTAGGTCCGGCTCTAGACCGCTCCTAACTGCCAAAAGACAAGTCGCAGGATAGAATCCTCCACTGCCTCTTTGTTCCCCTGTGGCCGGATAAGTGCCAGGTAAGTGGGAAGGTACTCCACTACGTAAGTAGTGGGCTTAATTAATAACCACTAGCCTTAGACACACTCGCCTTAGGCACCACAGGAAAACGCGGATAAGCAATGAATTACCCACGGCCTTCTTCTGTCCTAATTGAGCGCGACAGTCCTTAGAGTCATCTCTAGATTTCTTTTAGTTAATGTGGGTCAATGCGGATGCAAGTTTGGTGGTTTTCGGGGCCTAGGAAGGGTAATGAAATCCCCACCTAATTTGGATTTGGCCGTGCCCCTTAATATCCGTATTTATAATGCAAAACAACCAAGAAACAAAATCACGCACAAATTTAATTTGCAATTTGCGAGCTGCTATTCTTTGCAAAGAATCCTGCAGCAAAGTATTAGTTGGAGCTAAAAAGAGGAGAGAGGAGAAGTAAAGAAGTCACCTGAGAGAAAAATTTTGCAGAGAACCCCCCAAGATGCCGCGGTTCCGCCGCAATTGCCTTCTAATGTCGCCCTTACGCGGTCAGAAAATGGGAACACTGCGCCAAAATTCTTCAGCAGCTTCCTGTTGATAACTCCAGCTCTCTGGAATTTTCCAAAAATTTTTTATCAATTTCCAGCAAGCTCCAGATTTCCTTGCAATGAAACACAACAAATTGTTTAGGGTTTGCACGAATTTTGATCTAAAAAATCACAATGAAATAAATCTTTCAATTCAAAACTGTAATATGAAACAAATTAGCGCGCGATCCCCGGCAACGGCGCCATTTGATTGTTGATAAATTCTTGTTGTGTAAATCAATTCAAATAGTCCCCGGCAACGGCGCCATTTTGATTGGTATATATTTCTTGTTTGTGTAAATCGAACAAAGCGAATGAGTTTCTTTGTGTCGGTAATTAGAAAATGTATAAAATCACAATCAAAGAATTATTTTTGACCGCAATCAAACTACGGTATCAATTGTAGTTCATGAATGAGTGCGGATCGTCCACAGGGATTGCACGATTCGTTTGTATTATGATATGCTTGAATTGAAAAGTTAAGCTAAGATATGTTATCTCATAAATGTAATTTTTCACTATCTAAACTTTCATTATCTTATTTATATACAAAAAGTGTAAATATTAAAATTATTTTTATACTTGAAAATTTTTAAATTTTTATTGGTTTTGAAAAATTTTCAATTTTTATAGATTTTTTTAAAAAAATGTTTTGTGCTTATGCAGATGATATGCAAATGATGCAAAAATAAGCACAAACCTCCTCCAAACTTGTTTTCAACAGTGTCCTCACTGTTGCCAACAGCTGTATCTGAAAAACCTGTAAGTCTGGGAGGAATTATTAGTGGGGGCAAAATATATAAGTGAAGAACTTCCCCCAAACTTATTCTATTCATTCACCTCCATTCAAAAGATGATGCAGTGATATACTGGATATGAAGGTGAGACGGAGGAATTTTAATCCAACTAAACTGGCTCTTGTAAGAACAAGAGCTCCTCCGTGGGGTCAGTGGAAAAATACGGCTTTAATCTATGTCCATTTACTTTGAAAACAGTGCCGTTTTTAACATTTTCAACTTCTACTGCCCCGTGCGGGTATACAGACCGCACAACAAAAGGTCCCTTCCAACGAGATCGGAGCTTACCCGCGTGAAGGTGTAATCGTGAATCATAAAGAAGGACTTGTTGACCAGGTGAAAATGTTTTTCTCAAAATATTTTTATCGTGAAAAACCTTAGTCCTATTCTTTGTGATTACAGCGTTATCATAAGCTTCATCGCGGAGTTCGCTTAGCTCGTTAAGTTGCAGCTTCCGAAAGTTGCAAGCAAGGTTTAAATCAAAATTTATCTCTTTAATAGCCCACAATGCTTTATGTTCTATCTCGACGGGTAAATGACATGCTTTCCCAAACACTATCCTATATGGAGACATCCCTAGATCGGTCTTATATGCAGTTCGGAATGCCCAAAGAGCATCCGTCAGTTTGGTCGACCAGTCTTTTCTATTTTTAGCAACAGTTTTCTCCAGGATAAGTTTGATTTGTCTGTTTGAGATTTCAGCCTGCCCGCTTGTTTGGGGGTGATAGGGTGTAGAAAGTCGGTGGTTGATTGAGTATTTCCGCATCAGAGTCTCGAAAGACCTGTTGCAGAAGTGTGTCCCATTATCGCTAATAATAGCGCGTGGGTGTCCAAATCGCGAGAAGATATTCTCTTTTAAGAACTTAATGACAACTTTCTTGTCATTAGTGCGACATGGAATGGCTTCTACCCACTTTGAGACATAATCAACCGCCAGCAGTATGTACAAATTCCCAAAGGAGTTGGGAAAAGGACCCATAAAATCTATGCCCCAAACATCGAACATTTCAACAACCAAGATGGGTTGCTGAGGCATTTCATTCCTCTGGGAGATTCTACCCGTATACTGACACTGTGTACAGGTTTTGCAATGCTCAAATACGTCCTTGAATAAGGTCGGCCAATAAAATCCACATTACAAAACCTTTTCCACTGTCTTTCTAGGACCAAAGTGACCCCCACAGGCTTGATCATGACAAAAAGAAAGAACACTCTTGAACTCTTCATTCGGGACACATCGGCGAATGATCTGATCAGGACAATATTTAAACAAATAGGGTTCGTCCCAGTAAAAGTGTTTTACTTGGGATAGAAAGCAGTATTTGTCCTGTTTCGACCACTCGCTGGGTATCAATCCCGTGGCATGATAGTTCACAATATCACTGAACCATGGTTCATCGGATACGCTCAAGAGTTGCTCGTCAGGAAACGAGTCGTTGATCGGCAGGGTCACAGGGGAAGAAATGATGCGTGAAAGATGATCGGCTACTACGTTTTCGCATCCTTTCTTATCTTTGATAACAAGATCAAATTCTTGTAACAGTAGGATCTAACGTATTAGTCGACCTTTTGCATCTTTCTTCGCCAGAAGATGTTTTAAAGCGGAATGGTCAGTATACACAACTATAGGTGAGCCAATTAAGTAAGGCCTGAATTTTTCTAATGCAAATACAACCGCTAAGAGTTCTTTTTCTGTGGTTGTATAATTGATTTGCGCATCATTCAGGGTCTTACTAGCATAGTAAATCACGTGTGGCATCTTTTCAATGTGTTGTCCTAGGACTGCACCTACTGCAAAATCAGATGCGTCACACATCAGCTCAAAGGGGTAGTCCCAGTTTGGTGATGATAAAACGGGGGCTGTGGTGAGTGAGTGTTTAAGTGAGTCGAAAGCTGTCTCGCAATCCGAGTCAAAATGGAAGATTGTATCCTTGGCCAGGAGTAAAGTTAAAGGTCTAGCAATTTTGCTAAAGTCCTTTATGAATCTCCTATAAAAGCCCGCATGGCCAAGGAAAGAGCGAATATCTTTGACGCTTTTGGGATGAGGGAGGTTTTGAATGACATCTATCTTAGCTCTGTCAACCTCAATGCCTTTCTGTGAAATGACATGTCCAAGAACAATTCCTTCTTGGACCATAAAATGGCATTTTTCCCAGTTCAAAGTCAAGTTCTTCTCTTTGCAACGAGTAAGAACAGCGTCAAGATTCGCTAGGCAATCGGAAAAAGAGTCTCCAAAAATTGAGAAGTCGTCCATAAAGATCTCCAGGAAATTCTCTACCATATCAGAGAATATCCCCATCATACACCGCTGAAAGGTAGCGGGAGCATTGCATAACCCGAAGGGCATGCGACTGTAAGCAAAGGTACCAAAAGGACAAGTAAAAGTGGTTTTATCTTGATCCTTTTTGGCGATGGGGACCTGATTGTAGCCTGAGTATCCGTCCATAAAACAATAATACTCTCGTCCCGCTAAGCGTTCCAGCATTTGATCAATGAATGGTAGAGGAAAATGGTCTTTCCTTGTGGCAGCGTTGAGTTTTCTATAATCGATACATACACGCCACCCAGTTTAGGTGCATGTCTGAATCAACTCATTCGCCTCATTGGTTATAACTGTGATGCCGGATTTCTTAGGAACGACATGTATAGGACTCACCCATTGGCTATCGGAGATGTGGTATATAATACCATTATCTAAGCATTTGACGATCTCTTTCATGACCGCTTCCTTCATGACGGGATTCAACCGTCTCTGTGGTTCTCGGGTTGGTCTGGCATCATCCATCACATGTATATGATGTTCAACTATCAAGGGACTAAGCCCTTTGATGTCCGCCATACTCCAACCAAACGCCTCTTTGTTAGATCTCAATACCGATAAAAGTGCATTCTCTTGCTCTACTGCTAGAGAAGCGGAAATTATAACCGGTAAAGACTCCTTCTCACCTAAATAAGCATATTTCAGATGAGAGGGTAAAATTTTTAGATCTAATTCAGGCGGAGAAATGATAGAAGGAGGGATCATTGAATGATTTTTGGATTTACAAAGAAGCTCAGAGCCTGTGAAAGATACAGACTCGGGTGGAGAAAAGTCAGAAGTGCAGGACTCAAGTGTAGGTAAAGTGTCCTCACTAAGATCTTGTGTAAAGTCAAACAGAGATGTGGTAATGTCATCGAGATCAGTAAAGCAAAGTTCCTCAGCTCCACAACTATCGGGAGCGATCTCATGGACAGAGCACACATCTAAAATATGAGCAGAGGGTTCTGATGGCTGACTTCCAACTTTGTAGATATTGAGTTCAATGGTCATATTTCCAAATGATAAGTTCATTGAACCGTTTCTACAGTTTATAACAGCGTTGGAAGTGGCAAGAAAAGGACGACCTAGAATCACCGGAATTTGGCCCCGGGGGTTTGCTACAGGATGTGTGTCGAGCATAAAGAAGTCTACAGGGAAAACAAATTCCCCGACCTTTATCAACGCATCCTCTAATTCACCCCTTGGTTTGGTGATAGATCGGTCTGCCATCTGGAGAGTGCAGTGAGCAGGTTTCAGCTCTCCAATCCCTAGTTGCTCATAGACAGAATAAGGGAGCAGGTTAACACTTGCGCCAAGGTCTAAAAGAGCACGATTTATGTTTTTACCCCCAATAGAAATCGATATTGTAGGACATCCTGGGTCCTTTCGTTTCTTTGGTAGCTGGGCAATAAAAGCAGTGCTGATATTATTAGACATAAAGACCTTCTTCGGCACTTGAGTCTTCCTCTTCCTAGTGCACAAGTCCTTAAGAATTTTCGCATAAGAGGGGACTTGTTGAATCGTATCTAGGAGAGGGATATTGATGTTAACCTGTTTGAACATTTCTATAATTTTCTCCATATGAGGACTCGTTATGTTACCCCTTAACCGGTTCAGGTAAGGAGCTTTCGCAATAAGCGCAGGGTCCATCATAGGAGAAGGAAGAGGGGGTAGACGAGGTCCCAAAAGAGGTGTGGGGACCGTCTGTGGAGAACTATAAGGGTTGGGAGAAGGTGTCGAGCCTAAAGGGAACTGAAGAATAGGCTCTCGAGAAGATGGTGTGGTAGAAGAAGAAGAAGGATCAGAAGGAGAAGTGTGTGTGTGTGGAAAGGTCTCAGCCGGGGTGTTGATATGATTTTCAGTATCATCATTACCTTCCCCGACATTATTATTCAGCACTCTTCCCGATCTCAATGTTGTGATGGCATTTACATTGTAATGCCCAGGATTCTGTAGGGGTTGAGAGGGAAGTTTCCCTTTTTCTCTCGCACTCATTTCGGCTTTTAGGCGTGCGATTTCAGCTTCCATCGATCTGATACTCTCAGCTTGGGACGCTGAGTTTTTCTTTATCTCACTGACGGAAGATCTAACCTCAGTCGAAACCTCTATGAAATTTGATAAAAGTAATTTCATGGTTTGAGTGAATTGAGAGAACTCGTCAGAACAGGACTGCATAGGATTAGACTGTGCAGGATTGTTGCCCTGGTTTTGGAAATTTTGTGACTGATAGGGGTGCTGAGTGAGTTGAAGGGGTTGCTGTTGTGGTGGAGGAAAAGCCCATTGAAAATTATTCGTGTTTGGAACCGTGTTTTGAGATTGATTTTGGTTCCAAGAAAAATTCGGGTGGTTCCTCCAACCCTGATTGTACGTGGAAGAATATGGATCGTTTCGAGGTCTTTGGAATGCGGCATTAGAATGCTCGTGACCTTGAAACGCGGAGTTTAATGGACATTCTTCCGTTAAATGAGATGGATCGGAACAGCACCCACAAACAGTTTTGGGGAGCGACATTGGGTTTAGGGAGGCTGCAGAAAATTTGTGTTCCATAGCGTCGAGCTTCTTTTGCATTGCTGCCATCTCAGCTCGAACACCTATGGACACATCTATTTGGTGTACGCCACCCCTATTCAATGGTTGGGTTCCACTCTCCCACTGTAGTGATTTTTCAGCGAACTCTTCTAAGTACTTCCAAGCTTCCCCATCATCCTTAGTCATAAAAGTACCTTGACACATGTTTTCAAGGCTCTGTTTAGTGTTTGAGTTAATGCCCTCATAAATGATTCGGCAAAGCTCCCATCTCGGGATGCCGTGATGAGGACACTGAACCAAAAGATCCTTGAAACGTTCAAAGCATTTTGAAAATGGTTCGGTAGGGAGCTGGGCAAATTGATTCAGTTCGCTACGGATTCGAGCCGTCTTTTGGATTGGGTAAAATTTCTTAAGGAATGCAGCGACGAATTCTTCCCAATTCGTAATAGAATGTGCGGTAGTGTTATATAGCCACTTCTCGGCTATATCGCACAAGGTAAATGGAAGAAGTCGTAGACGCATCGCATCCACTGAAAGTTGTGACGTACCCATCATTCCGCATACGTTTTCAAATTTGGTAATGAAAACGTAAGCGTCCTCAGTCTCGAGTCCATGGTATTTGGGTAAAATATTGATATACTGGGGCTTAATTTCAAAGTTATCCCCATTGGCTGGTGGTGTGGATAAGCAGGTCGAAAGAGGACCTCTAAGTGGATAGCACCTCTCCTGGAGAGAGATGCGGGGTGGATTCTGCGCACCAACGGACGGTGGCAGATTAGGGTTAAAGAAGTTTGATGGATTCGGGTCCATCGGTGTGGGTGTGGTAGTAGGTAAAGAAAAGGTAAATGGAAAAATATCGACTTCGGAGTCGATAAGAGGTAAGCGGACTAAACGGGCACTAGAATCCCGTGTCCAGCCTATCTTGTACTAAAAAGGGTTAGTACAAGTGGCAGCGTTGGCTTATAATTAGGGGTAAATGAATGCGGTGTTTGCTTTGAAAAAGGGACGGATTTTTGAAAAAAATGATGCGACACAACAAATGCAGCACAAAAACCCTAGAATCTAGTGGTCACCTAGGTCCGGCTCTAGACCGCTCCTAACTGCCAAAAGACAAGTCGCAGGATAGAATCCTCCACTGCCTCTTTGTTCCCCTGTGGCCGGATAAGTGCCAGGTAAGTGGGAAGGTACTCCACTACGTAAGTAGTGGGCTTAATTAATAACCACTAGCCTTAGACACACTCGCCTTAGGCACCACAGGAAAACGCGGATAAGCAATGAATTACCCACGGCCTTCTTCTGTCCTAATTGAGCGCGACAGTCCTTAGAGTCATCTCTAGATTTCTTTTAGTTAATGTGGGTCAATGCGGATGCAAGTTTGGTGGTTTTCGGGGCCTAGGAAGGGTAATGAAATCCCCACCTAATTTGGATTTGGCCGTGCCCCTTAATATCCGTATTTATAATGCAAAACAACCAAGAAACAAAATCACGCACAAATTTAATTTGCAATTTGCGAGCTGCTATTCTTTGCAAAGAATCCTGCAGCAAAGTATTAGTTGGAGCTAAAAAGAGGAGAGAGGAGAAGTAAAGAAGTCACCTGAGAGAAAAATTTTGCAGAGAACCCCCCAAGATGCCGCGGTTCCGCCGCAATTGCCTTCTAATGTCGCCCTTACGCGGTCAGAAAATGGGAACACTGCGCCAAAATTCTTCAGCAGCTTCCTGTTGATAACTCCAGCTCTCTGGAATTTTCCAAAAATTTTTTATCAATTTCCAGCAAGCTCCAGATTTCCTTGCAATGAAACACAACAAATTGTTTAGGGTTTGCACGAATTTTGATCTAAAAAATCACAATGAAATAAATCTTTCAATTCAAAACTGTAATATGAAACAAATTAGCGCGCGATCCCCGGCAACGGCGCCATTTGATTGTTGATAAATTCTTGTTGTGTAAATCAATTCAAATAGTCCCCGGCAACGGCGCCATTTTGATTGGTATATATTTCTTGTTTGTGTAAATCGAACAAAGCGAATGAGTTTCTTTGTGTCGGTAATTAGAAAATGTATAAAATCACAATCAAAGAATTATTTTTGACCGCAATCAAACTACGGTATCAATTGTAGTTCATGAATGAGTGCGGATCGTCCACAGGGATTGCACGATTCGTTTGTATTATGATATGCTTGAATTGAAAAGTTAAGCTAAGATAAACGAAAACATGATTCAAGAATTTTGATTTTCAAGTGTCACTATTCTATTCAAGAATCAAGAAAATGATAAACAATCAAGAATCGGTGTATCGATGATATTTCCAATCAACAGTCAAGAATCTAAAAGAGGCTCGTAGGAATCGATCGAATCTATAGACGTGATGTAATCTCAAGATTTCGTGTTCTTGTCCTTCGAAAGATTGATACTAGATCGATGATCATCGACGAGAGTTAGGGCTTTCTTGATGACACTAGGGTTTCATCTTTTAACCCTTGTTCTTTCGTCGATATCATTCCTTTTCTAGCCTCTACCAAATTCAAGAAACGATCGTAACTCCCCAATTTCGAACGATATCAATCAAGAAAGCATCGAAACAAAATGGGTCGTCGTTTCTTGAACTTGCTAGGGTTTTCAAAACACGTAGGACTCAAGAATCGATTAAAGCTATGTTACATCATCATTCTATTAACCGTCTCGACTCCTCGACGAGCGGAGTTTTATTCACACATCACCACACAGAAAATATTTATGAATTGTAAAGATATCATGATGCAGAATTTAAAGAAAACAAGATAAAAGAATATCACCTTTATTTATCTCAACAATTTTGATTACATTCGCTTCAAGAACTATAAGAGGAAGAATCTAAATTGTTGATCGGGCGTCACTCGGCTTCGTGAGTCGTGGATCGGCTCGGATCGCTTGCTCCGTTGAAGATCGGCTTCGCTCATAAAGGTTGTAGGGCTTCTTGCTTAATGGGTACTCGGGATCTTGATTTTGATTGGAATTAGGGTTTCACACAAGCCCTCTCACTAGACTTGTGGAGGAAGGAGATGAAGAAGGAGATTGGCTAAAAAAATGAACTAAAATAAATCACACAAGTAATGGTTTGATTCTATCTATCTCCACATGATATCTCACCCTAGGTTTAGGCTTCTATTTATAGACTTCCCAAACCCTAGGTTTAGGTTTGAAATGGTAGTTCCCTCCAAAAGTTTGTTGAGTCTTCTAGAAGGTAGTTTGTTAGGAGCTAGCTTAGGGTTTAAGCTAGGTTTAATTAGGCTTGGAAACCCTAGTTTGCTGATCCGGCAGAAACCTCTGGAGTCTTCTAGAACTTGTTGTATCTTTTTGAAGTCTTTAATCTTGCACAGGAGTTATGGTACAAAATTGGAGTGATGATCTCTCAAGGCCGCCGCGGAACCGCGGCACAAGCTGGCTTAGGCCGCGGTTCCGCGGCCAAGTAGGTTCCTTGTGGCTTGGTTCTTCTGGTGTTGTCTTGGCATGCTATTTGGAGCTTAATTTGATATGTTGAATTTTACTTTGCCTTTTGGATTGGTACCAGAACTGTAATCATTGAGTTGGTGTAATATTTGATCGGTACCGTATAAACTTTGGCCTTTCTTCTGGATTTTCCTGCACAGATCTCAAAACAAGTGTTGCGCAATATACGGATGATGCGATGCCATGAATTGTGGTCAATTTCCTTTATAGTGTCTGTTTTAGAGTCTAATACATGTAATCTGATATTTTGCGATAGTTTTGCTAATATGTAGAATATGAATGCCGAACACTTCTATATGAATGCAAATGATGAGGAAATTGCCGGTAAAAATATACAATATTTTCGACTAATCACTTCATTAATTACCTTGAGATGAATCACCTCATGACTCATGGTGCAATTAATGAAAATTACACATCACCTCTCCACCTCATTAAGTTTAATTCACAAATGAATTAAAACTAAATGAGTCACCTTTCTTCTAGAAGCTTCTCGACTAATTACGAGAATGCCCCTCCCATCCGTATTTACGAAAAACACGGATATACTGAGACTGCATAAATCCAATAATCCAATACTAGAATCTGGCTTAAACCAAAGCCTGCTTGTATAATATGTCTGAACATCATACATGCACACAAGTACACGTATATGTCCGAACCCTGTCATAAAACCATACGACCTCTATATCGTTTCGCCTGAAGCAAGGAAACCCTCTGTGTGGGACTCTAAAGACTCGACACTACGCTGGCAGTGGGTTTAACCATAGGCCGCAAGCGGTACTAGCTGTACGTAACGGTCCCCGGGTAGATGTCGATAAGAAGGTCGATGAGGAAACCCATCAGAACTCCTACCGAGCCTGATGTGACAATCTCCGTATAGTCCGGTCTGTTCGTCTAAGACTATCGCATATCAGGCCTAGGGGGCGGCAAGCGTCAGTCCCATAAAAGCGGTATAAGTCGTGTCGGAGTGAAGCCCATTACACCTTGAGAAGCTACTGGAAAACCTACCAGTAAATGTCGCTTGCCCTGTCCAGGGACCTTGCGTAATGGCTCTCCAAACACAGTGCGATATCAACCCCAACATCGGGAGAGACGAATCCTATCTAACCGCCACTGCCTCCAAGTGCTTCGGGACTGCACCCAACTGCTACCTGTTTACACGACTCAGTCGAGTCGTGGTAGGGTAGCAATCTAAGAACAGTGGGAACACACTCGAGGCGAAGCAGCCGTATCAAGTCTACGGACTATGCTGTACTCATGTCACCTGGGAACTGTTAACCGACGACGAGTATAATACCAACCAACAGTTCCCTGTGAGTCCTGTCCGGTGTACCCGTAACCCAACGAGCACCTGCATACTATCTCCAGTACAATGTACTAATTGTTGTGGGACAGACCATCCCCCTGCTGGGACGAGAAGCGTATACACTAGTCTACTCCGGAGTACCGATGCCCTGTCTCGATAATCCTACGACTAGGGACCTGAAAAAGGATGTGCTTGTAGACTACCCAGCCCCCACTAGTGTGCCTGCCATCACAACGCTGGTAGTCAAGCAAGATCCTATGGGCTCTATCAATATGTATTCACGATATGCTAAAAGAAACATATACACATATTAAGATAGATATAAACCAAGTAGCATACTACTATGTTGAGCAAGACTGTTATTACAACTGTGAATATCCCAAGCTTCCATTAAGTAATATACAAACTAGTATGATACAATAATGGCCCCTAGGGCATATACACTAACAACATGTGGTATCTAGCATGACACAAAATAATGTACATTAATATATATTATATATATACTAAGTGTTCATAAGTGAGAAAAAGAAATGTTTAAGTGAGCTAATATTAGTTAATGTAATTCAATATATCAAATATTTAAATATACATTAAATTATTAAATCAACACTTGATTTAATAATCCGGCTATATCACATACAACCGACTAATATCAAATGTAACAACTTATCGAATCAACACTTGATCCGATATCCCGGCTATATCACATATAACCGACCGATATCACATATCGCGAGAATAGAATGCGGTATCACATACGTGCATTAATTTCGGTCCCGCACATATCACATATGTGCTCCTACTTCGTTTCGCATGAACCAGGAAACCTCTGTGTAGGACTCTAAAGACTCGTCAATACGCCGGCAGTAGGTAATGATCATATCAAACACCCACAAGCCGCAAGCGGTCTGCTAAACGTAACGGCCACTCGGGTATTGAGCGATCGGAAGATCAACAAGCAAGCATGCTCATACTCCTGCGAATCCAATCAGTAACACTACCGTACAGTCCGGTCTTTTCGTCAGATATGTCGCATATCACAGCGTGGGTGGTATAACATCAGACCCCAATAGCCTGATAAGTCATGCCGATGCAAGGTCCATAACGGTTCGAGAAACTACTGATATCACTTACCAGTAAATCTCAGCAACCCTGGCCAGGGATTTCCTGTTATGGCCAATCAAGCATAGCGCAACATCAACCCCCAATACCGGGAGAGACGCATCCCCTCCTATCGCTCATTGCCTCCATGTGACACGGGACTGTACCCAAAAACCACCGTTTTGCACGATCTCTTAAATGTGGTAAGGTGGAAATCAAAGCACAGTAGGAATCACACAAGACTCTATGACGATCTCGGGTCGACAGACTAACCTGTACCAGTGTCACCAGAGAACTGCTATCTGACGATAGGTATAATACCATCTAGGAGTTCTCGGCAAGTCCGTTCAGTGTACCCAGTCTCCACTGAGCACCCGTATACCTTCTCTGATGTCAAACACCAATGAATATGGGATTATCCATCGCCCATCATATGGTTCCAGAAGCGTATACGCTAGTCTACTCTAGAATATCGATGCCCCGTCTCGATACTCCCACGACTAGGAACTATTGAAGGATGTACTTACCGACTACCACCGCCCCATTAGTATGATCTGCATCATAATTCTGGTAGTCAAGTACTCATCCTAAGGGCTTTATCAACATGTAATAGAGAGACAATAAGTGTACATGTTAAGATAAAGAGCAACCAGATAGCATACTATCTAGTCGAGCAAGAAAGTCCTCCCTATATATGTCCAAGCATCCACTACAATATACATCACATGTACAGTAATGGCCTCTAGGGCATACATATAACTAACACTATTGTCGCTCACTGCCTCCATGTGTCTCGGGATGTACCCAAAAGCCACCTATTTGCATGACTCAGTAGAGTCGTGGTAGGGTGGAAATCAAAGCACGGTAGGAAACACACAAGACACTATGATGATCTCGGGTCTACAGACTAACCTGTACAAGTGTCATCAGAGAACTGCTATTCGACGATAGGTATAATACCATATAGGAGTTCTCGGCGAGTCCGTTCAATGTACTCAGTCTCCAATAAGTACTTGTATACAATCTTTGATGTCAAACACCAATGGATATGAGCCCATCCATTGCCCCTATACTGGGTCAAGAAACGTATACACTATTCTACTCTGGAATATCGATGCCCTGTCTTGATACTCTCTCGACTAGGAACAGTTAAGTATATGCTTATAGACTACACATGCCCCACTAGTATGATCTGCATCGTAGTCATGGTAGTCAAGCTGATATCCTAAGGGCTTTATCAACATGTATCAAATGAACAGTAAATATAATCAAGTGAACATGTTAAAATAAAGAACAACCAGATAGTATACTATCATGTCGAGCAAGAAAGTCCTCTATATATATACATGTCCAAGCATCCACCATACAAATAATGGCCTCTATGACATACATATATCCAACACGGTTAAATTGGTTCATGAGTCTTTAAGGTAAGTGTAACACCTTAGGTTGTGTTTAGTGGCAAATTATATTTTAATATATAGTTTTTTAATAAAAAGTTTACCAAATTGAGTTTCAAATATTTTATCCTAATTAATGAGTATTTTATTAGAATTTTTCTAGGCTTGCACACACTTGTGCATGTATACTAGGGTTTAGATTTGGGGTTAGAACCATGATTAGCAAGCATGGTGGATTAACCTATTTTCTTGAAGTTAATTGATTCTTATTAAGTATTTTCGGTTTTAATTATGTGTTCTTTCTTTTTTTTTGGAAATGAATTATTCTTGTTGACTTGGAGGGAGGGAGAGAGAGAGTATGGCTACATGGCTTAAGCCATGCCCATTAAATGAAGAGAGAGAGAAAGGGGGTTTGACTTGTGTTCTCATTTCTCTCCTCTTTCTCATTCTCACAACTCTCTCACTCTCATACACACACACACAAGCAGCTGCAGCAGCAACAGCAGAGGAAGCAACAGCAGCAAAAGAAGCAGCAGCAAGCAATAACAACAACAGCAGCAAGCAGTAGCAGCAGCAACATCAGCAGCAGCCCCCAGCAGCTGCAGCAGCACTTCCCATCCTCTCCTCCTTCCTCTTCCTGCTTCGTAGGGTCTAGTAAGGTATAATCTCTGAGCCTAACTCCTAGATTGCTAATCTTGTGTGTGATTTAGCTTCGATTAGTGTTAAATGTGGGATTTAGTGCTTGAAATGGTGAATTGTGTGGACTTTTGTCCAAGTGATGTTAGTGTTGGTTAACCTAGCCTAATTAAGTGTTATTAGGGTCACTTAAACCTAGGTAAACCCCAGATTTCACCAAAATACCATAGGGTTTCATTTTGTGCAAAATTTAGCGTTTTTAAGTGAAATTTCACCTTTCTGTGATCTGCTTTTGACCCGTTTGTTTCAGATAAAATCTGGTAAAACTGGAGCTTGTATACTAGACCTAGACTACACACCAAGCACGACACCCAAATGTTACTGTTTGGCCGCAATTTTAATCTTTCTGGCAGCAAATTGCGGCCAGACAGGGGAGTTAGGGATTAGGGTTTTGGCTGTGGGAGTCTGCTACATATTCTAGCGTTTTGGCATGTGCAATTTTGTAAGTTTCTCTCTGTAGGAAAATCTGGGACGATATATCGCTTTTCTAGTACGTTTAGTTCGTGCGATACGCACGATACGTGAGTGGGTTCTGTGATCCAGCATGTCGCGGCGTGTCGGGATAGTTTTAGACGCGTATACACACGTTTTAGCATATCGTATACACGCGCGTTTAGTTCGCGACGCGAGTTTCTCATTTGATTCCGATACCGCGTTTTGCGAGATATTTGCTTATGTGGATTTTCCTTGTGTGAATTCTAGGTTCGCAGGCGGGTACGTCGGACGAAGCAAGGAAAGGGAAGCAGGTGGTCGGCTACGAGTAGCGCACGACCAGGTGAGTATATTTAACATCTACGGGGAAATCGCCCGTATGGCGTTAAGCGTCAGGGCGTGTTAGGATATTTAGTCGTAGATGTTCATATAGACCAGTAGCATACCTTCTTATTGCATATAGAAATGATAGCATAGAACACTGCACTGTCACTAACGGTTCAAGCTGCACGGGCACTATTTGTATGTTACACTCACACCGTTAGTGATTGTCATGACACTCGCACTATAGGATTGCTACGCATTATACATATCGTTTGATTGCTGCATCATTGATGATTGTCATGACTTGTCGTATATTGATATTTTCATACCTGCGCACCTGCACACCGTATATTCATACTAGTGCACACATATATTGATATTTTCATACCTGCGCACCTGCACACCGTATATTCATACCAGTGCACACATATATTGATATTTTCATACATGCGCACATGCACACCGTATATTCATATCAGTGCACACATATATTGATATTTTCATACCTGCGCACATGCACACCGTATATTCATACCAGTGCACACATATATTGATATTTTCATAGCTGCGCACATGCACACCGTATATTCATACCAGTGCACACATATATTGATATTTTCATACATGCGCACATGCACACCGTATATTCATACCAGTACACACATATATTGATATTTTCATACATGCGCACATGCACACCGTATATTCATACCAGTACACACATATATTGATATTTTCATACCTGCGCACATGCACACCGTATATTCATACCAGTGCACACATACATTGATATTTTCATACCTACGCACATGCACACCGTATATTCATACCAGTGCACACATACATTGATATTTTCATACCTGCGCACATGCACACCGTATATTCATACCAGTGCACACATACATTGATATTTTCATACCTGCGCACATGCACACCGTATATTCATACCAGTGCACACATACATTGATATTTTCATACCTGCACACATGCACACTGTATATTCATACCAGTGCACACATACATTGATATTTTCATACTTGCGCACATGCACACTGTATATTCATACCAGTGCACACATATATTGATATCTTCATACTTGCATGGATTTACGCATTGAGATATGTTGTTTCCATGATATTTCTGGATTTGGGAACCGTGGATATTTCAAAAGAGAATATGTAATTGTTTTAAAAACCCGGTTACCCTTGATATGATATTTCAGTGCGTCCACCATGTGTTTTCTCGGTGCTGAGAGCGACATGTGAAACCCGATTCGAGGAGGCAGATGAGGCCGATTGCGGGTACATGGTGGACCCGGTATGGTACCCCGGGGCGAGAACGGATCGCTGTGCAGTAGACGGTGAGCCTGGCAGAGGGACTACTACCTACCGGTGATTGGTTAGACCTGGCGGTTATCCGGAGGATACTGACCAGAGATGAGAGATGGATACGGGCCGATCCGTACTGCCGGGGCCCAGGGCCGATTCCGCAGACGGAGCCCGATACTTAAGGATTTGCGTGTCGATGCTAGACACGATGATTCATGATATTTTAGTGTGCCGATGCTAGGCTCCCATGGTTCTATAAGATTTACAGGATTTGGGCATATGGATGGACACCGATTATTTTTCCACGCTGATATTCCGTGTAGATATTATTATTCCCATGCTCAGCATTCAGTATTTTATATCTCATCCTGTATCTGTTGTACCTGATAGAGTATATTTGCTATGCGCGATTATTGCATACCCTGCTCATCATATAGAGATGTCATTAGATTGCATTTGCTATGCACGATCATTGCATACCTTGCTCATCATATAGATGTTATTAGATTGCATTTTCTATGCACGATTATTGCCTACCTTGCTCATCATATAGGTATTATTAGACTAAATTTGCTATGCACGATTATTGCATACCTTGCTCATCATATAGATGTTATAAGATTGCATTTGCTATGCATGATTATTGCCTACCTTGCTCATCATATAGATGTTATTAGACTGCATTTGCTATGAACGATTATTGCATACCCTGCTTATCATTTAGAGACGTTGTTAGATCGTACTTGATGCATGATTACTGCTCATATAGTTCATCATGTAGATGTTATCTGTTGGCATAGGTTAGAGTATCGCAGCACGTGCATATTCGCGATTACCTTTATATGTTATCTACTATTCACGAGTTGGCAACTCACCCCCGTTGTGCCACAGTGTTTGCATGTTGCCCTTCGGAGTAGTCGTGGCAGGCTGCTTTCCTATATCTTTTTGGCTACGGATACCACTGCAGTTGGTGCGTGAGCTGTTTGTTGCTAGGTGGGTTTGTGGTATCCGGTTATTTCCATTGTACATATTTTGTATCTAGTACTCTCCATCTACTTTTATGTATTTGACTTAGAGACCGGTGTGGGGACGATGATGTATATTATTTTGTATTCTGGTGTCGAGCTCGCTGTGAGCCGACTTTACCTATGCAGTTCTTATCTTGTGTGATGTGTTCCACTTATTGCTCTTTTCTTCGCTACAGCGTCGTGTATCGTTATCTTGGTGATTGTCTACTTGAGGTTTTCTTAACAGTTTAACAAATGTTCCTATTAAATATTTAAACACTCTATACTTTTACTGGTTTTGATTTCTGGGTTTCGGCTTACTTAGTCGTGTTACGCCTGTAGACGTTATGTGGTTAAGTGCCGGTCACGGGCCAAACTTTGGGTCGTGACAAAGTTGGTATCAGAGCGTAGGTTTTACCTTCGGAGTGTAGGATGACCCTGGTATGATGGAGTAGGTAGCTGCAGCAGAGTGGCATAGGGTGCGTATGTTCCGCGGCATACTCACGACACGGTACTCCGCCTAAGCGACCTTAGAACTTATTGATTGAAATTCCTTCATGATTGTATACATCCTTATGGTTTGATTTCCGTATCCTCATCGAATCCTACCTTCTTTTCAGCCATTATGCCGCCAAGGACTACGAGGGCGCAGAGAGCAGCCGCGAGAGCCGAGGTTCGAGTTGATTCGTCCGAGACGAGGACTGATCCGGGTAGTACCCCTGTTGTACCATAGCAGATTGTTCCTCCTACGATAGATCATATCGCTAGACTAATGGCAGGATGCAGGACTTGCGCCAGACGATGAGCTTATTGGTGGAGGCCGTTCGAGCGCAGCGACAAGAGGTTGTCACCCCTGTTACCTAGTTGTTCCTTGCGATCATCATGCGGTATTCCGTCACCTACATAACACCAGTAGATGCAGCCCCAGTTTACGAGACACGTCTTCCAGAGACTTTGAGAGTTCCGGAACAGTTGAGGAATCGTACTGGTGTACCATCCCAGAGCAGAGGCTTAGGACGAGAACAGTTGTTCAGCTCTCATCCCCAGGAAGGTCAGCAATCAGCGCGTGGATGTTTTCGATGCGGAAGCCTTCAACACTTTGTCAGGCATTGTTCCTTAGTACCACGTCAGGATCGTATTCTGAGACGTCGTGGACACGGAAGGTTCGTGTAGAGGGGTCAGTCTGGCAGAGGAGGAGTTCGGTCAGTCGCAGGTGAAGGGTAGGCACAAGTTTTCGCTTCGACCCATCGGGACGCGAGGGCGTCCAATGCAGAGTTCTCAGGTATCCTTAATTAGTATGTTCTTTTGAGGTATTTGTTTGATCCGGATCCATGCACTCGTACGTTTCCACACTTCGTGCCGAGTTTAGGACGAGAGTCGTGTTAGGTAGATCAGCGTTTTTTGTGTTAACTTCTGTCAGCGATTCTTTTGTTGCGCGACACGTAATTCGGTCGTGTGCCAATCGGATAGGAGATAGAGATTCGTCTGTCGTTTTTGTAGGGTTACTAGGCACTCTAATAAGGTTAAAGGAAGCATCAAACATGTCTGTTTAAAATTTTAGCCGTGCCGAATAACCCTAAACAAGATCGTTGCTAGAAAATTAGGGTTTTATATGCAAGTAAACTACGTTTACAACTAAGTGAATACGAAATACAACCTTTGTAGTCGTGTTAGGTAGATCAGCCGTATTTTGTGTTAACTTCTGTCAGCGATTCTTTTGTTGCGCGACACGTAATTCGGTCGTGTGCCAATCGGATAGGAGATAGAGATTCGTCTGTCGTTTTTGTAGGGTTACTAGGCACTCTAATAAGGTTAAAGGAAGCATCAAACATGTCTGTTTAAAATTTTAGCCGTGCCGAATAACCCTAAACAAGATCGTTGCTAGAAAATTAGGGTTTCATATGCAAGTAAACTACGTTTACAACTAAGTGAATACGAAATACAACCTTTGTAGATCGGTCCTTCACTTCTTTAGCTCCTTGTTGAAGTCCCTTCGCTGCGATCGTGGTTCTCCCGGACCCTTGCATGGCTTCACGAGGCGAAAGACGCGTCCTTGCTTGAAGTCTCCGAGGCCGAAGATGATCTACGTCGAGGGGATGCCTTCACTAACTTGAGAATTAGTGAAGCAAACACGGGGTTTTGTCTAGTCGGGTTTTAGTTTTGTATACGACTATTAGAGTGCGCGAACGCGGGGTTTTGTCTAGTCGGGTTTTAGTTTTGTCGATTTCCCCGAAATGACGATTCTAGTTAAAGATTAGCGATTTTCGTGCGTTTTCCCGCGCACCGAGTGCACGTTATGTTTAATTCGAGAGCGTCGATATTTGTATATTGTGACTTGCATCGTTTTAGGTTATGTAATCTTATGCTTGGTGTTGTGCAAATATAGGATCGGTCGGGGAAACATTGGACACGGCGCGTAAAGGCAAGGCAGTGGTCGGATCGGATTAGCGAGACATTCAGGTGAGTAGATGTATTCATCTATGGGGGAATCGTTTGGATGGCGTGAGGCGCCCCCTAGTTAGGATTACCCTACTTCTTGCAAGATTTATATTGTTAGTTAACTTATCCCTTTATGTACATTGCATACCCTTATAGCTAACCGTATATTAGATTGCATGGACATTCATCTACACTTATGCGATATCACTTCGTAGGACACGAACACCATTACCATTGGCATCTGTTGCACGCGCACTATTCATGTGATACACACGCCTTTGGTAATTGCCATGCCACGTGCACTATAGAACCTGTTTAACTTAATATCGCCACTTGCATTCATACATGATATACGAAATCGCATAGCATGCATATACCTCGTATTATCATCATATTTACATAGATTTCTAGCCAAAATTCTCATCATATACATTGATATCATAAACATTTATCATATATAACATGTGAACATTATGATTTTCTTGAGGATTTTAGTATTGCTGCGATTTCTGGATTTTTGGGGAAAACCGCAAGAATTTAACAAAAGTTTATATTTATCATTTTTAAAACAAAGTTGCGGTTTTCTCGTGATGTATGTGTCGTCCACCATGAGTTTTCATGTTTTCTGTTGGATTTCGAGACCCGATTCGAGGAGTGGATGAACCGTCTCGGGTACATAGTGGGCCCGGTATGGTATCCCGGGACAAGAAGATCGAGTTGTAGACGATGAGCCTGGCAGGGGAAGACTACCTACCGGTGATGTCTGGCGCGGCGGATATCCGGAGGATACCGACCGTTGTCGTGAGATTTGATGACATGGGCCGATCCGGACTGACGGAGCCCGATATTTTGAGACATTGAGACAGAGGTGATTTCATATTTGGTGTCGGTGCTTGACACAGTTTTCAGGTGATTTCTTGATGATATTTAGCTATTATACAGATATTCCTTTTTCTAAAGTTAAGAATGCAGTACCCTTAGCATTTAAAACACTTAAAGAATTAGTAATGACATCGCATACATGTGCATGCATACTAGAGATATTATACCACATATGGACATACATGTCGTGACGCATTGCGTGCATTCTTACGATTGCCTTACTAGATGTTATATTCTACTCACGAGCTGGCAACTCACCCCCGTTGTGCCACAGTATCTTGCAGGTCGGACTCATCAGTCTTGTAGCGGCGGCTATCTTATCTTCAGCTCCTTTTTGCTCAGACTCGCGACATCGCCCGTAGGTGGGTTGCGAGCACACTTTGTTTCTTTTTGCTCTATCATTGTATCTAGTATTCTCCATCTACCACTTTATATTGTATATGCGACCTAGTGATGAGACTGAGAGATTTGTATATTTGTGGTTTCTTTTGGGTCGAGCTCACTTGAGCCGGCGTTGTGTTTTCTGATATTTGCGTTTCTTTTATGCTCTTCTTCTTGATATTACTTATATATTGCGTGTGGTTGTGATCCGCCTTGGGCGAAGAGTTAGCTCCCGCTTGGGGATGCCATTTATGATTACAGGTTATATATATTTTGTTGTACCCATTTTGGGGGATAGAAAATACAGGGGAGACTCTGCCGAAATTTTCGGAAATTTTTGGATGTTTTTGAGGAAAGGGGTTCTATGCAACTTAATTAATTTAAAAACCATTTTCATTAAAGGTTTTCCTTCACTCTCTTTTGATTTTGGTTTAGATTCATATGGGCTTTGGCTGACTTAGGTTACGGTACGCCTTTAGACATCTCGTAATCTAAGTGCCAGTCACGTTCCGTACTTTCGGGTCGTGACACCAGCTTACTAGAAATACGAGTCATAGAAATGTTTATTGCTATGGAAAGATTAAATGCCTAGACCTATATAAATTCATGCACCCTAAATTTTGTTTCTTTTTTTTCTCATTTTATTTTTCTTATGCTCATTAGTTTCTTCAAGTATTCTTTTGTTTTGTAATGCGATAATAATTTTGATTAATAATATTTGTTTTATCTTGCAACTTTGGATATTATATGCCGTTTCGGATGTGTTTAAATTTGCAATTGAGCCTCTGAGATTTGTTTTTATTTCATATTTCATATTTTATATATAATAAATGATAAATTTAATATGCGAAATCTATCTATCCCACACCGTGGAACCCGCTCGAATTAGGGAAACCCGAACCCGAGCCCAAAACTGGCCTGAACCCGTTGATGCGGGTTGGGATTTATGTACCTATTATAGCGTGCGGGTTTCATGTGGATGGAAAACCCGTTCGTCCTAATGGGTTCGGGTTTATTTTGGTCTAAAATCCGTCCAACCCGACCCGTGCACAGGCAAGAGCAGGTTGATAGTTTATTACGTTTTTTTTCCTTTTCTTTTTTCTGAAATAAGCGCTCCATTTTCGTTGAAAAAAGAAAAAAGAAAAAAAAGCCGTTTATTTATTTTCCATTCATTTCTTCGATCTCACCATTTGCCTCTCTTTCACTTTCCCTCGATCTCTCTTCCATTTTTCTCTTTAGAGTCTTCTATCAATGTCGATTGGGATCGCGAGAGAGGGAGATGGTTGAGTTTTTATTTTTTCCGAATCATTGGCTGCTGACAGATTCAAGAAAAAAATATAGAGAAAAGGAAAAAAAGAAGGAGAAAGAGAGCATGTGTGATTTGGTGGCCCGCACGGGTCGACATCAGCAGCGATATAAGGATGGATATCGCCTTGTCGCGGGGTCAATCTCTCTCTCTCTCTCTCTTTCTCTTTTTACCATTCTAGGGTTTCTTTTTTCTATTTTTTTTATTGTTGTTGTTGATTTGATAGTAATTGCTAATCTTAATCTTATCATTGATCATTAATAGATTGTTTGTTTGATTGGTACTTACAAAGCATGGTGGGCTGAAATTGAAGTCAATGATGTAGGATGAAATACCCCTAGTTTGCATGGATCTGATGAGATATTTGATAATGCATGGTTAATCTCAATTTTTTATGGTTGATCATCCATTGTTTGATTGATTGATGGGTGACTACAATGTGTGGTAGAATGAATTTGAATTGAATGATTTTGAGAGAGTAAGAAGGAAGCCTGGTTGGTCACCCGTTTTAATTTTGGATGAATTGTAACCTGGTTTGGCATGGAGGGGGAGGGGTGGGGGGACCGGCATTGGCTTCTTGATTTGTAGTACTAGCAGGTCCTTTACTTAGTCGCTCGTCTTTCTATTTTGTCAAATCATTATTTTAGGGTTATTGGCTTATTTCCCCCTCATGTGTTATATCTCATCTAGCAGCTATCATCCCTCCAACTAGTTTATTAGTTCACAACTTTTGTGAGTCCAAAACATCTCAATCAGTTCTACTTCATTTTACCCCTATGGGAGTTATCTCCGGATTCTTATGAATACATTCATAAGTGACGAAAACAGTAAATCCTAGATATTTTTAGTCATCAATTTGCACGATAAGTGTATGCTTTTGTAAAGTTACATCTCATAAATTCTTTTTTTCCCCTGGCATATGAACTATTTTGTTTATTGTGAAGTTACATCAGGTCTTCTAGACTATAGTATTACGTTCTGCATAAAAGAGTGCATTCTATGGGATTTCCTTCTGCACAGTTTTTTTCGAGGCTTTTACAAGCCTTCAAGCTTGCCTTCATTTGTAGGGCGCAAATGGTCGACGTGCGGTAGATTAGTAGTATATATTAGTAGGCATATTTAAAGTTCGCTTTCTTCCTCAGGTGTATACCATTTCAATATGATGAGATTTGTGAAGCCGGAAGGAAGAAGAAGACCATTAAAGTTCTTATGATCGACTCGCCAAGTGGACCAGGTCTCTTGTTTCCAAAGGTATGACAATTTAACTCTTATATTGTTCTCTTTGTATCATTAATATAAAAATAATGGAAAAGTTACAAAGCACAAGATGTATCTTGTACCGTGTTTTCATTCCCATACTTGGATCTGGCTAAGCACTCTTCAGAATAACCTGCTCATGCTGATTATTTTTAGTTGATGACGGTGAGCATGTACTTGTAAGGGATAGAGATAGTCACGTACATATTTCCAAGCATGTAGCATGTTAGCTATCCTCTTGCCGGAAAAAAAATGTTTGTAGGTTTCTGTTTCGAGTCACCTTTACTTTTAACTCTTAATTTGCTGATGACAGTCCATTCATCATTACTCTCACTAAGTTGTCTCCTAGAAACACATAAAGCTTAATTGTTTTTTCTTGCTAGCATTCTTGCCCTGTGCATCAGAGGATTTATTAGTATACAATCAATCAGTTGTTATGTACTTATATTCGTAACACCACATTGGTACTAGAGGACCTTTTGGTTAAAGATCGAGCAGCGGTTTATTAATTCTAATTCCTTTTCCAAAAATTATGTCTAGCACATGAATTGAGAACGATGAGTTTCAATCTTACTTTTACATAGTACAGTTCAGCATTTTGACCAGAGCACTATAATTTTCTTGCAATTGGTTTCTCGCCTGATGTGTTTATGCTATGAATTGGTGGTTCCATGAGCGTGTCCAAACATATGCATTGGCCTTTCTTGAGAATCAGCAGTGTCATTATTTGGACTGTGATGGCCTTCTACCTGTCTGCGGAAGTCTTGTTCAAGAACGAGAGATGATTTTATGAATTGAAGATGATACGAATAATGATTCTCTTCTTTATAAGAAACACCCTTTGCTTGGTTTTGGGCTCTTTGAAGAATTGTTTAATCGCACTACATTGACTCTTTAATCTCTCCCCCCCCCCCCACCCAAATTGATGGTGGCAGTGTGTCGCTGATTGCCCTGGGAGCCAATGGATGCGCTAATATTTATGAGCTGAGGGTGTGGCAGTAAAAGTCACATGGCGCTTATAGGAGTTCTATGTCTATTCCTGTGGCTGAGTCTCTAGGCGGTAGTCTAGGCAGTAGAATTTAACACATGGAGTATTCATGTCATTTTACTTCATGCAAGTTTTATGTAGCCTACCCGATATGCTTAAGATAAAAGCTTTGTAAATATTGCATACTGTAGGATGACTGATAATTAACTTCTTTTTAAAATTAACTATCTATACTTTAGAATTAGTTTTATATTACCTGAATTCTTCTCCTAATGATTTAATAGTTGAAACGGCTACTAATGTGTTTCAACTATAAGCAAATCAGGATTCTCCTTTTGGAGTTCTGTGACTTCTTGCTAGTAAGATGCCCAGCATTACATCATATCTGTCGTCAGTTACCCCTGTCTAGCCCTGTCCCGCTCTGTCGTTAGTTACCTAACCTAATGGTGCACGAGGGGACATCGAGGCAAATGCGGATGGCATAAGTGTACGTCGTATCTATCTGTGATGTTTAGGTGACTTAAATGATGGGACTTCATTAATGTGATTAATGAAAGAAAAGAAACCTAAAAGATGTTATAGAATCAAATTTTTCAAAAAAGGGTAGCTACAATTTTGCTTTGCATAGTGATATATATGATATATCCCGCACCTTATTCGGTGGGGAAATAGCCGAGATCCCTTCACCGGGAATGACCTCTTTAGCAAAACTGGCAGATGCTACAGCACTCGGTTTGACTTTTGACTGCTTTTGGAGTTTTGCTTTGCATAGTGATGTATATGATATATCCTGCACCTTATTCCATAAGGAAAGAGCCGAGATCCCTTCACCGGGAGTGACCTTTTTAGCAAACCTAATGAAAGCCTCAAAATCACTCCATTTCAAAATTCACATGATTCTACAACGATATCAAGTTCATTACGCAATAGGTTTTCAGAAAAAACCTGTCGTAGCCCTCCGTCATTTCAGATAAGAACCGTTTAGTATTCGTGTTGCGTTTGTTGGCCTTTGTCAAGGCATAGTGTGCGGTAGCTGAATAGTGCTTATCTGTCTATGCATATGATGCAGATTGTTTTGGGATAGTCGTACGACCTTGTTGACCTTTGTCAAGGGTCGTGCGGGTGGGTTTGATTCAATCAAGAAATGACGGGTTGAACTTGACTAGCGTCCTATGATTTGTTGGCCTTTGTCAAGGTCATAGGGGTTAGGGGAAAAATATTATCGGGAATTTCAAGTGTTGAAATTTGCAATGAGATTGCATACCTTCTATGAGATAGTTGGATCCTGATACTCACTGCGAGTAATTGTTACTCCTGAGAGAGTTTTACACAGGACAATTAGCCGATCAAGTAGGTGTCTAGAAAGGTGTCAACGGGGTTACGCCTCTGGGAAAACGAGGTTTACTTTAATTAAGTCCGTGCGAAAGCACGGAGAACCTCCCTCAAAGTACCGACACTGGCCTGGCTGAAAGATTGGCGAAGTTGTAAGGTGTAATTAATCCCAGCTAGTCTTTCCTTTTAGGGTTTGAAGGAAGATTTGATAAATACAGTGGGAGCCATCCTGATTAGATAAAATAATAACCAATCTGATCTTGCAAGAGCATACGCTAAAGTGTTTTCTTCTCTCTCTTTCCAGGTAGCGACCATATCATGCCATAATCAGATAATAATATGGATGTATTGACCGAACCCGCATGTTATGCTGTGCTGGGGAACGTTGGTTCCGTTCTTTCTTATAAGAGTTATAAGACTGAACAGGATATAGGGGAACACCAGAATTCCCATGCCACCCGTATGAAGAAAGTACATGTTGATACATTTTCTTCGGGTGTGTTCGTTACAGAGAACTGTTTCTCCATTTCCTCTACGTCCTGAGTATCAGATACCGGGTCGAGATCCCATATATGTAATCAGTTACATGGGCTTAGGAAAGGTAGAGAATTTGGAGAAGGTGATAAAGACATAAGGGTTGGAAATGGTGCAATTGTTGCAGCTAAAACTGTCGGGGAATATCACCTTGTATTGCCAACTGGTAATACATTGATTCTGAACGAATGCTATTTCATGCCGAACCTGATATGCAACATTATATCGGTTTCTTTGTTAAGTAAAGAGGGATATAATTTTGTATTACAGGATAATGTTATGAACATTTTCCTTAACCAAAAGTTGGTTGGATCATGCACGTTATGCAATGGCATTTATGTTCTAAATCAATCAACGGTTCTAAGTATAACAAACACACACAAGAGGAAGAGTTCAGAAATGAACGAGTCCTTCTTGTGGCATTGTAGACTGGGTCACATCAATGTGACACGACTAGCCAAGTTGCATAAGGATGGATATTTGAACCCGTTTGAATTTTCATCTTATGAAACTTGCCAGTCATGTCCCAAAGGCAAGATGACCAAAACTCCGTTTACGGGACACGGAGAGAGAGTTACAGAACTCTTGGGACTGGTACATAGTGATGTATGCGGCCCCATGTCTACACATACCAGGAATGGTTCTGCGTACTTCATTACATTCACTAACGATCTCTCTAGATTCGGATATGTGTTCCTGATGAAACACAAATCAGAAGCTTTTGAGAAATTTAGAGAATATAAACAAGAAGTCGAGAACCAAACCGGGAAAAGTATTAAAATCCTTCGATCTGATCGAGGAGGTAAATACTTGAGCAATGAATTCCTGGACTTCCTAAAAGAGAATGGGATTCTCTCTCGGCTGACTCCTCCATATACACCACAGCACAACGGTGTATCTGAACAGAGGAACCGCACCCTATTAGATATGGTGCGCTCTATGATGAGCACAGCTGAGTTACCTATTTCCTTCTGGGGGTATGCGCTGGAGACAGCAGCATACCTATTGAATCAAGTTCCATCTAAATCTGTACCTACCACACCATATGAGATATGGAGTGGGAAGAGACCATATCTTAAACGAGTTAAGAAATGGGGTTGTCCGGCCTACGTCAAAAGACAAAATCCGGACAAACTCGAGGCACGGTCAGTTCTTTGCAAGTTTGTGGGATATCCAAAGAACTCATATGGGTATTTTTTTCTACCACAGTGAGGAACAAAAGGTGTTTGTTGCTCAACATGCCACCTTTTTAGAAAAGGAATTTCTTGTAAAAGAAATTAGTGGCAAAATGGAAGAGCTGGAAGAGGTTCCAGATACACAAACTGCAACTGAAGATTTAGTGGAACCAGAGGATTCGGTAGTTCCCAACGAACCTCAGCCTCTCCGCCGATCTAGTAGGGTTCCTCACCCACCTGAGAGATACTACGGTTTTCTCATGGATGGTGGGAGCGAGGATTGCATCATGGTTGATGATGACCCAACTAGCTTCGAGCAGGCCATCACGAGTGGGGACTCAGTGAAATGGCTGGATGCAATGCGGTCCGAGATGGAATCCATGCACACCAGCAAAGTATGGACTTTGGAAGATGCTCCTGAAGGGGTAAAACCCATTGGGAGCAAGTGGATCTTCAAGAAAAAACTTGGTGTAGATGGGAAAGTGGAGACTTTCAAAGCTAGACTTGTTGCAAAGGGTTTTCGTCAAAGACCAGGTGTGGACTATGACGAAACCTTTTCTCCAGTGGCTATGCTTAAATCCATCCGGATCATGCTTGCCATCGCTGCATATCATGACTACGAAATCTGGCAAATGGATGTTAAGACCGCCTTTCTAAACGGTGATTTAGAAGAGTGCGTGTACATGACTCAGCCAGAAGGCTTCGTAGATAGTGGGAGCAACGGGAAGGTGTGCAAGCTGCTTAAATCCATTTATGGATTAAAGCAAGCATCGCGGAGTTGGAACATCTGCTTTGACGTCGTTATCAAAGAGTTTGATTTCGTCAAAAATGTAGATGAACCTTGTATCTACAAGAAGGTGGCAGAGAGTAAGGTTGTCTTCCTCGTATTGTACGTGGACGACATACTCTTGATAGGAAATGACATTCCTATGCTGCAATCGGTCAAGCTCTTCTTATCACAAAGATTCTCAATGAAAGATCTTGGTGATGCCTCCTGCATATTGGGAATTATGATCTATAGAGATAGATCTAAAAGGATATTGGGATTGTCCCAATCCAGGTACATTGACACCATACTAAAGAGGTTTAGTATGGAAGAGTCCAAACGTGGGTTTTTACCCACGATCTCAGGGCTCACTCTCTCCAAAGAGATGTCTCCCAAGACTGATTTGGAGAGAGCTCGCATGCAAGGGATACCCTATGCTTCGGCTGTAGGCTCTATCATGTATGCGATGCTATGTACCAGACCCGATGTAGCATACTCACTAAGTGTAGTGAGTAGGTATCAAGCTGATCCTGGAGAGAGTCACTGGACAGCTGTGAAGAGCATTCTCAAGTACTTACGAAGGACTAAAGAGATGCTCTTGGTGTATGGTAACGGAGAACTCCAAGTGGAGTCCTTTACCGATTCGAGCTTCCAGAGTGATAAGGACGACTCTAAGTCGCAGTCGGGATTTGTCTTTACCCTTTACGGAGGGGCGGTTCGCTGGAAGAGTTCCAAGCAGGAAACCGTGGCAGACTCGACGATGGAGGCTGAATACATCGCTGCCAACGATGCTGCCAAAGAGGCTGTCTAGATCAAGAAGTTCATTACTGAACTTGGAGTGGTTCCATCCATTGAACATCCAATACCTTTGTATTGCGATAACAATGGAGCGGTGGCTTAGGCCAAGGAACCCAGGTCCCATCAGCGATCCAGGCATATTCTGAGGCGGTATCACCTGATCCGGGAGATAGTTGATCGCCGGGAGATCGAGGTCAGGAGGGTTGACATGAAGAATAACACAGCGGTTCCACTCACGAAGGCCATTCCCTAGATACAGTTTGAGAGACTCTTCGGGATGCTCGGTATGCGATACTACAGCAGCTGGCCCTAGTGCAAGTGGGAGATTGTTAGTTGTATGTATGCCCCAGAGGGCAGTATTGTACAGATGATGTATATTATATTGGATGATTGGACATATATATAGAGAGGACTTTCTTGCTCGATATGATAGTATACTATCTGGTTGCTCTTTATCTTAACATGTATACTTGTCTCTTTATACTGTCTTATAGTTACATGTTGGTAAAGCCCTTAGGATGTGTACTTGACTACCTAGGCTATGATGCGGATCATACTAGTGGAGACATGGTAGTCCATAAGTACATCCTTCAAGGTCCCTAGTCGTGGGTGTATCGAGACGGAGCATCGATATACCAGAGTAGACTAGCGTATACGCTTCTCGACCCATGAGATGGGCGATGGATGATCCCATATCCATTGATGTTTGACATCAGAGATGGTATACGGGTGCTCAGTGGAGACTGGGTACACTGGACGGACTCGCCGAGAACTCCCAGATGGTATTATACCTCACGTCAGATGGCAGTTCTCTGGTTACACTTGTGCAGGTTAGTCTGTAGACCCGAGATCGTCATAGAGTCTTGTGTGATTCCTACTGTGCTTTGATTTCCACCTTACCACGTCCATGAGGGCGTGCAAAACGGTGGTTTTTGGGTACAGTCCCGAGTCACATGGAGGCAATGAGCGATAGGAGGGGTTTCGTCTCTCCCGGTATTGGGGGTTGATGTTGCGCAGTGCTCGATTGGCTGTAACAGGGAAGTCCCTGGCCAGGGCTGATTTAGATATTTACTGGTAAGTGTTACCAGTAGTTTCTCGAGCCGTTATGAGCCTCACATCGGCACGACTTATCGGTTATTGGGGTTTGACGTTTACCACCCCTAGACTTGATATGCGACATATCAGACGAGGAGACCAGACTGTACGGGAAGTGTTACCGGCAGGCTTTTACAGGAGTTGGAGCGGGCTTGCTTGCTGATCTTCTGATCGCTCAATACCCGGGTAGCCGTTACGTCCAGTTAGTACCGCTGACGGCTTGTGGGTGCGTGATGTGATCATCACCTACTGCCGGCGTATTGACGAGTCTTTAGAGTCCTACATAGAGCTTTTACTGGCTCAGGCAAAACGAAATAGGAGCACGTATGTGATATGTGCAAGACCGAGAATAAATGCGTGTATGTGATACCGTATTCTATTCTCGCGACTTTTTGTATCGGTCGGTTATATATGATATGACAATGGATGTTAGCCGGTTATATGAGATATGACCGGATTATTAAGTCAAGTGTTGATTTAATAATTAAATGTATAATTGTATATTAGATATACTAATTTACACTTGCTAACACTTGTTCACTTAGGTTTTTTTTCTCTCTCACATGTACACTACTTTAACATATATATGATATATGTTAAATTGTGTTATCATATTGTATCATGGTTGATGATACAACATTCATGTGTGTATGAGACATACACCATCCTATTTGTTATGATTGGGTTTAATGTTTAAAAGTAATTACAAAATTAGTGGAAAATTAGAAAATGCATGAAGCTTGTGGAAGCTTGTGGATGCATTGACTAAAGTCCACTAGATTTGTTTTTACTTTGGACTTTAACCTAACCATCACACACTTAGCTATGGTTATGGCTCTACAAGAGTTAGTATATGATACTCACTCACCATGGTTAGCCTACTCACTTAATCATTATCCTCATTTCTTTTCTTTTGTTCATCATCTTCTTCTTCATTGAGCAAGAGAAAAAGCTTGCTAAGGTTTTGAAAAAAGTGAGATAGATTGTGAGAAACAAAAATCCAAAGAGAACCCACTTCCTATTTCTCCATCCTCTACTAGATTAGCACTTTAGTATAGGGTGTTTGCTTCACTAATTCTCAAATTAGCGAAGTAGTAGCTTGAGTCGGAATTCCCTCGACGTAGATCATCTTCGGCCTCGGAGACTTCAAGCAAGGTCGCATCTTTCGCCTCGTGAAGCCATGCAAGAGTCCGGGAGAACTTTGATCGCAGTGAAGGGACTTCATCAAGGAGCTTTAGAAGTGAAGAACCGATCTACAAAGGTTGTATTTCGTATTCCCTTTAGAGTAAAGTTGTTTACTTGCTAATTGTTTCGCCTAAACTCTAGTATACGATCTTGCTTAGTGTTATTCGGCACATAAAAATTTAATTTTGGCATGGTCGATGCCTTGTAGAGCCTTGTTAGTGTGCCTAGTAACCCTACAGTTTGTTGACTCCGTCAAGGGATAGTGTTCGGTAGCTAAGTGATGTCTTCCTGGTTGCATACGATGCGATTGGTTAGGACAATTGTACGCTTTGTTGACTCCGTCAAGGGTGGTATGGGTGGGTCTAAATCAACAAGAAATGACGGGTTGAACTTGACTAGCGACTTATGCTTTGTTGACTCTGTCAAGGTCATAAGCCGTTAGGGGTAAAAAGCCGATATCGGGAGTTTCAAGCGTTGAAACTTGCAATGAGATTGCATACCTTCTATGGTGTGGGGTGATTTGTTGACTCCGTCAAAGTTACCACTCCATGATAGTTTGGGTCTCAATTCCCACCGTGAGTAATAGTTACTCCCGAGAGATTTTCTATACGAAATCCCGGTTAATTCTCCTTTTAAGGTTTGAAGGAGAATTCGACGGAACAATGGGAGTCGTCCTGATTAGATGAATTAATCAACTAATCTAATCAAGGTTAGAGTGCGCACTGAGTGTTTTTTTCTCTCTGTGGTAGCGACCCTTGACTCATCTTAAACCAAGGCCCATTAACCATGTTGACCGACCTTTTTACAAACGATGGCTATGGAATGTCCGATTTACCCAAATCCACGACATAGTTGCATGTGTCCTTATCTATCCTGCTTCCCCTTCTGCTAACTCCAAAACCCTCTGTATTCGGTACAGAGATTCATATTGCTTGGAAGGCCATCGTATGGTTAGATACGAACTCGATGAAATTGTTTCAGTTCGAGAGTGGCCACTGGTTCTTGAGTAGATGAATTGTTCACTTGTCTTCCTTCTACCTTATCTCAAGTTTGAGAACCCCTTATTAGTAAGGAGGGTATACCAGTTACGCTTGTAGGATAATCTTTTTCCAATTTCGAAACTGGTGCTAAAGGAATGGAAAGAAGAAAACCAACTACCCTAAGTTCGGTATACAGAAGATAAGGTGGAGAGACATCAATAGGGGTTGAAGTGAGTGAAGGAAATTGCGACTACTATCATGAGCCTGGGTAATGAAAGAGGCAATACTATGAATACCCGACCACCCCCGAAACATTTTGATGTTTCGGATTTCCTGTGTGTGTGTTTTGGAAAACTGTTTCTCAATAAACTTCAACTCTTGGGTAAATAAATACCGGATTAGAATTCCATATCTGTAGGGCATTACAGATGCTGGGAAGGAGCAGAGAATTGAGAATGAGTGATTTTATCCTTAATGTCGGTTTTCGGAGCAATTGTTATTGAGGAAAATCACCAGGTTTTGCCTAATGGCAAACTGTTGGTTTCTTTTAACCAAAAGAATGTTTTTCAATTAACAGCACAAGGAAATTGAGTTAGTGAACTTTAGGGAGTTATACATATTGATGTATATTGTCTGATGTCTATACGGACATAGGGTTGGTACCAGGTATTTCGTATTGAGATTGTGATTCTCTCAGATTGATCATCTGCGGGTGCGCTTCATGATAAGTAATGCTGAATCGTCTTTTTTCAATTAAGGGGATGCACCAGAAATAGATGCATATCAATTGATATTGGTTCCACCTAAATAAGTGCCTCTGTTTCCATATATGATATAGAATAGTATTCATCTTAAGGTTGTTAAGATATTGAGTTATCCGGTTTATACTTAAAACAATAATCCGGACAAACTCGAGACACGTTTTGGTAATAGCAGTTTGTGGGTTATCCTAAGATTTCGCAAGGGATGGCTTCTACCATTTTCAAGATCAAAAGTGTTTTCTTGACTCGCCACCTCTTTGGTAAATGAACTTCTTGGAAAAGGAATTAGTGTGAGTATGGTTGAACTGGAAGTGATTCCAGAAGCACAAACGGTTACTGAAAATTTAGTAGAACCTGAAAATCCAATTAACCCTGACAGACCATAGCCACTCCGCAGATTTAATAGGTGACTTAAGCCACCCGAGAAATATTTCGGTTTTCTCGTAGGCGGTGATTAGGAGGCTTGCATCATGTGATGACGACCCTACTAGTTATCAGAAGGCCATAGAAAGTGGTGACTTTCGACTGATGGCTGGTGTAGGGTGTTTTTCGTCACCCCATTGAGATGGGAATACGTGCACGCTTGTCAGGCGCATTACAGATTCCCCCTGTCTAGGGTAGGTTGAGGTTTATTGATTGTTGGGATCCGAATCTCCGGCAGCCGCGGACTAAGCTGTCGTTAATTACCCCTCGCTTTTGGAGCCAAGGAACCTCCGATTGACAGGTCAAACTGGACATGCGAACTCAATGCGATGCGTTGGTGTTTTTTTCAACTCTAAAAAGATTTAATTGTGGAGTTAAAACTCCAAAAGAATTTTAAATGGAGTTGAACTCCTAAAAAGATTTAATGTGGAGTTAAACTCCAAAAGTGTTTTAAAAGGAGTTTAACTCCAAAAGGAATTTTATTGTGGAGTTCAACTCCAAAAGATTTTTTAAATGGAGTTAAACTCCTAAAAAGATTTAACGTGGAGTTGAACTCCTAAAATTTTTTTTATTGTGGAGTTAAGCTCCAAAAGAATTTTAAATGGGCTTTTCCCCACTCACGTCAGGGGAAGGAGAGAGGCTCCCATTTAATGGGAGCCTCACATGCCCTCACGTGAGGGGGACGGAGGGGCTCCCATTAAAAGGGACACGTGAGGGGGGCAAAAGGGGCTCCCTTTTAATGGGAGCCTTTTCCCTCATGTGGCACCACGTGAGGGGGGCCGATGGGCTCCCATTAAAAGGGAGCCTTCCCCCTCACGTGTCCTCACGTGAAGGGGGCAAAGGGGGCTCCCTTTTAATGGGAGCCTTTTCCCTCACGTGGCACCACGTGAGGGGGGCAAAAGGGGGGCTCCCATTTAAATGGGAGACTTTCCCTCACGTGGCACCACGTGAGGGGGCAGAAGGGGGCCTCCCATTTTTCTTCTTCATTTCTCTTCTTTTTTTTTTGAACTTTAAATGTGGAGTTCAACTCAAAGGATTTTTATTGTGGAGTTAAACTCCAGAAGAATTTTAAAAGAGAGTTGAACTCCGAAATGATTTAATGTGGAGTTAAACTCCAAAAAAAAAAGATTTTTATTGTGGAGTGAAACTCCAAAGAATTTTTGCAATGGAGTTAAACTCCAAAAGAATTTTAAATGGAGTTCAACTCCAAAAAGATATTTATTTGGTGTGGAGTTAAACTCCACTAAATGAGGAGCCTTCCCATCACGTGAGAAGGAGGGACAGTTCCCACTTAGTGGGAGCTTCCCTCTTCCTCACGTGAGAGGAAGCAGGAGCTCCAAAAAGAATTTTTTTTTCTGTGATGGAGTTAAACTCCAAAATTTTTTATTTGGAGTTAAACTTGGGAGTTTAACTCCAAAAGATTTTCTCCTTTATCTTTTGAGAAGAAACCCAAATTGGGTTCTTTTGAAACTCCAAAATCTAGATCTTGGATGATAAAAAAAGAGACCATTTTTCTTCTCTTGATGGAGTCTTGGGAGGTGGGTTTATGGTAAAAGTTTATTTAGTTTTATAAAAAAAGAGAGCTAAGCTCTTGATTCAATTGGAAAATGAAAAGGAAAAGAAAGAACTTGGGAGAGAGTGGATGGAGGCACAAACCCTAGAGATTCGAGGAGAATGAATTATTATCTTTTTTTCTTTATTCATCACCATGTTGCCTTTTATAGGCTTACACATTTATATATAGTCCCTTGGGCTTTACAAAATGGTATTTTGCCCATCCCATGCCTCATGTGCTATTTCTTTTTGCACATAAGCCATGGGCTTTACAAAAATTTGGCTTTATGCTCATTCATGCATAAAAAAAATACATTAAAATTATTTATTACATGATTTTTATGTTGGCATGGGGGAGGCCGGCCGCTTCATGTTCGGGATCGACTCGGGCATGGGCCCACTTGACCTGGGCTTGCGCCCCACTTGGCTTGGGGTTGACTTTGATTTTGACTTGGGATGCAATTTTCGACCCCAATAAAGTGCCCCCCATCAATAAATGCACACCACATATGTGAGTCGTGTGCATGAAATTGATGGATCTTCTTTCACGTGGAGGCGACTTGCTTTGGTTCCCACTTTTTGGGATGCACTGCCCTTTTACGACATGGACGGTCGACGCTTAACGCGTCTCCGAGACGGAGTGTCCGTGGTAGACGTTCCCCTGGCCCGGAGTGATTTGGTTCCCGATTTGTGGGAAGCCTACACTGCCCTTTTTACGACATGGACGGTCGACGCTTGACGCGTCTCCGAGACGGAGTGTCCGTGGTAGACTTTCCCCTGGCCCGGAGTGATTTGGTTCCCGATTTGTGGGAAGACTGCACTGCCCTTTTTACGATATAGACGATCGACGCTTGACATGTCTCCGAGACGGAGTGTCGGTAGTTGACGTGTTCCTGAGGCGGAGTGTCTGTTTGACGTGTCTCCGGCGCGGAGTGTCGCTGGTCTACTTGTCTTCGGTACGGAGTGTCATTGGTCGACTTGTCCCCGGCACGGAGTGTCGCTGGCTGACCTGATTCCGACAGGGAGGTTGCTGGTCGACTTGTCCCCGGCGCGGAGTGTCGCTGTTCGACTTGTCCCCGGCACGGAGTGTCGCTGGCTGTTCGACTTGTCCCCGGCACGGAGTGTCGCTGATCGACTTATCCCAGGCACGGAGTGTCGCTGGTTGACTTGATTCCGAGACGGAGCATAATTCCGGCAGGGAAGGTAGATATCCCGAGGCGAAGCATGATTTCGACACGGGGTAAATTCTGGGAAGAAGCATGATTCTGCCGCAGAGGTTGTTGGTTTGATTTGATTTGGATTGACATCAGCATCGCTACACTGACACTGGAATATGGTACCAGGAGCGAATCATCTGTCATGAGAGGATTTGTGGATTTGGTTTTGGTTTGGCATTTGCATTGCTGTACTGGAATAATGCCAGGAGCAACTCATCATTTGCCCCATGAGGATTTGGGAATTGGTTTTTGGGTCGGCATCAGCACCGCTACACTGGAATATGGTATCAGGAGCGAATCATCATTTGCCATGCCCGTTGTGGAGCGATGGCTTAGGAGACAGGTTTAAGTCCTTATCACCTAAGACTTTCAATTTTATGAGCCGTAAGAGTCCCATAAAAGCATTTCTCCCTACGAGTCGAAAGGATCCCGCATGTGTATTTTCTCCTTAGGAATCGTGCGGACTCCCAAGTGTGTTTTTCCTTTGTGAGTCGTAAGGATCCCACGAAGGTTTGTTCTCCTCATGTATCGTGAGGACACGTGAGTGGGTCTTTCTTAATGGAGCATAATTCCAAGGGCGGAGATCAGCCACGTAACTGGTGGTTGCGGTGGGGCATGGGTATGATGAGAATTATTTGAGCCCGTGGATTGTATACGGTAGTCAATTTGGGAACTGGCCGTAGGGCTGGGGGAATTTTGGAAAATTGAATTTTGGTTGGCGTCTGCATCGCTGCACTGGAATATGGTACCAGGAGCGACTCATCATTCGCCGTTTGAGAGTTTGGATTTTGGTTGGTGTCTGCATCGCTGCACTGGAATATGGTACCAGGAGCGACTCATCATTCGTCGTTGGGGATTTGAGTTTTGGACGGCGTCTGCATCGCTGCACTAGAATATGGTACCAGGAGCGACTCATCATTCGCCGTCGGGACATTCAGAGTTTGGTTGGCGTCTGCATCGCTGCACTGGAATATGGTACCAGGAGTGACTCATCATTCGCCGTTTTTTTTCATTTTACCGTGATTACTCTATCATTTCAGCTTTTCTTATCGCGAAGGTCGCGATTGTCCTATCATTTCGGCTATTTATTCGCGGTTGCCCCATCATTTCGGCTTTTATTTTCTTATTTATTTTACTCGCTGATTTTATTGCGAGGTGCCCCATCATTTCGGCTTTATATATATATATATTGTTTTATTTACACATTTTTACATCCCCAGTTTAATGACTTAGAGGTCGATTATTCCCAGTTTAAAGACTTAGCGGTCTACTTTTTCCAGTAACGACTTAGAGGTCATCCATTTCCAGTTTAAAGACGTAGAGATCTGATATTCCCAGTTTAATGACATGGTGGTCAGTGGTTCCCAGTTTAAAGACTTAGATGTCTTCTGTTTTTAGTTTAACGACTTAATGGTCATCTGTTTTCAGTTTAACGACTTAGTGGTCATCTGTTTCCAGTTTAAAGATTTAGAGGTCTACTGTTTCCAGTTTAACGACTTAGATGTCATCTGTTTCCAGTTTAACGACGTGGTGGTCATCTGTTTCCAGTTTAAAGACTTAGTGGTCATCCGACGGGGAGCTTAAAGAAGATACCCGATGGAGCAGTTGTCAGGGGCACCGCTGGAGCTTGCCCGAGATGCTTTATTACTTTATCGGTGTTGATGGCCTTGCTCCCAGCTGGGGCCAAGTAAAATCGTTCAAATACTGACCTGCGTTCGAAGATGGCAATTTGAAATTTGTTAACCTGCACAAAGAAACATGATTTCAGTACATGCAATCGATATGTACATTGATTGAGTTCACATGAACGTTTAACCCGAAATATGGGAGGAGAGAAAGGTCCCACCGGGCGTGGCAGAATCTATAGGGTGTTTTTCGTCACCCCATTGAGATGGAAATACGCGCGCGCTTGTCAGGCGCATTACAGATTCCCCCTGCCTAGGATAGGCTGGGGTTTATTGATTGTGGGAATCCGAATCTCCGGCAGCCGCGGACTAAGCTGCGGTTAATTACCCCTCGCTTTTGGAGCGAAGGAACCTCCGATTGACGGGTCAAACTGGACATGCGAACTCAATGCGATGTGTTGGTGTGTGTGTGTGTTTTTGAATGTGTAGTTCATCTCCAAAAAGATTTAATTGTGGAGTTAAACTCCAAAAGAATTTTAAATGGAGTTGAACTCCTAAAAAGATTTAATGTGGAGTTAAACTCCAAAAGAGTTTTAAAGTGAGTTTAACTCCAAAAGGAATTTTATTGTGGAGTTAAACTCCAAAAGAGTTTTTAAATGGAATTAAACTCCTAAAAAGATTTAACGTGGAGTTGAACTCTCCAAAAGAATTTTATTGTGGAGTTAAACTCCTAAAAAAAGGTTTTTATTATAGAGTTAAACTCCAAAAGATTCTCCTATCTCTTTTGAGAAGAAACCCAAAATGGTTTCTCTTGAAACTCCAAGATCTAGATCTTAGATGATAAAAAAAAGACCCATTTTCTTGGGAGGTGGGTTTATGGTAAAACTTTATTTAGTTTTAAAAAAAAAAGAGAGCTAAGCTCTTGATTCAATTGGAAAATGAAAAGGAAGAACTTGGGAGAGAGAGATGAAGGCACAAACCCTAGAGATTTGAGGAGAATGAATTATTATCTTTTTTCTTTATTCATCATCATGATGCTTTTTATAGGCTTACACATTTACATATAGCCCCTTGGGCTTTACAAAATGGCAATTTACCCATCCTATGCCTCATTGCTATTTATTTTTGCACATAAGCCATGAGCTTTACAAAAATTTGGCTTTATGCCTATTCATGCATAAAAAATTACATTAAAATTATTTATTACATGATTTTTATGTTGGCATGGGGGAGGTCGGCCGCTTCATGTTCGGCTCGACTCGGGCATGGGCCCACTTGGCTTGGGGTTGACTTTGACTTTGACTTGGTTAGCCGGGGTGTAATTTTCGTTCACAACAGCTGGATGCCGAGTTATCCAAGTTGGATTCCATGCATTACAACAAATTATAGATTTTATTGTGTGCTCCTGAAAAGGGTAAAACCCATAAGGAACAAGCAGATATTTCGAGATCAGTGCAAATGGAAAGGTATAGACCTAATAAGGCTAGATTTGTAGTAAATAGGTAATCATCAAATACCCGATATGGATTGTGATGATACTGTTACTTCAGTGTCTGTGCTGAAGTCCATACGGATATAACTTGCCACTATTGTTTTCATGATTGTGATATCTAGTATGAGGATTACCATAACGTCTTTCTAAATTAGATTCAGAAGTGTACGTGTCTTAGTTAGTAGGAGCAGCGGAAAGTGTGCAAGTTGCTTAAGTCTGTTTATAGACCAAAGTGCATGCATAGCAGAGATGGATCATTTGTTTTGATGTTGCGGTCAAAGTGTTTGATTTCATCAAACTAAGAGATAAACCTGATATTTATAAGGTAGTGGGGTGGAATGTCAAAGAATTCATAATTGGATATGAATGACATTCTTCTGATAGGAAGTGATGTTTCTATACTATGATTCGGTCAAATATTGGTTGTCATATTTGTTTCTCCTTTATGGATTTGAATTATATATCATTGATTCTGGTGACTAAGTCTATAGGGATAGATGTAGTAAGGGTTTTAGGATTGTCCCAATTCAGATATCTTGACACTATTCTAAAGTGGTTTAGAATGGACGGCTCCCAGTGAGGTAATATACCCGCAAGTAGTTGAGTCATCCTCTCTAAAAAGATGTCTTCAAGACTGATGAAGAGAGGGACTCACATAAATGGCATTCGACGTGCTTCGGCAGTGAGGTCAATCATATGATGTTATATACCAGATCAGATGATACTTTTACACTTGATATAGCAAGCATATATTAGTCAAATCCTGAAGAAATATATGAAGAAGTGAAGAACATATGAGATGTTCTTGGTGTATGGTAATGACACTCTTTCGGGAGGCGATTACCGATTCCAGCTTCCGAAGTGATAAGGAAGACATATCGTCTGTCGTGAGTCATTAGTTTACCCACCCTCTTCTGGGGAGAAGTATATTGGAAAGAGTTCCAAGCTGGATACTGAGCTGGTCAAGACGCTAGATGCTGATTATGACTCAGCAAAGAATACATCTTAAGTAGTTGTTTGGATAAATACGTTCATTTATAAATATTGTCACATCAGCTTTTCAAACAAAGTTCTAAGGAAGATATTGCTCATATCGGGAGATAGTTGATCTCTACGAAATTGAGAACCAGAGAGATAAAAATAGAAACACTGTAGCGGATCAACTCACTAAGGCTGTTTTCTTGAACACAGTTTATGAAACTGTTGCTAGAGAAGTTGGTTACGCAATAGCACATGATATATGGGTATGCGATGCCGCAATAATTGGCCTTGAGTGCAAGTGGGAGATTGTTGGATATAGGTGCCCTCAAGACAATTATCATAGTTGCAGGAATGCAATTACTGAATTCGATGAGGATTTATACCAAGAACAGTCTTACTCGAGATGATGGTATGTTATCTGGTTTGTATTTATCATTCATGAGCATACGTTTTACTCGTTATAACGTATCACTAATACATTATGATGAAGCTTATAGGATCTTTGCTTAACTACCAGGATTATGATAGGGATTATACTAGTGGGGCTTGGGTAGTCTATAAGCATATCCTTAAAAATCCCTATTCGTAGGAGTATCGAGACTGGGTATCGGTACTCCAGTTTAGATCAGTGCATATGTTTCTTGACCCCGTAAGGGGCGATGGTTGATCCCATAGCTATTAGTGTTTGACACCGAAAATTGTATACATATGCTCATTAGATAAGTTGCACTGGACGGACTCGCCGAAAACTCCTATATGGTATTATACCAATCGTCAGATAGCAGTTCTCTGGTGACATGAGTACATGGTAGTTTCTAGACCTTAGATTGCCATAGTGTCTTATGTGTGTTTCCACTGTACTTTGACTACTACCATACCACGGTTTTAAAGAGCCGTGCAAACATGTTTTAGTTGGGTACAATCCCGAAGCACATGGAGGCAGTAAGCAGTCGAAGGAATTCGTCTCTCTCGGTATAGCGAGTTGATGTCGCACAGTGCACAGTAGGCTATGACCTTAAGTCCTTGGACAAGGCAGACAAGATTTACTGATAAGTATTATCAGTAGTTTCTCAGATAGTCATGAGCTTGACGTTAGCACGACTTATCGAGTTATTGTAGTCTGACGGTTTCCACCTTCCAGACCCGGTATGCGATAGTCTTAGATGAAGAGACCGGACTGTACGATGAGTGTCACTGATAGGCTCTCGTAGAGTACGGACAAGCTTGCTTGTCGATCGGTTTTTCGTTCAATACCTGGTAGCCCTTATGTATAGCTAGTACCGCTGACGTACTTGTAGATTAACCTGGTTGGGGATTGATCTGAAAGTGTTTCAGATCAATTGGATACGATTCTTACCTACTGGTAGCGTATTGTCGAGTCTTTAGAGTCCCATACAGAAGGTTTTCCGGTTTTAGTAAAATGATGTTGTGCACGTACGGCGACACGTGCGGGGTCCAATTAAACATGTATATGTGATACATGTATTAATTGGACGGTTCATAATACTCGCCGGCTTATGATAAGCCGGGTCATTAAATCAAGTTTTGATTTAATTATATTGTTTATATATGATGATGCATATATAAATTAGTATTATTGTGCTATTTTCACACTTTTATTTTATTACATAATATGTTATGTAACATATAGTGTGCATGCTACTTTTTTTGTACATGTGCATTTGTATGTATAATAGTTTTTATACATTAATTTTTTTTCCTATATCTCTTTCTTAATTTTGCATGGCTAAGGATGAGGTGTTTGCAAGGTGGCATACACTCTCATATCTTATGCCATGTGGAAGGATTAAAGGAAAAGGGTGGGTGATATGGCCAGAAAAGGATTATTTTCTCTAGCCATAACTTTCAACCATTTCTCTTTCATCCAAATGAGAGGAAAAATGAAAAGGGAAGAGAAGTATAGTGCAAGAGAGTACACACCATTATCTACATCCTCTAATTTCATCTCTCGCAAAGATCAAGTGGGAGTTGCTTCATGTTGATGAAGTTGGAGTTAGCATCAGTGGTTCTTGTGTGGATCATCTTCGACAAAGCCGATCAGAGACCAAACGCGATCCGGAACGTCTCGGAGCCTACCAAAGAGTCAGATCATTCATTGGAGCATATGAAGGTGTTTCAAAGGTTGTATCTCTTTTTCCTAGCATTTTGTGTTTTGCAAGCTGTGTGTCAGTGGTGTAGATTTTAGGTTTAAGGATGTTTTGCTCACTAGGAATTTTCGTTTTTCGCTTCCGCAAAGTTTTTAAAACCTGCCCAGCGAGCATGACGTCCTTACAGTTTTTACACGAGTCATTTTTAGAAAAGAGAATTATATTAGTGATGTATGTTGATGATATTGTTATCAGTGGAGATGCTGATGAGATTGTTGTTCTTAAGAAATTTCTCCAACATCACTTCCATATAAAGGACTTGGGGTTATTGCGATATTTCTTGGGGATTAAGGTTGCACGCTCTTCAGAAGGTATTTGCTTGTCTCAGAAGAAATATGTCCTAAATATTCTAAAAGAGATTGGGCTTTTGGGTACCAAGCCCATGATACACTAATGTATTCTAATATGAAATTCTATGATGATCGATGAGAATTATTAGAAGATCCAGGAAGCTACCGTCGATTGGTTGGGAAGTTTAATTATCTTACGATAACAAGATCAGACATCTCTTTTGCCGTTAGTGTGGTGAGCCAGTTTATGGATTCTCCAAGGGAGCCTCATTGGAGGGTAGTTATTCATTTTGTTTGTTATTTGAAGAATTCATCTGGTCAATGGTTAATTTACCGCGATCATAAAGATGTTAAACAGTTGATGGGATTTTATGATGCTGATTGGACGAGATCTCCTACTGATAGGAGATCTACTATTGGCTATTGTACCTTTCTTGATGGTAATCTTGTATCGTGGAGAAGCAAAAAACAATCAGTTGTGACTAGATCAAATGCGGAGGCTGAATACCGTGCTATGGCTCATATTACGTGCGAGTTAATTTGGATAACTAACCTATTAAGTGAACTTGGATTTCAAATTCATTATCCTATTCCTCTCTTTTATGGCAATCAAGCGCATTCCATATTTCGTCTAATCCTGTTTTTCATGAGAGAACTAAGCATATTGAAGTCGATTGCTATTTTGTTCGGGAAAAGGAGAATAGATTTCTTAACCATCAATACATTGCAAGTAATGATCAACCGGCAAATATTTTCACAAAGGCATTGGGAAAATCAAGAATTGAATTTTTATGTAACAAGCTAGGTCTACATGATATGTGATCAGCTTGAGGAGAGTGTTAGAGATAATTTGTCATAAAATAGTTGGGCTTTTGATATCAGACCCAAACCCGTATCCGTAAACTCTAGTATAAAGTTATATGTATTCCTTCATGAATTAGCTAATAAAAAGAATTCTATCCCCCCCCTCAAATTCCTTTTCAATAACATTTGAGGGGCTTTCATAATTCTAATGACTAGTTGGCATCTTCAAAAGTTTCCTAGATCTTGGCGAGAAACCAAGCTGAGAAAAATTTAAAGCTTTTCTATTAAGAAATTATGTTCTTCTAACTGGCACATACAAGACCCAGAGGAGGAGCATTTATGTATAGCAGAGCACATTCCCATGCGAGACAGAGATTATGAAAACTTGTTTTTTTGGTTGTCTTCTGCTCTGTGCATTGGGAATATGGTTTGAAATATCGGCCAATCCCGATCCGAGATAGCCGATTCCAATCCAAATAGATTATGAAAACTTGTTTTTCGGTTGTCTTCTGCTATGTGTATTGGGAATATGGTTTGAAATCTTGGCTAATCTCGATCCGAGATGGCCGATTCCAATCAAAAAATTGTCCGAGCTCCGAGACCGATACCGTCAGATACCGATTAATATTGGGGTTGTCATTTACATATTTGGTTGTTAGTTTTAAGTTTATTAATTTTTCGTGGGTTCATGAATAGGATAATGGGTTCACGAATGGTTAAATGGGTTTATTATAGGTTATTGGGTTACGACGGTTAGTTTGAAATTATTTATACGGTTTTAGACATCATTAATCACCAAAGAATTTACCAAATTACATAAAATTACTTTACCTGGTCATTTATTATTTTTTCAAATTCTTAAATATTCTTTTTTTCTCAAAAAATATAAACTCAATATTCCGATCCGAGACAGCCGAGAAGGCTGAGATTACGGAATTCCGATCCCAAAAGTTACCGTCCGATAGTGATCCCGATACCAAGATTTTAAACCTTGATTGTGAACTCCTGTTTATAGCACATGTAGTAATCCTTAATTACCTAGCCAGCAATGTTTTTAGGTGGCAATCCTTCTTCTATGAGGCATTCCTTTAGGGCCTGTTTGGTTGCAGGATTATGAGTTTGGATTTGAATTTTGGATTGTGGAATCCTAGGATTCCACAATTTTGTGTTTAGTTGCAGGATTAGGATTTATAGGATTCCTTTGTTTTTTATGGGGGGCCCACCACAAAACAAGAATTCATGAATCCAAAAATTTTTCAAGGATTTTCAAGGATTTGGCACTATTCATTGTACTTTTAGATGGGGCCCATATACTTTATTTATTTAACAATCCTCTATCTCTCTATCTCTCTCTAAAATCCTCAAATCCAGATCCATTTTTTTTCCAACAACCAAACAAAGATAACAAGGATCTACAAATCCAATACTAGGAATCCAAAACCAACCAACCAACAAATTACCAAATCCAGAAATTTCAACCGTACTATTTTTGGAATCCAAATTCCATAATCCTGCAACCAAACAGCCCCTTAAGAAGGCCTGTATGGGTTCCTTTGTTTCTTTACCTAAGAGGGCGCAATACACTTTTACCTAGGTATATATGATTGATCCATCTGTTCTCTGACTGTCCCATTTCTATCAGTTAAACAGAAGCAAGTAATTGTCTTGGTGCACTAACTTATTTTGTCATCATGTTTTGACAGGGAGGATGGGAAAATGATGAAACTGTTGAAGAGGCAGCTGTACGAGAAGCCATCGAAGAAGCAGGAGTTAGAGGAGATTTGAAGGTGAATTTTCGCATAATCATGCTTTTATACATATTCATCTTGGTGCAATAGTTTTGTTTCAGATAAGATGTTTCAAACTGACATATTATTTAGTATAAGTAAATAAAAAAAAGATAAATAGAAATTTCAGTTTATTAATACATTATAGTTGTTACATAGCTTTTGTGCATTACTATTGGATAAGTTTTTATCTCTGTCCACTATGAGCCTAAATATCAATCTATGGCCCTTGCCAAATCAAAATCTACTACTGAATATTGCAAAATACTCGCCTAAAAGCCAGCTTGAGCTTGACAAAACATGCTGAGCTTGGCTGTGAACAACTTAAGTTCAGGTTTATCAATGTTATCTATTGTAAGCAACTTGAGGTTGACAGCTTGTTTGTAGCTTGTTTAAGCTGTCAACCAGAGTTGACTGTTGACCTTGTTTAAGTGTATTTCTTAAGATTAGGGCTGGGAAATGAACATGGTTCATATTGAAATTTTACTACTGGATTTCACGGTTTCCTCAAGTACCCACTATTTTTTTTTTAATTCGAATATTTTCTTGATACATCTAGAACCATGGAAACAGCAAGATTTTAGCTTAAAGTCATATACACTGGCATATTTGAAAAACTTAAAACCATAAAATCCAGTAGTTAATGGCCTAATATACTCCGGCTATAGTTGTTATTAAAATGTATGGTGCTTATCGAACTTCTGTGAAATTAAATTATCTTATCAAGTGTTAGAGCATAAAAGGTTAATCTTTAGCCTGAAAAGAACATTTGTTAATGAGCGCTGGTTGTTAGCTGCACTGAACTCTTTAATCTTCATCCACACTGCACACATGCCCACACTGCACACGAACAAATGGATTATTAATTAAAGCCCATTTTAGTTATCATATTACTTGATGTATTTTAGTTGGAAGAAGAGGGTGGAGAGCAATTATTTCTTCTACTTTTCTTCTTCTTTTCTTCTTGGCTAACAAAAGAGAGATTTATGCGACACTTGTCATATTGTAATTAATGTTGGAAAGGTTGCATGGACACGGATAAAAGGACACATACATTATGCGATGCAACACGGAGACATGGCAAAATCCCAATATATATATATATATATAGATAGATATATATACAAGAAACATAATACCATCACAGTAACACCATTTCAATATTTTTTGATTGTATTTATCAAAATGCAGCAAAGAACTAAGTTTTCAGCATAAATTCAGCAATTTCCGCAGAAAAAATACGATTTCAACAATTTTAAACCGTAGCTGACATAATTTTAACAATAATCATACAACAAACTACTATACTTAACATAATTTTAGTAAAATCATATAATTTCAGTATTTTTCTAACAACTTTAGCAAAAACCTTATATATTTCACCATAGAAAGGATATTAAGCAACTAAATTGAGTAAAATAGCAAGAAAAAAGTCAATAACTCAAAAAAGTTTAGCAAGATAAGGATTTTGATCGCCTTCAATTGAAAAAATAGGGTCGGCGCTACTACAGAAATAACTTTTTGTCGTGACTGCACTAAAATGTGTTCTTAAAGCAGTCTCATTGACATGTGTCGGGCACGAATCCATTTTCGACACGGATACAACAGTCAAATAGACATGTCCGTGCTGAAATAACAAATTCAGCAATTTCCGCAGAAAATACGATTTCAACAATTTGGAACCACAATACGCATAATGCATAATGTATATCCTTACAGAATGATAAATGGGACATCTCAACAAAGGCCAAATTTGGAATGAAGTCTAAAAATAGTGGTTTTGGCATTTTGTAACAAAGATTCCATATGCGAATATTCCAAAATAATCCATCTCTATAATATAATTTGGAATGAAGCCTTCTTATTTCTCGAATAACACATTCTTATTCAGTGGCAATGACTTTTGTAATGTGAAGTGTTACCTGATGATGCGAAGAAGATCCAATTCTGCTAGCTTTGCATAGTTGAAGTTCATAATTAAATCCTATCGTGTTTTCTTTTAAATTTCCTAACCCAAATCTGTTAAAAGTTGACGCAAACTAAGAAGGATTAATGTGAGATTGAAATCTGGTCCTTGGATTGTCAAATAGACCATTGTGCCCAAGCCGACACCAGCATTTTCCCATTAAATTTTCTTCTTCTTAGTCCCGGATACATCAATGTGATGGCATTACCATACATCATAACATTATATGCATCCAAATATCTAACATCAAATTTCTGTTGTAATGTGAAGTGTTACCTGATGATGCGAAGAAGATCCAATTCTGCTAGCTTTGCATAGTTGAAGTTCATAATTAAATCCTATCGTGTTTTCTTTTAAATTTCCTAACCCAAATCTGTTAAAAGTTGACGCAAACTAAGAAGGATTAATGTGAGATTGAAATCTGGTCCTTGGATTGTCAAATAGACCATTGTGTCCAAGCCGACACCAGCATTTTCCCATTAAATTTTCTTCTTCTTAGTCCCGGATACATCAATGTGATGGCATTACCATACATCATAACATTATATGCATCCAAATATCTAACATCAAATTTCTGTAGGATACAGATATCTCCTTTATCAAATTATTGCTTTCTCAGCTCTTTCATTTTTTCCCCAATATTTGTTGACCTCAGGAATTTTTGGAGGACTATATATTCAGAAGTAAGAGTCAACAGGACGGGTTCAGCCCAGAAGGATGGTGCAGGGCATATATGTTTGCCTTGCATGTTACGGAGGAGATGCCGTCATGGCCTGAACAGAGCACTCGAAAGAGGCAATGGCGTACAATTTCTGAAGCTGCTCAACAATGCAGGCATAATTGGATGGAAGAAGCACTTCAAAAATTCTCAGAATGCTATGAAAATAATACTTCTGCTGCTAATGGTAATGATACAGAAGAAGCATCAACAAACACTGTGTAGTAGCTGACCATTTTCTGCTCATTTATTTCTCTTCTTATTAATTGTTTTTAGGGGAAACATTAAACATCAGCATCACATTCTTTAAAATTTTTAGGTCCCGATTGTTTTTGGGTCAGTGGGTCATTCTTCTGATTATTTGTTTTTTATGTAATTTTGTTCGGTGGGAATACAGTTATGAATGTATTTTTTGAGTTAACAAACTGAATGCAAATACACCTTAGCTTTAGTAGACATACCGTGGTGATAATTGCTCCCATAATTTCTGTATAGAATGTTCTTTCTTTTGATGTCATACAAAATGTCTCAATATGCATGTTTATTTGTGCATGAGATATCGTAAGCAACCAATAATCATGAGATGAGTCTAGCGATCGTATAATCTACTGCTTGATAGGAGAGTAAGCTTTCAATATACAGCTAATTGATGAACGGTTGAATTCCTATCAGTGGATCGATCAGTGTTTCCCTATATGCATGTGTATATGACTCAGGAGGCATGATGGAAACCATCTGATTTTAGCAATATAAGGAACTTGCATGTTAAAATCCTATATATGTTATGGTACCGATTCAATCATCTTACATCTGCAAACATAGTACCGTCTCTCTTGAGTTGTATATTTGGAACATCAATGTACTGATCTATATCCCAACATATACACCACAAGTATGACATGCAACATTTTCAAATTTAGCTGCATACAGATTTTTATTTTTTGAGAAACAGCAGAATACAGAATTGCTCCAACTGAATTTATCTCAGAAACACATTTACTCTAGGATTTTTTTTTCTTTTGCCTGTAATCACCATAAGGAAAAGGAACAAGTTGTTTAACTATGTCGGAAAATATTGCAAAAATAATTTGCATACATAATTTGCTTCCTTCTTACAAAAAAGAAGGAGGCAGATTCTCACTTAATTCAGAACAATGTATACGCAACAACTTTGACTCTGTACAACTTGCCCCCTTTAGCCGATATGAAAACCTGAAAGTGCTACATATAGAACATAAGCAGCATGAATATTCTACGATCTATTCTCTGTATGGAAAAAGCTGATCATTTGTGGTTTCGAATGCCATTTGAAGAAGAAGAAGAAGAAGAGTGAACCCTTCAGTTTTTTTGGTTGTAAAGAAACTATTCAGGCAAATACTCAGCTTTAACAAGATTATTGTAGCTATTGTTCATTCGTTTCTATAAGGAATTTTTTGGCAACTCCCTTGTGAAGAGAGTGGAGTGTAATCACTGTCATTATAAAATCCATGGTATAAAAGAAGTGTTGCCTATAGAAGAATAGTTATTCTGTTTATGGGTTCTTTTGGGTGACAAGTTTGTAGGAATCTATGTAAGAACCCAAAATACAAAAAGAAAGAAATACATATCTATTCTGAGAAAATTCAGAAATACATATTTATTTTGAGAAAATTCAGCTAGGGTAGAATGCTTACCAATAGATCAAAAAAAGAAGAAGAAAAGAAGCAGCAATCAATAAGACAAAAAGAAAAAAAGGAGGCGTGGGCAATAGAGCAGTCCAACAACTCCCCTACAAAGTAATGTTAAACTATGATTGTTGCCATTGCTTCTGAGGAGGGGGGAGATATCATGTTAATTGTAAAGATTACACATGTAGTGGCTGAACCGGGAATTTGACACTTATTTGAAGAGGGTTGGTGGTAAGTCAAAAACCGGTTGTTAAACTTTGTCAGATATTTCTGGTGCTTTGTTACATAGCCAACCCTATATGGATAAAAAAGGTTTCGATGACGAGAATGATGATGATGATTATTTAGAATAGGAATCTATGCCTACTGTTCAATGTTGTGAAAAGCGGAAAATGTAGCGATCATGAGGACATATCTTAGGCTTGAGCAAGCTTGGTGGGACTATAGCATGCTAAGACTTTTGAAACTATTCAAAAAAATAAAATAATGGAAAATGTAGATTGTAGAAACATTTAGGAACAAAAGATAAACAGAACAATAGAAGAGATATTTTTCTACTATAAACTCAACAGGGTTTATATGCAATAATAAAGATGTTAAATCGTTTAAGAAAAGAATAAAGAAGTCATAATATGAGGTCTAAAGGATAATGTTATACAGACAACAATGAGGTTCATCATTTGATATGACGATTTGCAATTTATAATAGACCAAGAGCTTCATCCTATTTTAACACACTAAAAAGCAAGTTTAAGCGGGTCTTCAAGCACATAAAGGTGGCCAAAGCGGGGTTTCTAGCCTCTGAAGCAGCATAGGATCCTATACTATCACTTTATGTAGAAACGAAGTGCATGGTGATCGCTTTTTACAACAATAATTTATAACGTCGCTTCTTAACAAGAAAAACACGAAACATGACTAAACTGCTGCGCTTCACACTCAACCTCATTCTTGGACCACAAGACACCCCTTAAATCCAAGATCAATCGATCAAAGTGCATTCAATTGTCAGAAGAATTTAACATACAACTTCAATTGATTTCAACATTTCAGATCCACATCAGTCTTGCCAGATCCAAATGTTGGCCCTTTTTTCCTTGTATGGTATACAATACTTGTTGCCATCATTTTATTTGGTAATCTTGCTTCACCTGCTGCTTCTCAAGGTAAAATAATCCAAGGAAATTTATTGGTCTCCAATATCAGCTTCTTGAGGACCCGATGGAACAGGAAGATGATGCACCAAGGAAGAACTCGTGGACGAGCAGTGCAACAGAAATGTCTGATGCATTATTGTAATACTATGATCAAATATAGAATTTAATACGATTTCAGTTATTTAGCAAATTTAATATCTGCAAGAAAGTAATGTATGGAAATCTTTTATATTAGGTCGATTAGTTATATCTTTTTTAAGTGTTCGCTGGGTTAAGACTAAGAGATAAGCTTGTACTGGTTAGTTGTCATAAGTAATTTGTGATTTGGATTTTAAAGGCTGAATGAAAATTAGGGCGGTATTCATTTTCGATGAACATGAAACATTGAAGAATATTACTACCAGGTATTGACCAAAAGGGACGTCGATGAGCGAATTCATCCTGACACCCTACTGAGCCTGTCAGTGGCAATATCCGTACAGTCCGGTCCGTTCGTCTATGAGCATCGCATGGCGGGCCTAGAGGGTTGGTAGAAGTCAGACCCCCAAAAGCGGTACAAGTCGTGTCGGAGAGTAGCCCAGAACACCCTGAGATACTACTGGAATACCTACCAGTAAATCTCCTGCCTTGGCCAAGAACTTCGTGTAATGGCTCTCCTAGACACAACACGATCTCACCCTCAATACCGGGAGAGACGAACCCCTGCAGATCCGCTCACTGCCTCCATGTGGCTCGGGACTGTACCCAACTAAAACCTGTTTAACAATCCCTATGGACAGCTTACTCTTTTCTATTTTTCTATAGTAAGTTTCTTAATCCCTGAAAACCATGTAATGATTCAATAAAAACTAGTGATGATTCGATGACGTTAAGTTGGAACGCTGATCAGACTCAAACTGATAAGGTACAAATCTGCAAACCGTCATTAAAATCAAGTGGCAAGTTAGCAATCAATGAAAATTTAGAAAACATGAGATGATATGCTGGAATGAGCAAAGAGATGATTTGATAATTTCTGGTGATCTGAGCATTATGGAAAAAAAGGAGAATGCTAAACAACATCAGTCAAAAAATAAGAAGATTTAATACAATATGTCATATTTCTAACAATGGTCAAGGTTTATCATCATTATGTGTCAGACACTTTAATCTGAATGCCTAGCAAACAAATAGCTAGAGAGTTGTTGTTATGCTATCAATGATAGTATACAAGACCTTATGCTCGATATAATGAAAACAAAATCTTGCTCCAGAAGACTATAACCTGGATAGGGAAACAAGACTATAAATTTTTTAACAAGAAGAAATGAAATCAAAAGGAGTTATCAAATTTTCTTCTTCTTATAATCGAAAAGATATCAAGTTAAACAAATAACATTCGACATCCACTCCCTTGAATATAACATAACCAGAGGCTCGACGCCATATTCTTCGTGCTGAGCTCCATATGGAACCAAATGCAACACCTACTTGGAGAACGACATTGAAGTGAAGATCATGTAGGGTGTTTTTCGTCATCCCATTGAGATGGGAATACGCGCGCGCTTGTCAGGCGCATTACAGATTCCCCCTGCCTAGGGTAGGGCGGGGTTTAATGATTGTGGGGATCCGAATCTCCGGCAGCCGCGGACTAAGCTGCTGTTAATTACCCCTCGCCTTTGGGGCGAGGGAACCTCCGATTAACGGGTTAAACTGATCATGCGAACTCAATGTGCAGCGTGCATGTGTTGTGTTTTGAATGGGGGTTTTGGATATATCGGGAGCCACGCAGAGTTTTTACGGGGGTCCCGCTACCCGGATAGCGGGCTGGAGGTCAAGGGGGCTAGCAGCCCCCTTGCGGGGTGCGGGACAGCGCCCCGGCCCAAATTTTTTTGAGGGGGACAGTATTGTGGAGTGTGTGTGTATCTGTACATATATATACATGTATACATACATAAAAAAAAAGGAAAAAGCGCCCAAAGGACGCGTGGGGTCAGTGCCTTGAGCGATGTGCGCTTAGGTGTTGTGCGCTTAGGCGCTATCGCGCCACGTGTCGGCATGTGAGCGCAGGGCGCTTGAGCGCAGGCGAGCCACGTGTCGGCACGTGGGCGCTTTGCGCTTGAGCGCAGGCGCGCCACGTGTCGGCACGTGGGCGCTTTGCGCTTGAGCGCAGGGCGCTGGAGCGCAACGTGTCGGCACGTGGGCGCTTTGCGCTGGGCGCTAAGCGCGCCACGTGTCGGCACGTGACCGCTTGAGCGCCACTTGTCGGCACGTGGGCGCTTGAGGGCACGGCGCTGGAGTGCAGGCGCGCCACGTGTCGGCACGTGGGCGCTTTGCGCTCGAGCGCCGGGCGCCACGTGTCGGCAGGTGGGCGCTTGGCGCTGGGCACTTGAGCGCCGGCGAGAAAAGAGGGCTTTTAGTCTCAGAACCAGAAGCTATGCTTCAGAAAGGAAATATTATATATATATGGAGTTAAACTCCTTGGATGTTTTGAAGCTGATGAAGGGCTTCTCCCCTTGAACCCTAGTTCTTCCCCAAAGTGGGGATTCTGGAGATGGGTCTCCTTCTTCTTCCTTTGTTGGTCGGATCTTGAAGATCAAGAAGTATGAGATTTTAAAAACCTCTCCTTTTTGAGATCTGATGGGAGATCTGAGTTCCCCTTTGTGGGTTTTGTGGCGGAAAACTACTTAGTTTTGGAAAAGAAAGAGTAAAACTCTTGATTTAATTCAAAAGAAATGAGAAGGTTTAGAACCTTGGAGAAGAAGAAAGAGGCACAAACACTAGGTTTTTTGAGAGAATGAAAAAGTGTTCTTTTTTTATTCATCAAAATGTTGCCTTATATAAGCTTACATATTTGCATATAGCCCTTTGGGTTTTACAAAATGGCATTTTGGCCATCTCATGGCTCATGTGCCATTTCTTTTTGCACATAAGCCACGGGCTTACAAAAATTTGGCTTTATGCCCATTCATGCATAAAAAATTACATAAAAATTATTTATTACATGATTTTTTTTATTTTGGTATGGCCGAAGGCCGGACGCTTCGTGTTCGGGCTCGACCTGGGCATTGGCCCACTTGCTTGGGCTTGGGCCCACCTGGCTTGGGCTTGACCTTGACTTGGTCAACCGGGGTGCAAATTTTAACTTCAACAAAGTGCCCCCATCAATAAATGCACACCACATATGTGGGTCATGTGCATGAAATTGATGGATCTTCTTTCGCGTGGAGGCGACTTGCTTTGGTTCCCACTTTTTAGGATGCACTGCCCTTTTTACGACATGGACAGTCGACGCTTGATGCGTCTCCGAGATGGAGTGTCTGTGGTAGACGTTTCTCTGGCCCAGAGTGATTTGGTAGACGTGTTCGTCTTGTCCCCGGCACGGAGTGTCGCTGATGATGTTCGACTTGTCCCCGGCACGGAGTGTCCCTGATGTTCGACTTGTCCCCGGCACGGAGTGTCTGTGTTGGACGTTTCCCTGATGCAGAGTGTCGCTGGTTGACGTTTCCCCGAGACGGAGTGTCTGCTTGACGTTTCCCCGTTATGGAGTGTCGGCTTGACGTTTCCCCGTTACGGAGTGTCGCTGGTTGACGTTTCCCCGAGACAGAGTGTCTGCTTGACGTTTCCCTGTTACGAAGTGTCTGCTTGACGTTTCCACGTTACGGAGTGTCGTTGTTGGACGTTTTCCTGATGCGGAGTGTCTGTGTTGGACGTTTCCCCGATGCAGAGTGTCGCTGGTTGACGTGTCCCCGAGACGGAGTGTCTGCTTGACGTTTCCCCGTTACGGAGTGTCTGCTGGCTGACGTGTCCCCGAGGCGGAGTGTTTGCTGGCTGACGTGTCCCCGAGGCGGAGTGTCTGCTTGACGTTTCCCCGAGACGGAGTGTCTGCTTGACGTTTCCCTGTTACTGAGTGTCTGCTTGACGTTTCCCCATTACGGAGTGTCGTTGTTGGACGTTTTCATGATGCGGAGTGTCTGTATTGGACGTTTCCCCGATGCAGAGTGTCGCTGGTTGACGTGTCCCCGAGACGGAGTGTCTGCTTGACGTTTCCCCGTCACGGAGTGTCGCTGTTGGACGTTTCCCCGGTACGGAGTATCCCCGAGATGAAGTGTCTGTTGTCGATGTGCCCGCGGCACGGAGTGTCTGCTTGACGTTTCCTTGAGACGAAGTATCGACTGGTTGACGTATCCCCGAGACGAAGTGTCTGTTGTTTGACGCAGAGGTCGATGTTGGAATTGGTTGGCTTGATTTGTTTGATTTGAGTTGACATCAGCATCGTTACACTGGAATATGGTACCAGAAGCGAATCATCATCTGTCTTGAGAGGATTTGAGAATTGGTTTTTGTTTGGCATCTGCATTGCTGCACTGGAATAATACCAGGAGCAACTCATCATTTGCCCCGGAAAGATTTGGGAATTGGTGGCTTAGGAGACAGGTTTAGATCCCCATCACCTAAGGCTTTTCAATTTTATGGGCCGTAAGGGTCCCATAAAAGCATTTTCTCCCTACGAGTCGAAAGGATCCCGTAGGTGTATTTTCTCCTTAGGAGTCGTGGGGACTCCTAAGTGTGTTGCTCCTTTGTGAGTCGTAAGGATCTCATGCGGGAATTTTCTTCTCACAAAGTCAAGAGGACTTTGCGAGTGCATTTCATCTCTTTTTCACAAGTTTGCGTCCTTTCGGGTTTTCACAAACTCGCTGGCAGTCCTGCTGTTTTTACTCACGGAGCCCTTTCGGGTTTTCATCCGTGCCCATTTTGCTTGTGGACATACCTTTTTTTTTGGCCGGCGGGACTTTGAATGTGTTCTCACCGGTAGGACTTGGGAGAGATTGGGATTGTTTTACGCCCGTGGATCGTATACGGTTTTGCAGGATGTATGATCCAGACCGTAGGGCCGGAAAAATTTTGGGACTTTGTTGGCGTCTGCATCGCTGCACTGGAATATAGTACCAGGAGCGACTCATCATTCGCCGTTGGGGTATGTGATTTGGAATTTGGTTGGCGTCTGCATCGCTGCACTGGAATATGGTACCAGGAGCGACTCATCATTCGCCACTTGGGGTATGAGGAGCGATGGCTTAGGAGACAGGTTTAGATCCCATCACCTAAGGCTTTTCAATTTTATGGGCCGTGAGGGTCCCATAAAAGCATTTTCTTCTTATGAGTCGTAAGGATCCCGTAGTTGCATTTTCTCCTTATGAGTCGTGAGGACCCCTAAGTGTGTTTTTTCTTTGTGAGTCGTAAGAATCTCACGCAGGGATTTTCTCCTCACGTATCGTGAGGACACATGAGTGGGTCTTCCCAATGGACCATAATTCCAAAGGCGGAGACCAGCCGCGTAACTGGTGATTACGGTGGGGCATGGGTATGATGAGAATTATTTGAGCCCGTGAATTGTATACGGTAGTCAATTTGGGGACTAACCGTAGGCCGGAAGAATTTTGAAAAATTGGATTTTGTTGGCGTCTGCATCGCTGCACTGGAATATGGTACCAGGAGCGACTCATCATACGCCGCTGTTTTTTTTTTGTTTTTTTTACCGCGATTGCTCTATCATTTCATCTTTTCTTATCGCGAAGATCGCGATTGCCCTATCATTTCGGCTTTTATTCGCGGTTGCCCCATCATTTCGACTTTATTTTCATTTTTATTTTTACTCGCTGATTTTTATTGCGAGTTGCCCCATCATTTCGGCTTTATTTATTTTTCTTTTATTTACACATTTTTTTGTTTATTTACATTTTTTTTACATTCCTAGTTTTAACGACTTAGAGGTCGATTGTTCCCAGTTTAATGACGTGGTGGTTGACCGTTTTCAGAGAAAGGCAGATGTCTGAGAGAATCAGTTTTACGAAAAACTTCGGTCTCCGTTTGTATGAAATTGGCGGTCGCAGCTGGACTGTTTGTTAACACATCAGGGGACAATGATATTTCTCCCGCCTTGTATTGTTTCTCGATCCAATCCTTGAAGATGCATCAGTCTTCAATAGTGTGCCCCAGCACTCGGTGGTATAGGCAAAAGTTAGGATGATCAGTCCTGTTCGCTTCACTTAGCCTTTTTGGTTCCGTTAGCCGCAGGTCATTCTTCAGAGCATCTTTGAAAATTTTGTGGACCTTGTCCCTTCGGAAAGAGTAGATCTTATTTCTTCTTTCCTCCAAAGTTGGCTCTCGAGATTTGTTAGTTTTTGCTCCGCCCGCTCTCTGCTTATTTAGAGAATCGGTGCTGTTAGAACTCCCGCCCTTTCGGTTGTCATCCCTCCAAGGTTTCGGTCTGTTTGTGAACTGAAGATCCTGAGTGGACTCGGGCTTTGAGCGTTCCAACATTTGGACCTTTTTGGTCAGCTCTTGGAATGTTTTAAGGCCTACGGTGCACAGGAAAGATTTCATCCAGTTCTTCAGATTTTCAATAAGAAGACTGACGAATTGGTCTTTGCTCCAATGGCGGTTCACATTTGACAGAGAGATTGCGCCATCGGACTATAAAATCCATGTTGCTTTCGTTGTTCTTTGGCTCGGTCCTTACGAGGTCGGCAATGGTGATTTTATCACTGACACTCGTGAACCTTTGCTTGAACATGGATTCTATTTGAGCGAACGTCGTGATCGAGTCATCTGGTATGCTTGCATACCAATCGAAAGCAACATCCGTCAAGCTATTAACAAACTGACGGAGAAGGAGCGCATCATTGCCCCCAGTATTTGCGCATGATGCTTTAAATTGGGCAATGTGCCGGTTCGCATTTCCCGTCCCATCGAACCTTTCAAATTTGGGGACGACATAGCCAGTGGGAAACTCCACAAGATCGTACCGAGCAGGATATGGTCTCCCGCTACTGCTGGCATCTTTTTGCTCTCCGGCTTCGGCTACCAATGTTTTGACTTTGTTGGCAACCAAATCCATGATTTGATCTTGAGTTAGCGGGTTGCTGTCATCGGCCGCCAAGACATTTCCCGAGACAGGATGCGACTGGCTTTCGTGCGGTCCGCCCACCTTTGGATTTGAGGGAATGGACGCCAGCTGTCTCGAGACACCGTTTCCCGGTTCATGAGCAGAGCACTGCGCTTGGTTGGGCGGCTGAGAGGCAAGTTGGGCCGTAAGCCGTAAGACGACATTTGTCAAGTCGTCGATCTTTGAGTAGAGCTTGACCATCTCCTTGTCTTTGCTTCTGAGCTTTTTTCAGAGCTCTTGGAGAAGTTGCTCCTCTGCGGTCTTAGGCTGAAAGGTTGGCTCATCTTCGCTTTCCGAGCCCGACTCCTCATGGACCGGAGGGTCTTTCTGTCGATCATCCTCATCAAGAGGGTTTTCATCACCCAGCAGAGGCGGCTGTTCTTGGGAAGCGGCAACCACATTCAAGCCAGATTGGATTTGAGATGTGGTGGCCCCGTCCTTGCTCTTGCTGCGCGTGCCCACAACGTAGACAGTGTGGACCACATATCCAGCAATTTCCTCATCTTTGGCGGGGTAACCCTGTTTCTCGAACCTCATGAGGTTCAGCCTAGCAGGAGCCCTAACCCTTTTGTTGGCTCTGTACCTGAGCCTTTTCTGTCTTAGCTTCTCGATTTTGAAGGCGTGGCGGGCATCCGTTATCCGGGAAGCCATTGTAAGTCGATTAGCGGGGAGCTTAGAGAAGACACCCGATCGAGCAGTTGTTAGGGGCACCGCCGGAGCTTGTTCGAGACGCGTTGTAGCTTTGTTGGTGTTGATGGCCTTGCCCCCAGCTGGGGCCAAGGAAAGTCGTTCAGACACCAACTTGCATTTGGGTTGGGGCGCCCTCGAGATCACCATATTTGGCCTCTTGCCTTTCGAGGCCGGTTTGTCTGTCACCGGGGCTTGAGGAGCTGGGATGGCGTTAGCTGGCACGAACATAATAGAGCCAAATGGTAGCAGCGGCTCTTCCCATTGTAGTCCGAGACTGGCCGGAAGGACCGTCCTGGAGTCTATCTTCATCGTGTAGGAGACGGGAGCCGTGCTGAGAGCTGAGTTCATCTTCGCAGACATTGTTGAAAAGCGATTTCTTGAAAACCTGCATGAAAGAGCATTATTTTAGTATAAATATAGATATGTACATTGATTGAGTTCGCATGAACGTTTATCCCGAAATATGGGAGGAGAGATTGGTCCCACCGGACGTGCCAGAATCTGTAGGGTGTTTTTCGTCACCCCATTGAGATGGGAATACGCGCGCTTGTCAGGCGCATTACAGATTCCCCTGCGTAGGGTAGGCCGGGGTTTAATGATTGTGGGGATCCGAATCTCCGGCAGCCGCGGACTAAGCTGTCGTTAATTACCCCTCGCCTTTGGGGCGTGGGAACCTCCGATTAACGGGTTAAACTGATCATGCGAACTCAATGTGCAGCGTGTGTGTTGTGTTTTGAAAAGGGGTTTTGAATATATCGGAAGCCACGCAGAGTTTTTACGGGGTCCCGCTACCCGGATAGCGGGCTGGGGGTCAAGGGGCTAGCAGCCCCCTTGCGGGGTGCGGGGTGCGGGGCAGCGCCCCGGCCCAATTTTTTTTTTTGAGGGGGACAGTATTGTGGAGTGTGTGTATCTGTACATATATATACATGTATACATACATAAAAAAAGGAAAAAACGTCCAAAGGACGCGTGGGGTCAGCGCCTTGAGCGATGTGCGCTTAGGCGCTAGCGCGCCACGTGGGCGCTTTGCGCTTGAGCGCAGGCGCGCCACGTGTCGGCACGTGGGTGCTTTGCGCTTGAGCGCTGGGCGCTTGAGCGCCAAGCGTGCCACGTGTCGGCACGTGGGCGTTTTGCGCTTGAGCGCAAACGCGCCACTTGTCGGCACGTGGGCGCTTTGTGCTTGAGCGCTGGAGCGCAGGCGCACCACGTGTCGGCACGTGGGCGCTTTGCGCTTAAGCGCACGGCGCTGGAGCGCAGGCGCGCCACGTGTCGGCACGTGGGCGCTTTGCGCTTGAGCGCGAAGCGCTAGCGTGCCACGTGTCGGCACGTGGGCGCCGGCGAGAAAAGGGGGCTTTTAGTCCCAGAACCAGAAGCTATGCTTCAGAAAGGAAATATTATATATATATATATATATATATATATATATATATATATATGGAGTTAAACTCATTGGATGTTTTGAAGCTGATGAAGGGCTTCTCCCCTTGAACCCTAGTTCTTCCCCAAAGTGGGGATTCTGGAGATGGGTCTCCTTCTTCTTCCTTTGTTGGCCGGATCTTGAAGATCAAGAAGTAGGAGATTTTAAAAATCTCTCCTTTTTGAGATCTGATGGGAGATCTGAGTTCCTCTTTGTGGGTTTTGTGGTGGAAAACTACTTAGTTTTGGAAAAGAAAGAGAAACTCTTGATTTAATTCAAAAGAAATGAGAAGGTTTAGAACCTTGGAGAAGGAGAATGAGGCACAAACCCTAGGTTTTTTGAGAGAATGAAAAAGTGTTCTTTTTTTATTCATCAAAATGTTGCCTTATATAGGCTTACATATTTGCATATAGCCCCTTGGGCTTTACAAAATGGCATTTTGGTCATCCCATGGCTCATGTGCCATTTCTTTTTGTACATAAGCCACGGGCTTACAAAAATTTGGCTTTATGCCCATTCATGCATCATAAAAGATTACATAAAAATTATTTATTACATGATTTTTTTATTTTGGTATGGCGGAAGGCCGGACGCTTCGTGTTCGGGCTCGACCTGGGCATTGGCCCACTTGCTTGGGCTTGGGCCCACCTGGCTTGGGGTTGACCTTGACTTTGACTTGGTCAACCGGGGTGCAAATTTTGATTTCAACAGATCAGAGCATAGCTGCAGGCGGAAAGAACCATATAGGGTTAGGCCAATTAAGCTTCTCCTTGCCATGTTCAAGCCTGAAGAAATGGATCCTTCCATCTAGCATATTATAAACTCCAGTATCGCCGATGGCATCTGGATCAATAAGGCTATGAAGATAAGAAGAGGTATCGGTAAAGTATATAGAGTCGGCACGTAGATGGGAGAAAGGACGGACGCTGACCGTGACAGACATATTTTCCCCTACAAAACAGGGCAAGGTCTCCTATGCTCTTGATGTGGTTCCACCTAATATAATTGCCATACACATCAAGTTTGAACACCTTAAAATGGTCAGTCCTATAACAATAATCGGCGATAGTCGCAAACATGCAGCACCTAATAGTTGGAAGATGTAGATTGTTACAATAGAGAGTTGGGCGCACAAATCAGAACATCTTTTTTCATTCAAAAGAAACTTTCAAGATTTCCTTGAATGCTTCATACCAATTGAGAAGAAAAATCAACCAATCTTTGGCAACCAATCTAATTTACCCAAAATGGCCACAAAAGTGCATTCAAACCCTAAACCCTAACAATCAAAATTCTTACTTTCTTGGTTAGGGCAAACGACCCTTTCTGAGGAGGGAGAGCGAGTGCTCGGCTGTGTCGATGAGGTCGGCGATGTTGTGGCGGGAACGCTCCTCGCTTCCGAACAAGAAGATGGCGCGAGCCTCGGCTTTCTTGGCGAGGCGAGCGGCGAAGTTGAAGGGGAGATCGGGAGAGTTGAGGCTCCTCAAGATCTGACGATAGAGAGACAAAATCCTAGCTCTGCTGCTCGCCAACTCCTCGGCTGTCGCCCAAATCAGTCCCTTCGCCATTGCTGATTATCTCCAAAGCACCAGCTGCGGATGCGATCCTTGTACAATTCGGCTATGGTACTAATTTTAGATCTGAACCGTTGGTTCAGTTGGCTCAAAATCCTCACCGCATATCACTTTAGCTGTGGCTCCGCATGAGAAAACCTTCTTGGAATGTTAGTTCTCTGAGCCAACGAATTCTTGTGCCATGAACTCAATATTACTCAAGTTCATCAACAGCTAACTAGTGTGATCATGTGCTTAGGACATCATAACAATCGCTTTGTTGTCCAATGGTTACACCCACAGCGTAATGAACTCAAGACCGACTTTGATGGCTCTCTTAAGAAATTCTCTATTGCCGGAGTAGGTGTTTTGTTCCGCGACAAATAAGGTCGTGTTCTACAAGCTAAGGGGTGGTATAACATTTCAGAATTTTAAAAGATTATTTTATAATTTAAATAATAATATAACGAGTTTTATTAAAATAATAACGTTTATAGATTTGAGTTTTTATAAATTAAAATACATATATATGTACCTATAAAATTCTTAGCATGAATTTTATCAACTCATTTCTACTTAAGCTTATCATCTTAAATAATCTAGCATTCTTAACATTTCTTTTTTTTTTAATTCTTTTCCTATATTAAAATTTGCCAATTTCTTTTAAAGAGAGTGAGAGAGAGAAAGAAGCATGGGAGGGAATTTAAAAATAAGGGATGGGCAAGGAGAATTTAAAAATGAGGTATGGGTGCCCATGTTGGATATAGTGTAATTACAGGCACGCGATTATGATAATTGAGGAAGGACCTATACAGGTAGAATAATCTTACTCGAAATGATAGTATGCTATCTGGTTTGTCTTTATCATTGATGTGTACACGTTTTACTTGTTATTACGTGTCGTTAATACATAATGATGAAGCCCGTAGGATTATTGCTAGCTTCGCTGATCCACTGAATCGCTTCTTTGATCATCCTGAAACTGGTCATTTCTTGCTTGACCACCAGTATTATGATGGTGATCATATACGTGAGAGCTGGGTGGTCTATAAGAATATCTTTAAATATCCCTAGTCGTGGGGGCATCGATATTCCGGAGTAGACTACTGTATACGTTTCGAGACCCCGACGAGGGGCGGTGGCCAGTCTCACAAGCCATTGGTGTTATGTCACATAAGATAGTATACATGTGCTCACTGGATGTGAGTACACTGGACGGACTCGCCGAGAACTTCTAGATGGTTTATACCTATCGTCAGATGGAAGTTCTCAGGTGACATGAGTACAGGTTAGTCCTTTGACCTGAAGTCGTCATTTGACTCGTGTGAGTTCCCACTGTACTTTGATTACTACCCTACCATGGCTTAAAGGAGTCGTGCAAACAGGTTTTAGTTGGGTATAGTCCCGAGCCACATGGAGGCAATGGTCGACTGTCAGGGATTCATCTCTCCGAGTATTAGGAGTCGATGCCGCGCTGTGTTCAGTTGGCTATCATCAGAAATTCGTGGCCACGGTAGGGGAGATTTACTGATAGTTGATCAGTAGTATCTCAGTTGGTGATAAACTTGACTCAGACACGACTTATCAGGTTAATAGGGGTCTGACGTTATCCACCCCCTAAACCCGATATGCGATACTCTTTGATGAAGAGACCGGACTGTACGGAGATTATCACATTCAGGCTCACTAGGGTAAGGACGCACTTGATTGTCGACCCCCTTTTCGACAACTACCTGGATAGCCGTTACGTACAGCTAGTGCCGCTGACGTGCTTGTGGTTAAATCCACTGTCAGCGTATTGTCGAGTCTTTAGAGTCCCACACAGAGAGTTTTTCCGGTTCAGACGACAGATGTAGGAGCCGTACGATGGTACGTGCAGGGGTCCGATTAAATACGTGTACGCGATACACGGATTTTAATCGGACGCGTACACGGATATTAATCGGACGGTTGATAATACTAGCCGGCTTAGGATTAAGCTGGATTATTAAATCAGGTTTTGATTTAATAATTTATATATGTATTTTGATACATATATTTTAGTATTATTGTCCACTACTTATTTTCTCTCTTTGGAGCTATCCGTATTTTTATACGGATACGCGTATATGTAGCGATACATATATCAGGCGAAGTATTCCGTATTTATACGGGAATACTCCTAGAAGAAATACATCTCATATTTGATTTTCCTTTTTGGAAAATCAAATAAAGAAATGAGGTGTAATGTGAGGGAACATGAAGCATGGTTGTGGACATGTAGGAAAGCATGGCTTGGGATTTTTATATTGTTAAAACCATTAGTATTCACTATTGGTGGATGGTTGATGTTTTTGGCAGCCATTCTTTTCTACAAGTTCGACTTGATGATTTTCTTCATCTCCTCCAAGCATGCTTCCTCTTCTCCTTCACCTTTTTCTTCTTGCTCTCATTTTTTAGCATAGATTTAGAAAGAAATTTTTAGTGGAGTATTCCTATATCACCGGCCATCCAAACCTAGCGATTTTGGATCGTCGCTTAGAGCCTCCTCCGCGTTCCCTCGGGTGGATCGTCTTCGGCAAGGGTGGTCGATTCTCAAGCGCGATCCCGGCGGCTACGAGCTTGGAGGGGTCTTCCACAATTGGGTGGACACGCGATAAAAGTTGTATTTCTTAAACCTTGCATGTTTTAGATTTCTAGTTTAGGGTGTTTGGATTGAATCCTGGGTTTGCGCGTCCGTTGCCCGCAAAAAGTTTTTGTTTTCGCTTCCGCCTCGCCCGCGGCCTCCGCGGCGTGGGCGCCGGATCCCAACATTGTATCAGAGCTATTAGGTAGGGATGCTGACCCATGGGGGGTTCTCACTGTGGTGACAGTAGTGGCGAAGCACAGGCTCTTACCTCCAGGGTGCCCTGTGCGGCTATATGGTCCGGCGGGTTGTAGTCCGTCGCGAGGGGATTACGTAAAAAGTAAATGCTGAGGGACCTATGGGCGCCACGACCAGTTTCCGCTGCGTCGACTGACCCAACATGGTTTCAGAGCTACCCAAACACCAAAAATTAGTGTTTGACGATGCTTCAAGTTTCAAAACCGAAAACTCCATTTTAAAAACCCAGTTTCTGTTCGAAATATTTTTGGTCTCTAAATTTTTTTTAAATAAGTGCAGAAGCTTACTCTACACTAGATAGTGACACACAATGAAAACGAGCGGATTTCATCATGATTGGGCCGGCGAGAATCTTGTTTTGGTCGGCCTCACCTTTTCACTATTCACATCTGGAGCTCGTTTTCATGCAGTGTCTTGGGTTTTGTAAATTGGTATTTTTGGTGTTGTTTGATTTGTTCCAAATTTCACTTTGTGTCATCTTACCTTTGGGACAACTCGGGAGTTTTAAAAACTCGAAACTTTTGCATCGTCGGTATCTGTGATGTTATATATGTGTTGTTGAATGTCGTTTAATTGCTATATATTCATTTAGACAAGGTTGCATACATTCTAGTGTTGCTTTCTTCTGCGGTTATATATATCTGGTTATAGTTTGTGCGGATTGTCGTGATGGATACCCTTTTATGTAATGTTAGATATACAGTTCAGATTCATTTGTATATTCATTATTGCGGGGCGAGCGTCCGACATGTGGACTGCCGTCACTGCCAGTTTGTAAATTCTTTTATTGGGGCATGGCCAGGTTGAGGTTGATGTTGCCATTGTATACATATTTTCTTTTCTGTACTAGGATTACCCCACGGAGGAGTGATCGAATAGCCGAGTTCAAGAGGGCAATGGGCCCGCATCTCATATCGTTGAGACCGGGAGGGCTTTATTCTAGAATTGGCGGGCTATTTACCGCACTCGTAGGGGTTATAGGTGTAGGGTTCCTAGGCACTCTAATGGAGTCTCACAAGTGATCAAACATGCCCAAATAAAAAATTCCTAGTGCCGAGAAAACCTAGAACGGATCGTTAACTAGATATATAGGCGAAGCAAGCAAGTAAACGGAAATGTATCTAAAGGAAAGTGACTACAACCTTTGTAGATCCGGTCCTCCACCTCCCAAGCTCAGTGATGAAGTCCCCTTGCTGTCCAAACTGAATCCCGGACTCTAGCATCAGCTTCATCGGAAAAATGAGCGGAATTGGTCGTCGGCTTCGATGTCGAAGATGATCTACGTCGAAGCTCCACAAGATCAAACTCTCACTTCAACAAGTCATGAAACTTGTGAAGAGAACACCCTATACTACTTGGCAAGAGGTAGAGGATGAAGAAATAGGAAGTGGGTTCACTTTAGAATTGGATTTCTCACTTGTTTTCTCAAGTTGCCATTGAACTAGAAAGCTTTTCTTTTTCCTAGTTCTTGAAGAAGAAGAAGAAAGATATGATAAGTTGAATTATAAAAATGAATAAGAATTAAATCTTATCATACTTTTAACCTTAGTTAAGTGTAGAAAAAAGACCATGGTTAATGGAATGGTTAGGGTTAAGGATAAGAACAAAAAAGGAGACTAAGTCAAAACTTCATGAATGTTCAACTAGCAAACAAATAATGCCACCATTTCATCATTTATCTTTTCCAAAATAAAAAGATAAATAAAGAAATAGATAAATAAGTAAATGACTAAACAAAACCCTAATCATTAGTTTAAACCATGGTTTGATTCTTTACACTTAACCAAGTAAGCATGCATCATCAAACATGATACAAACATGTGCACAAAAGTATATCACATATACAACTTGCACAATTCAAGTGAGAAAATCCATTTAAAGTGAATCAATACTAGTTAACGCAAAGTAATATATCAAATATATAAATATGCACTAAATCATTAAATCAACACTTGATTTAACGATCCGGTCATATCGGATATAACCGACTAGTATCATATGTATCGGCTTATCGAATCAATCCTTGATTCGATAACTAGGTTATATCGCATATAACCAATCGATACATAGATCGCGAGAATGTAATACGGTATCGCATACTCGAATTATTCTCGGTCCCGCACATATCTCATATGCGCTCCTATTTCGTTTCGCTTGAGCCAGGAAACCTCTGTGTAGGACTCTAAAGACTCGTCAATACGCCGGCAGCAGATGATGATCATATCAAGTATCCACAAGCCGCAAGCGGTCTGCTAAACGTAACGGCCACCCGGGTATTGAGTGATCAGAAGATCGACGAGCAAGCCCGCTCACACTCCTGCGAATCCAACCGGTAACACTTACCGTACAGTCCGGTCTGTTCGTCTGATATGTCGCATATCTCGCCTAGGGGTGGTAAACGTCAGACCCCAATAGCTCGATAAGTCATGCCGACGTGAAGTCCATGACATGTGTGAAACTACTGATAACTCTTACCAGTATATCACTGCAACCCTGGCCAGGGATTTACTGTTATGGCCAGTCGAGCATAGCGCAACATCAACCCCCAATACCGGGAGAGACGAATCCCCTCCTATCGCTCATTGCCTCCATGTGAATCGGGACTGTACCCAAAAACCACCTGTTTGCACAACTCAGTAGAGCCGTGGTAGGGTGGAAATCAAAGCACAGTGGGAGACACACAAGGCTCTATGACGATCTCGGGTCAACAGACTAAGCTGTACCAGTGTCACCAGAGAACTGCCATCTGACGTGAGGTATAATACCATCTGGGAGTTCTCGGCGAGTTCGTTCAGTGTACCCAGTCTCCACTGAGCACCCGCATACCATCTTCGATGTCAAACACCAATGGATATGGGATCGTCCATCGCCCATCGCATGGGTCGAGAAGATATGCGCTAGTCTACTCTAGAATATCGATGCCCCGTCTCGACATTCCCACGACCAGGAACAATGAAGAATGTACTCATTGGCTACCCAGGCCCCACTAGTATGATCTGCATCATAGTCCTAGAAGTCGAGTACACATCCTAAGGGCTTTATCAACATGTAATCAGAGAGACAGAAAGTATACATGTTAAGATAAAGAGCAACCAGATAGCGTACTATCATGTCGAGCAAGAAAGTCCTACCTATATATGTCCCAGCATCCACTACAATATACATCCAATGTACAGTAATGGCCTCTACAGCATACATATAACTAACAATCTCCCACTTGCACTAGGGCCATATGTAGCAGTGGTTGCAGTATCTAATGCTCAACCATCCCATATGAGTCTCTCTCTGGGAAAAGGCCTTCGTGAGTGGATCCGCCGTGTTGTCCTCTGAGTCTACTCTCCTAACCTCGATCAACCTGGAGATCAACTATCTCCATGATCAGGTGATGCTGCCTTAGAATTTTTCTGGGTCACTGATGGGACCAGGGTTCCAGGGCCGAAGCCACACTTCCATTGTCATACAATGGCAGGAACTTAGTTCATCTTATGAACCAATATACACCCAAACTTCCTCTTTGGTAGTATCTTCAATAGCGATGTTACCAGCCTTTATCGTCTAGTTTGCCACGATATCTAGCTTGGAACTCTTCCAACATACCGTCTCTCTACTGAGGGTAAAGACAATGCCTGTGACTGACATTCAGTCGTCTTTATCACCCTGGAACTCTTCCAGTGATTCTCCCCAGGATCGATTGATACCATCTCACTACATTTAGTGAGAATCCTAGCATCCAATTACATCTATCTCATAGATGAAAACTCAGGATTTAGGAGGTATCACTTTGATCCTATTTGGAGAATCCTAGTGATAATAGGAGATTGACCGATCGTAGTATAGGAAACTCTCTTCCTATCAAGAGTATGTTGTCTACGTACAATACGAAGATGACCACCTTACTCTCTACTACCCTTTTGTATATACAAGGTTCGTCAACCATTTTGATGAAGTCAAACACTTTGACTATCACATCAAAACAGACGTTCCAACTCCGCGATGCCTGCTTCATTATGTAAAGCAACTTGCACACGTTTCCGCTGCTCCCACTGTTTACGAAGCCCTCTGGCTGTGTTCTTATAGACGTTCTCTTCTAAATCATTATTTAGAAAAGTAGTCATGGCACCCAACCGCCAGATATCGTAGTCATGGTATGTAGCCGTGGTAAGTAGGATCTGGATAGACTTAAGCATAGCTACTGGAAAAAAAAAGGTTTCATCATTATCCACGCCTGGTCGATGACGAAAACCTTTAACAAGTCTAGCTTTGAAAGTCTCAACTTTTCCATCTACACCAAGTAATCTTCTCAAGATATACTTGCTTCTGATGGGGATTTAACCCTTCAGATATAGCAGCTAAAGTCCATACTTTGCTGGTGTACATGGATTCCATCTCAGATCGCTAAGCATCCAGCCATTCTTACAGAGTCCCTACTCTCGATGGCCTGCTCGAAACTAGTTAGGTCATCATCTTATGATGCATTCCTCGCTCCCACTGTCATCGAGAAACCGAGGTATCTCTCAGGCGGATGAGGAACCCTACTAGATCGGCGGAGAGGCTGAGGTTCGTCGGGAACTATAGAATCCTTTGGTTCTGTCAAATCATCAACTGCAGTTTTGTATAGCTGGAACCTTTCCTGTTCTACAGAACTGATCCTGCCTCGATCTTTTCCGGATTTTGCTTTAAACATAGGCCGGACAACCCCAAATCTTAACTAGCTTAAGACATGGGCTCTTCCCATACCATATCTCATATGGAGTGGTAGGCACTGATTTGATTCAAACCTAATTCAATATGTATGCAGCTTCTCAAGTGCATAACCCCAAAAAGGAAATAGGTAACTCAGTAATACTCATCATAGAGCACACAATATCTAATATTGTGCAATTGCTCCGCCCTGATACACTGTTGTGCTGTGGTGTATTCAGAGGAGTAACACTAAGAGAGAATCTCATTCTCCCTTAGAATAGTGTCACGACCCGAAAGTACGGAACATGACCGGCACTTAGACTACGAACGTCTCAAGGCGTACGTATGCTAAGTAAGCCGAAACCCAGAAATCCAAACCAAGAGAAGTAGTAGCGAATAGGAAGAACCATATCAAATCAACCTGTATGCAACATAATATACAACGCCTAAAGGCGAGGATCACAACAGAAATGGAACTCAACCAGCAAGAAACTCAAGAAATATAACATGCTACTCTATGGTCGAAAGAGTAACATTACTGGTCTCTATCTCAAAAAATACAAGTTTGGTTGATGGAACTTCTAGATACAACTGAAATATAATATACAAGGTATAATGATGGGTAAGATACAATAAACCCACCTACTAGCAAGTCACCCGAAAAGAAACCGTGCCCGCAAAGCCGTAATGAAATCCGTACGGCAACACCTGCAAGAAACTGGGGCACAACGGGGGTGAGTTGCCAACTCGTGAGTAGAAAAAGATCTACGAACAGAAAATCGCATGAATAACGCAACCTAGGTCAATGATCATAATATATCCTCAATATATGAATAACATGCAGCCTATAACAATGGCTAGGGTAATATCTAACCCGAGTGTGATCTCATGTGCCCGTGTCAGTGCCTCAGGTAGCAATATATCATATGAATGAGGTATGAATGCATGAAAACAGAATACATGTAAATGAAGAAACTGTTTTCATAAATTAGTGAGATTTCCTTTGTATTTTTAAAATGAGGTATCATAAATGAAATCAGCATCAACAGTGTGTAGCATCGACACAAAACATAAATCTCAATGTCTCAAAACCTCAGGCTCCGGCCATCCGGACTGGCCTGTATCATCAAATCTCAGTACCTCAATATCTCGAAATCTCAATGTCTCAATCTCAATATCTAGGGCGCCGTCAGTCCAGACCGGACCCTACCATCCATCTCAAGACCACGACGGTATCCTCCGGATATCCGACGCGTCGGGTAAAATCACCGGTAGGTAGTCTTCCCCTGCCAGGCTCATCGTCATCACCACGAGCTTCTTGCCCCGGGGTACCTTACCGGGTCCACCATGTACCCGAAACGGTTCATCCAACTCCTCGAATCGGGTCTCCAAATCCATCAGCAAACTCATGGTGGACGACTCATACATCATGGGAAAAACCGCGCTTTTTATTTAAAAAGAGAAAGAAGAAGTTTGTATATGTTTTGCGGTTTTCCCCAAATCCAGAAAATCTCATGGAAATCCAAATCCAAATCCAAAACCTCAATAGCACGTAAAAAGTGAATATATGCACGAGAATCCATGAATGCGGCATAACAATGAATAACAGTATGCATGAGGTAGCAAGTAATAACTACAATGTCTAAACTAACATATAAGGCAGGTACACTAATATCATGTCTAAACTATTAGCTAACAGGCTATGTCAAGCAATAATATTTTCTAACAAGCAATAATATTTTCTAAGGTGTACGTGACATGGCAATTACCGATGAAGATGTGTGTGAGCTAGCAAGTAAGTGTACGTGGTACATACGCATCATCGGTAATGGTGCTGGTGTCCTAACCACAAGATATCAACAGTAGAATATGAAGCATAATATAAGCATGTGATGCGGAGCAAACAACAATAATGAGCGGAAACTGAATACTAGACGCAACGATAACTAATCTGTTTTAACCTAATATAAGTCCTACAATGGTGCCTTTTGAAATAACACGAATCGTGGGGTTTTGAAAATAGGGGCTACGGTGTTTTTAAGAAAAGATACGATTTTTGAAATATCCGTAGGATCCCTTAGGCTGTCTTTAAAAATACGCACGATTCGTAAGCTTTGAAATAGGTAGGAACCGAATCTAATCTAATAACTAACTAAACTAGAGGGCTACGCTACAAGCTAGACTACAGGTAAGGAAACCGCCTAACATCTGAGTCGATACATATACATAGCTGTATATATATTAGTCGGTGATCCCGCCTCAATAATATCATATCCGATACCATATCTATAATCAGACATCCCAAGTCAAGAGTGCGGATCAATCATCAAGATATAGCTCGTACGTAAATCCGTCGTACGACATCCCCCAATTCTGGGTACGGGTCAAAATCACATTCATCATACTATTCACCTGGTATCCTCTTTATCAATATCATGATCTGGTACTGATCTACGTCTAGTACAATACTGATATCGCCTAAGTATGCATGCATGTGTGTAAAAACTACGTCAAGGACCCGCTACAACGTCATGTCGTATCTAAGATACGAACTCTGCTATATCACCGATCTCACGGCCTCAAATCAAATCTCATCGACTCAGCTCAATCCCAAGTATCATCCTCAATCCGTATGTGAACACATAGTCCTATACCCATGTGAACCCATAACTATAAAGAATCCCATGAGCACATATCAATAGGAATGTATGCAAGTATGTATGTGTGTATGTGTAGTGCAACACTACCCTAGGGTTCGCAACACTAAGGTAATCTAACACACCAATATCCATCCTAAGCAACGTTATTAATCCCAAATAACATATAATAAATTGTTGGTGTGTATACGCATCCGTATACACCACCACGGACTGCGGGGGTGCTATACCCCATCCACCCGACTTCTCCCCGTAGATATAAATCTACTCACCTGGTCCTCGCTAGCCGGTGCCGATGTCGCCACGCGCTTGCTTGTCGTCTCGAAGTCCGCATGGGGTTACCTACATATCATAACTCACCATATCGCATTAAAACTAAATTCGAAATCGAAACGGCATACGAAAATCAAATCGGCACGCGTATCACGTATAGGTCCAAACCTATCGCCTACGCATGCAAGAAAAGTCAAACCAACCCTCGATGTCGATGTACAAACGTCAAACCATCGTGAAAAATACAATCACACTCATTTGCACATTCACGAACACTAATTTTAATATAAACTAGGTTAAAACTCACAAAAACCCCAATTTCACTTAAAAAGTCATTTTTCCGAAAATCTAGCAAGCACAATTCGCCGTTTTTGTACAAAACATGATGTTTAAATGAATGTAGCGGCCAATATACTTATTAAATATCTTAAATAAGTCATAGAAACAATTTCCGGAATTTAATCTCATTAAATTCCAAAAACCCTAATATTCTAGTTTACAAAAATACCCTTTTTAACAATTTCAAAGCAAAAATGCACAAACTACAATCTAGCTTAGATTTGCATGATCTAAAGCATTAAACCACACTTAATAAAGTTAATGAAGTCATGAAAAACCTAAACACATTTTTAATCCCAAGTATTTAACCAAATTCAAAAATCTAGTAGGCAAATTAGCACATTAACACAATTTTTTTTAAACTAACCATTAGCACTAGCTACTAATCTTGTATTAACATTACAAAAAGCCTAAATATAACACACAACCACACACCAATTTTACAAAACCCTAACTTGCATTCAAATTCATAACTTGAATTCCAAAACTTGCAATTAAACTCACATATCCAAATTAACACTTAATTAAATTAGCTTAAAAAATTAGTAACCAATTAAGCAACAAAAATGTTTAGAATTATACCCAAAAACATTTGAAGATCCACAAGCATCCATGGCCTCCCAAAATGCTCTCTTTTCACAAAGATCCATGCTATACGGGCTAAGCTAAAATGGGCAGGAGTCGGATTTGGGTTTTGGGATTTCTTTTGATGGATTTGAGGTAATTTTTGATGAAGTTTGAAGAGAAAAGAGAAGGGAATTGGGGGGGGGGGGGCTGCTGCTGCTGTAGGAGGGGGCTGCTGGAATGGGAGTGGGAGAGGAGAGAGAGGGAGGTAGAGAAAGTGGGGGAAGAAGTTAAAGTCAAGGTAAGGTCAAAAGTCTACCTAATTCACCCATTTTCTTTTCTTTTCATTCATATCTTTTCCTTTGAAAATCAAGTGGGGAAAAATATGGTGGATGCTGAATTCAGCCATGGGGAGGAGTAAGTGGGAGTGTGTGGGTGTGGGTACGGGTGTGGGGTGATGAAAAATGATAAATACAATACCCCAAGCATCCATTTACGCTAAAAAAAAGTCTTTTTTCTTCAATAATTTCTAAACCGTTTTGGCAAATGGTTTCGTTCCAAAAACCACATGATAAAATTTTATTTAATGTTTTATGATGCACAAAATTTGTTTCAACTCATTCCAATTTGTAATTTTCCCTAATTAAATGTATTAGTGACGGCTTAAAATAATAATAAAATAATATTTTTTTTCAGAAAATTTGAAATTTCACCAGCGGCTCAATAAATACCAAATAATAGCAATTACATAGCTAGAATATGTATATTTAATTTTTATAATAAGATATTTGTATTTTGACTTTTTACAGAAAACCCCCTTATTTTACCGATTTTTTTCGAAATTTCACTGAAACGATTTTCAAAACGTTACAATCTTCCCCCCTTAAAGAAATTCGGTCCCCGAATTTAACTTCAAACTCCCCCAAATACTAAAACATCTAAGAAAAACCATCAAGTCGTCGGGGCTCCGAAATTGTAACTACATAAAACAAATCGTAGCGCAGCGCATGCGCTTGAAAAATGAGCATATAACTCAAATCGAAACTCCGTCAAGCATCCCGCAATCGTCGGAGTCCTGGGGAAGACATCAATGCCAAATCCAAAGCAAAACCAATATGATATAACTCGAAACTATACATGTAAATATCGAATCTATATAGGTAAATATCTGAAGGAAATGAATGCCAAATATATTCAGGTACTGTCCGTTGGCTAGTCCTGCCCAGTATGAAAATACATAGCAAATATCATAAAAACGTACTGCTCTATAGGTTAAATCAACCCCAAAATACGCATATGAATACTACGTGCGTCTGGTGCGCACGGATATCAAAATCCATGAATGTGCACAAAACAACATCAAGGTGCAACGGTTGTGCACACAACATCGGTCATGGGCACGTGTGTGCCTGACCGCAACTCAGGTGCATCTGATATGCACCAAATCCCGATTTAGTACATCTGGTGTGCACCAAATCGCATCTCATGACAGGCACCCAGCATGCGCTAAATGTCCAAATCCGGTGCATCCATCATGCATGAAATCATGAAATCCAATATCAAGCGCCGAACATGCGCAAAATCCAATCAGGTGCATAAAGTGCACAAAACAAATGTCAAGGATCACCCTCGAAATCGAAATCCAGTGTATCCAAGTGCACAAAATACATGTCAATGCACTGCAAGCATATGTAAACTATACTGAGTGCAAAAACCGAATCGTGTGTGTATATACGCACGAAATCAACTTCAATGTCTAAAACCATAAAATCACAAACACATGAAACCAAAGCACACAAACGATATCAAGTGCAACAACTGTGCGAAAATCGTAAATCCTCAATCATCAAAATCAAATTATGCGAATAAATCACCCAAAACATCGAAATCAAATATGGCGGAATAGTACCGCTCAAGCGCATCCTCTAAGAATCTCGGGCCAACTGTCGCGGTCACTAGTGGGACGTCTCGTTGATGATCATGAACTCTGGCCTGTTGGTGTGCGTAACAATGACCACTCCTGGGTCCAAGTCTTCTCTGTGAATTGTCAATATCACGATCAATCGGCTCATCGGCCCTGTCGAATGTGCTAACGGGGACGATTCCGTTCTGGCACTTCTCTGGTCATCTCTCGGGCAGTCATCGCGACCACTCGTAAAGCAGCATGTCACTATCGTCGGTCTCTGGCTCTCTGAATGTACGTGACACATCTGATCCTGGATGCAAGTATCATTGCAGCAGTGTCCTGGAAGGAATCCTGCTCAAGGTCTCTTCCAAGTCTCATCTCTGCCAAATGTCCAGGAGTCATCGTCCTTACCATGTCTGCTTCTTGCTTCGTAACGGCTGCATACTCAGCGCGACTCTTTTTAGAAGGTATATCCAATAACAATGCCTCGGTATGCGCATCGCATCTCTGATGTCAGCGGAGGGGAACGTCATCATATCCAGATCGTGTACGAACCTCTTACTCCATTTTTCTCTAATGTCGACCGCTTCGGACTCGTCTGGTCGTGGCTGCATGGACTAAGCATCCAACGGCTATCCTCGTATCTGGAGTCTCCCAAGAATTGCATCTCACCATCTAGCATCCGAATTAAGTCAAGCCATCCGATCGAGTCGTCAAAACCTCATAATCCCCCAAGAGCTCAATATCTTGGGTACGGTATAATAGTATCGAGTACATACCACAGCATCGGTGGTCCAGCTGTAGAAGGGCAAACCCAAGCCTCACTAATGGCGCCGCAGAACTGCCGCAAACCCTAAGGTTCAAAGGCTTTCACACGGTCATTAAGTCGAGTTAGGGTTTCATTCTTCTAGAGGGACCATAGAATTACCTGCATGTCTTTCCGAATACTTTAAACTTGGAATAATGGGTTACTGACATTCGATCATCTCTGTCGACTCTCAACGTCTCCGCGTGAAGTCGTCTCTAGCTGGAATCAATCTATCTGATGACCTCGCAACGGGGTAGCGAACAATCCACATATCCTAGTCATTCATCCTCAGTGACTAGTGATCTCCTATAATCTCTTAGTACAATCTCGTACTGCAATAGCTCCAACATCTGGACAAAATCCCGTCGTTCGCAGCAATAACTGGCTCACTCCTCTGCACGCTGAACAGTGCCTCAATCATCATGAATGAGCAATACATCAACGATCATCAGTATCTGGCTGGCCTCTGTCAGTGGCTCAATCCTCTAGTGCTGATCGGCACGTCCAAGTAATCTCATACAACGATCCATCAAACGCTCGTGGCGCAAAACACAATCAAGACACATCTCTGCAAACGTGTGTCTCCGGAATAATGCTCTGGTCAGTCCTAGTTCGTAACGAGCTCATGCTGACCGCAACTCTAACCGTAGTTCTCCCTGCCCGTAATCGTGGCAGCAAAACCATAACTGATACCGATGAGGCTAGATCAGGAAGGAATATGATACTGAAAAAAAATGTACATCCTAAGGCTCCTTAAGTGGAGTGGCGTGTCGTAAATATGCCGCGGAACATACCAACGGTACGTCACTCTACTTTAGTCACCTATTCCATCAACCAAGGGTCATCCTATACTCCTAAGGTAAAAACCTAACGCTCTGATACCAACTTTGTCACGACCCGAAAGTACGGAACATGACCGGCACTTAGACTACGAACGTCTCAAGGCGTACGTATGCTAAGTAAGCCGAAACCCAGAAATCCAAACCAAGAGAAGTAGTAGAGAATAGGAAGAACCATATCAAATCAACCTGTATGTAACATAATATACAACGCCTAAAGACGAGGATCACAACAGAAATGGAACTCAACCAGCAAGAAACTCAAGAAATATAACATGCTACTCTATGGTCGAAAGAGTAACATTACTGGTCTCTATCTCAAAAAATACAAGTTTGGTTGATGGAACTTCTAGATACAACTGAAATATAATATACAAGGTATAATGATGGGTAAGATACAATAAACCCACCTACTAGCAAGTCACCCGAAAAGAAACCGTGCCCGCAAAGCCGTAATGAAATCCGTACGGCAACACCTGCAAGAAACTGGGGCACAACGGGGGTGAGTTGCCAACTCGTGAGTAGAAAAAGATCTACGAACAGAAAATCGCATGAATAACGCAACCTAGGTCAATGATCATAATATATCCTCAATATATGAATAACATGCAGCCTATAACAATGGCTAGGGTAATATCTAACCCGAGTGTGATCTCATGTGCCCGTGTCAGTGCCTCAGGTAGCAATATATCATATGAATGAGGTATGAATGCATGAAAACAGAATACATGTAAATGAAGAAACTGTTTTCATAAATTAGTGAGATTTCCTTTGTATTTTTAAAATGAGGTATCATAAATGAAATCAGCATCAACAGTGTGTAGCATCGACACAAAACATAAATCTCAATGTCTCAAAACCTCAGGCTCCGGCCATCCGGACTGGCCTGTATCATCAAATCTCAGTACCTCAATATCTCGAAATCTCAATGTCTCAATCTCAATATCTAGGGCGCCGTCAGTCCAGACCGGCCCCTACCATCCATCTCAAGACCACGACGGTATCCTCCGGATATCCGACGTGTCGGGTAAAATCACCGGTAGGTAGTCTTCCCCTGCCAGGCTCATCGTCATCACCACGAGCTTCTTGCCCCGGGGTACCTTACCGGGTCCACCATGTACCCGAAACGGTTCATCCAACTCCTCGAATCGGGTCTCCAAATCCATCAGCAAACTCATGGTGGACGACTCATACATCATGAGAAAAACCGCGCTTTTTATTTAAAAAGAGAAAGAAGAAGTTTGTATATGTTTTGCGGTTTTCCCCAAATCCAGAAAATCTCATGGAAATCCAAATCCAAATCCAAAACCTCAATAGCACGTAAAAAGTGAATGTATGCATGAGAATCCATGAATGCGGCATAACAATGAATAACAGTATGCATGAGGTAGCAGGTAATAACTACAATGTCTAAACTAACATATAAGGCAGGTACAATAATATCATGTCTAAACTATTAGCTAACAGGCTATGTCAAGCAATAATATTTTCTAAGGTGTACGTGACATGGCAATTACCGATGAAGATGTGTGTGAGCTAGCAAGTAAGTGTACGTGGTACATACGCATCATCGGTAATGGTGCTGGTGTCCTAACCACAAGATATCAACAGTAGAATATGAAGCATAATATAAGCATGTGATGCGGAGCAAACAACAATAATGAGCGGAAACTGAATACTAGACGCAACGATAACTAATCTGTTTTAACCTAATATAAGTCCTGCAATGGTGCCTTTTGAAATAACACGAATCGTGGGGTTTTGAAAATAGGGGCTACGGTGTTTTTAAGAAAAGATACGATTTTTGAAATATCCGTAGGATCCCTTAGGCTGTCTTTAAAAATACGCACGATTCGTAAGCTTTGAAATAGGTAGGAACCGAATCTAATCTAACAACTAACTAAACTAGAGGGCTACGCTACAAGCTAGACTACAGGTAAGGAAACCGCCTAACATCTGAGTCGATACATATACATAGCTGTATATATATTAGTCGGTGATCCCGCCTCAATAATATCATATCCGATACCATATCTATAATCAGACATCCCAAGTCAAGAGTGCGGATCAATCATCAAGATATAGCTCGTACGTAAATCCGTCGTACGACATCCCCCAATTCTGGGTACGGGTCAAAATCACATTCATCATACTATTCACCTGGTATCCTCTTTATCAATATCATGATCTGGTACTGATCTACGTCTAGTACAATACTGATATCGCCTAAGTATGCATGCATGTGTGTAAAAACTACGAAGGACCCGCTACAACGTCATGTCGTATCTAAGATACGAACCCTGATATATCACCGATCTCACGGCCTCAAATCAAATTTCATCGACTCAGCTCAATCCCAAGTATCATCCTCAATCCGTATGTGAACACATAGTCCCATACCCATGTGAATCCATAACTATAAAGAATCCCATGAGCACATATCAATAGGAATGTATGCAAGTATGTATGTGTGTATGTGTAGTGCAACACTACCCTAGGGTTCGCAACACTAAGGTAATCTAACACACCAATATCCATCCTAAGCAACGTTATTAATCCCAAATAACATATAATAAATTGTTGGTGTGTATACGCATCCGTATACACCACCACGGACTGCGGGGGTGCTATACGCCATCCACCCGACTTCTCCCCGTAGATATAAATCTACTCACCTGGTCCTCGCTAGCCGGTGCCGACGTCGCCACGCGCTTGCTTGTCATCTCGAAGTCCGCATGGGGTTACCTACATATCATAACGCACCATATCGCATTAAAACTAAATTCGAAATCGAAACGGCATACGAAAATCAAATCGGCACGCGTATCACGCATAGGTCCAAACCTATCGCCTACGCATGCAAGAAAAGTCAAACCAACCCTCGATGTCGATGTACAAACGTCAAACCATCGAGAAAAATCCAATCACACTCATTTGCACATTCACGAACACTAATTTTAATATAAACTAGGTTAAAACTCACAAAAACCCCAATTTCACTTAAAAAGTCATTTTTCCGAAAATCTAGCAAGCACAATTCGCCGTTTTTGTACAAAACATGATGTTTAAATGAATGTAGCGGCCAATATACTTATTAAATATCTTAAATAAGTCATAGAAACAATTTCCGGAATTTAATCTCATTAAATTCCAAAAACCCTAATATTCTAGTTTACAAAAATACCCTTTTTAACAATTTCAAAGCAAAAATGCACAAACTACAATCTAGCTTAGATTTGCATGATCTAAAGCATTAAACCACACTTAATAAAGTTAATGAAGTCATGAAAAACCTAAACACATTTTTAATCCCAAGTATTTAACCAAATTCAAAAATCTAGTAGGCAAATTAGCACATTAACACAAATTTTTTTAAACTAACCATTAGCACTAGCTACTAATCTTGTATTAACATTACAAAAAGCCTAAATATAACACACAACCACACACCAATTTTACAAAACCCTAACTTGCATTCAAATTCATAACTTGAATTCCAAAACTTGCAATTAAACTCACATATCCAAATTAACACTTAATTAAATTAGCTTAAGAAATTAGTAACCAATTAAGCAACAAAAATGTTTAGAATTATACCCAAAAACATTTGAAGATCCACAAGCATCCATGGCCTCCCAAAATGCTCTCTTTTCACAAAGATCCATGCTATACGGGCTAAGCTAAAATGGGTAGGAGTCGGATTTGGGTTTTGGGATTTCTTTTGATGGATTTGAGGTAATTTTTGATGAAGTTTGAAGAGAAAAGAGAAGGGAATTGGGGGGGGGGGCTGCTGCTGCTGTAGGAGGGGGGCTGCTGGAATGGGAGTGGGAGAGGAGAGAGAGGGAGGTAGAGAAAGTGGGGGAAGAAGTCAAAGTCAAGGTAAGGTCAAAAGTCCACCTAATTCACCCATTTTCTTTTCTTTTCATTCATATCTTTTCCTTTGAAAATCAAGTGGGGAAAAATATGGTGGATGCTGAATTCAGCCATGGGGAGGATTAAGTGGGGGTGTGTGGGTGTGGGTACGGGTGTGGGGTGATGAAAAATGATAAATACAATACCCCAAGCATCCATTTACGCTAAAAAAAGCCTTTTTTCTTCAATAATTTCTAAACCATTTTGGCAAATTGTTTCGTTCCAAAAACCACATGATAAAATTTTATTTAATGTTTTATGATGCACAAATTTTTTTTCAACTCATTCCAATTTGTAATTTTCCCTAATTAAATGTATTAGTGACGGCTTAAAATAATAATAAAATAATATTTTTTTCAGAAAATTTGAAATTTCACCAGCGGCTCAATAAACACCAAATAATAGCAATTACATAGCTAGAATATGTATATTTAATTTTTATAATAAGATATTTGTATTTTGACTTTTTACAGAAAACCCCCTTATTTTACCGATTTTTTCGAAATTTCACCGAAACGATTTTCAAAACGTTACAAATGGTCCAGGAATTCTATGCACAAGTATTCTCCTCCCTGATCTTATCATAGGACATAATACTTATACCCGTATTTTGGTTCTCTACTTCTAACTTACATTCTGTGAATATCTCAAAAGGTTCGGACTTATGTCTCAACAGGAACATATGACTGAATCTTGAGAGATTATCAAAGAATATAATGAAGTATAAAGAACCAGTCCTGGCATGTGTAGACAGGAAACTTTACATACATCATCATGTAACAGTCCCAAGAGTTTACTAACTCTTTCTCTGTTTCTAATAAACAGAGCTATGGTCATCTAATCTTTGTGACATGACTGGCAAGTTTAACAAGATGTAAATTCAAACTGATTTAAATATGCATCTAAAATATAACTTCAGCCAGTCGGGTCGCATTGATGTGACCTAGTCTACAATGCCTCAAAAAGGATTCGTTCATTTCTGAACTCTTCCTCTTGTGTGTGTTCTGTATACGAGGAACTGTAGTTTGATTTAGAACGTCAATGCTTTTAGATAACGTGCCTGAACCGATCAACATTTGATATAGGAAATGTTCAAAATATTATCCAACAATACAAAATTATATCATTTCTTTACTAATAAAGAGACTGATATGATTTTGTATATCAGGTTCGGTATCTAATAGCATTTGTTCAGAATCAATGTACTGGTAATACAGGGTGACAGTGACCAACAGATTTGACTGCAACACTTGCCCCGTTTTCTGCCTCATGAAACTTATCACCCGTTCTCAGTTTTTCTACCTTTTTGTAGCCCTATGTAACATATTACATATCTGGGATCCTGATCCGGTATCATATACCCAGGATACAGAGGATACTGAGAAACAGTTCTGTTTAACGAACACACCCGAAGAAGATGCATCATATGCACTTTCTTCGTTTGGGCGGCATAGGAATTCTGGTATTCCCCTATTTCCTGCTCGGTCTTATAACAATTATAAGTCGGAGCGGGACCAACGTTTCCCAGCTCAGTATAACAAGCGGGTTCGGTCAATACATCCATATTATTATCTTGATTAAGGCATGATATGGTATGGTCGCTACCTGGAGAGAGAGAGAAGAAAACACTCTGCGTGCGCTCTTGCAAGATCAGATTGGTTATATATTTTATCTAATCAGGATGGCTCCCACTGTTTTTATCAAATCTTCCTTCAAACCCTAAAAGGAAAGACTAGCCGGGATTAATTACACTCTACAAGTTCGCCAATCTTTCAGCCAGGCCAGTGTCGGTACTTTGAGGGAGGTTCCCCGTGCTTTCGCACGGACCTAATTACAGTAAACCTCGTTTTCCCAGAGGCGTAACCCCGTTGACACCTTTCTAGACACCTACTTGATCGGCTAATTGCAAAGTGCAAAACTCTCCCAGGAGTAACAATTACTCGCAGTGGGTATCGGGATCCAACTATCACATAGAAGGTATGCAATCTCATTGCAAATTCCAACACTTGAAACTCCCGATTAAGGTTTTTACCCCTAGCACCTATGACCTTGGCTAAGGTTAACAAATCATAAGCACTAGTCAAGTTCTACCCGTCATTTCGTGATTAATTAGACCCACCCACATGACCCTTGGCTAAGGTCAACAAAGCCACATGACTGTCCTAACTAATCGCATCATATGCGGTGTAGGAAGACATCACTTAGCTACCGTACACTGTGCCTTGACTATGGTCAACAAACACAGCACGAATACTAAGTACTCTACTTCCTAAAATGACGGAGGGTTGCGAATGGTTTTTATGAAAACCATTAACGCTTTGAACTTGATCTCGTTGCGGAATCAAATGGTTTTTAAATGGAATGTTTTTGAGGCTTTTTTCTAGTTTTGCTAAAGGGGTCACTCCCGGTGAAGGGATCGTCGGCCCTTTCCTCGTCGAATGATGTGCGGGATATATCATATATATCACTGTGCAAAGCAGAAACTATAGAAGCTATCAAAAGACAAACCGAGTGATGTAGCATCTGCCAGTTATTGCTAAAGGAGTCACTTCCGGTGAAGGGATCTCGGTCCTTTCCCTATCGAATAAGGTGCAGGATGTTCTACAAGGAACACCACGATGCAAAGCAAGAACTGTAGCCACCTGTTTTCATTTTGAAATTCGATTCCACAACATCAATTAGGTTTATTTTCTTTCATTAATCTCATTAATGAATATCCCATCATTTAAGTCCACCTAATCATCATAGATAAATATAACGTACGCTTATGCCATCCGCATTCGCCTCGATGTCCCATCTGCACCGTTAGGTTAGGTAACTAACGGCAGAGCGAGGCAGGGCTAGCGCGGGTGTAAAACATAAGCAACGTCTATATAATATATCATATATACTATATACTACATCTATCTGAACAGAGCACAGAACATCGCATGATCACATCACAGATAACGCAGCAGAAAGAATCATATGAAATATTGGATATACTAGGACGTCCGTGTTTTCAATACGAGCCAGTATAAAACACGGATTCCACGGTCGTGATGAATAGCCAATCCCACACCCATAGACCCCTACGAGAGCGGCAAGCAACCCTACCAATTCTAGGGTTAGGAGACCCGGACTCGACTCCTCGAGTTGGTCTCCCACTGGACCCCAGAACCCGGTTACTTGTGCTCCCCTCCTTGGGTCTATCCTAGTGCAGAAAAGTAAATAATATACATCAACGGTGACAACTTCTGCAACCTGGAAGTGCCCCAATAAAAGAATATTACATACAAGTTTTTACATGAATGAAAATGAAAAACACTCATCTCACATAAACCCCCCCGGCTATTCAAACACGACGATCCAATACAACATATCCAGCAACACATAACATCACATGTCATCAACGTAAGTAAATATGCGCATCCCAATTGTCGTTGACATATAGCAACGAAACCGGCGATATCACATATTACACTTACGGTCACAGAAAAGAAAGTGTAAAACTACAACAGTTGGAATCCACAACCTTTTTAGACATTGCATGCCCAATCAAATGAATTCCTTAGACATCACATGCCTAACAATTATAAACCCCGCATTTCAGTCTCATTATCGAAAACACTTTTCAACACCAAGTCGGGCAATTCAACAGGATTCCCGACATTCTGATCGAATGCTCGTCGCAAACTTTAGTAGGCGGCCGCACCCCCGATGCCGTCGACAAAGTGCACCAAGGCGGAACACCGCTACCGCGAGCACCCAAACGGATGCTTTCGGCGACGGGGTTCTCCTACAGTCACTTGGTCGGGGCTATGGAGTGAGGCTGTCTATTAAGTTTACCCGGCGGGTATTCGCGTACACTACGTGATTGCGACGGACTTTTGATCACATCAAAATTCCGTGGCAACCGATCAAGTGAGACTAAACTGCTATGTTTATAATATTCATTCTGTTATCTCATAACTCTTTGCGAATTCCAAGTATTGTATCACATTCCGGATAAATAGAAAATGCTAAACTTTTCGATCGAACAATCGAACACCCAAGTTTTCCCGATACTACTCAACACATGAAATAAGTCTAACAACATTCAGTTCGTGCCTCAGTACCAACGGTCCATCCGTAGAAGGGTCAAGCCAACGCCTCACATGTGGCACGCCGTACTGGCCCAAACCCTAAGGTTCAAAGGGCAGTTCAAGACGGTCACATAATCGAGTTAAGGTTTGTTGTCTTCTAGAGGGTCCATCGCGTTACTTGCACTACTTAGAACGTCGTTAAACTACGGAAAAATCCAACACTTGGAAATTTCCCGACAGGGGAAAAGGTGGGTATTTATATCCGGTCGAACTTTTTAACATATTCTAAAAATACCAGGAAAAGCACACCGACAAAAATTAGACAGTCCGATCGAATACACTGAGTTCCCAATACAACCCAGAAAATAAAACTCTGGAACAAATATTAAAATATTCCCAGGAAAACCAGCACTACTTACTAAGAATTACTGTGCAAACTTCGATGCACAAAACGACAACACTGCCGCGGAACCGCCGCACGAGCCATGCTCGTGCCGCGGATCCGCGGCTCTTTGATGGAATTAGTCCATCGAAATTCACAGTAACTCTTAGATTATCCTGCTGATTTTTTTGAATATTTTTAATGTGGAAAAATCCCCGAAATTAAAAAATGTACAGAGAGCATGTTAAAAGCGGGGTTTCGGGTCGATCAGACTTCTAATTCCGTCTGGACTTCGCCTAAGGCTCTAGCTAGGCTCTGATACCACTGTAGGGTTCCTAGGCACTCTAATGGAGTCTCACAAGTGATCAAACATGCCCAAATAAAAAATTCCTAGTGCCGAGAAAACCTAGAACGGATCGTTAACTAGATATATAGGCGAAGCAAGCAAGTAAACGGAAATGTATCTAAAGGAAAGTGACTACAACCTTTGTAGATCCGGTCCTCCACCTCCCAAGCTCAGTGATGAAGTCCCCTTGCCGTCCAAACTGAATCCCGGACTCTAGCATCGGCTTCATCGGAAAAATGAGCGGAATTGGTCGTCGGCTTCGATGTCGAAGATGATCTACGTCGAAGCTCCACAAGATCAAACTCTCACTTCAACAAGTCATGAAACTTGTGAAGAGAACACCCTATACTACTTGGCAAGAGGTAGAGGATGAAGAAATAGGAAGTGGGTTCACTTTAGAATTGGATTTCTTACTTGTTTTCTCAAGTTGCCATTGAACTAGAAAGCTTTTCTTTTTCCTAGTTCTTGAAGAAGAAGAAGAAAGATATGATAAGTTGAATTATAAAAATGAATAAGAATTAAATCTTATCATACTTTTAACCTTAGTTAAGTGTAGAGAAAAGACCATGGTTAATGGAATGGTTAGGGTTAAGGATAAGAACAAAAAAGGAGACTAAGTCAAAACTTCATGAATGTTCAACTAGAAAACAAATAATGCCACCATTTCATCATTTATCTTTTCCAAAATAAAAAGATAAATAAAGAAATAGATAAATAAGTAAATGACTAAACAAAACCCTAATCATTAGTTTAAACCATGGTTTGATTCTTTACACTTAACCAAGTAAGCATGCATCATCAAACATGATACAAACATGTGCACAAAAGTATATCACATATACAACTTGCACAATTCAAGTGAGAAAATCCATTTAAAGTGAACCAATACTAGTTAACGCAAAGTAATATATCAAATATATAAATATGCACTAAATCATTAAATCAACACTTGATTTAACGATCCGGTCATATCGGATATAACCGACTAGTATCATATGTATCGGCTTATCGAATCAATCCTTGATTCGATAACTAGGTTATATCGCATATAACCAATCGATACATAGATCGCGAGAATGTAATACGGTATCGCATACCCGAATTATTCTCGGTCCCGCACATATCTCATATGCGCTCCTATTTCGTTTCGCTTGAGCCAGGAAACCTCTGTGTAGGACTCTAAAGACTCGTCAATACGCCGGCAGCAGATGATGATCATATCAAGCATCCACAAGCCGCAAGCGGTCTGCTAAACGTAACGGCCACCAGGGTATTGAACGATCAGAAGATCGACGAGCAAGCCTGCTCACACTCCTGCGAATCCAACCAGTAACACTTACCGTACAGTCCGGTCTGTTCGTCTGATATGTCGCATATCTCGCCTAGGGGTGGTAAACGTCAGACCCCAATAGCTCGATAAGTCATGCCGACGTGAAGCCCATGACATGTGTGAAACTACTGATAACTCTTACCAGTATATCACTGCAACCCTTGCCAGGGATTTACTGTTATGGCCAGTCGAGCATAGCGCAACATCAACCCCCAATACCGGGAGAGACGAATCCCCTCCTATCGCTCATTGCCTCCATGTGAATCGGGACTGTACCCAAAAACCACCTGTTTGCACAACTCAGTAGAGCCGTGGTAGGGTGGAAATCAAAGCACAGTGGGAGACACACAAGGCTCTATGACGATCTCGGGTCAACAGACTAAGCTGTACCAGTGTCACCAGAGAACTGCCATCTGACGTGAGGTATAATACCATCTGGGAGTTCTCGGCGAGTCCGTTCAGTGTACCCAGTCTCCACTGAGCACCCGCATACCATCTTCGATGTCAAACACCAATGGATATGGGATCATCCATCGCCCATCGCATGGGTCGAGAAGATATGCGCTAGTCTACTCTGGAATATCGATGCCCCGTCTCGACATTCGCACGACTAGGAACAATGAAGGATGTACTCATTGGCTACCCAGGCCCCACTAGTATGATCTACATTATAGTCCTGGAAGTCGAGTACACATCCTAAGGGCTTTATCAACATGTAATCAGAGAGACAGAAAGTATACATGTTAAGATAAAGAGCAACCAGATAGCGTACTATCATGTCGAGCAAGAAAGTCCTACCTATATATGTCCCAGCATCCACTACAATATACATCCAATGTACAGTAATGGCCTCTAGGGCATACATATAACTAACAATAGGTTGACCCACGGAGGGGTGCTCAAGTTACTGGATTCCGTGAAGTGTTGGATGGCCCAATCACTTTGCTGATTGGGGTTGCCTCACTTCGGGGATTGGCGGGTAACTTGCCGCACTCGTAGGGGTCTTGGATCTTCATTGCACTGGCTATCCACACGATCGGGGAACGTCGCGTCTCATTTATGGCTCAAATGAAACGCGGGGCTCCTAGATTATCCGCAATTCCATATTGTTGTTCGCATGCTTGTGATGATTTTATCTGCCTGTGATGACTATTAACAGCCTACGATGTTGATATATATATATTTAGTAGATGCTTCTATATGTTTTGCATCCGCGCCAATCTAGCCCCCGATTTGCCGTTAGTTAAGTAACCTAACGGTGCATGACGGGGCCCCGTGGCGAATGTGGATGGCATATAAAAAGAATGTTATTTTGGTTGTGTCACGACCCGAAGGTACGAAACGTGACTGACACTTAAATTACGAGACGTCTCAAGGCGTAACGTAATCTAAGTAAGCCAAAGCCCAGAAATTTAAACCGTTAAACAAATAGAGTGAAGGAAAACTTGTTTTAAAGAAGGTGGATTTAACAAAAATAAGTCGTATTAAACATTTCGAAAACATCAATTTTTTCCTGTCTCCTTTGTAAATACTGGCCCCGAAACGGGTACAACACAAAATATGCATAAGTAAAGAATAAAAGCATCCCCAAGCTGGAGCTAGCTCCTCGCCAAAGGCGGAATCACAACCACACGCAATATATATCATAATAGAGCAAATAAGCATATAAAAGCACGAGGAAAATAAAACGTCTCGTCGGCTCAAGTGAGCTCGACACCAGAGAACAACACAAAAACTAATCTCACCGTCATATCTCTAGGTCACATAAAACAATGGTAGAAGCGGTAGATAAGATAGATGGAGTGTACTAGATACAATAATAATACACAAGGTGGGATCCAAAAATATTCTCGCAACCCACCTACGAGCAAAGCCGCAAGTCCAAGCCAAAGAAGCAAGAGAAGAAGTTCGCCCGCCGCTACTATGCTGACGGGTCGGACCTGCAAGATACTGTGACACAACGGGGGTGAGTTGCCAGCTCGTGGGTAGTAAGTAATATCAATAAGGCTATCGTAAGCATGCACGCAATGCATCACATCCTACAAATATCAATACGATGCGATGCACTAGTATGAATGCAACATGAATGCATAAAAAACAGGAAACTTGAATATATATGATATGAGAAAATCTGTATTTTTATCTTAGAAAAACTTCTGTGCAGTAAACTGAAGTGTCATCAATTAAGTTAACAGAAAATCCGTGTCAAGCATCGACACAAAATATGTATATCCCAACATCTCAATGTCTCGGTATCTCAATATCTCGATGTCTCAATATCTCAATATCTCAATATCTCGGGCTCCGTTTGTCCGGATCGGCCCATACCATCAAATCTCACGACTATGGTCGGTATCTTCCGGATATCCTCCACGCCAACAGTATCCGGTCGGTAGTGCTCCCCTGCCAGGCTTATCGTCATCCCTATGAAAACATTCTCGTCCCGAGATACCATACCGGGTCCACCATGTACCCGCAGACGGTGCATACCCCTCCTCGAATTGGGTATATGATACAGCTCAAGAACCGAAAAAACACATGGTGGATGCCACACACATCATATCACGAGAAAACCGCAAATTTCTATTTTTAAAATGATAATAAGTTTATAAATTTCTTGCGGTTTCCCCAAAATCCAGAAATCTCATAAATACGGAAATCCTCGAGAAGAATCACAATATGTAAACATGACGGTGGTGATGGATGTATATGATACGATAATATATACCATGCGAAGTACGGCCAGAAGCTATGCATGAATCATGATGCAATGAGGTATGTATATATGACAAACAATCCTACGTCTCCATCCTGATGAAATGACTATACAAGTACAAGTCTACAGATCATATATGATGCAAATGTTTTAGATGCCGATTTAAGCAAGTTCTATAGTATTCGTGGCATAGAAATTACCAAAGGCGTGTGTGTGTTCGTATGAATAGTGCACGTGCAGCATGAACCAATGGTAATGGTGCAAGTGTTCTATGAAATAATATCATATGTATTTAAGATGAGGCAATGCAATGAGATGAATGACTAGGAGACTACGCATATAAATACAAGCACTACTAGAAATCCTAACTATAGGGTGCCTCGCGTCATCCAGACGATCCCCCATAGATGTGTACATCTACTCACCGGGACGCTTCGGCTAAACTGATCCAATCACGGCCTTGCCCTTCCGCGCCGCGTCCGACGTCTCTGCACCTGATCCTAGAATCGCACACAAGTAAATAAGAGAATTGATATATAAATAATCGCGGACACAAACAATACAAAACAACCAACGCGCACTAACTAGACGCGCGCGCACTTGGTGCATAAAACGCGCTCGCGACAACACCACAAACCACAACTTGGGGTCGCTATATGTGGCAATCTCCAAACCTAAAACCCAATCATACCAATCGCGCATTCACAACACACTAAATATTATATGAAATAGGTCGTAGGTCATAAAAATCTCAAACTAAATTGACATCTATTTATTTTAAAAACCTAGTAAGCAACACTTGACCATTTTAGTACAAAACTATATGTTTTAACAAATATAGTGGCCACAATTCACACTTAATATCTTAATTAAGCCGCACAAACCTTAACCAAAATTTAATCTCACCCTATTTACACACTAATCGTGAAATTAGTTTGCAAGCACACTTAATTCGGATAATTAGAAACCACCTTAACAAGGTATTCATCTAGATTAGGTTTATAAGCCTACTAGATAGCAAACTATACTTAACTAACTTAGTAATGATGTGAAAAACCCTAACTTTAGCTTAAACCCTTTTCTTTAAAATTTCAAACTTGCAATTAAAACCATATTAAAACCTAAATAAGTTTTGACTCGATTTCTAGAAAACAGGGACCGCATGAGATATTTTCAAACTGGATCCTTTTTAAAAGAGCGGTTTTCCCTTTTTACTCTTAGTGTCATACGACATATTGCATGGATTTATGCATTGAGTTTTGGATTCATGTGATTTCTGGATTTGAGAACCGTGGTATTATTTTAAGAAAATACGCACTATTTTGAAAACCCGGTTTCTCTTGATATGATATTTCAGTGCGTCCACCATGAGTTTTCTCGGTTCATGAGAGCTTGTGTGAGTATACCCGATTCGAGGAGTGGTAGGCACCGTTTGCGGGTACATGGTGGACCCGGTATGGTATCCCGGGATAAGAAGACTTGTATAGTTAGACGGTGAGCCCGGCGGAGCGACTACTACCTACCGGTGATTGGTTAGACCTGGCGGTTATCCGGAGGATACCGACCAGAGCTGAGAGATGGTTACGGGCCAACCCGTACTGCCGGGGCCGAGGGACGATTCCGCAGACGGAGCCCGTAGGCCGATCCGAACTGACGAAGCCCGATACATTAGGATTTGCGCGTCGATGCTGGACACGATTATTTTATGGCATTTCGAGTGCTGATGTTGGGCACTCACGATTCTATGAAATTTACAGGATTTGAGGGCCGATTGAGTGACGGCGCCTGAGTTTTTACTGGGATTTGGGTGCATTGATGGACACCGGTTATTTTTCCACGTTGAAATTCCGTGTAGATGTTATTTTATCCCATGCTCAGCATTCAGTGTTATACATCTCATCATGTATCTGTAGTACCTGATAGAGTACTTTTGCACGATTATTGCATACCCTGCTCATCCTATATAGATGTTATTAGATTGCAGTTGCTATTCATGATTATCGCATACCCTGCTCATCATATAGGGATGTCATTAGATCGCACTTGTTGCATGATTATTGTGCATCCAGCTCATCATATAGATGTTATCTGTTGGCATAGGTTAGAGTATCACAGTACGTGCATACTCGCGATTACCTTTATATGTTATCTACTATTCACGAGTTGGCAACTCACCCCCGTTGTGCCACAGTGTTTGCAGGTTGACCCTCAGAGTAGTCGCGGCAGGGCTACTGTTTTGCATCTTTTGACACGGATACCACTGCAGTTGGCGTGTGAGCCCTTTTGCTGATAGGTGGGTTTTTGCGGTATCTGTTTATTTTCCAGTTGTCCACACTATTGTATCTAGTACTCTCTATCTACTATTCATGTATTGACTTAGAGACCGGTTGTGAGGACGATGTATATTATTTTGTACTCTGGTGTCGAGCTCGTTGTAGGCCGACTTTATTTATGCAGTTTTATCTTTCATGTCGTCTTCACTTATTTTTGCTCGTTCTTCGCTACGACGCCGTATATTATTATTGTGGTGATTGTTTCTACCGTTGGGCGTGATTGCTCCCGTTTGGGATGCTTTATTCTTATTGTATCTCATTTTTATTTATATCTTTTCTTGTACCCGATTTCGGGGCTGGTTTTTACAAAGGAAATGCTGCCAAATTTTTTAAAGAAAACAACTTAAACTTTAAAGAATTTTACTAAATTACCAAGGTTTTCAAAATGTTTTAAACAAATATTTCCATTAAATGTTTTAACACTCACTACTTTTAATGGTTTGATTTCTGGGTTTCGGCTTGCTTAGTCGCATTACGCCTGTAGACGTTACGTGGTTAAGTGCCAGTCACGGGCCGAACTTGAGTCGTGACAAAGTTGGTATCAGAGCGTAGGTTTTACCTTCGAAGTGTAGGATTAGGGTATGATGGAGTAGGTAGCTGAAGCAGAGTGGCGTAGCGTGTGTATGTTCCGCGGCATACTCACGACACGGTACTCCGCCTAAGCGACCTTAGGACTTATTGATTGAAATTCCTTCATGGTTATATACATTCTTATGATTCGATTTCCGTATCCTTATCGAATCCTACTTTTCTTTTCAGCCATTATGCCGCCAAAGACTACGAGGGCGCAGAGAGTGACCGCGAGAGCCGAGATTCGAGTAGACTCGTCTGAGACGAGGACTGACCCGGGCAATACACCAGTTGTGCCAGAGCAGACTGTTCCTCCTACAACAGATCAGATCACCATGCTAGGGGCCGGTATGCAGGAGATGCGCCAGATGATAGGGTCGCTAGTCGAGACACTTCGAGCATAGCGACCGGAGGTAGTTCCACCCGTTACGGGGACCGTGATGGTACCTACAGTACAGGCAGTTGCCCCTGCAGCTACAGAGGTTATTACAGTATCGCTATCAGAGTTTATGAGGCTGAAGCCTCCGGTCTTCACAGGCACCGATGCAGCCGAGGACCCACAGTCTTTTATTGATAGGATGGCCCGGATATGTCATTCAATCAGATGCTCAGATGCGAGATGGGTAAAGTTCGCGAGCTTTCGCCTGGAAGGTCTTGCGCAGAAATTGTGTGAATCGGTCGAGAAGGGCAGAGCAGCAGGTCTTCCTCCTATGACGTGGACCGAGTTTGTGACGGTATTTCTAGCCCGTTTCCTTCCCCAGAGTGTCAGGGATGCCCGAGCGCGCAGGTTCGAGTCCTTACGCCAGACGCCATAGATGACAGTGGCAGAGTACGATGTACTGTTCACCGAGCTATCTATTTATGCCCCATACCTAGTGGCTACTGAGGAGATGCGAGTCAAGAGATTTGTTCGAGGCTTACTTACCCCACTGTTCCTGGCGATCAGCGCACAGCATTGCGAGACATATGCATCAGCTGTAGACGCAGCCCTATTAGTCGAGGAGCGCCTTGCAGAGACTTCGGTAGTTCCAGGGCCGAAGAGGGTTCGTACTGATACAGCAGCATAGAGACTTCCATTCGGACATCGTGATAGACGTCGTACAGGTGGCAGAGACTCGGGGCGAGGTCAGATGTTTAGCTCTTATCCCCAGGAGGGTCAGCAGTTGTCGCGTGGATGCTTTGGGTGTGGTAGTCCCCGTCACCGCATCAGAGATTGTACCGAGATACGCCGGATGGAGGCAGCAGTACCATATGTCACACTTCCACCTTCCCCACTCCAGAGGGCGTTGCCAATTGTACCTACTGTTGCTCCGCGTCAGACTCATGCACAGAGAGGCCGTGGTCGCGGAGGGTTTGCTCATAGAGGACGAGGTGGCCGAGGCAGAGGACAACCAGCTGCCGGCAGAGTACAGCCAGTTGGTAGTAGGGGACCGCCAGTCGCAGGTGGAGGACAGGCACCGGTTTTCGCGTTGACGCAGCAGGACGCGCAGACGTCCAATGCGGTGGTCTCAGGTACCCTATCCGTATGTTCTGTTGACACACACGTGTTGTTTGATCCCGGATCCATGCACTCGTACGTTTCCACACACTCCGTGCCGAGTTTGGGTAGAGAGTCCGGTTTGCTTGATCAGCCGCTTGTTGTGACCACTCCTGTAGGAGAGTCGTTTGTTGCTAAACATGTGTTCCGATCGTGTGTTGTCCGTATTGGCGAGAGAGAGTTGCCTGTCAACTTGATCCTTCTTGAGATGTTGGACTTCGACGTTCTTTTGGGCATGGATTGGTTAGCCACGTGCTATGGGTCTGTGGACTGCCGCGAGAAGACAGTTAGGTTTTGTTTTCTCGGCGAGTCGGCTTTTGTTGTGCAGGGGACCGTGGTGCCGCCCCTCACAGTTTGATTTCTTCTCTTCGCGCTGGACAGCTTTTGAGGAAGGGATGCCAGGGATTTCTAGCCTATGTTTGCGATACTAGAGCTACAGATGTTCCGTTGGACCAGGTTCCGATTGTTCGTGAGTTCCCTGATGTTTTCCCTGACGAGCTTCCTGGGCTACCGTTTGAGCGCGATATTGCTTTCTGTATTGATTTGATTCCTGGCACGGGGCCTATTTCTATACCGCCTTATCAGATGGCCCCGGCGGAGCTTAGAGAGTTGAAAGGCCAGTTGCAAGATTTGCTGGATAAGGGACTTATTCGACCCGGTGTGTCTCCTTGGGGTGCTCCGGTCCTGTTTGTCAAGAAGAAGGACGGCAGTTTGCGTTTGTGTATCGACTACCGCTAGCTAAACAGGGTTACCGTGCGGAACAGATATCCCTTGCCACGCATCGACGACTTATTCGACCACCTTCAGGGCACAGGGTATGTTTTGAGGATCGACTTGCGAGCAGGATACCATCAGTTGCGGGTTCGACAGGAGGATATTCCGAGGACATCTTTCCGCACGCGTTACGGCCATTATGAGTTTTTGGTGATGTCGTTCGGACTCACCAACGCCCCAGCAGCATTTATGGACTTGATGAACCGTATTTTCAGGCCGTATCTTGACTTGTTCATCATCGTTTTCATTGACGATATTTTGGTGTATTCCCGGAGCCGAGAGGAGCACGAGCAGCACCTGCGGATCACACTGCAGACTTTGAGGGAGCACCAGCTATTCGTAAAATTCTCCAAGTGCGCATTCTGTCTTGACAGCGTAGACTTCTTGGGTCACGTGATTACACGAGATGGTATATGTGTGGACCCAAAGAAGATCGAGGCCGTTCAGCGTTGGCTCAGACCCGCATCAGTTACTGAGATCTACAGCTTTTTAGGACTGGCCGGCTACTACAGGCGATTTGTGCAGGACTTCTCCCGTATTGCTGCACCGTTGACCGGGTTGACCCGGAAGGGAGTTCCTTTCGATTGGACGGAGGAATGCGAGCATAGCTTTCAGCAGCTACGGACTCGTTTGACTACGGCGCCAGTGTTATCATTGCCTTCGGGATCGGGTGGATTTGTGGTCTATTGTGACGCTTCTCGAGTGGGGTTAGGGTGCGTATTGATGCAGCACGACAGGGTGATCGCGTATGCTTCTCAGCAGCTGAAGAAACATGAACAGAACTACCCCACTCACGATTTGGAGATGGCTGCAGTGGTCTTTGCACTCAAGATCTGGCGACATTACCTATACGGTGAGTCGTGCCAGATATTGACTGATCACAAGAGCTTAAAGTATATATTTCAGCAGCGAGACCTGAATCTTAGACAGCGCCGTTGGATAGAACTAGTAAAGGACTACGATTGCGAGATCTTGTATCACCCGGGCAAGGCTAATGTAGTGGCGGATGCTTTGAGCAGGAGGCCCGGGGGTAGTCTATTTTGTTTGAGTACAGTGCAGAGGCAGTCGTCGGCAGATTGGCAGATTTTATGCGACAGCCGAGTGCAGTTCGAGTTCACGCCGATCGGGGGACAGCTTGAGCATGTTCATGCATGCCCAAAGTTGCTTGACCATATACATGAGGCACAGTACAGTGATGACCGTTGTTCAGAGATCATGGCACAGATTGGACAGGGAAGATTTTCCGAGTTCGTGATTGATGATCAGGGGATACTGCGATTTGGTACTAGACTGTGCGTACCAGATGCTGAGGGACTGCGGCATGAGATTCTTGAAGAGGCACATCGATCGGTGTACAGTGTTCATCCGGGTTCCACCAAGATGTACCATGATATGAGAGATGTTTACTAGTGGGACGGAATGAAGAGGGACGTCACAGACTTCGTGTCGAGATGCCTGACTTGTCAGCAAGTCAAGGCCGAGCACCAGAGGCCAGCGGGAGATCTACAGTCGTTACCCATTCCGGAGTGGAAATGGGAGCAGATTTCTATGGATTTTATTGTGGGTCTACCCAGGACTAGACGAGGGTATGACTCCATTTGGGTGATCGTGGATCGATTGACGAAGGCGGCTCACTTCCTGCCGGTGAAGACGACTTTCGGATTTGCTCAGTATGCCCAGATATAGATCGACGAGATTGTATGACTGCATGGAGTCCTGACATGTATCGTGTCCGACCGAGGCACCCAGTTTACCAGCCGACTATAGCAGAGGCTTCAGGAGGCTTTGGGCACCCGCTTGAGTTTCAACACAGCATTTCATCCGCAGACCGACGGCCAGTCAGAGCGGACTATTCAGACTCTCGAGGACATGCTCCAAGCGTGCGTTTTAGACTTTGGTGGTAACTGGGAGCATCATTTACCCTTGGTGGAGTTCTCCTACAATAATAGTTTCCAGGATACCATTCGGATGGCACCTTTCGAGGCTTTGTATGGTAGGAGATGTAGATCGCCCGTCTGTTGGACAAAACTCAGTGAGAGCAGTATCTTAGGGCCGCAGATCGTACAGGAGACGACCGACAAGATACAGCTGATTCGAGATAGGATGATAACAGCTCAGAGCAGGCAGAAATCGTATGCCGACAGACGCCGTCATAGATTAGAGTTTGCATTTGGCGATCACGTTTTTCTGAGGGTCTCTCCGATGAAGGGAGTGATGAGGTTTGGATGGAAAGGGAAGCTTAGCCCCAGATTCATAGGTCCCTTCGAGATCCTCAAGCGTGTGGGCGCAGTAGCATATCGTTTGTCTCTTCCACCCGACTTCCCAGATGTTCACCCCGTATTCCACTTGTCGATGCTTCGCAGATACCTGCATGACCCTTCTCACATGATTCAGCATCAGACCGTTTAGCTCGAGTGCGATCTTTCGTTCACCAAGCAGCCAGTTGTGATATTGGACCGGAAGGTGAAGAAACTTCGATCGAAGGTCTTGCCATATGTGAAGGTGCTTTGGCGTAGCCAAAATGGTGAGAAGATCACTTGGGAGGCCGAGGGCGAGATGCGGAAGAAATTCCCTCATCTCTTTGAAGGTACGCGTAGCTATATATTTTTAAATTCGGGGACGAATTTCTTTAAGGGGGAAAGATTGTAACACCTTAGGATGTGATTAGTGACTAATTATACTTTATTGTATGGTTTTTAGTAAAAAGTTTACCAAAATGATTTTCAAATATTTTATCAGATTTAAGGAATATTTTATTAGAATTTATTTAGGCTTGCACACACATGTGCATGTAAACTAGGGTTAAATTGGGGTTAGACCATGATTAGCAACCATGGTGGACTAACCATTTTGTTAAGCCCATTTGAAATTTTATTAGGTGTTTTGGTTAATTGTTTTTTTTAAAAATGAAAAATGATTAGTGATGGTTGACTTGGACAGAGAGAGAGAGAGAGAGAGAGAATGGGCATCATGGCTTAAGCCATGCTCTCATTTAATGAAGAGAGAGGGGGGGGGGTTGGCTAGCTTAGACTCCCATTTCTTTTGTTACTACACTCATTTCTTTCTCACAACTCTCTCTCACTCTCAATCTCACTCACACACACAACACCAGCCACAGCAGCAGTAGAAGCCCCAGCAGCAGCAACAACATCAGCACAAGCAGCATCAGCACCAGCAGCATCAGGCAGCAGTAGCAAGCAGCAGCAGCAACAACAACACTTCCCTTCTTCTTCTCCTCCTTCTCCTTGCGCCTAGGGTCAAGTGAGGTATAAGTTCTGAGCCCAACTCCTTTGTTGCTAGACTTATGTGTTGATTAGCTTCGGTTAGTGTTAAATATGAGATTTAGTGCTAGAAATGGTGATTAGTGTGGATAATTGGCCAAGTGGTGATACTGATGGTTAGCTTAACTTAACTAAGTGTTATTAGGCCCTTTAAACTGAGATTTAATCCCAGATTTCACTAAAATACCATAGGGTTTCATTTAGTGTAAAATTTATCGTTTTAAAGCAAAATTTGGCCTTTCTGTGATCTGCTGTAGACCCGTATGCTTCAGACAAAATCTGGGATAACTGGAGCATACTTGATAGATGTTGATCACACACCCAGAGAACGAGACCCCCTACCCACCATCAGGCCGCCAATTTAATCGTTCTGGCCGTAAATTGGGGCCAGATAGGGGAGTTAGGTGTTAGGGTTTGGTCTAGGGTAGTCTGCTGTATATTCTACTGTTTTGGCATATGCAACTTTTTGAGTTTTCACCCGAGTCAAAATTTGGATCAATATATCATTTTTCCAATATGTTTAGTTTGCGCGATATGTGTGATACGTGAGTGGGTTTAGCGTTACTATGTGTCACGACGTGTCGGGGTAGTTTCAGACGCGTATACAGACGTTCTAGCGTATTGGGCACACGCGCGTTTAGTTCGCGACGCGAGTTTCTCGTTTGATTTCGATATCGCATTTTTGCAGGATTTCGCTTATGTGTATTCTTTGGGTAAATTCTAGGTTCGCAGGCGGGTACGACGGACGCCGCAAAGAAGGGAAAGCAAGTGGTCGGCTACGCTTAGCACGAGACCAGATGAGTAGATTTAACATCTACGGGGAAATCGCCCGTATGGCGTTAAGCGTCAGGGCGTGATAGGATGTTTTAGTCATAGGTATTTATATGTACTATTCTAGCATACCTTCTTTTGTTGCATATAGAAATGGTAGTATATAGCATTGCACTGTCACTAACGGTTCAGGCTGCACGAGCACTATTTGTATGTTACACTCACACCGTTAGTGATTGCCATGACACTTGCACTATAGGATTGCTACGAATCATACATTGATGATTAGACATGACTTTGTCGCATATTGGCATATATTTACATTGATATATTCATATGGGTGCACGCATACCCTGATATACCTATACTTGCGCACATGCACACTGTATATTCACATCAGTGCATACCTTCATTAATATATCCCTACTTGCGCACATGCACACTGTATATTCACTGTAAGTGCATGGCGGCGCCCCGGCCGTCGATTCGACGCCGGAATGCGGAAGCGATGCTTTTCTTTAACTTTTCAAACCGGCACCACCGCGCACTATCAACCCGGATCGTGCCATTAATCTAGTCCTAGCTATCTAGAGAAGGGGGTAGAGAGATTTACCGAGCGATCCGTGTCCTCCGGTCTTCTCGCCATCGTCCCGATCTCCCGCGGAATGTCCGGTCTCCACCTCCTCGCCGGAAGGGCACCACGTCGCCTGCTTCTTTTACAGGCTCCCACCTCTATACCGAGGCAACTCGGGCACGAAGTTGGCGAGTTGACGTGCCCAAAATTTGCTGTAGAATGTGTGTAGAACTGATGTCTCAATTTAGGGTAGTGGAGGTTGCCATTTGGTGGAGGAAATGATATATGCTTTTGGAGATGGTGTTGTGGGGATTTTTCCAAGCCAAAGATACAAAAATCCCACACCTAAATAACATGGGCAGCCCCTCCCCACTGTGGTCGGCCATGCATATGGGAGTGGAGAGAATGAGAGTGAGGGAGGGAGTGAAAAAGATAGCCACAAGAATAATGCAAGCGAGAGGAATGGTCATCATGCAAGAATCATCATCACTAGCAAAACCACACTCCATCAACTAATCAACAACCATGATTGCTACAAAAAGTCAAGCAATCATGAACCATGGAAGGTCAAGGGATGGGGCTCCATCATGAAACCATCATGATACAAAAGTATACAAAGAAAACCCTCCAAATAGCTAATTTGCACAAATGCAAATAAGCCCTCCTTCACCAATCTTCGGCCAATGAAGGATACAAAGAAATATGGCCGAAACGGAAAGAAAACTGGCAACTCCAGAAAACTGGTCCCGTAATAAATTACAGGAAAACCCCGATACTGTGTATACACACCCGCATCTGTATTCCAACCGAATAAAAATGCAATGAGACAAAATCTACACTGTACTATATTAGGATCCGGCTTAAACCAAAGCCGGCTAGTATTATCCGTCCGATCCTGATCCGTGCAATACCGCACGTATCTGATCGAACCCTGCCATATCTCCATACGGCCTCTACAGCGTTTCGCCCGAAACTTGAGTAACTGAATGTGGGGGACTCTAAAGACTCGTCAATACTATGGCTGTGGATTTAACCACTAGCACGTCAGAGGTATTAGCCATACGTGACGGGCCACCAGCTATTGACCAAAAGGGACGTCGATGAGCGAACTCATCCTGACACCCTACTGAGCCTGTCAGTGACAATATCCGTACAGTCCGGTCCGTTCGTCTATGAGCATCGCATGGCGGGCCTAAGGGGTTGGTAAAAGCCAGACCCCCAAAAGCGGTACAAGTCGTGTCGGAGTGTAGCCCAGAACACCCTGAGATACTACTGGAATACCTACCAGTAAATCTCCTGCCTTGGCCAATGACTTCGTGTAATGGCTCTCCTAGACACAGCGCGACCTCACCCTCAATACCGGGAGAGACGAACCCCTGAAGATCCGCTCACTGCCTCCATGTGGCTCGGGACTGTACCCAACTAAAACATGTTTGCACGTCTCCTTTGAGCGTGGTAGGGTAGTAATCAAAGTACAGTGGGAACTCACACGAGACAAATGACGATCTCAGGTCGATGAACTAACCTGTACATATGTCACCAGGGAACTGCTATCTGACATCAGGTATAAGACCAACTAGCATGTTCCCGGCGAGTCCTGTCCGGTGTACTCATAACCCAATGAGCACCTGTATACATCTTAGCTGAACCAACTGACACCAGTGGCTTGCGAGAACGGCCACTGCCCCTCGTCGGGGTCTCGACTGTATACACTAGTCTACTCTGGAGTATCGATGCCCTGTCTCGAAACTCCCACGACTAAGGACCATTTAAGGATGTGCTTATAGACTACCAGCTCCCACGTCTATGATCGCCCTCATACTGCTGGCAGTCAAGCAAGAATCCTAGGGGCTCTATCAACGTGTAATAGCAACCTATCAGGTCACCTAAAGCAGTACACGATGATAAAGGTAAACCAGATAGCATACTATCATCTTGAGTAAGACTGTCCTACCGGGATAGGTCCTCCCTCAATCATTGCAATCACGTGCCTGTGATCCAATAATTGACTCTGAGGGCACTATCTCCAACAATCTCCCACTTGCACTCAAGGCTAATTATTGCGATGTCGCATACTCACAGCCCGTGTGATACCGAACACCCAACTCATCTACTAGTCAGTCTCACAAAGCTCGTTTACGAAACTTTTGCGTTCGAGGAATAGCCTCAGTGAGTGGATCTGCTTTGATGTTTCTTTCTATGTCTCTCTATATCTCAAGTTCGTGGAGAAACCCATCTCCCGAAATGAGCAATACCTGTCTTAGAATGTGTCTGGATGCCTGATGGGACCTAGCTCATAAATGAACTCCAAATCCAAACTTCTTAGACTGTATTGTCAACTGAACTTAATCAGTATCCTGCGCCATGCCTCCGACAGTATTGCCTTGGACCACCTGTCCAAAATACTGCCCCTCGTCAGAAGGAAAACTATAACTCTGACAACCTCCTTGTCGTCCAGGTCACCTTGAAAGCCTGGAATGATAACTGTCTCCCGAATGAGGCTGTCGTTATCATATCCCTAGAACATGCACTTATGTTCTAAAACTGCTTCCGACTGCTTCTCCAGGATTGGATCAATGTCAACTTATTGCATCTAGTGCAAGAACAACATCTGGTGTGGTACTTGACATCTCATTCATTGACTCAATTGCCTGAGCAAGTGATCTGCCAATCATGCACATCCCTCTCCCCTTTAGTCTGTAAGACACCTTTAGAGAGGGTGACTCCATTACCTGCAGGTACACTACCATGCCAGGAGTCGTCCATTCTAAATACTCTTAGAATGCTGTCTAAGTACCCTTAATTGGGAAACCACCCAAATCTAGATCTAAAACCATAGATCTAGTAACCAGTATGTTTGATATAATGTCCAAATCCCATGTGGAGAAACTACTGTGTGACGACCAAATTATAACCGATCGTAGTATAGGAGTTTCTTTTCCTATTCTGTGTATGTCATCCAAATACCATGACATCACACCCTACTACCTTCTCAACAGATCCATCCCCTATTCTGATGAAGTCAAACCTATGACTGTCACATCAGAAATTGATGATCCATCTCCGCTACATCTGCTTTAGTCTATAAATAGACATAAGACACCTGTCCACCAATGCTTCCGCTGCTCCCACTGACTACGACAACCCTCTGGCAGAGTCATATACACGTACACTTCTAAAGCTAGTCTAGAACGATGCTATACTCATCCTCCTGCCGGGACTCGCAGCTTGGAACAACAGCAATGGCAAGTGTGGGTAAACAAGAACTTCCCTGTCACCGTCCTTGAGGCTACCGGAGTACCTCTCGGGTGCCTGAAGTTACCCACTAAATCTGCGGAGTGGCCAATGGAATGTCAAACCAGATTGAATCTTTAGGTTCCTATGAAATCTTCAGTAATCGTTTGTGGTTCTGGAATCACTTCCAGTTCTACCATACTCCCACTACTGTTTTCTGAAAAAATCCATTTTATTTAAAACTGTGGCGAGTCTAGAACAATATCACTATTAATCTTCCAGATAGTAGAAAGTCAACCCTCGTCATAGTCTGGGTCAACCCACAAACAGCCATTACAGAAACGCGCCTTGAGTCATCCAGAGTCTGGTTTTAAGTATAAGCCGGACAACTCCCCGTACCTTAACATCGTTAAGATATGAACTGTTCTATATCCAATATAGAACCAGAGGAACTGATTTAATTGAACCAGATTCAAATCATGCAGCTGTTTCCAGTGCATGTCAACTAGATGGAAGGAGGCCTATCAGCGTTACTCAACTTAGGAATGCTACCAATTATGAGTAACCTGAAAGAGAAGCAAGTTCTCTTAATCATTACTATCAACTGAATACCATACACAAGTGTCTACATCTTCGATCACTTTGAAGAATCCCGATACTTGCAATACCTGGTTCTCTACTTTATTCAAATACGTATAACTTCTCAAAATTCGGACCCTGTGTTTCCACGAAACACCTGTCTAAAAACTAGAGAAGTCATAAGTAAACCGAATATAGTACGAGGACCAACCCCTCTGTCCTGATGGACCCTGGACAACATACAATACTCTGTATAAGTCCCTTGAGTCTGATAACTCAATCCCTGTGTGTCGTAGGTTGAAAACTGTACTTATGGTTATGAAGAATTACACCGCTGTTCAATGCTCCTTACCTAATCATCCACTGATATAGGTAAATGTCATAGACATAATTTCAAAAAAGTATATCTCACTCTATGAAAAATAGACGTACAGATATATCGATTTGAAATTGGTGCATAACAATGGATATTCAAAACTAAATATTTGCCGTCCGGCAAACAACCCAGGTGACTTCCTCAAATATCACCGATTACAATGAATCCCGATATAATGAGGATGATCACCCAATTCCCAATAACTTACTCCCACTCACCATCTGTAAAACCATACAGATGTGAGAATCATACCTGGTAAATACAAACCCTGAAGTAAGTGTCTAATTGGGAAATCAGTTTTCCTTTAACAGTACACAGTGAAACTGAAACATTGAAATGTTTCGATGGGGTATCCTGGTATTCCTAGTAATGCCTCTTCCATTATCCAGATTCACAACTGTAACCATGTAATTCTTTGCCACCTCTCCAAATCCCTTTATATGTCCTTAGTCATTATCTTCTGTACACCCCTTTAGGCCAAATAGTTTTCTTCCTTCCCTACCGTTCGGCACCAGCCTATGGTTTGGAAGAAGACTATCCAATAAGCATAATGGGTGTACTGTCCTAATCCTAGGAGCACTCGCAATGCGAGAGAAGGTGAAGATAAAAGACAACCGAATAAACCTTATTCCTATTTCTCCTGAACCAGAATCCATCCCCGAACTGGAACAAGTTCCTTTCGAGTTCGTATATAACCATACAATGGAGTATCCAATAAACTGTGGATCTTCGTAGTGATACGGAGTGTTCTGGAGAAATACAAATATAAAGTGGGAGCGGTAATGAAATACCTGGTTTGGTCGTGAATATCAGTCGCAATTTACTTTGCCCTCTTACTAATCCCTTTCTTTGTCTTAGCTTAATACCTTCTGTACACCATCGTTATGCTAATTGGTTTTCTTCATTCCCCACCGGTCGGCACCAGCCTAAGGTTTGGAAGAAGACTATCCAATTTGCGTAATAGGTGTACTATCTCCTAAACCAAGGAGTACTCTCAACCTGAGAGAAGGTAAAAGGAAAAGACAACTGAATAGTCCTATCCGTTTTCTCCAGAACCAGAAACCATCCTCGAATTCCTTCGAGTTCGTATCTAACCATACGATGGTTTTGTCCAATGGAAGTGGACGTTCGTAGTAATACGGGGTGTCCTGGAGAAAAGAGTAAAAGTAGGAGTGGCAATGAGGTTAGCGACTCTGACAATCCAAAAGCCAGTGTTAAGAAGGTTCGGTTAATTTTGGTCACTGGGTCATATTCTTAGGGTCGGGTCAAAGGTCGCTGCCAAAGAGAGAGAGAAAAGAAACACTCAGCGTGCACTCTAACCTAGATCAGATTGGTTACCAATTAATCTAATCTAGAAACCTCCCACTGTACAGTCAAATTCTCCTCCAAACCTAAAAGAAGAATTAGTCGGGATCACCCGAGGAGTAAACTAACTCATCAGTGGGAATCGGGATCCAACTATCATCGCATGATAACGTGACGGAATCCGCTCACGTCATCACACTCCAGAAGGTATGCGCATATCTGGCAAGTTCCAGTTTCTTTAGAAACTCCCGATGTGATTTCTGCCCCGTGCTCTTATGACCTTGACTTTGGCCAACATATCATAAGTCACATGTCAAGTTCTACCCGTCATTCTCCGGGTTAATTTGAGCCCACCCGTACATACCCTTTACTTTGGCCAAAATAGTAGTACGACTGCCCCAAACAAACGCATCTATCTATGCTGCATATGAATACCCAATAGCTACCAATCACTGTGCCTTGACTTTGGCCAACATACACAGCTTGAATACTATTGACCACCCATATGAAACGACGGAGGGCTACGAACGGTTTCTGGCGAAAACCTTTAACGTAATGAACTTGATATCGTTGAAGAAACTGGATAGCTTTTAAAAATATAGTGGCGAAAACCATTGCTAAAGAGGTCACTCCCGGTGAAGGGATCTCGGCTCTTTCCCCGTAGAATGAGGTGCAGGATATTCCAACTGAATACCACGGTGCAAAGCAAAAGTAATCGGCTATAGTGAAGTTATTGCCCTGACGCAAACTTTTTGTCCAAGGGGTCACTCCCGGTGAAGGGATCTCGGCCCTTGCCTCGTCGACTGAGGAGCAGGATATTCCAACTGAATACCACAATGCAAAACAAAAGAGAACGTCCTTGCAATAACAGCTTTTTGAAAAGTGTTCCAACAACATCATAATAGGTTTGTTTTTAACTTGCATTGATACGAATCAACGCAGTCCTATCAATTGATCACACCACAAAGAACGAAAATATATTGATGTACGTATATGCCATCCGCATTCGCCACTGGGTCCCGTCATTACCCGTTAGGTTAGCTAACTAACGACAGAGCGGGGACTGGACTAGCGCGAATGCAAAACATATACAACATCTACTAATATATATACCAATATATAATATTTCGCTCAAGGCGTGATAAAAAATGCAACATCACAGAACAGTACAGATATCTGGGATCCCCGGGTTTCACAGAGCCACTACTGAAACCCGACGTTCCCCTGGTCGTGTGGATAGCCTGTGCAATGAAATCCTAGACCCTTACGGGCGCGGCAAGTTACCTGCCAAAACCTGAAGCGAGGCAGCCCCCTTCAGCAACGTGAATGGACCACCCGGCACTTCACGGAATCCGGTAACTTGGGCACCCCTCCTGGGTCAACCTGTACCCCCTACGAGTGCGGCGAATAGCCCGCCAATCCTAGAGTGAAACCCCCTCCGTCTCAATGCCATGAGATGCAGGCTTGTTGCCCTGTAGAACCCGGCTATCCGTGCACCCCTCCGCGGGGTAATCCTAGTACAGAAAGTAAAATATACATACAACGGGTACATCGACCGCAACCTGGTCGTGCCCCAAAATAATAATACAAACAGGCAGTGACGGCAGTCCACATGTCGGACGCTCGCCCCGCAATATCAAATGTACATAATACAACCAAATCTGTACTACCATTGCATCCAGGCTATCCCCACGACCAATCCGCAACATCACAGCATAACACAGAACATCAACGTGAAAGTCATGTTCGCAAATCCGTCTAACCGGGCTATAGCAGTTAGACATGATTTACCGATCAAGTGACATTTACGGTCGCAGATATAATGTAAATACTGTGAACTAATGTGTTTTAAAATATCCGATCGATCAAATTTTACCAAGGGGGCCCCAAGCATTACTGTAGCAGTTAAAGAAATTCTGGGCCCAAAATTAATATTCCAAAACCCCTATTTTCATCACAGGAGCTCTCTGTAAAAATTTGGCACACTGATCTTCAAATGCTGCGGCGGAACCGCGGCCCAAGCATGGGTTTGGCCGCGGTTCCGCGGTCGTATAGAGCGATCACGTGATCAAATTTCTACAGAATGCTAATATGTCCCTGCACAGTATTCTGAAACACCCTGAAAAATTTTTCGAGCCAGAAAAAAATCGACAGAAAACTGATGCAAAGAAAACGCGGGTTTTTAGAATATTTGTTCGATCGGAAATGTAAACACATTAGACAAAGCTAGACTATGTTAATGGCGAGGCTCTGATACCACTGTAAGTGCACGGCGGCGCCACGGCCGTCGATCCGACGCCAGAATGCGGAAGCGATGCTTTTCTTTAACTTTTCAAACCGGCACCACCGCGCACTATCAACCCGGATCGTGCCATTAATCTAGTCCTAGCTATCTAGAGAAGGGGGTAGAGAGATTTACCGAGCGATCCGTATCCTCCGGTCTTCTAGCCATCGTCCTGATCTCCCGCGGAATGTCCGGTGTCCACCTCCTCGCCGGAAGGGCAACACGTCGCCTGCTTCTTTTACGGGCTCCCACCTCTATGTAGGGTTCCTAGGCACCCTAGTGAGGTCTTACAAGTGATCAAACATGCACAAATCAAATTTTACGGGTGCCTACAAACCCTAATACGGATCGTTTACTAGATATCTAGGCGAAATGAGCAAGTAAACGGAAATATAGAAATAGGGAATGGGCTACAACCTTTGTAGATCCGGTCCACCACCTCCCAGGCTCCGTAATGAAGTCCCCTTGCTGTCCAAACTGAATCCCGGACTCTAGCATCGGCTTCATCGGAAAAATGAGCGGAATTGGTCGTCGTCTTCGATGTCGAAGATGATCTACGTCGAAGCTCCACAAGATCAAACTCTCACTTCAACAAGTCATGAAACTTGTGAAGAGAACACCCTATACTACTTGGCAAGAGGTAGAAGATGAAGAAATAGGAAGTGGGTTCACTTTAGAATTGGATTTCTCACTTGTTTTCTCAAGTTGCCATTGGAGTAGCAAGCTTTTTCCATGGAAGAAGAAGATGAAGAAGAAGAAGATGATATGATAAGTGTTGAATAATTAGATAAATAATTCAATACTTATCATACTTTCAACTATAGTTAAGTGTAGAGAATTAACATGGGTTAGTTAAATGGTTAGGGTTAAGCAAAACAACAAAAGGGGCCACTTAGTCAAAGCTTCAAGAATCTTCAACTAAAAAACAAAATAAGCAACCATTCATTTATCCTTTTCATTTTCCAAAATGGATATAAATAAATAAGATAAATGAATAAGCAATTAAGTAAACAAAACCCTAATCATTAACTTAACCATAGTTTAATTCTTTACACTTAACCAAATAAGCATGTATCATCAAACATGATACAATCATGTGCACAAAAGTATATCACATATACAACTTGCACAATTCAAGTAAGAAAATCCATTTAAAGTGAACCAATACTAGTTAATGCAAAGTAATATATCAAATATACAATTATACAAAAAAATCATTAAATCAACACTTGATTCAATGATCCGGTCATATCGCATATAACCGGCTAGTATCCAATGTATCGGCTTATCGAATCAATCCTTGATTCGATAACTAGGTTACATCGCATATAACCAATCGATACATTCATCGTGAATGGAATATGGTATCACATACACGAATTATTATCGGTCCCGCACATATCTCATATGCGTTCCTATTTCGTTTCGCTTGAGCCAGGAAACCTCTGTGTAGGACTCTAAAGACTCGTCAATACGCCGGCAGCAGATGATGATCATATCAAACACCCACAAGCCGCAAGCGGTCTGCTAAACGTAACGGCCACCCGGGTATTGAGCGATCAGAAGATCGACGAGCAAGCCCGCTCACACTCCTGTGAATCCAACCAGTAACACTTACCGTACAGTCCGGTCTGTTCGTCTGATATGTCGCATATCTCGCCTAGGGGTGGTAAACGTCAGACCCCAATAGCTTGATAAGTCATGCCGACGTAAGGTCCATAACATTCGTGAAACTACTGATAACTCTTACCAGTATATCACTGCAACCGTGGCCAGGGATTTCTTGTTATGGCCAGTCGTGCATTGCGCAACATCAACCCCAATACCGGGAGAGACGAATCCCCTCCTATCGCTCATTGCCTCCATGTGAATCGGGACTGTACCCAAAAACCACCTGTTTGCACGACTCAGTAGAGCCGTGGTAGGGTGGAAATCAAAGCACAGTGGGAGACACACAAGACTCTATGACGATCTCGGGTCAACAGACTAAGCTATACCAGTGTCACCAGAGAACTGCCATCTGACGTGAGGTATAATACCATCTGGGAGTTCTCGGCGAGTCCGTTCAGTGTACCTAGTCTCCACTGAGCACCCGCATACCATCTTCGATGTCAAACACCAATGGATATGGGATCATCCATCGCCCATCGCATGGGTCGAGAAGATATACGCTAGTCTACTCTGGAATATCGATGCCCCGTCTCGATATTCCCACGACTAGGAACAATGAAGGATGTACTCATTGACTACCCAGGCCCCACTAGTATGATCTGCATCATAGTCCTGGAAGTCGAGTACACATCCTAAGGGCTTTATCAACATGTAATCAGAGAGACAGAAAGTATACATGTTAAGATAAAGAGCAACCAGATAGCGTACTATCATGTCGAGCAAGAAAGTCCTACCTATATATGTCCCAGCATCCAACACAATATACATCCAATGTACAGTAATGGCCTCTAGGGCATACATATAACTAACAATCTCCCACTTGCACTAGGGCCATCTGTAGCAGTGGTCGCAGCATCTAATACTCAACCATCCCATATGAGTCTCTCTCTGGGAAAAGGCCTTCGTGAGTGGATCCGCCGTGTTGTCCTCTGAGTCTTCTCTCCTAACCTCGATCACCCTGGAGATCAACTATCTCCATGATCAGGTGATGCTTCCTCAGAATATGTCTGGGTCACTGATGGGACCAGGGTTCAGGGCCGAAGCCACACTTCCATTGTCATACAATGGCAGGAACCTAGTTCATCTTATGAACCATTATACACCCAAACTGCCTCTTTGGTGGTATCTTTAATAGCGATGTTACCAGCCTTTATCGTCTAGTTTGCCACGGTATCGAGCTTGGAACTCTTCCAACATACCTTCCCTTTGCTGAGGGTAAAGACAATGCCTGTGACTGACATTCAGTCGTCTTTATCACCCTGGAACTCTTCCAGTGATTCTCCCCAGGATCGATTGATACCATCTCACTACATCTAGTGAGAATCCTTGCATCCAATCACATCTATCTCATAGATGAAAACTCAGGATTCAGGAGGTATCACTTTGATCCTATTTGGAGAATCCTAGTGATAATAGGAGATTGACCGATCGTAGTATAGGAAACTCTTTTCCTATCAAGAGTATGTTGTCTACGTACAATACGAAGATGACCACCTTACTCTCTACTACCCTTTTGTATATACAAGGTTCGTCTACCATTTTGATGAAGTCAAACACTTTGACTATCATATCAAAACAGACGTTCCAACTCCGCGATGCCTGCTTCATTATGTAAAGCAACTTGCACAAGTTTCCGCTGCTCCCACTGTTTACGAAGACCTCTGGCTGTGTTCTTATAGACGTTCTCTTCTAAATCAGTATTTAGAAAAGCAGTCAGGGCACCCAACCACCAGATATCGCAGTCATGGTATGTAGCCGTGGCAAGTAGGATCTGGATGGACTTAAGCATAGTCACTTGGAAAAGGTTTCATCATCATCCATGCCTGGTTGATGACTAAAACCTTTAATAAGCCTAGCTTTGAAAGTCTTAACTTTTCCATCTACACCAAGTAATCTTCTCAAGATATACTTGCTCCTGATGGGGATTTAACCCTTCAGATATAGCAACCAAAGTCCATACTTTGCTGGTGTATATGGATTCCATCTCAGATCGCTAAGCATTCAGCCATTCTTACAGAGTCCCTACTCTCGATGGCCTGCTCGAAACTAGTTGGGTCATCATCTCATGATGCAATCCTTGCTTCCACTGTCATCGAGAAACCGAGGTATCTCTCAGGCGGATGAGGAACCCTACTAGATCGGCGGAGAGGCTGAGGTTCGTCGGGAACTATAGAATCTTATGGTTCTGTCAAATCATCAACTGCAGTTTTGTATAGCTGGAACCTTTCCAGTTCTACAGAACCGATCCTGCCTCGATCTTGTCCAGATTTTGCTTTAAACATAGGCCGGACAACCCCAAATCTTAACTCGCTTAAGAGATGGGTTCTTCCCATACCATATCTCATATGGAGTGGTAGGCATTGATTTGATTCAAACCTAATTCAATAGGTATGCAGCTTCTTAAGTGCAAAACCCCAAAAGGAAATAGGTAACTCAGTAATACTCATCATGGAGCACACCATATCTAATATTGTGCAATTGCTCCGCCCTGATACACCGTTGTGCTGTGGTGTATTCAGAGGAGTAACACTGAGAGACAATCTCATTCTCCTTTAGAATAGTCCAGGAATTCTATGCACAAGTATTCTCCTCCCTGATCTTATCATAGGACATAATACTTATACCCGTATTTTGGTTCTCTACTTCTAACTTATATTCTATAATATCTCAAAAGGTTCGGACTTATGTTTCAACAGGAACATATGACTGAATCTTGAGAGATTATCAGAGAATATAATGAAGTATGAAGAACCAGTCCTGGCATGTGTAGGCAGGAGACTTTACATACATCATCATGTATCAGTCCCAAGAGTTTACTAACTCTTTCTCTGTTTCTAATAAACAGAGCTATGGTCATCTAATCTTTGTGACATGACTGGCAAGTTTCACAAGATGTAAATTCAAATTGATTTAAATATGCATCTAAAATGTAACTTCAGCCAGTCGGGTCGCATTGATGTGACCTAGTCTACAATGCCTCAAGAAGGATTCGTTCATTTCTGAACTCTTCCTCTTGTGTGTGTTCTGTATACGAGGAACTGTAGTTTGATTTAGAACGTCAATGCTTTTAGATAACGTGCCTGAACCGATCAACTTTTGATATAGAAAATGTTCAAAACATTATCCAACAATACAAAATTATATCATTTCTTTACTAATAAAGAGACTGATATGATTTTGTATATCAGGTTCGGTATCTAATAGCATTTGTTCAGAATCAATGTACTGGTAATACAGGGTGACAGTGACCAACAGACTTGGCTGCAACACTTGCCCCAGTTTCTGTCTCATGAAACTTATCACCCGTTCTCAGTTTTTCTACCTTTTTGTAGCCCTATGTAACAGCTTACATATCTGGGATCCTGATCCGGTATCATATACCCAGGATTCAGAGGATACTGAGAAACAGTTCTTTGTAATGAACATACCCGAAGGAGATGCATCATATGCACTTTCTTCGTTTGGGCGGCATAGGAAATCTGGTATTCCCCTATTTCCTGCTCGGTCTTATAACAATTATAAGTCGGAGCGGGACCAACGTTCCCCAGCTCAGTATAACAAGCGGGTTCGGTCAATACATCCATATTATTATCTTGATTAAGGCGTGATATGGTCGCTACCTGGAGAGAGAGAGAAGAAAACACTCTGCGTGCGCTCTTACAAGATCAGATTGGTTTTATATTTTATCTAATCAGGATGGCTCCTACTGTTTTTATCAAATCTTCCTTCAAACCTTAAAAGGAAAGACTAGCCGGGATTAATTACACTCTACAAGTTCGCCAATCTTTCAGCCAGGCCAGTGTCGGTACTTTGAGGGAGGTTCCCCGTGCTTTCGCACGGACCTAATTACAGTAAACCTCGTTTTCCCAGAGGCGTAACCCCGTTGACACCTTTCTAGACACCTACTTGATCGGCTAATTGCAAAGCGCAAAACTCTCCCAGGAGTAACAATTACTCGCAGTGGGTATCGGGATCCAACTATCATATAGAAGGTATGCAATCTCATTGCAAATTTCAACACTTGAAACTCCCGGTAATGGTTTTTACCCCTAGCACCTATGACCTTGGCTAAGGTCAACAAATCATAGGTACTAGTCAAGTTCTACCCGTCATTTCGTGATTAATTAGACCCACCCACATGACCCTTGGCTAAGGTCAACAAAGCCACATGACTGTCCTAACTAATCGCATCATATGCGGTGTAGGAAGACATCACTTAGCTACCGTACACTGTGCCTTGACTATGGTCAACAAACACAGCACGAATACTAAGTACTTTACTTCCTAAAATGACGGAGGGTTGCGAATGGTTTTTGTGAAAACCTTTAACGCTTTGAACTTGATCTCGTTGCGGAATCAAACGGTTTTTAAATGGAATGTTTTTTGAAGCTTTTCTAGTTTTGCTAAAGGGGTCACTCCCAGTGAAGGGATCGTCGGCCCTTTCCTCGTCGAATGAGGTGCGGGATATATCATATATATCACTGTGCAAAGCGGAAACTATAGAAGCGATCAAATGACAAACCGAGTGATGTAGCATCTGCCAGTTATTGCTAAAGGAGTCACTCCCGGTGAAGGGATCTCGGTCCTTTCCCTATCGAATAAGGTGCAGGATGTTCTACAAGGAACACCACGATGCAAAGCAAGAACTGTAGCTACCTGTTTTTATTTTGAAATTCGATTCCACAACATCAATTAGGTTTATTTTCTTTCATTAATCTCATTAATGAATATCCCATCATTTAAATTACCTAAACATCACAGATAAATATGACGTACACTTATGCCATCCGCATTCGCCTCGATGTCCCCTCATGCACCGTTAGGTTAGGTAACTAACGGCAGAGCGAGGCAGGGCTAGCGCGGGTGTAAAACATAAGCAACGTCTATATAATATATCATATATACTATATATAATACCTGTCACAGAACATCGCATGATCACATCACAGATAAAGCACAGCAGAAGAAACATATGAAATATTGGATATATTAGGACGTCCGTGTTTTCAATACGAGCCAGTATAAAACACGGATTCCACGGTCGTGATGAATAGCCAATCCCACACCCCAAGACCCCTACGAGAGCGGCAAGCAACCCTACCAATTCTAGGGTTAGGAGACCCGGACTCGACTCCTCGAGTTGGTCTCCCACTGGACCCCAGAACTCGGTTACTTGTGCTCTCCTCCTTGGGTCTATCCTAGTGCAGAAAAGTAAATAATATACATCAACGGTGACAACTTCCGCAACCTGGAAGTACCCCAATAAAAGAATATTACATACAAGTTTTTACATGAATGAAAATGAAAAAAACACTCATCTCACATAAAAACCCCCCGGCTATTCAAACACGACGATCCAATATAACATATCCAGCAACACATAACATCACATGTCATCAACGTAAGTAAATATGTCCATCCCAATTATCGTTGACATATAGCAACGAAACCGGCGATATCACATATTACACTTACGGCCACAGAAAAGAAAGTGTAAAACTACAACAGTTGGAATCCGCAACCATCTCAGACATCGCATGCCTGACCAAATGAATTACTTAGACATCGCATGCCTAACAATTATAAACCCCGCTTTTTAGTCTCAAAATCGAAAACACTTTTCAATATCAAGTCGGGCAATTCAACAGGATTCCCGACATTCTGATCGAATGCTCGTCGCAAACTTCAGTAGACGGCCGCACCCCCGATGCCGTCGACGAAGTGCACCAAGACGGAACACCGCTACCGCGAGCACCCGAACGGATGCTTTCGGCGACGGGGTTCTCCTACAGTCACTTGGTCGGGGCAATGGAGTGAGGCTGTCTATTAAGTTTACCCGGCGAGTATCCGCGTACGCTACGTGATTGCGACAGACTTTTGATCACATCAAAATTCCGTGGCAACCGATCAAGTGAGACTAAACTTCTATGTTTATAACATTCATTCAGTTATCTCATAACTACTTGTGAATTCCAATTATTGTATCACATTCCGGATAAATAGAAAATGCTAAACTTTTCGATCGAACAATCGAACACCCAAGTTTTCCCGATACAGCTCAACACATGAAATAAGTCCAACAACATTCAGTTTGTGCCTCAGTACCAACGGTCCAGCCGTAGAAGGGTCAAGCCAACGCCTCACATGTGGCACGCCGTACTGCCCCAAACCCGAAGGTTCAAAGGGCAGTTCAAGACGGTCACATAATCGAGTTAAGGTTTGTTGTCTTCTAGAGGGTCCATCGCGTTACTTGCACTACTTAGAACGTCGTTAAACTATGGAAAAATCCAACAATTGGAAATTTCCCGGCAGTGGAAAAAGTGGGTATTTATATCCGGTCGAACTTTTTAACATATTCTAAAAATACCCGGAAAAGCACACCGACAAAATTAGACAGTCCGATCGAATACACCGAGTCCCCAATACAACTCAGAAAATACAACTCTGGAATAAATTATTAAAAATCCCCAGGAAAACCAGCACTTCATACTAGGAATTACTGTGCACATTTCATTAAACAAGGATACATTATGGCCGCGGAACCGCCGCATAAGCCATGCTTATGCGGCGGAAACGCGGCTCTTTGATGGGTACAGGAGCTCGAATTTCACAGTAAGTCTTAGATCTTCCTGCTGATTTTTCTACATATTTTTAATTCCAAAAAATCCACATTTTACAGAAAAGCCCAGAGAGCATTTTCAAAGTCGGGTTTTGGGTCGATCGGACTTCTAACTCCGTCGGGACTTCGCCTAAGGCTCTAGCTAGGCTCTGATACCACTGTAGGGTTCCCAGGCACCCTAGTGAGGTCTTACAAGTGATCAAACATGCACAAATCAAATTTTACGGGTGCCTACAAACCCTAATACGGATCGTTTACTAGATATCTAGGCGAAATGAGCAAGTAAACGGAAATATAGAAATAGGGAATGGGCTACAACCTTTGTAGATCCGGTCCACCACCTCCCAGGCTCCGTAATGAAGTCCCCTTGCTGTCCAAACTGAATCCCGGACTCTAGCATCGGCTTCATCGGAAAAATGAGCGGAATTGGTCGTCGGCTTCGATGTCGAAGATGATCTACGTCGAAGCTCCACAAGATCAAACTCTCACTTCAACAAGTCATGAAACTTGTGAAGAGAACACCCTATACTACTTGGCAAGAGGTAGAGGATGAAGAAATAGGAAGTGGGTTCACTTTAGAATTGGATTTCTCACTTGTTTTCTCAAGTTGCCATTGGAGTAGCAAGCTTTTTCCATGGAAGAAGAAGATGAAGAAGAAGAAGATGATATGATAAGTGTTGAATAATTAGATAAATAATTCAATACTTATCATACTTTCAACTATAGTTAAGTGTAGAGAATTAACATGGGTTAGTTAAATGGTTAGGGTTAAGCAAAACAACAAAAGAGGCCACTTAGTCAAAGCTTCAAGAATCTTCAACTAAAAAACAAAATAAGCAACCATTCATTTATCCTTTTCATTTTCCAAAATGGATATAAATAAATAAGATAAATGAATAAGTAATTAAGTAAACAAAACCCTAATCATTAACTTAACCATAGTTTAATTCTTTACACTTAACCAAATAAGCATGTATCATCAAACATGATACAATCATGTGCACAAAAGTATATCACATATACAACTTGCACAATTCAAGTGAGAAAATTCATTTAAAGTGAACCAATACTAGTTAATGCAAAGTAATATATCAAATATACAATTATACAAAAAAATCATTAAATCAACACTTGATTCAATGATCCGGTCATATCGCATATAACCGGCTAGTATCCAATGTATCGGCTTATCGAATCAATCCTTGATTCGATAACTAGGTTACATCGCATATAACCAATCGATACATTCATCACGAGAATGGAATACGGTGTCACATACACGCATTATTCTCGGTCCCGCACATATTTCATATGCGCTCCTATTTCGTTTCGCTTGAGCCAGGAAACCTCTGTGTAGGACTCTAAAGACTCGTCAATACGCCGGCAGCAGATGATGATCATATCAAACACCCACAAGCCGTAAGCGGTCTGCTAAACGTAACGGCCACCCGGGTATTGAGCGATCAGAAGATCGACGAGCAAGCCCGCTCACACTCCTGTGAATCCAACCAGTAACACTTACCGTACAGTCCGGTCTGTTCGTCTGATATGTCGCATATCTCGCCTAGTGGTGGTAAACGTCAGACCCCAATAGCTTGATAAGTCATGCCGACGTAAGGTCCATAACATTCGTGAAACTACTGATAACTCTTACCAGTATATCACTGCAACCCTGGCCAGGGATTTCCTGTTATGGCCAGTCGTGCATTGCGCAACATCAACCCCCAATACCGGGAGAGACGAATCCCCTCTCTCGCTCATTGCTTCCATGTGAATCGGGACTGTACCCAAAAACCACCTGTTTGCACGACTCAGTAGAGCCGTGGTAGGGTGGAAATCAAAGCACAGTGGGAGACACCCAAGACTCTATGACGATCTCGGGTCAACAGACTAAGCTGTACCAGTGTCACCAGAGAACTGCCATCTGACGTGAGGTATAATACCATCTGGGAGTTCTCGGCGAGTCCGTTCAGTGTACCCAGTCTCCACTGAGCATCCGCATACCATCTTCGATGTCAAACACCAATGGATATGGGATCATCCATCGCCCATCGCATGGGTCGAGAAGATATATGCTAGTCTACTCTGGAATATCGATGCCCCGTCTCGATATTCCCACGACTAGGAACAATGAAGGATGTACTCATTGACTACCCAGGCCCCACTAGTATGATCTGCATCATAGTCCTGGAAGTCGAGTACACATCCTAAGGGCTTTATCAACATGTAATCAGAGAGACAGAAAGTATACATGTTAAGATAAAGAGCAACCAAATAGCGTACTATCATGTCGAGCAAGAAAGTCCTACCTATATATGTCCCAGCATCCAGCACAATATACATCCAATGTACAGTAATGGCCTCTAGGGCATACATATAACTAACACTCTATACTGAGGCAACTCGGGCACGAAGTTGGCGAGTCAACGTGCCCAAGATTTGCTGTAGAATGTGTGTAGAACTGATGTCTCAATTTAGGGTAGTGGAGGTTGCCATTTGGTGAAGGAAATGATATATGCTTTTGGAGATGGTGTTGTGGGGATTTTTCCAAGCCAAAGACACAAAAATCCCACACCTAAATAACATGGGCAGCCCCTCCCCAATGTGGCCTGCCATGCATATGGGAGTGGAGAGAATGAGAGTGAGGGAGGGAGTGAAAAAGATAGCCACAAGAATAAGTCAAGTGAGAGAAATGGTCATCATGCAAGAATCATCATCACTAGCAAAACCACACTCCATCAACTAATCAACAACCATGATTGCTACAAAAAGTCAAGCAATCATGAACCATGGAAGGTCAAGGGATGGGGCTCCATCATGAAACCATCATGATACAAAAGTATGCAAAGACAACCCTCCAAATAGCTAATTTGCACAAATGCAAATAAGCCTTCCTCCACCAATCTTCGGCCAATGAAGGATACAAAGAAATATGGCCGAAACGGAAAGTAAACTGGCAACTCCAGAAAACTGGTCCCGTAATAAATTACAGGAAAACCCCGATACTGTGTATACACACCCGCATCTGTATTCCAACCGAATACAAATGCAATGAGACAAAATCTACACCGTACTATACTAGGATCCGGCTTAAACCAAAGCCGGCTAGTATTATCCGTCCGATCTTGATCCGTGCAATACCGCACGTATCTGATCGAACCCTGCCATATCTCCATACGGCCTTTATAGCGTTTCGCCCGAAACTTGAGTAACTGAATGTGGGGGACTCTAAAGACTCGTCAATACTATGGCTGTGGATTTAACCACTAGCACGTCAGAGGTATTAGCCATACGTGACGGGCCACCAGCTATTGACCAAAAGGGACGTCGATGAGCGAACTCATCCTGACACCCTACTGAGCCTGTCAGTGACAATATCCGTACAGTCCGGTCCGTTCGTCTATGAGCATCGCATGGCGGGCCTAGGGGGTTGGTAAAAGTCAGACCCCCAAAAGCGGTACAAGTCGTGTCGGAGTGTAGCCCAGAACACCCTGAGATACTACTGGAATACCTACCAGTAAATCTCCTGCCTTGGCCAAGGACTTCGTGTAATGGCTCTCCTAGACACAGCGCGACCTCACCCCAAATACCGGGAGAGACGAACCCCTGAAGATCCGCTCACTGCCTCCATGTGGCTCGGGACTGTACCCAACTAAAACCTGTTTGCATGTCTCCTTTGAGCGTGGTAGGGTAGTAATCAAAGTACAGTGGGAACTCACACGAGACAAATGACGATCTCAGGTCGATAAACTAACCTGTACACATGTCACCAGGGAACTGCTATCTGACATCAGGTATAAGACCAACTAGCATGTTCCTGGCGAGTCATGTCCGGTGTACTCATAACCCAATGAGCACCTGTATACATCTTAGGTGAACCAACTGACACCAGTGGCTTGTGAGACCGGCCACCGCCCCTCGTCGGGGTCTCGACTGTATACACTAGTCTACTCTGGAGTATCGATGCCCTGTCTCGAAACTCCTACGACTAGGGACCATTTAAGGATGTGCTTATAGACTACCAGCTCCCACGTATATGATCGCCCTCATACTGCTGGCAGTCAAGCAAGAATCCTAGGGGCTCTATCAACGTGTAATAGCGACCTATCAGGTCACCTAAAGCAGTACACGATGATGAAGGTAAACCAGATAGCATACTATCATCTTGAGTAAGACTGTCCTACCGGGATAGGTCCTCCCTCAATCATTGCAATCACGTGCCTGTGATCCAATAACTGACTCTGAGGGCACTATCTCCAACAATATTCACATCAGTGCATACCTTTATTGATATATCCCTACTTGCGCACATACACAATGTATACTCATATTAGTGCATACATTCATTGATATATCCCTACATGCGCACATGCACACTGTATATTCACATCAGTGCATACCTTCATTGATATATCCCCACTTGCGCACATGCACACTGTATACTCACATTAGTGCAGACATTCATTAATATATCCCTACTTGCGCACATGCACACTGTATATTCACATCAGTGCATACCTTCATTGATATATCCTTACTTGTGCACATGCACACTGTATACTCATATTAGTGCATACATTCATTGATATATCCCTACCTGCGCACATGCACACTGTATAATCATATTAGAGCATACATACCTTGATATATCTATACTTGTGCACATATACATCGTATATTCATATTAGTGCACATGTACATTGCTACACTCACATTTGCGTCTATATCCATCTGCACATCCGTACTTACATGCATACATATGTTATATACATGGATGATATTGACTCGATTTCTAGAAAACAGGGACCGCATGAGATATTTTCAAACTGGATCCTTTTTAAAAGAGCGGTTTTCCCTTTTTACTCTTAGTGTCATACGAAATATTGCATGGATTTACGCATTGAGTTTTGGATTCATGTGATTTCTGGATTTGAGAACCGTGGTATTATTTTAAGAAAATACGCACTGTTTTGAAAACCAGGTTTCTCTTTATATGATATTTAAGTGCGTCCACCATGAGTTTTCTAGGTTCATGAGAGCATGTGTGAGTATACCCGATTCGAGGAGTGGTAGGCACCGTTTGCGGGTACATGGTGGACCCGATATGGTACCCCGGGGCAAGAAGACTCGTATAGTTAGACGGTGAGCCCGGCGGAGGGACTACTACCTACCGGTGATTGGTTAGACCTGGCGGTTATCCGGAGGATACTGACCAGAGCTGAGAGATGGTTACGGGTCGACCCGTACTGCCGGGGTCGGGGGCCGATTCCGCAGACGGAGCCCGTGGGCCGATCTGAACTGACGGAGCCCGATACATGAGGATTTGCGTGTCGATGCTGGACACGATTATTTTATGACATTTCGAGTGCCGATGTTGGGCACTCACGATTCTAAGAGATTTACAGGATTTGAGGGCCGATTGAGTGACGGCGCCTGAGTTTTTACTGGGATTTGGGTGCATTGATGGACACCGGTTATTTTTCCATGTTGACATTCCGTGTAGATGTTATTTTATCCCATGCTCAGCATTCAGTGTTATACATCTCATCCTGTATCTGTAGTACCTGATAGAGTACTTTTGCACGATTATTGCATACCCTGCTCATTTGAACTGTTCCACGGCCATTGGAACTGTTCATGGCATCGAATTTCACCATATTTCTTAGGTTTCCCTGCTGTATTTTTTAAGTATTTTTAATTCTGAAAAAGGTCAGATTTTAAAATTTGTTCAGAGAGGGTCTAAAAAAGGCGTATTTTTGTCCGATCGGGATTTTTACTTCGTAAAAGCGTCGCCTAATGTTCTAGGTCGTCTCTGATACCAATGAAAGGTTTGCCTAGCACCCTATGTAGAGTTTTGAAGCATCACATGTCTCAAAGTTCGGATTTTGATGGTGCTAAACAAGCATGCAAAGGAATCGATCCTAGAAAATTAGGGTTGCAAAACATAAATCTAATAAAATTAGGGTTTCGAGACTACAACCTTTGTAGCTCCTTTTTGCTGAACTCCTTGGTCTCTTGGGTGTTGGAAGAAGGTCCTCTTGAAATCCTCTCACGTCCACGACGATCCACCCGGAGTTCCCCGTCCAAGCTCGCAACTTCGAGAATCGAAGAGAACACTCTAAACAAGTTGGCCAAACTTGTGTAGAATGATGTTGTGGTTAAGATTCTCACTTCAAAAACCTTTCTTTATGTGTATTTTACTCACTAGAAGAAACTAGAGAGCAAATATTGAAGGAGGAAGAAGATGGCTTTTTATTTTAACAAGAGTAGAATGATAACCATCAAAAGAAAAAAGAAATATATCTTTATATATTTTATTTCTTCTCACTATGAACCATGGTTAAATGATGGAGACATTATTTAACTTGAGTTTTAGAACACAAAGAGAAGGATAACTCAAGGTTAGAGGTAGGTGAGAATGGTTAGGTTTAAAGAAGAATGTAGAAGCAAGCAAGCAAGAATTATCCTTATCTTTTCTATTTTGTTTTAAACAATAAATCAAATAATAATCCATATATTCAACCATGGTGTGAGTCTTATATTGTCATCTTATTCCATATATAAACAACCATGATAGATGGGTGTATGTATGTATGTATGTATGCACATCCATATGTGCATGAAACTAGTAAGAAAGAAAGAAAGAAAAACATACATGCATGCACACATCCATCATCCAAGAAAAGGTTTTAAGTGAGAAAACTAATGGTTAAATGATAAATCAACACTTGATTTATCAATCCGGCCATATCACAAATGACCCCACCAAAAGCAAGCCGCCCGATCAATGTACGGTATCATATACGCGCATTTTAATCGGGTCCATGCGCATATCGCATACGCGCACCACAACGTTTCGCCTGGACTAGGTAACTCCTGTGTGGGACTCTAAGACTTGTCAATACGCCGGCAGAGGGTGATGATCATATCAAGTACCCCCAAGCCACAAGCGGTCAGCTAAACGTAACGGCCACCCGGGTATTGAGCGATCAGAAGAAAACAAGCGAACCTGCTACAACTCCCGTCGAGCCAACCGGCAACACTACCGTACAGTCCGGTCTCTTCGTCAGATATGCTGCATATCGAGCCTAGGGATGGTCACGTCGACCCCAATAACTCAATAAGTCGTGCCGGTGAATGGTCTATAACAGATCGAGAAACTACTGATAACACTTATCAGCAAATCTCAGCAGCCCTGGCCAGGGACTTACTGATATAACCAGTCGGGCACAGCACAGCATCAACTCCCAATACCGGGAGAGACGAAACCCCTCCTATCGCTCATTTCCTTCGTGTGCCTCGGGACTGTACCAAACGGCCACCTGTTTGCACGACTCGGTAGAGCCGTGGTAGGGTGGCAATCAAAATGTTAGTTATGTATATGCCCTAGAGGCCATTGTTGTACATATGATGTATATTATAATGGATGCTTGGTTATATATAGAGAAGACTTTCTTGCTCGTCATGATAGTATGCTATTTGGTTTCACTTTATCTTAACATGTTGACTTGTATTGGTTTACTGTTTTACTCTCCCATGTTGATAAAGCCCTTAGGATCTGTACTCGACTACTGGGACTATGATGAGATCATACTAGTGGGGCCGCGGTAGTCGATAAGTACATCCTATAACTGTTCCTAGTCGAGGGTATATCGAGACAGGGCATCGATACACCAGAGTAGACTAGCGTATACGCATCTTGACCCATATGATGGGCGATGGATGATCCCATATCCATCGGTGTTTGACATCAGAGATGGTGTACGGGTGCTCAGTGGAGACTGGGTACACTGGACGGACTCGCCGAGAACTCCCAGATGGTGATATACCACACGTCAGATGGCAGTTCTCCGGTGACACAGGTACAGGGTAGTCTGTAGACCCGAGATCGTCATAGAGTCTTGTGTGATTCCCACTGTGCTTTGATTTCCACCTTACCACTTCCAAGAGGGAGTGCAAAACGGTGGCTTTTCGGTACAGTCCCGAATCACATGGAGGCAATGAGCGATAGGAGGGGATTCGTCTCTCCCGGTATAGGGAGTTGATGTTGTGCTGTGTTCGATTGGCTATAACTGGAAGTCCCTGGCCAGGGCTGATATAGAGATTTACTGGTAAGTGTTACTAGTAGTTTCTCGACCCGTTATGAGCCATACATCGACACGACTTATCGGTTACTGGGGTCTGACGTATACCACCCCTAGACTTGATATGCGACATATCAGACGAACAGACCGGACTGTACGGGAGTGTTACTGATCGGATTCACAGGAGAACGCACAGGCTAGCTTGTTGATCTTCTGATCGCTCAATACCTGGGTGGCTGTTACGTTTAGCTGACCGCTTGCAGCTTGTGGGTGTTTGATATGATCATCACCTGCTACCGGCGTATTGACGATTCTTTAGAGTCCTACACAGAGGTTTCTTGGCTCAGGCGAAACAGAGTAGTGGCACATATGTGATATGTGCAGGACCGAGAATAATGCGATATGGGATACCGTATTATATTCTCGCTATATTTAGATATGAACCGGGACATCGGATCAAGTGTTGATTCGATAAATCGGTACATGATATATTAGTCGGTAATATTCGATATAGCCGGATCGTCGGATCAAGTGTTGATTCGATGATTTAATATATAATAATATATATGATATATTATTATATTAACTAATATTGGCTTACTTTATTATTTCATTTTCTCACGGGATGATACATTGATATATATGCGATATATGTTAATTGTATTATTTTCTTTTGTTGCAAATATATAATATATATGTGATATATATTATTGTGACATGATATGATTAATTGTTAAACATGTTTAAGGATGATTAATTGAGGTTAGGGTTTGATTTGGTTTAGTTGCTTCAAGTTGCTTCTAGAAGCATTTTCTTTTGTCATTGTGAAGATATTTATGGATGACACATTTATTAACCAAACCAAACCCTAACTATAGTTTATTCTCTATTCATTCTTATCCTATCATCCTTAACCATGGTTCACAATTCAATCATATGTTTTATTCTATTCATCACAAAAGAAAAGGATTATCATTATTCTTTTTCCATTATCTTCTTCTTCTTCTTCTTGAAGAAGCTCTCTTGAAAATCCTTATGTGATGAAAGATTATGAGAAAATGATATAAAAAAGAAAGCTAAATCACTACTCTCTCATCCTCATCTCATCTAGCCCTTAGGATTAGGGTGTTCTTCTCTTTTGAGTGAGAAAGCTTGAGTCGAAGCAACTTCAAGGTAGATCATCGGAGATTTGGATTACGACAAGCTAGAATGGATCGTTCGAGTCGTGGAGCCTCTCATGAGTCCGGGAGATCGTGGATCGCGGCAAAGGGACTTCTACTCGGAGCTTGTGAAGTGAAGGAGCGGACTACAAAGGTTGTAATCCCTCACACTTAGATAAAAGTTATCTAATTGCATGTTAAACCCTAATAATCTAGCTAAGATCCCGGCTTTGGGTTGTTCGGCACGTCTAAAATTTAATCCGGGCATGTTTGATGCCTTTTGAACCTTCACAAGAGTGCCTAGGAACCCTACAGTGGTATCAGAGCCTAGCTAGAGCATTAGGCGATGTGTTTACGAAGTTAAAACTCCGATCGAACCCGAAACGGACTAAATGGACCCCTCTCTGGAAATTTTTTAAATTTTGGGATTTTTCTGAATTAAAAATATGTAAAAAAATCAGCAGGGAATTCTAAGAATTACCATGAAACACGTGCCCACAATTCCACCATACAAGCGCGGATCCGCGGCATATACATGGATATCGCGGCGCTTCCGCGGCGGCACTGTACGATTGGGACACGTGGCTTCATGGCTTTAACCGTAGGTACTTGCTGATGGTTCTGGATATTTTTAATCTGTCTCAGGTGTTTAAAATTCTGGGGTTTGTTTGGTAATAGTAGATTCGATCGGAATATTTAAGTTCGTATTTCTTTCCGGATATTTAGAAACTGTTAAACTAGTTGAACGGATATCATTAACCCACTTTATTCCGGCACGGCAAACTTTCAAGCGTTGAATTTTTATTGGGTTTAAATCTTTCGGGAAAATTGTACAAGTTAAGCGGTGGACCCTCTAGAAGACAACAAACCTTAACTCGATTATGTGACCGTCTTGAACTGCCTTTTGAACCTTCGGGTTTGGGGCAGTACGGCGTGCCACATGTGAGGCGTTGGCTTGACCCTTCTACGGCTGGATCACCGGTACTGTGACATATTCTGGGATTATTTGAACTCCGCTCAAGAGTTGAGCACTTCGGGAAAGTTTGGGTGTTTGATTATCTGTTCAAATAGTTTAATATCGTATATTTATCTGGAATGTGATACAATATGTGGAATTCATAGAGTTAGGCATGAAATGCGGAGTATGTGATATTTCGGATTTATGATGTCTAAAGTGATTGTGGATTCCAAATATTGTAGTTTTACACTTTCTTTTCTGTGACCGTAAGTGTAATATGTGATATCGCCGGTTTCGTTGCTATATGTCAACGACAATTGGGATGCGCATATTTACTTACGTTGATGATATGAGATATTATGTGTTGCTGTGATATGTTATATTGGATCGTCGCGATCAGAATAGCCGGAGGTTTTATGTGAGATGAGGGTTTTTATTTTCATTCATGTAAAAAATTCATTTGTAATGTAATATTCTTTTATTTGGGGCACTTCCAGGTTGCGGTTGCTGTCACCAGTGTATATTATTTACTTTTCCGCATTAGGTAGACCCAAGGAGGGGAGCACAAGTAACCGGGTTCTAGGGTCCAGTGGGAGGCCATCTCGAGGAGTCGAGACCGGGTCTCCTAACCCTAGAATTGGCAGTGTTACTTGCCGCTCTCGTAGGGGTCTTGGGATGTGGGTTTGGCTATTCGTCGCGACCGTGGAATCCGTGTTTTATACAGGCTCGTATTGAAAACACGGACGTCCTAGTATATCCAATATTTCATATATGTTCTTCTGCTGCAATGTTCTGTGATGAGATCATATTACTGCCTGAGACGAATGCTTATACTATATATGCTGATATATAAATATTACTGCTTTCGTTTCTTCTGTGATGCTTAGGAAGCATAAGCTGATGGGATTTTTATTAATGAGATTAATAAAAGAAAAGAAACCTAAAGATGTTGTAGAATCAAAACTTTATAAAAAGGGTAGCTACAGTTTTGCTTTGCACAGTGATATATACGATATATCCTGAACCTTATTCGATGGGGAAAGGACCGAGATCCCTTCACCGGGAGTGACTCCTTTAGCAAAACTGGCAGATGCTACAAAACGCGGTTTATCTTTTGATTGCTTTTAGTATTTTGCTTTGCACAGCGGTATATATGATATATCCTGCACCTTATTCGATGAGGAAAGGGCCGACGATCCCCTCACCGGGAGTGACCCCTTTAGCAAAACTAAGAAAAGCCTCAAAACACTCATTTTCAAAAACTACTAGATTCTACGACGATATCAAGTTCGTTACGCTCAGGGTTTTCTGAAAAACCTGCGTAGCCCTCCGTCATTTCAGATAAAGACTGTTTAGTATTCGTGCTGCGTTTGTTGGCCTTTGTCAAGGCGTAGTGTGCGGTAGCTAACTGGTACTTATCTGTTTAAACATATGATGTGATTGGATTAGGGTATTCGTACGACCTTGTTGGCCTTTGTCAAGGGTCGTGCGGGTGGGTTTGATTTCAATCAAGAAATGACGGGTTGAACTTGACTAGCTTCCTATGGTTTGTTGGCCTTTGTCAAGGTCATAGGGGTTAGGGGCAAAAGCATTATCGGGAATTTCAAGTGTTGAAATTTGCAATGAGATTGCATACCTGCTATGAGATAGTTGGATCCTGATACCCACTGCGAGTAAGAGTTACTCCTGGGAGAGTTTTACACAGGACAATTAGTCATTCAAGTAGGTGTCTAGAAAAGTGTTAACGAGGTTACGCCTCTGGGAAAACGAGGTTTACTAATTAGGTCCGTGCGAAAGCACGGGGAACCTCCCTCAAAGTACCGACACTGATCTGGCTGAAAGATTGACGAAATTGTAGGGTGTAATTAATCCCGGCTAATCTTACCTTTTAGGGTTTTAAGGTAGATTTGATAAAAACAGTGGGAGACATCCTGATTAGATAAGATAATAACCAATCTAATCTTGCAAGAGCATACGCTAAAGTGTTTTCTTCTCTCTCTCTCCAGGTAGCGACCATTTCAGGCCATAATCAAGATAATAATATGGATGTATTGACTAAACCTGATTATTGTACTGAGCAAGGGAACGTTGGACCCATTCTTTCTTATAAGAGTTATAAGACTGAACAGGAAACAGGAGAATATCTGGATTCTCACGCCGCCCAAAAGAACATACATATTGATGCATCTTCTTCGGGTGTGTTAGTTATTGAGAACTGTTTCTCAGTTCACCCTACGTCCTGGGTATTAGATACCGGATCAGGATCCCACATATGTAAACAGTTACATGGGCTACGTAAAGGTAGAGAACTGGGAAAAGGTGATCATTCCGTTCAAGTAGGGAACGGTGCAAGTATTGTAGCCAAAGCAGTTGGCGAATATCACCTTGTATTACCAAGTCGTAATACACTGATTCTAAATGAGTGCTATTATATACCGAACATGATGTGCAACATTATATCAGTTTCTTTATTGAGTAAAGAGGGATATAATTTTGTAGTACAGGATAATGTTATGAACATATTCCTAGATCAAAAGTTGATTGCATCAGGCTCGTTACATAATGGCATATTCATTCTAAATCAGAATACAGTCCTGAATATACAAAACACACACAAGAGGAAAAGTTCAGATATGAACGAATCCTTCTTGTGGCATTGTAGACTTGGTCATATCAATGCGACACGACTGGCTAAGTTACATAAAGATGGTTATTTGAATCCGTTCGAATTATCATCTTATGATACTTGCCATTCATGTCTCAAAGGAAAAATGACCAAAGCTCCGTTTAGTGGACACGGAGAAAGAGTTGCTGAACTCTTAGGACTGGTACATTGTGATGTATGCGGTCCCATGTCTACGCATGCCAGGAACGGTTCTTCCTACTTTATTACATTCACTGACGATCTCTCAAGATTCGGATATGTGTTCCTGATGAAACACAAGTCTGAAGCTTTTGAGAAATTCAGAGAATATAAGCACGAAGTAGAGAACCAAACGGGCAAAAGTATTAAGATTCTTCGATCTGATCGAGGAGGTGAATACTTAAGCGGTGAGTTCCTAGATTATCTAAAAGAGAATGGGATTCTCTCTCAGATTACTCCTCCTTATACACCACAGCACAACGGTGTATCCGAGCGGAGGAATCGCACCCTATTAGATATGGTGCGCTCTATGATGAGCGAGGCTGAGTTACCTATTTCCTTCTGGGGGTATGCACTGGAGACAACAACATACCTATTGAATCAAGTTCCAACTAAATCTGTACCTACCACACCATATGAGATATGGAGTGGGAAGAGACCATGTCTTAAACGAGTTAAGATATGGGGTTGTCTGGCCTATGTCAAAAGGCAAAATCCAGACAAACTCGAGGCACGGTCAGTTCTATGCAAGTTTGTGGGATATCCTAAACATTCACATGGATATCTTTTCTACCATCGCGAGGAACAAAAGGTGTTTGTTTCTCGACATGCCACCTTTTTAGAAAAGGAATTTCTTGCAAAAGGTTAATGAACCTTTAATGACTCAAGTGAGTCACTAGCCACTTCATCACTTCTAGAAGCTTCTAGAATGATGACTCACTCATATCAGAAGAAAATATAAATCCGTCTTTAACCGAATGTTAAAAGACGGCCGATAGAAAACTGGAAACTGGCAACTTCCAAAAGTGATCCTGAAACGACTTTCAGGATAACCCTGAAACTGTATAAATATACCCGCATTTGTATTACGACCGAATACAAATGCAACTGAGACAAAGATATTATACCTATTCAATATAATACTCGGATTCGGCTTAAACCAAAGCCGACCAGTATCATCTGTCCGAAAATCGACACGTGCGTAAACGCACGTGCATTTTCCGAACCCTGCCATAAAACCATACGGCCTCTACAACGTTTCGCCCGAACTTGGGAAACTGTCTGTGGGGGACTCTAATGACTCGTCAGCACCCTGGCAGTGGGTTTAACCACAAACCGTCAGCGGCACTAGCAATGCGTAACGGCTGCCCACGGACTGACCTCAAGGGTGGCCGAGGAGCGAACTCAAGGGAGACCGATGAGCGAACTCCTCCGAAAACCCTACTGAGCCTAACAGTGACAATGTATATACAGTCCGGTCCGTTCGTCAATGAGTATCGCATATCTGTCTAGGGGGCTAGCAACGTCAGACCCCCAATAGCAGTATAAGTCGTGTCGGAGTGAAGCCCAAATACACCTTGAGATACTACTGGAGTACCTACCAGTAAATCTCCTACCATGGCCATGGATTTGTGTAATGGCTCTCCTAGACACAGCACGATCTCGCCCCCAATACCGGGAGAGACGAATCCCCTGCCGATCCGCTCACGTGCCTCCATATGGCTCGGGACTGTACCCAAAAACTACCTGTTTGCACGACTCCTTTGAGCCGTGGTAGGGTAGAAATCAAAGCACAGTGGGAACTCACACGAGACAAATGACGACCTCAGGTCGATGAACTAACCTGTACACATGTCACCAGGGAACTGCTATCTGACGGTAGATATAATACTAACTAGCAGATTCCCGGCGAGTCCTGTCCGGTGTACTCATAACCCAATGAGCACCTGTATACATCTTAGGTGATCCAACTCCAGTGGCTTGTGAGACCGGCCACCGCCCCTCGTCGGGGTCTCGACTGTACACACTAGTCTACTCCGGAGTATCGATGCCCTGTCTCGAAACTCCCACGACTAGGGACCACAATTAAGGATATGCATATAAACTACCCAACTCTCACGTATATGATCGCCATCATACTGTTGGTAGTAAAGCAAGATCCTAAGGGCTCTATCAAAGTGTAACATGCAATCAGTCACCTGAACATGTACACGACTGATAAAGGCAAACCAGATAGCATACTATCATCTCGAGTAAGACTGTCCTACCGGGATAGGTCCTCCGCAATCATTGCAATCACGTACCTGCGATCCAATAATTGACTATGAGGGCACTATCTCCAACAATCTCCCACTTGCACTCAAGGCTAATATTGCGATGTCGACTACTCACAGCCCGTGTGAAACCGACACCCAACTTCTCTACTAAGCTGTATCACAAAGCCCGTTTGTAAAACTATTGTGTTCGAGAAATAGCCTCGGTGAGTGGATCCGCCTAGAAGTTTCTTTCTGTATCTCTCTTAATCTCAAGTTCGCGGAGAAAGCCATCTCCCGAATTGAGTAGTACCTGTCTTAGAATATGTCTGGATATCTGATGGGACCTTAGTTCATAAATGAACTCCATATCCAAACTTCTTAGACTGAATCGATCACCGAACCTAATCAGTATCGGGCACCATGCCACCCACAGTATCCTCTGGAACCACCTGTCCATAATACTGTCCCTCGTCAGAGGGAAAAACTATAACTCTGACAATCACTCTGTCATCCATGTCACCTTTGAAGCCTGGAATGATAACCGTCTCCCAAAAGAGGCTGCCGTTATCAAATCCGTAGAACATGTACCAATGTTCTAAAACTGCTTCCTTATGTTTCTCCAGGATTGGATTAATACAAACTTATTGCATCTAGTGCAAAAACAACATCTGGTGTGGTACTTGACATCTCATGATTGACTCAATTGCCTAAGTAAGTGATCTGTCAATCAAGCACATCCCTCTCCCCTTTAGTCTATACGACACCTTTAGAGAGGGTGACTCCATCACCTGCAGGTACACCACCATGCTAGGAGTCATCTATTCCAAAAACCATTAGAATATCTGTCAAAGTACCCACATTGGGAAACTACCCAAATCCAGATCTAAAACCATAGATCTAGAAACCAAAATGTCAAATATTATATCCATATCCTGTCTGGAGAAACAACTGTGTGACGACCACAGTACAACCGATCGTAGTATAGGAATTTTACTTCCTACTCTGTGTATGTCATCCAGATACCATGACATCACACCCTACTGCCTTCTTAACTGATCCATCCCCTATTCTGATTGAAGTCAAACCCATGACTGTCACATCAAAATTAGACGATCTATCTCCGCTATAACTGCTCAAGTCTATAAATAGATATAAGCATCTTGCCCACTATGCTTCCGCTGCTCCCACTGACTACGACAACCCTCCTACCGGGTCTCATATCCTGGAACAACAGTAGTGTCAAGTCTTGGTAGATAAGAACCTCCCTGTCACCGTCCTTGAGGCTACCGAAGTACCTCTCGGGTGTCTGAGGTTACCCACCATACCTGCGGAGTGGCTATTGGAATGTCAAACCTGATTGAATGTATAGGTCCTATTAAATTTTCCGTAATCGTTCGCGGTTCTGGAATCACTTCCAGTTCTACCATACTCCCACTACTGTTTTCTGAAAAAGATCCATTTTACTAAAACTGTGGCGAGTCAAGAACAATATCACTATTGATCTTCCAAATGGTAGAATATCAACCCTCGTCATAGCCAGGGTCAACCCACAAACAGCCATTACAGAAATGTGCCCTGAGTTATCCAGAGTCTGGTTTTAAGCATAAGCTGGACAACTCCCCGTACCTTAGTTTCTTTTAAGGTACGATCTATTCTATATCCAATATAGAAACTTTGGCACTAATTTAATTGGAACCATATTCAAATCATGCAGCTGTCTCCAGTGCATTTCAACTTAATGGAAAGAGGCTAATCAGCATTGCTCAACTTAGGAATCCATCCAATTATGAGTAACCTGAAAGAGAAACACGTTTCTCAAAGCCATCACTATCATCTGAATACCAATCACAAGAATCTACATCTTCGATCTCTTTGAAGAATCCCGATACTTGTGATACCTGGTTCTCTACTTTATTCTTATACCCACAACTTCTCAAAAACTTAGACCTTTTATTTCTACGAAACACTTGTTTAAATACTAGAGAAGTTATAAGTAAATAGAACATAGTACGAGGACCTACCCCTTTGTCCTGATGGACACTGGACAACATACAATACTCTGTATAAGTCCGCTGAGTTAAACAACTCATAACCTGTGCGTCGTAGGTAGAAAACTGTACCCTGGCGATTTCCTCAAATATCACCAATTACAACGAATTCCGATATAATGAGGATGATCACCTAATTCCCAATATCTTACTCCCACTCATCATCTGTAAAACCATACAGATATGAGAATGAAACCTGGTAAATACATACCCTTTGAGTAAGTGTCTAATCGGGAAAACAGTTTTTCTTTAACAACGCACTGAAACATGAAAATGTTTCGTAGGGGTATCCTGGTATTCATAGCAATGCCTCTTCCATAATCCAATTCATGACTTCAACCGTATATTTTATTGCCATCTCTCCAAATCCCTTTATTTGTCTTTAGTCGTTACCTTCTGTACACCATCGTTAGGCTAAATGGTTTTCTTCCTTCCCTACCGTTCGGCACCAGCCTATGGTTTGGAAGAAGACTATCCAGTAAGCATAATAGGTGTACCCTCCTAAACCAAGGAGTACTCGCATCTTGAGAGAAGGTGATGATAAAAGACAACTGAATAATACCTTATTCATTTTAAAGGTGAAATAGGAGTGGCGATGAAGTACGCGGTTTTAGTCGTGAATGATATCAGTCGCAATTTACTTTGCCCTCTTTCTAATCCCTTTATTTTGTCTTTACATATTACCTTCTGCACACCCTACTTAGGCTAATTGGTTTTCTTCATTCCCTACCTTTCGGCACCAGCCTATGGTTTGGAATAAGACTATCCAATAGGCATAATAGGTGTACTCTCCTAAACCAAAGAGCTCTCGCAACCTGAGAGAAGGTGATAATAAAAGACAACTGAATAAACCAATTCTATTTCTCCTGAACCTGGATCCATCCCCGAAGAAGTCCCTTCGAGTTCGTATATAACCATACGATGGATCTATCCAATGGAAGTGGATATCCGCAGTATACGGGTGTTCTGAGAAATTCAAAGGGTAAAAGAAGGAGTGGCAATGACTTATGCAACTCAGACAATCCAAAAGCCAGTATTTTAAGAAGGTTCGGTCAACTTGGTCACTGAGTCATAGTCTAGGGTCGGTCAAAGGTCGCTGCCAAAGAGAGAGAGAGAAAAGAAACACTCTGCGTGCACTCTAACCTAGATCAGAATGGTCATCATTTTATCTAATCCGGAAACCTCCCACTGTCCTGTCAAATTCTCCTCCAAACCTAAAGAAGAATCAATCGGGATCACCCGAAGAGTAAACCAACTCATCAGTGGGAATCGGGATCCAACTCTCATCGCATGTTAACGTGATGGAATGCATCCACGTTATTCATACTCCAGAAGGTATGCGCATACTTGGCAAGTTTCAGTTTCTTTAGAAACTCCCGATATCATTTTCTTGCCCCATGCTCTTATGACCTTGACGTATGCCAACAAATCATAAGTCACATGTCAAGTTCTGCCCGTCATTATCTTGTTAATTTGAACCCACCCGTACATACCCTTGACGTATGCCAACAAGGTAATACGACTGTCCCAAACCAACTCATCTATCTATGCAACAAATGAATGCCCAGCAGCTACCAAACACTATGCCTTGACGTATGCCAACAAACATAGCTTGAATACTACTGACCATCCATAAGAAACGACGGAGGGCTACGACTGGTTTTTGGCGAAAAACCTTTAACGTAGTGAACTTGATATCGCTGAAGGAACCTGATAGCTTTTTAAAATATAGTGGCGAAAACCTTTTGCTAAAGAGGTCATTCCCGGTAAAGGGATCTCGGCTCTTTCCTCGTGGAATGAGGTGCAGGATATTCCACTGAATACCGCTATGCAAAGCAATATGTAATCGACTATAATGAAGTTATTACCCTGACGCAAACTTCTGTCCAAGGGGTCTTTCCCGGTGAAGGGATATCAGCCCTTGCCTCGTCGAATGAGGTGCTGGATATTCACACCGAATACCGCTATGCATAACAAAAAGAAACGTCTTTGTAATAACACCTTTTTTAAAATTGTTCCAACAACTCAAACAGGTTTGTTTTCCTTTGCATTGATCAGAATCAACGCAGTCCCATCAATAATCACACCAGAAAAGAACGAAAATAAAATGTACGTATATGCAATCCGCATTCGTCACTGGGTCCCGTCATCACCCGTTAGGTTACTTAACTAACGACAGAGCGGGGACTGGACTAGCGCGGGTGTCAAACATATACAACATCTAATAGTATATAAACCAATATACATAATCGCTCCAGGCGTGATAATATGCAACATTACAGAAAAGTAATAAGCATCACAGAACAATACAGATATCTTGGATCCCCGAGTTTCACAGAGCCGCTACTGAAACTCGACGTTCCCCTGTCGTGTGGATAGCCTGTGCAATGAAACCTAGACCCCTATGGGTGCGGCAAGTTACCCGCCAAGACCTGAAGCGAGGCAGCCCCCTACAGCATAGTGAATGGACCACCCAGCACTCCACGGAATCCGGTAAGCTTGGGCACCCCTCCTTGGGTCAACCTGTACCCCCTACGAGTGCGGCGAATAGTCTGCCAATTCTGAAGTGGGACCCCTCTGCCTCTCAAAGCCATGAGATGCGGACCCGTTGCCCCCCAGAACCCGGCTATCCGTGCACTCCGTCTCGGGGTAAAACCTAGTACAGTAATGAAAAATAGTACAATAGGTACATCGACCGCAACCTGGTCGTGCCCCAAAAAGAATATTATACAACAGGCAGTGACGGCAGTCCACAAGTTTGACGCTCGCCCCGCAATATCAAATGTACAAATAAACACAAACTGTACTACCATTGCACACTGCTATCTACCACGATAAATCCGCAACATCACAGCACAACACAGAACATCAACGCGAATGTCACGTTCGCAAACCCGTCTAAAAGAACTATAGCAATCGGACGATGTTTACCGATCAAATGACATTCCCGGTCGGAGATATAATGTAAGCACTGTAAACTAACGTGTTTAAATTACGATCGACCAAAAACCAAATATCAAAAAGTGGGCCCCACTGCTTACTGGTGAACAGTAACAAAACCTGGGCCAAAATTATACATACCAAAAACCCCAAAATCCAACACAGAACACACTGACAAAATTTGGGAGCACGTGCTCCCCACGTGGCCGCGGTTGCGCGGCCAAACCATGGGTTTGGCCGCCCTTCCGCGGCCTCTTGGAGGGATCACAGTTCCAAATTTTTTCGTCGTTCTTAGAATTCCCTGCACGGATTTTTAAGACATCCAGAAATGAATTTTGAGACCATTTAAAATTAACAGAAACTGTCATGTTGGATTTTTGCAGTTTTCGGTTTTCCGGTCGGATCGATGTTTTAAACGCGTTAGCACAAGTTAGTATAGCAAAATGGTGAGGCTCTGATACCACTGTAAGTCTACGTTAGCGCTCCGGCAGTCTACAGACGCCAAATGCGGAACAAAAAACTTTTAACTGGCGCTATCGTATACTTTAACCCGGATCTGCCATTATTGCTAAACTAACAAACTGTAAAGAGTGTAGAATGGTTATACCGAACGATCCGAGTCCTTCGTTCTTCAACCATCATCCCACGCTCCGTTGCGGCTGCTCCGATCTCGTCGATCTCCGATCTCCTCGTCGAGGTGGCACCACATGATCGGTTCTTTAAACGGGCTCCCGCCTCTGACTCGAGGCAACTCGATCGTCAAGTTTGCTAAAAGAGACGACCAAGATTGATGTAGAGAATGAGTAGATGACTTTGTCTCACTTCGTCCAAGTCCGTGGACGATCGGTTAATGAAGTTGCCGTGGAAATCGGGTGATGGAATGAAATGAACTGTAAATTCCATACACCCCAAAACTATCATATCTTTTCAAGAATGAATCAAGTGAGAGTGAATCAGAGAGAGAGGAGGCTTATCATATATATAGAATGAGGAGGGTGAGTGTAGGAGCTTCAAGTGGTGACCATATCCCTTCATACTTATCTTAACCTAACAACAAAGCATGAATCACTAGATATCATTAAAAGCAAACCAATCATATTAAACCTAGTCATGCTTTATCATTAATGAACCTTTAATGACTCAAGTGAGTCACTAGCCACTTCATCACTTCTAGAAGCTTCTAGAATGATGACTCACTCATATCAGAAGAAAATATAAATCCGTCTTTAACCGAATGTTAAAAGACGGCCGATAGAAAACTGGAAACTGGCAACTTCCAAAAGTGATCCTGAAACGACTTTCAGGATAACCCTGAAACTGTATAAATATACCCGCATTTGTATTACGACCGAATACAAATGCAACTGAGACAAAGATATTATACCTATTCAATATAATACTCGGATTCGGCTTAAACCAAAGCCGACCAGTATCATCTGTCCGAAAATCGACACGTGCGTAAACGCACGTGCATTTTCCGAACCCTGCCATAAAACCATACGGCCTCTACAACGTTTCGCCCGAACTTGGGAAACTGTCTGTGGGGGACTCTAATGACTCGTCAGCACCCTGGCAGTGGGTTTAACCACAAACCGTCAGCGGCACTAGCAATGCGTAACGGCTGCCCACGGACTGACCTCAAGGGTGGCCGAGGAGCGAACTCAAGGGAGACCGATGAGCGAACTCCTCCGAAAACCCTACTGAGCCTAACAGTGACAATGTATATACAGTCCGGTCCGTTCGTCAATGAGTATCGCATATCTGTCTAGGGGGCTAGCAACGTCAGACCCCCAATAGCAGTATAAGTCGTGTCGGAGTGAAGCCCAAATACACCTTGAGATACTACTGGAGTACCTACCAGTAAATCTCCTACCATGGCCATGGATTTGTGTAATGGCTCTCCTAGACACAGCACGATCTCGCCCCCAATACCGGGAGAGACGAATCCCCTGCCGATCCGCTCACGTGCCTCCATATGGCTCGGGACTGTACCCAAAAACTACCTGTTTGCACGACTCCTTTGAGCCGTGGTTGGGTAGAAATCAAAGCACAGTGGGAACTCACACGAGACAAATGACGACCTCAGGTCGATGAACTAACCTGTACACATGTCACCAGGGAACTGCTATCTGACGGTAGATATAATACTAACTAGCAGATTCCCGGCGAGTCCTGTCCGGTGTACTCATAACCCAATGAGCACCTGTATACATCTTAGGTGATCCAACTCCAGTGGCTTGTGAGACCGGCCACCGCCCCTCGTCGGGGTCTCGACTGTACACACTAGTCTACTCCGGAGTATCGATGCCCTGTCTCGAAACTCCCACGACTAGGGACCACAATTAAGGATATGCATATAAACTACCCAACTCTCACGTATATGATCGCCATCATACTGTTGGTAGTAAAGCAAGATCCTAAGGGCTCTATCAAAGTGTAACATGCAATCAGTCACCTGAACATGTACACGACTGATAAAGGCAAACCAGATAGCATACTATCATCTCGAGTAAGACTGTCCTACCGGGATAGGTCCTCCGCAATCATTGCAATCACGTACCTGCGATCCAATAATTGACTATGAGGGCACTATCTCCAACAATCTCCCACTTGCACTCAAGGCTAATATTGCGATGTCGACTACTCACAGCCCGTGTGAAACCGACACCCAACTTCTCTACTAAGCTGTATCACAAAGCCCGTTTGTAAAACTATTGTGTTCGAGAAATAGCCTCGGTGAGTGGATCCGCCTAGAAGTTTCTTTCTGTATCTCTCTTAATCTCAAGTTCGCGGAGAAAGCCATCTCCCGAATTGAGTAGTACCTGTCTTAGAATATGTCTGGATATCTGATGGGACCTTAGTTCATAAATGAACTCCATATCCAAACTTCTTAGACTGAATCGATCACCGAACCTAATCAGTATCGGGCACCATGCCACCCACAGTATCCTCTGGAACCACCTGTCCATAATACTGTCCCTCGTCAGAGGGAAAAACTATAACTCTGACAATCACTCTGTCATCCATGTCACCTTTGAAGCCTGGAATGATAACCGTCTCCCGAAAGAGGCTGCCGTTATCAAATCCGTAGAACATGTACCAATGTTCTAAAACTGCTTCCTTATGTTTCTCCAGGATTGGATTAATACAAACTTATTGCATCTAGTGCAAAAACAACATCTGGTGTGGTACTTGACATCTCATGATTGACTCAATTGCCTAAGTAAGTGATCTGTCAATCAAGCACATCCCTCTCCCCTTTAGTCTATACGACACCTTTAGAGAGGGTGACTCCATCACCTGCAGGTACACCACCATGCTAGGAGTCATCTATTCCAAAAACCATTAGAATATCTGTCAAAGTACCCACATTGGGAAACTACCCAAATCCAGATCTAAAACCATAGATCTAGAAACCAAAATGTCAAATATTATATCCATATCCTGTCTGGAGAAACAACTGTGTGACGACCACAGTACAACCGATCGTAGTATAGGAATTTTACTTCCTACTCTGTGTATGTCATCCAGATACCATGACATCACACCCTACTGCCTTCTTAACTGATCCATCCCCTATTCTGATTGAAGTCAAACCCATGACTGTCACATCAAAATTAGACGATCTATCTCCGCTATAACTGCTCAAGTCTATAAATAGATATAAGCATCTTGCCCACTATGCTTCCGCTGCTCCCACTGACTACGACAACCCTCCTACCGGGTCTCATATCCTGGAACAACAGTAGTGTCAAGTCTTGGTAGATAAGAACCTCCCTGTCACCGTCCTTGAGGCTACCGAAGTACCTCTCGGGTGTCTGAGGTTACCCACCATACCTGCGGAGTGGCTATTGGAATGTCAAACCTGATTGAATGTATAGGTCCTATTAAATTTTCCGTAATCGTTCGCGGTTCTGGAATCACTTCCAGTTCTACCATACTCCCACTACTGTTTTCTGAAAAAGATCCATTTTACTAAAACTGTGGCGAGTCAAGAACAATATCACTATTGATCTTCCAAATGGTAGAATATCAACCCTCGTCATAGCCAGGGTCAACCCACAAACAGCCATTACAGAAATGTGCCCTGAGTTATCCAGAGTCTGGTTTTAAGCATAAGCTGGACAACTCCCCGTACCTTAGTTTCTTTTAAGGTACGATCTATTCTATATCCAATATAGAAACTTTGGCACTAATTTAATTGGAACCATATTCAAATCATGCAGCTGTCTCCAGTGCATTTCAACTTAATGGAAAGAGGCTAATCAGCATTGCTCAACTTAGGAATCCATCCAATTATGAGTAACCTGAAAGAGAAACACGTTTCTTAAAGCCATCACTATCATCTGAATACCAATCACAAGAATCTACATCTTCGATCTCTTTGAAGAATCCCGATACTTGTGATACCTGGTTCTCTACTTTATTCTTATACCCACAACTTCTCAAAAACTTAGACCTTTTATTTCTACGAAACACTTGTTTAAATACTAGAGAAGTTATAAGTAAATAGAACATAGTACGAGGACCTACCCCTTTGTCCTGATGGACACTGGACAACATACAATACTCTGTATAAGTCCGCTGAGTTAAACAACTCATAACCTGTGCGTCGTAGGTAGAAAACTGTACCCTGGCGATTTCCTCAAATATCACCAATTACAACGAATTCCGATATAATGAGGATGATCACCTAATTCCCAATATCTTACTCCCACTCATCATCTGTAAAACCATACAGATATGAGAATGAAACCTGGTAAATACATACCCTTGGAGTAAGTGTCTAATCGGGAAAACAGTTTTTCTTTAACAACGCACTGAAACATGAAAATGTTTCGTAGGGGTATCCTGGTATTCATAGCAATGCCTCTTCCATAATCCAATTCATGACTTCAACCGTATATTTTATTGCCATCTCTCCAAATCCCTTTATTTGTCTTTAGTCGTTACCTTCTGTACACCATCGTTAGGCTAAATGGTTTTCTTCCTTCCCTACCGTTCGGCACCAGCCTATGGTTTGGAAGAAGACTATCCAGTAAGCATAATAGGTGTACCCTCCTAAACCAAGGAGTACTCGCATCTTGAGAGAAGGTGATGATAAAAGACAACTGAATAATACCTTATTCTTTTTAAAGGTGAAATAGGAGTGGCGATGAAGTACGCGGTTTTAGTCGTGAATGATATCAGTCGCAATTTACTTTGCCCTCTTTCTAATCCCTTTATTTTGTCTTTACATATTACCTTCTGCACACCCTACTTAGGCTAATTGGTTTTCTTCATTCCCTACCTTTCGGCACCAGCCTATGGTTTGGAATAAGACTATCCAATAGGCATAATAGGTGTACTCTCCTAAACCAAAGAGCTCTCGCAACCTGAGAGAAGGTGATAATAAAAGACAACTGAATAAACCAATTCTATTTCTCCTGAACCTGGATCCATCCCCGAAGAAGTCCCTTCGAGTTCGTATATAACCATACGATGGATCTATCCAATGGAAGTGGATATCCGCAGTATACGGGTGTTCTGAGAAATTCAAAGGGTAAAAGAAGGAGTGGCAATGACTTATGCAACTCAGACAATCCAAAAGCCAGTATTTTAAGAAGGTTCGGTCAACTTGGTCACTGAGTCATAGTCTAGGGTCGGTCAAAGGTCGCTGCCAAAGAGAGAGAGAGAAAAGAAACACTCTGCGTGCACTCTAACCTAGATCAGAATGGTCATCATTTTATCTAATCCGGAAACCTCCCACTGTCCTGTCAAATTCTCCTCCAAACCTAAAGAAGAATCAATCGGGATCACCCGAAGAGTAAACCAACTCATCAGTGGGAATCGGGATCCAACTCTCATCGCATGTTAACGTGATGGAATGCATCCACGTTATTCATACTCCAGAAGGTATGCGCATACTTGGCAAGTTTCAGTTTCTTTAGAAACTCCCGATATCATTTTCTTGCCCCATGCTCTTATGACCTTGACGTATGCCAACAAATCATAAGTCACATGTCAAGTTCTGCCCGTCATTATCTTGTTAATTTGAACCCACCCGTACATACCCTTGACGTATGCCAACAAGGTAATACGACTGTCCCAAACCAACTCATCTATCTATGCAACAAATGAATGCCCAGCAGCTACCAAACACTATGCCTTGACGTATGCCAACAAACATAGCTTGAATACTACTGACCATCCATAAGAAACGACGGAGGGCTACGACTGGTTTTTGGCGAAAAACCTTTAACGTAGTGAACTTGATATCGCTGAAGGAACCTGATAGCTTTTTAAAATATAGTGGCGAAAACCTTTTGCTAAAGAGGTCATTCCCGGTAAAGGGATCTCGGCTCTTTCCTCGTGGAATGAGGTGCAGGATATTCCACTGAATACCGCTATGCAAAGCAATATGTAATCGACTATAATGAAGTTATTACCCTGACGCAAACTTCTGTCCAAGGGGTCTTTCCCGGTGAAGGGATATCAGCCCTTGCCTCGTCGAATGAGGTGCTGGATATTCACACCGAATACCGCTATGCATAACAAAAAGAAACGTCTTTGTAATAACACCTTTTTTAAAATTGTTCCAACAACTCAAACAGGTTTGTTTTCCTTTGCATTGATCAGAATCAACGCAGTCCCATCAATAATCACACCAGAAAAGAACGAAAATAAAATGTACGTATATGCAATCCGCATTCGTCACTGGGTCCCGTCATCACCCGTTAGGTTACTTAACTAACGACAGAGCGGGGACTGGACTAGCGCGGGTGTCAAACATATACAACATCTAATAGTATATAAACCAATATACATAATCGCTCCAGGCGTGATAATATGCAACATTACAGAAAAGTAATAAGCATCACAGAACAATACAGATATCTTGGATCCCCGAGTTTCACAGAGCCGCTACTGAAACTCGACGTTCCCCTGTCGTGTGGATAGCCTGTGCAATGAAACCTAGACCCCTATGGGTGCGGCAAGTTACCCGCCAAGACCTGAAGCGAGGCAGCCCCCTACAGCATAGTGAATGGACCACCCAGCACTCCACGGAATCCGGTAAGCTTGGGCACCCCTCCTTGGGTCAACCTGTACCCCCTACGAGTGCGGCGAATAGTCTGCCAATTCTGAAGTGGGACCCCTCTGCCTCTCAAAGCCATGAGATGCGGACCCGTTGCCCCCCAGAACCCGGCTATCCGTGCACTCCGTCTCGGGGTAAAACCTAGTACAGTAATGAAAAATAGTACAATAGGTACATCGACCGCAACCTGGTCGTGCCCCAAAAAGAATATTATACAACAGGCAGTGACGGCAGTCCACAAGTTTGACGCTCGCCCCGCAATATCAAATGTACAAATAAACACAAACTGTACTACCATTGCACACTGCTATCTACCACGATAAATCCGCAACATCACAGCACAACACAGAACATCAACGCGAATGTCACGTTCGCAAACCCGTCTAAAAGAACTATAGCAATCGGACGATGTTTACCGATCAAATGACATTCCCGGTCGGAGATATAATGTAAGCACTGTAAACTAACGTGTTTAAATTACGATCGACCAAAAACCAAATATCAAAAAGTGGGCCCCACTGCTTACTGGTGAACAGTAACAAAACCTGGGCCAAAATTATACATACCAAAAACCCCAAAATCCAACACAGAACACACCGACAAAATTTGGGAGCACGTGCTCCCCACGTGGCCGCGGTTGCGCGGCCAAACCATGGGTTTGGCCGCCCTTCCGCGGCCTCTTGGAGGGATCACAGTTCCAAATTTTTTCGTCGTTCTTAGAATTCCCTGCACGGATTTTTAAGACATCCAGAAATGAATTTTGAGACCATTTAAAATTAACAGAAACTGTCATGTTGGATTTTTGCAGTTTTCGGTTTTCCGGTCGGATCGATGTTTTAAACGCGTTAGCACAAGTTAGTATAGCAAAATGGTGAGGCTCTGATACCACTGTAAGTCTACGTTAGCGCCCCGGCAGTCTACAGACGCCAAATGCGGAACAAAAAACTTTTAACTGGCGCTATCGTATACTTTAACCCGGATCTGCCATTATTGCTAAACTAACAAACTGTAAAGAGTGTAGAATGGTTATACCGAACGATCCGAGTCCTTCGTTCTTCAACCATCATCCCACGCTCCGTTGCGGCTGCTCCGATCTCGTCGATCTCCGATCTCCTCGTCGAGGTGGCACCACATGATCGGTTCTTTAAACGGGCTCCCGTCTCTGACTCGAGGCAACTCGATCGTCAAGTTTGCTAAAAGAGACGACCAAGATTGATGTAGAGAATGAGTAGATGACTTTGTCTCACTTCGTCCAAGTCCGTGGACGATCGGTTAATGAAGTTGCCGTGGAAATCGGGTGATGGAATGAAATGAACTGTAAATTCCATACACCCCAAAACTATCATATCTTTTCAAGAATGAATCAAGTGAGAGTGAATCAGAGAGAGAGGAGGCTTATCATATATATAGAATGAGGAGGGTGAGTGTAGGAGCTTCAAGTGGTGACCATATCCCTTCATACTTATCTTAACCTAACAACAAAGCATGAATCACTAGATATCATTAAAAGCAAACCAATCATATTAAACCTAGTCATGCTTTATCATTAATGAACCTTTAATGACTCAAGTGAGTCACTAGCCACTTCATCACTTCTAGAAGCTTCTAGAATGATGACTCACTCATATCAGAAGAAAATATAAATCCGTCTTTAACCGAATGTTAAAAGACGGCCGATAGAAAACTGGAAACTGGCAACTTCCAAAAGTGATCCTGAAACGACTTTCAGGATAACCCTGAAACTGTATAAATATACCCGCATTTGTATTACGACCGAATACAAATGCAACTGAGACAAAGATATTATACCTATTCAATATAATACTCGGATTCGGCTTAAACCAAAGCCGACCAGTATCATCTGTCCGAAAATCGACACGTGCGTAAACGCACGTGCATTTTCCGAACCCTGCCATAAAACCATACGGCCTCTACAACGTTTCGCCCGAACTTGGGAAACTGTCTGTGGGGGACTCTAATGACTCGTCAGCACCCTGGCAGTGGGTTTAACCACAAACCGTCAGCGGCACTAGCAATGCGTAACGGCTGCCCACGGACTGACCTCAAGGGTGGCCGAGGAGCGAACTCAAGGGAGACCGATGAGCGAACTCCTCCGAAAACCCTACTGAGCCTAACAGTGACAATGTATATACAGTCCGGTCCGTTCGTCAATGAGTATCGCATATCTGTCTAGGGGGCTAGCAACGTCAGACCCCCAATAGCAGTATAAGTCGTGTCGGAGTGAAGCCCAAATACACCTTGAGATACTACTGGAGTACCTACCAGTAAATCTCCTACCATGGCCATGGATTTGTGTAATGGCTCTCCTAGACACAGCACGATCTCGCCCCCAATACCGGGAGAGACGAATCCCCTGCCGATCCGCTCACGTGCCTCCATATGGCTCGGGACTGTACCCAAAAACTACCTGTTTGCACGACTCCTTTGAGCCGTGGTAGGGTAGAAATCAAAGCACAGTGGGAACTCACACGAGACAAATGACGACCTCAGGTCGATGAACTAACCTGTACACATGTCACCAGGGAACTGCTATCTGACGGTAGATATAATACTAACTAGCAGATTCCCGGCGAGTCCTGTCCGGTGTACTCATAACCCAATGAGCACCTGTATACATCTTAGGTGATCCAACTCCAGTGGCTTGTGAGACCGGCCACCGCCCCTCGTCGGGGTCTCGACTGTACACACTAGTCTACTCCGGAGTATCGATGCCCTGTCTCGAAACTCCCACGACTAGGGACCACAATTAAGGATATGCATATAAACTACCCAACTCTCACGTATATGATCGCCATCATACTGTTGGTAGTAAAGCAAGATCCTAAGGGCTCTATCAAAGTGTAACATGCAATCAGTCACCTGAACATGTACACGACTGATAAAGGCAAACCAGATAGCATACTATCATCTCGAGTAAGACTGTCCTACCGGGATAGGTCCTCCGCAATCATTGCAATCACGTACCTGCGATCCAATAATTGACTATGAGGGCACTATCTCCAACAATCTCCCACTTGCACTCAAGGCTAATATTGCGATGTCGACTACTCACAGCCCGTGTGAAACCGACACCCAACTTCTCTACTAAGCTGTATCACAAAGCCCGTTTGTAAAACTATTGTGTTCGAGAAATAGCCTCGGTGAGTGGATCCGCCTAGAAGTTTCTTTCTGTATCTCTCTTAATCTCAAGTTCGCGGAGAAAGCCATCTCCCGAATTGAGTAGTACCTGTCTTAGAATATGTCTGGATATCTGATGGGACCTTAGTTCATAAATGAACTCCATATCCAAACTTCTTAGACTGAATCGATCACCGAACCTAATCAGTATCGGGCACCATGCCACCCACAGTATCCTCTGGAACCACCTGTCCATAATACTGTCCCTCGTCAGAGGGAAAAACTATAACTCTGACAATCACTCTGTCATCCATGTCACCTTTGAAGCCTGGAATGATAACCGTCTCCCGAAAGAGGCTGCCGTTATCGAATCCGTAGAACATGTACCAATGTTCTAAAACTGCTTCCTTATGTTTCTCCAGGATTGGATTAATACAAACTTATTGCATCTAGTCCAAAAACAACATCTGGTGTGGTACTTGACATCTCATGATTGACTCAATTGCCTAAGTAAGTGATCTGTCAATCAAGCACATCCCTCTCCCCTTTAGTCTATACGACACCTTTAGAGAGGGTGACTCCATCACCTGCAGGTACACCACCATGCTAGGAGTCATCTATTCCAAAAACCATTAGAATATCTGTCAAAGTACCCACATTGGGAAACTACCCAAATCCAGATCTAAAACCATAGATCTAGAAACCAAAATGTCAAATATTATATCCATATCCTGTCTGGAGAAACAACTGTGTGACGACCACAGTACAACCGATCGTAGTATAGGAATTTTACTTCCTACTCTGTGTATGTCATCCAGATACCATGACATCACACCCTACTGCCTTCTTAACTGATCCATCCCCTATTCTGATTGAAGTCAAACCCATGACTGTCACATCAAAATTAGACGATCTATCTCCGCTATAACTGCTCAAGTCTATAAATAGATATAAGCATCTTGCCCACTATGCTTCCGCTGCTCCCACTGACTACGACAACCCTCCTACCGGGTCTCATATCCTGGAACAACAGTAGTGTCAAGTCTTGGTAGATAAGAACCTCCCTGTCACCGTCCTTGAGGCTACCGAAGTACCTCTCGGGTGTCTGAGGTTACCCACCATACCTGCGGAGTGGCTATTGGAATGTCAAACCTGATTGAATGTATAGGTCCTATTAAATTTTCCGTAATCGTTCGCGGTTCTGGAATCACTTCCAGTTCTACCATACTCCCACTACTGTTTTCTGAAAAAGATCCATTTTACTAAAACTGTGGCGAGTCAAGAACAATATCACTATTGATCTTCCAAATGGTAGAATATCAACCCTCGTCATAGCCAGGGTCAACCAACAAACAGCCATTACAGAAATGTGCCCTGAGTTATCCAGAGTCTGGTTTTAAGCATAAGCTGGACAACTCCCCGTACCTTAGTTTCTTTTAAGGTACGATCTATTCTATATCCAATATAGAAACTTTGGCACTAATTTAATTGGAACCATATTCAAATCATGCAGCTGTCTCCAGTGCATTTCAACTTAATGGAAAGAGGCTAATCAGCATTGCTCAACTTAGGAATCCATCCAATTATGAGTAACCTGAAAGAGAAACACGTTTCTCAAAGCCATCACTATCATCTGAATACCAATCACAAGAATCTACATCTTCGATCTCTTTGAAGAATCCCGATACTTGTGATACCTGGTTCTCTACTTTATTCTTATACCCACAACTTCTCAAAAACTTAGACCTTTTATTTCTACGAAACACTTGTTTAAATACTAGAGAAGTTATAAGTAAATAGAACATAGTACGAGGACCTACCCCTTTGTCCTGATGGACACTGGACAACATACAATACTCTGTATAAGTCCGCTGAGTTAAACAACTCATAACCTGTGCGTCGTAGGTAGAAAACTGTACCCTGGCGATTTCCTCAAATATCACCAATTACAACGAATTCCGATATAATGAGGATGATCACCTAATTCCCAATATCTTACTCCCACTCATCATCTGTAAAACCATACAGATATGAGAATGAAACCTGGTAAATACATACCCTTGGAGTAAGTGACTAATCGGGAAAACAGTTTTTCTTTAACAATGCACTGAAACATGAAAATGTTTCGTAGGGGTATCCTGGTATTCATAGCAATGCCTCTTCCATAATCCAATTCATGACTTCAACCGTATATTTTATTGCCATCTCTCCAAATCCCTTTATTTGTCTTTAGTCGTTACCTTCTGTACACCATCGTTAGGCTAAATGGTTTTCTTCCTTCCCTACCGTTCGGCACCAGCCTATGGTTTGGAAGAAGACTATCCAGTAAGCATAATAGGTGTACCCTCCTAAACCAAGGAGTACTCGCATCTTGAGAGAAGGTGATGATAAAAGACAACTGAATAATACCTTATTCTTTTTAAAGGTGAAATAGGAGTGGCGATGAAGTACGCGGTTTTAGTCGTGAATGATATCAGTCGCAATTTACTTTGCCCTCTTTCTAATCCCTTTATTTTGTCTTTACATATTACCTTCTGCACACCCTACTTAGGCTAATTGGTTTTCTTCATTCCCTACCTTTCGGCACCAGCCTATGGTTTGGAATAAGACTATCCAATAGGCATAATAGGTGTACTCTCCTAAACCAAAGAGCTCTCGCAACCTGAGAGAAGGTGATAATAAAAGACAACTGAATAAACCAATTCTATTTCTCCTGAACCTGGATCCATCCCCGAAGAAGTCCCTTCGAGTTCGTATATAACCATACGATGGATCTATCCAATGGAAGTGGATATCCGCAGTATACGGGTGTTCTGAGAAATTCAAAGGGTAAAAGAAGGAGTGGCAATGACTTATCTAACTCAGACAATCCAAAAGCCAGTATTTTAAGAAGGTTCGGTCAACTTGGTCACTGAGTCATAGTCTAGGGTCGGTCAAAGGTCGCTGCCAAAGAGAGAGAGAGAAAAGAAACACTCTGCGTGCACTCTAACCTAGATCAGAATGGTCATCATTTTATCTAATCCGGAAACCTCCCACTGTCCTGTCAAATTCTCCTCCAAACCTAAAGAAGAATCAATCGGGATCACCCGAAGAGTAAACCAACTCATCAGTGGGAATCGGGATCCAACTCTCATCGCATGTTAACGTGATGGAATGCATCCACGTTATTCATACTCCAGAAGGTATGCGCATACTTGGCAAGTTTCAGTTTCTTTAGAAACTCCCGATATCATTTTCTTGCCCCATGCTCTTATGACCTTGACGTATGCCAACAAATCATAAGTCACATGTCAAGTTCTGCCCGTCATTATCTTGTTAATTTGAACCCACCCGTACATACCCTTGACGTATGCCAACAAGGTAATACGACTGTCCCAAACCAACTCATCTATCTATGCAACAAATGAATGCCCAGCAGCTACCAAACACTATGCCTTGACGTATGCCAACAAACATAGCTTGAATACTACTGACCATCCATAAGAAACGACGGAGGGCTACGACTGGTTTTTGGCGAAAAACCTTTAACGTAGTGAACTTGATATCGCTGAAGGAACCTGATAGCTTTTTAAAATATAGTGGCGAAAACCTTTTGCTAAAGAGGTCATTCCCGGTAAAGGGATCTCGGCTCTTTCCTCGTGGAATGAGGTGCAGGATATTCCACTGAATACCGCTATGCAAAGCAATATGTAATCGACTATAATGAAGTTATTACCCTGACGCAAACTTCTGTCCAAGGGGTCTTTCCCGGTGAAGGGATATCAGCCCTTGCCTCGTCGAATGAGGTGCTGGATATTCACACCGAATACCGCTATGCATAACAAAAAGAAACGTCTTTGTAATAACACTTTTTTTAAAATTGTTCCAACAACTCAAACAGGTTTGTTTTCCTTTGCATTGATCAGAATCAACGCAGTCCCATCAATAATCACACCAGAAAAGAACGAAAATAAAATGTACGTATATGCAATCCGCATTCGTCACTGGGTCCCGTCATCACCCGTTAGGTTACTTAACTAACGACAGAGCGGGGACTGGACTAGCGCGGGTGTCAAACATATACAACATCTAATAGTATATAAACCAATATACATAATCGCTCCAGGCGTGATAATATGCAACATTACAGAAAAGTAATAAGCATCACAGAACAATACAGATATCTTGGATCCCCGAGTTTCACAGAGCCGCTACTGAAACTCGACGTTCCCCTGTCGTGTGGATAGCCTGTGCAATGAAACCTAGACCCCTATGGGTGCGGCAAGTTACCCGCCAAGACCTGAAGCGAGGCAGCCCCCTACAGCATAGTGAATGGACCACCCAGCACTCCACGGAATCCGGTAAGCTTGGGCACCCCTCCTTGGGTCAACCTGTACCCCCTACGAGTGCGGCGAATAGTCTGCCAATTCTGAAGTGGGACCCCTCTGCCTCTCAAAGCCATGAGATGCGGACCCGTTGCCCCCCAGAACCCGGCTATCCGTGCACTCCGTCTCGGGGTAAAACCTAGTACAGTAATGAAAAATAGTACAATAGGTACATCGACCGCAACCTGGTCGTGCCCCAAAAAGAATATTATACAACAGGCAGTGACGGCAGTCCACAAGTTGGACGCTCGCCCCGCAATATCAAATGTACAAATAAACACAAACTGTACTACCATTGCACACTGCTATCTACCACGATAAATCCGCAACATCACAGCACAACACAGAACATCAACGCGAATGTCACGTTCGCAAACCCGTCTAAAAGAACTATAGCAATCAGACGATGTTTACCGATCAAATGACATTCCCGGTCGGAGATATAATGTAAGCACTGTAAACTAACGTGTTTAAATTACGATCGACCAAAAACCAAATATCAAAAAGTGGGCCCCACTGCTTACTGGTGAACAGTAACAAAACCTGGGCCAAAATTATACATACCAAAAACCCCAAAATCCAACACAGAACACACTGACAAAATTTGAGAGCACGTGCTCCCCACGTGGCCGCGGTTGCGCGGCCAAACCATGGGTTTGGCCGCCCTTCCGCGGCCTCTTGGAGGGATCACAGTTCCAAATTTTTTCGTCGTTCTTAGAATTCCCTGCACGGATTTTTAAGACATCCAGAAATGAATTTTGAGACCATTTAAAATTAACAGAAACTGTCATGTTGGATTTTTGCAGTTTTCGGTTTTCCGGTCGGATCGATGTTTTAAACGCGTTAGCACAAGTTAGTATAGCAAAATGGTGAGGCTCTGATACCACTGTAAGTCTACGTTAGCGCCCCGGCAGTCTACAGACGCCAAATGCGGAACAAAAAACTTTTAACTGGCGCTATCGTATACTTTAACCCGGATCTGCCATTATTGCTAAACTAACAAACTGTAAAGAGTGTAGAATGGTTATACCGAACGATCCGAGTCCTTCGTTCTTCAACCATCATCCCACGCTCCGTTGCGGCTGCTCCGATCTCGTCGATCTCCGATCTCCTCGTCGAGGTGGCACCACATGATCGGTTCTTTAAACGGGCTCCCGCCTCTGACTCGAGGCAACTCGATCGTCAAGTTTGCTAAAAGAGACGACCAAGATTGATGTAGAGAATGAGTAGATGACTTTGTCTCACTTCGTCCAAGTCCGTGGACGATCGGTTAATGAAGTTGCCGTGGAAATCGGGTGATGGAATGAAATGAACTGTAAATTCCATACACCCCAAAACTATCATATCTTTTCAAGAATGAATCAAGTGAGAGTGAATCAGAGAGAGAGGAGGCTTATCATATATATAGAATGAGGAGGGTGAGTGTAGGAGCTTCAAGTGGTGACCATATCCCTTCATACTTATCTTAACCTAACAACAAAGCATGAATCACTAGATATCATTAAAAGCAAACCAATCATATTAAACCTAGTCATGCTTTATCATTAATGAACCTTTAATGACTCAAGTGAGTCACTAGCCACTTCATCACTTCTAGAAGCTTCTAGAATGATGACTCACTCATATCAGAAGAAAATATAAATCCGTCTTTAACCGAATGTTAAAAGACGCCGCATTTGTATTACGACCGAATACAAATGCAACTGAGACAAAGATATTATACCTATTCAATATAATACTCGGATTCGGCTTAAACCAAAGCCGACCAGTATCATCTGTCCGAAAATCGACACGTGCGTAAACGCACGTGCATTTTCCGAACCCTGCCATAAAACCATACGGCCTCTACAACGTTTCGCCCGAACTTGGGAAACTGTCTGTGGGGGACTCTAATGACTCGTCAGCACCCTGGCAGTGGGTTTAACCACAAACCGTCAGCGGCACTAGCAATGCGTAACGGCTGCCCACGGACTGACCTCAAGGGTGGCCGAGGAGCGAACTCAAGGGAGACCGATGAGCGAACTCCTCCGAAAACCCTACTGAGCCTAACAGTGACAATGTATATACAGTCCGGTCCGTTCGTCAATGAGTATCGCATATCTGTCTAGGGGGCTAGCAACGTCAGACCCCCAATAGCAGTATAAGTCGTGTCGGAGTGAAGCCCAAATACACCTTGAGATACTACTGGAGTACCTACCAGTAAATCTCCTACCATGGCCATGGATTTGTGTAATGGCTCTCCTAGACACAGCACGATCTCGCCCCCAATACCGGGAGAGACGAATCCCCTGCCGATCCGCTCACGTGCCTCCATATGGCTCGGGACTGTACCCAAAAACTACCTGTTTGCACGACTCCTTTGAGCCGTGGTAGGGTAGAAATCAAAGCACAGTGGGAACTCACACGAGACAAATGACGACCTCAGGTCGATGAACTAACCTGTACACATGTCACCAGGGAACTGCTATCTGACGGTAGATATAATACTAACTAGCAGATTCCCGGCGAGTCCTGTCCGGTGTACTCATAACCCAATGAGCACCTGTATACATCTTAGGTGATCCAACTCCAGTGGCTTGTGAGACCGGCCACCGCCCCTCGTCGGGGTCTCGACTGTACACACTAGTCTACTCCGGAGTATCGATGCCCTGTCTCGAAACTCCCACGACTAGGGACCACAATTAAGGATATGCATATAAACTACCCAACTCTCACGTATATGATCGCCATCATACTGTTGGTAGTAAAGCAAGATCCTAAGGGCTCTATCAAAGTGTAACATGCAATCAGTCACCTGAACATGTACACGACTGATAAAGGCAAACCAGATAGCATACTATCATCTCGAGTAAGACTGTCCTACCGGGATAGGTCCTCCGCAATCATTGCAATCACGTACCTGCGATCCAATAATTGACTATGAGGGCACTATCTCCAACAGTACGGACTCGCCGAGAACTCCCAGATGGTGATATACCACACGTCAGATGGCAGTTCTCCGGTGACACAGGTACAGGGTAGTCTGTAGACCCGAGATCGTCATAGAGTCTTGTGTGATTCCCACTGTGCTTTGATTTCCACCTTACCACGTCCAAGAGGGCATGCAAAACGGTGGCTTTTGGGTACAGTCCCGAATCACATGGAGGCAATGAGCGATAGGAGGGGATTCGTCTCTCCCGGTATAGGGAGTTGATGTTGTGCTGTGTTCGATTGGCTATAACTGGAAGTCCCTGGCCAGGGCTGATATAGAGATTTACTGGTAAGTGTTACTAGTAGTTTCTCGACCCGTTATGAGCCATACATCGACACGACTTATCGGTTACTGGGGTCTGACGTATACCACCCCTAGACTTGATATGCGACATATCAGACGAACAGACCGGACTGTACGGGAGTGTTACTGATCGGATTCACAGGAGAACGCACAGGCTAGCTTGTTGATCTTCTGATCGCTCAATACCTGGGTGGCTGTTACGTTTAGCTGACCGCTTGCAGCTTGTGGGTGTTTGATATGATCATCACCTGCTACCGGCGTATTGACGATTCTTTAGAGTCCTACACAGAGGTTTCTTGGCTCAGGCGAAACAGAGTAGTGGCACATATGTGATATGTGCAGGACCGAGAATAATGCGATATGGGATACCGTATTATATTCTCGCGATATTTAGATATGAACCGGGACATCGGATCAAGTGTTGATTCGATAAATCGGTACATGATATATTAGTCGGTAATATTCGATATAGCCGGATCGTCGGATCAAGTGTTGATTCGATGATTTAATATATAATAATATATATGATATATTATTATATTAACTAATATTGGCTTACTTTATTATTTCATTTTCTCACGGGATGATACATTGATATATATGCGATATATGTTAATTGTATTATTTTCTTTTGTTGCAAATATATAATATATATGTGATATATATTATTGTGACATGATATGATTAATTGTTAAACATGTTTAAGGATGATTAATTGAGGTTAGGGTTTGATTTGGTTTAGTTGCTTCAAGTTGCTTCTAGAAGCATTTTCTTTTGTCATTGTGAAGATATTTATGGATGACACATTTATTAACCAAACCAAACCCTAACTATAGTTTATTCTCTACTCATTCTTATCCTATCATCCTTAACCATGGTTCACAATTCAATCATATGTTTTATTCTATTCATCACAAAAGAAAAGGATTATCATTATTCTTTTTCCATTATCTTCTTCTTCTTCTTCTTGAAGAAGCTCTCTTGAAATTCCTTATGTGATGAAAGATTATGAGAAAATGATATAAAAAAGAAAGCTAAATCACTACTCTCTCATCCTCATCTCATCTAGCCCTTGGGATTAGGCTGTTCTTCTCTTTTGAGTGAGAAAGCTTGAGTCGAAGCAACTTCAAGGTAGATCATCGGAGATTTGGATTACGACAAGCTAGAATGGATCGTTCGAGTCGTGGAGCCTCTCATGAGTCTGGGAGATCGTGGATCGCGGCAAAGGGACTTCTACTCGGAGCTTGTGAAGTGAAGGAGCGGACTACAAAGGTTGTAATCCCTCACACTTAGATAAAAGTTATCTAATTGCATGTTAAACCCTAATAATCTAGCTAAGATCCCGGCTTTGGGTTGTTCGGCACGTCTAAAATTTAATCCGGGCATGTTTGATGCCTTTTGAACCTTCACAAGAGTGCCTAGGAACCCTACACAAAATACAGTGGGAGAACACACAAGACTCTATGACGATCTCGGGTCTACAGACTAACCTATACCAGTGTCACCTGAGAACTGCTATCCGACGATAGATATAATTCCATATAGGAGTTCTCGGTGAGTCCGTCCAGTGTACCCAGTCACCGCTGAGCACCCGTATATGATCTTGATGTCAAACATCGATGAATGTGGGAACATCCATCGCCCATCGTATGGGTCTAGTATCGTATACGCTAGTCTACTCTGGTATATCAATGCCCCGTCTTGATATACCCGCGACTTGGGACTTTTCAGGATATGCTTATAGACTACAGATGTCCCACTAGTATGATCTCCATCATAATCAGAGTAGTCAAGCCGATATCCTTAGGGCTTTATCAGCATGTATGAATGAATAAAAGCATGATCAAAACAACATGTCAGATAAAGAAGAACCAGATAGCATACTATCATGTCGAGCAAGAATACATACTGAATATATATATATATACATGTATAGATACACCACTATCATATAATGGCCTCTAGGGCATACATATATCCAACAATCTCCCACTTGCACTAAGGCCAGTTATTGGCGTATCTCATACCCAACATCTCAAAAAGTCGCTCATGCTGCGGCTGAGGGAGGGCCTTGGTGAATGGATCCGTGGCGTTATCCTTTGTGTCTACTCTCCTAATTTCGATCTCGCGGCGATCTACAATCTCCCGGATCAAATGAAAACGCCTCAGGATGTGTCTGGACCACTGATGGGATCTGGGCTCCTTGGCTAACGCCATAGCCCCATTATTATCACAATACAAAGGTATTGGATCAATAATGGTTGGAACTACTCCTAGCTCCGAGATGAACTTCTTCATCCAGACGGCTTCCTTGGCAGCATCATTTGCAGCAATGTACTCAGCTTCCATCGTAGAGTCTGCAACGGTATCTTGTTTGGAACTCTTCCAACTCACCGCCCCTCCATTGAGGGTAAATACAAACCCTGAGATAGATTTGCCGTCATCCTTATCGCTCTGGAAGCTCGAATCGGTAAAGGCCTCCATTTGGAGATCTGTATTACCATACACCAAGAACAATTCTTTAGTCCTTCGTAAGTACTTAAGAATGTTCTTCACAGCTGTCCAGTGGTTCTCCCCTGGGTTGGATTGATACCTGCTTACAACACTAAGTGCATAAGCAACATCTGGGCGTGTACATAACATCGCATACATTATAGATCCTACTGCCGAAGCATAGGGTATAATGCTCATGCGAGCTCTCTCTTCATCGGTCTTTGGACAAGAATCCTTGGAGAGAGTGACTCCATGGCAAGCGGGTAAGGCACCCCGCTTGGAGTCTTCCATACTAAACCTTTTTAGGATGGTGTTGATGTACCTGGTTTGGGACAATCCCAATAACTTTTTGGATCTATCCCTATAGATCCTTATGCCCAGGATGTATGTAGCATCACCCAGGTCCTTCATGGAGAACCTTAGTGATAAGAATGATTTGACCGACTGTAGCATAGGAATATCATTTCCTATCAGAAGAATGTCATCTACGTACAATACGAGGAATGTGACAGCTCTTCCTACAGCCTTCTTATAAACACAAGGTTCATCTGGATTTTTGATGAAATCAAACTCTTTGATAACATCATCGAAACAGATGTTCCAGCTCCGAGATGCCTGCTTTAACCCATATATGGATTTAAGCAGTCTACATGCTTTCCCGCTGCTCCCACTGTCAATGAAGCCCTCTGGCTGATCCATATAAACGCATTCTTCTAACTCTCCATTTAGAAATGCTGTTTTAACGTCCATCTGCCAGATTTCATAGTCGTAGTGAGCAACAATAGCAAGTAGGATCCGAATGGATTTAAGCATGGCTACGGGCGAAAAAGTTTCGTTATAGTCCAAACCTGGTCTTTGACGAAAACCTTTTACCACAAGTCTTGCCTTATAGGTCTCTACCTGCCCATCCACACCAATCTTTCTTTTAAAGATCCATTTGCATCCCACAGGTTTTACCCCAGGAGGTACAATGTCCAAAGTCCATACTTTGTTGGTGTACATAAACTCCATTTCGGATCTCATGGCATCCAGCCACTTCACAGAGTCACCACTCGTGATAGCTTGCTGAAAACTGGTAGGATCATCATCATCCATGATGCAATCTTCTCCATCACCATCAATGAGGAAACCGTAGTACCTCTCCGGTGGGCGAGAAGTCCTACCAGACCTTCGGAGTGGCCGAGGTTTCTCAGTTTCTATTGCAACAGCCGGTTCAACCAAATCGTCATTAGTAGTTTGTGTTTCTAGAACCTCTTCTAGATCCACCACCTTGCCATCATCTTTATCTGTGAAAAACTCTTTTTCTAAGAATGTGGCATACTGAGAAACAAACACTTTTTGTTCCTCTTTGAGGTAGAATAGATATCCATAAGAATTCTTTGGATATCCTACAAAGTTACACATGACTGACCGTGTCTCGAGTTTGTCCGGATTCTGCTTTTTAACATAGGTCGGGCAACCCCAAATCTTAATTCTCTTAAGAGATGGTCTCTTCCCATGCCATATCTCATATGGCGTGGTAGACACGGTTTTGGTTGGAACCCTGTTTAGTAGAAACACTGCAGTCTCCAATGCATGCCCCCAAAACGAGACTGGTAACTCAGCGTCACTCATCATGGACCGGATCATATCTAATAGGGTCCTATTCCGTCGTTCTGACACACCGTTGTGCTATGGTGTGTAAGGAGGAGTGAGCTGAGAGAGAATCCCATTCTCTTTTAGGAAGTTTGCAAATTCTGTACTGAGATACTCACCACCTCGATCTGATCGAAGCATCTTGATACTCAAGCCGGTTTGTTTTTCTACTTCTTGTTTATATTCAATGAATTTCTCGAAAGCTTCGGACTTGTGCTTTAATAAAAATACATGACCGAATCTTGAGAAATCGTCGGTGAATGTAATGAAGTATGAAAAACCGCCTCTAGCCTGTGTAGACATTGGCCCACATACATCACTATGTATGAGGCCAAGGAGCTGAGTAGCTCTTTCTCCATGTCCGGTAAACGGAGTTTTGGTCATTTTACCCTTGATACAAGACTGGCAAGTCGCATAAGATTTATATTCAAAAGAGTTTAAATATCCATCTTCGTGTAACTTGTTTAGTCTTGTTTCGTTAATATGACCAAGTCTACAATGTCAAAGAAAAGCTTCATTTAATTCTGAAAGTTTTCTTTTATTAGTGTGTAGTATACTGAAAACTGTGTGTTGATTTAGGACATATATTCCGTTATTAAGCGTACCATACCCAACCAACATTTGATTCAGGTGAATGTTCATAACATTGTTCTGCAATACAAAATTATATCCTTCATTGTCCAACAAAGAAACGGATATTATATTACATAGCATACTTGGTACAAAATAACATGGATTCAAAATCAAAATACATCCATATGGCAACCCCAAGTGATACTCTCCCACTGCGACTGTATGTATATTGGAACCATTTCCAACGCGGAGAGTATGGTCACCTGTCTTCAAAACCTTGCTATTTCTCAGCCCCTGCATAAAATTGAAAATGTGAGAACCTGAACCGGTATCCAATACCCAGGAAGCAGAGTTTATTGAAAAATAGTTTTCTGTCACAAACGCACCTGAAGCAGAAGCATCACCATGCTTCTTCTTGAGACTTAAGTACTCCGTGCAGTTGCGCTTCCAATGTCCTGTCTTGTGGCAATGAAAACATTCGCCCTTCCCCGAGTCTCCAGCCTTGGACTTTTCCTTTCCCTTCACCTTTTTAACTCCACCTTTAGGATTGGTGGGCTTCTTCTTTTTCTTTCCCTTGGCCTTAGATTTCGGGCGAGAAAAAGAAGATTGTCCAACAGTCATAACGGGAGTTCTTGCAAACTTCATAGTGCTCTCTGCACTCCTTAACATGTTAAGGAGTTCAGGGAGTTCCTTCTCCATGCTATGCATGTTGAAGTTCACTATGAACTGAGCAAAGGTGGAGGGAAGGGACTGCAGAATAATATCTATATATTGTTCATTGTCCATCGTCCATCCAAGGTCCTCAAGCTCTTCTATAAGAGCTATTATCTTCAGAACATGGTCTCCTACTGGTGTGCCAGGGGCCATTCGCATCTGAAACAATTTCTTTGATACTTCGTATCATAATACGCGGGATTACTCTCCATAAAACTCCTTTGTATGGAGCAATATACTGTGAATGTCCATATCCTCGTGCTGCTTTTGATGTGTGTTATCCATCGATGCAAGCGCGAGGCATTTTGCCGTGGCACAGTCAGCGTCCCATGTCTTGCGGACTTCAATGTCCGCAACTGAGGATTTTGGACCTGGGACGGGCGGGGCTGAAGCCATGAGGGCATATGATACTTTATCATAAGTCAAGGCGATTTTCAAATTCCTCAGCCAGTCTTTATAGTTGGTCCCATTCAGTTTGTTTTTATCTAATAGAAGCTTGAGTCCAGTCATGGGTATCTGCCATTAAGAGAGAGAAAAGAATACACTCGGCGAAAGCTCTTGCATAGATCAGATTGGTTATTATCTTGTCTAATCGATGTCTCCCACTGCTTTAATCAAGTTTTTCTTTCAAACCTTAAAAAGAAAACTAGCCAGGATTAATTACAGTCTACAACTTCGCTAACCGTTCAGCCAGGCCAGTGTCGGTACTTGAGGAAGGTTCCCCGTGCTTTCGCACGGACCTAATTAAAGTAAACCTCGTTTTCCCAGAGGCGTAGCCCCGTTAACACCTTTCTAGACACCTAATGAGTTAGCTAATTGTAAACTGCAAAACTCTCCTAGGAGCAACTATTGCCCACAGTGGGATCGGGATCCAACCATCACATGGAAGGTATGCAATCTCTGTAGGGTTCCTAGGCACTCTAGTGAAGGTTCATAAGGCATCAAACATGCCCGGATAAAAAATTAGACGTGCCGAACAACCCAAAGCCGGGATCTTTGCTAGATTATTAGGGTTTAACATGCAATATGATAACTTTTATCTAAGTGTGAGGGATTACAACCTTTGTAGTCCGCTCCTTCACTTCACAAGCTCCGAGTAGAAGTCCCTTTGCCGCGATCCATGATCTCCCGGACTCATGAGAGGCTCCACGACTCGAACGATCCATGCTAGCTCGAAGTATTCCAAATCTCCGATGATCTACCTTGAAGTTGCTTCGACTCAAGCTTTCTCACTCAAAAGAGAAGAACACACTAATCCCATGGGCTAGATGAGATGAGGATGAGAGAGTAGTAATTTTGCTTTCTTTTAATATCATTTTCTCATTTTATTTCATCACTTAAAGAAAAACTAGCAAGCATTCTTGAAGAGAGAAGAAGAAGATGATGGAAAAAGAATAATCCTTTTTCTTTTGTGATGAATAGAATATAATCATATGATTGAATTGTAAACCATGGTCAAGGATGAGTGGATGAGAATGTGTAGAGAAACAACTAGGGTTAGGGTTTGGTTAGGTTAAATAATGTGTCATCCTAAATATCTTAAGAATGACAAAAGAAGAAAGCTTCTAGAAGGTGCATGAAGCTACTAACCCTAATCAAACCCTAATCTCAATTAATCATCCTTAAACATGTTTAACAATTAATCATATCATGTCATAATAATATATATCAAATATATATTATATATTTGCAACAAAAGAAAATAATACAATTAACATATATCGCATATATATCAATGCATCATCCAGTGAGAAAATGAAATAATAAAGCAAGCCAATATTAGTTAATATAATAATATATCATATATATTATTATATATTAAATCATCGAATCAACACTTGATCCGACGATCCGGCTATATCGAATATAACCGACTAATATATCATGTACCGATTCATCGAATCAACACTTGATCCGATGTCCCGGTTCATATCTAAATATCGCGAGAATATAATACGGTATCCCATATCGCATTATTCTCGCTCCTGTACATATCACATATGTGCCACTACTCCGTTTTGCCTGAGCCAAGAAACCTCTGTGTAGGACTCTAAAGAATCGTCAATACGCCGGTAGCAGGTGATGATCATATCAAACACCCACAAGCTGCAAGCGGTCAGCTAAACGTAACAGCCACCCAGGTATTGAGCGATCAGAAGATCAACAAGCTAGCCTGTGCGTTCTCCTGTGAATCCGATCAGTAACACTCCCGTACAGTCCGGTCTGTTCGTCTGATATGTCGCATATCAAGTCTAGGGGTGGTCTACGTCAGACCCCAGTAACCGATAAGTCGTGTCGATGTATGGCTCATAACGGGTCGAGAAACTACTAGTAACACTTACCAGTAAATCTCTATATCAGCCCTGGCCAGGGACTTCCAGTTATAGCCAATCGAACACAGCACAACATCAACTCCCTATACCGGGAGAGACGAATCCCCTCCTATCGCTCATTGCCTCCATGTGATTCGGGACTGTACCCAAAAGCCACCGTTTTGCACGCCCTCTTGGACGTGGTAAGGTGGAAATCAAAGCACAGTGGGAATCACACAAGACTCTATGACGATCTCGGGTCTACAGACTACCCTGTACCAGTGTCACCGGAGAACTGCCATCTGACGTGTGGTATATCACCATCTGGGAGTTCTCGGCGAGTCCGTCCAGTGTACCCAGTCTCCACTGAGCACCCATACACCATCTCTGATGTCTAACATCGATGGATATGGGATCATCCATCGCCCATCATATGGGTCAAGATGCGTATACGCTAGTCTACTCTGGTGTATCGATGCCCTGTCTCGATATACCCTCGACTAGGAACAGTTATAGGATGTACTCATCGACTACCGCGGCCCCACTAGTATGATCTCATCATAGTCCCAGTAGTCGAGTACTGATCCTAAGGGCTTTATCAACATGTGAGAGTAAAATAGTAAACCAATACAAGTCAACATGTTAAGATAAAGTGAAACCAAATAGCATACTATCATGACGAGCAAGAAAGTCTTCTCTCTATATAACCAAGCATCCATTATAATATACATCATATGTACAACAATGGCCTCTAGGACATATACATAACTAACAATCTCCCACTTGCACTAAGGCCAGCTGCTGTAGTATCTCATACCTAGCATCCCGAATAATCTCTCAAACTGTATCTGGGGAATATCCTTCGTGAATGGATCCGCAGTGTTGTCCTTCGTATCTACTCTTCTGACCTCGATCTCCCGGCGATCAACTATCTCCCTGATCAGGTGATACCGCCTCAGAATATGTCTGGACTTCTGATGGGACCTGGGTTCCTTGGCCAAAGCCACAGCTCCATTGTTATCGCAATACAGAGGTATTGGATGCTCAATGGATGGAACCACACCAAGTTCACTAATGAACTTCTTGATCCAGACAGCCTCTTTGGCAGCATCGTTGGCAGCGATGTATTCAGCCTCCATCGTTGAGTCTGCAACGGTATCCTGTTTGGAACTCTTCCAACATACCGCCCCTCCATTGAAGGTAAAGACAAAGACCGAATGCGACTTAGAGTCGTCCTTATCACTTTGGAAGCTGGAATCGGTAAAGGACTCCACCTGGAGTTCTCCGTTACCATACACCAAGAACATCTCCTTAGTCCTTCGTAAGTACTTGAGAATGTTCTTCACTGCTGTCCAATGACTCTCTCCAGGATCTGCTTGATACCGACTCACTACACTTAGTGAGTATGCTACATCGGGTCTGGTACACAGCATCGCATACATGATAGAGCCTACTGCCGAAGCATAGGGTATCCCTTGCATGCGAGCTCTCTCCAAATCAGTCTTGGGAGACATCTCTTTGGAGAGAGTGAGTCCAGAGATCGTGGGTTGGTTCCCACGCTTGGATTCTTCCATACTAAACCTCTTTAGTATGGTGTCAATGTACCTGGATTGGGACAATCCCAGTATCCTTTTAGATCTATCTCTATAGATCATGATTCCCAATATGCAGGAGGCATCACCTAGATCTTTCATTGAGAATCTCTGTGATAAGAAGAGCTTGACTGATTGCAGCATAGGAATATCATTTCCTATCAAGAGTATGTCATCCACGTACAATACGAGGAAGACAACTTTACCCTCTGCTACCTTCTTATAGATACAAGGTTCATCTATATTTTTGATGAAGTCAAACTCTTTGACTACAACATCAAAACAGATGTTCCAACTCCGCGATGCTTGCTTTAACCCATAAATGGATTTAAGCAGCTTGCACACCTTTCCGCTGCTCCCACTATCTACGAAGCCCTCTGGCTGAGTCATGTACACGCACTCTTCTAAATCACCGTTTAGAAAGGCGGTCTTAACATCCATTTGCCAGATTTCGTAGTCATGGTATGCAGCAATGACAAGTAAGATCCGGATGGACTTAAGCATAGCCACTGGAGAAAAGGTTTCGTCATAGTCCACACCTGGTCTTTGACGAAAACCTTTTGCTACAAGTCTAGCTTTGAAAGTCTCAACTTTTCCATCTACACCAAATTTCTTTTTAAAAATCCACTTGCTCCCAATGGGTTTTACCCCTTCAGGAGCATTTTCTAAAATCCATACTTTATTGGTGTACATGGATTCTATCTCAGATCGCATTGCATCCAGCCATTTCACAGAGTCACCACTCGTGATGGCCTGCTCGAAACTAGTCGGTTCATCATCATCCATGATGCAATCCTCGGTTCCACCATCAATGAGAAAACCGTAGTATCTCTCAGGTGGACGAGAAACCCTGCTAGATCGGCGGAGAGGCTGGGGTTCGTCGGGTATTACTGAATCCTCTGGTTCCACTAAATCATCTGTTGTAGTTTGTTCTGCTGGAACTTCTTCCAGTTCTACCACAGAGCCACTAATCTCTTTTGCAAGAAATTCCTTTTCTAAAAAGGTGGCGTGCCGAGAAACAAACACCTTTTGTTCTTCGGTGTGGTAGAAGATATACCCGCGCGAATGTTTGGGATATCCAATAAACTTGCACAGAATAGACCTTGCGCCGAGTTTGTCCGGATTTTGTGTTTTCGCATATGCCGGACAACCCCATATCCTAACATAATTAAGATATGGTCTCTTTCCTTTCCATATCTCATATGGAGTGGTTGGCACAGATTTGGTGGGAACCATATTCAATAGGTCTGCAGCTATCTCCAGTGCATACCCCCAGAAGGAAATAGGTAACTCAGCTGTACTCATCATAGAGCGCACCATATCTAATAGGGTGCGATTCCTCCGCTCAGATACACCGTTGTGCTGTGGTGTATAAGGAGGAGTACGCTGAGAGAGAATCCCATTCTCTTTTAGATAATCTAGGAACTCACCGCTTAAGTATTCACCTCCTCGATCAGATCGAAGAATCTTAATACTTTTGCCCGTTTGATTCTCTACTTCGTGCTTATATTCTCTGAATTTCGCAAAAGCTTCAGACTTGTGTTTCATCAGGAACACATATCCGAATCTTGAGAGATCGTCAGTGAATGTAATGAAGTAGGAAGAACCGTTCCTGGCATGCGTAGACATGGGACCGCATACATCACTATGTACCAGTCCTAAGAGTTCGGCAACTCTTTCTCCGTGTCCACTAAACGGGGCTTTGGTCATTTTTCCTTTGAGACATGAATGGCAAGTATCATAAGATGATAATTCGAACGGATTCAAATAACCATCTTTATGTAACTTAGCCAGTCGTGTCGCATTGATATGACCAAGTCTACAATGCCATAAGAAGGATTCGTTCATGTCTGAACTTTTCCTCTTATGTGTGTTTTGTATATTCAGGACTGTATTCTGATTTAGAATGAATATGCCATTATGTAACGAGCCTGATACAATCAACTTTTGATCTAGGAATATGTTCATAACATTATCCTGTACTACAAAATTATATCCCTCTTTACTCAATAAAGAAACTGATATAATATTGCACATCATGTTCGGTATATAATAGCACTCATTTAGAATCAGTGTATTACAACTTGGTAATACAAGGTGATATTCGCCAACTGCTTTGGCTACAATACATGCACCGTTCCCTACTTGAACGGAATGATCACCTTTTCCCAGTTCTCTACCTTTACGTAGCCCATGTAACTGTTTACATATGTAGGATCCTGATCCGGTATCTAATACCCAGGACGTAGGGTGAATTGAGAAACAGTTCTCAATAACTAACACACCCGAAGAAGATGCATCAACATGCATGTTCTTTTGGGCGGCGTGAGAATCCAGATATTCTCCTGTTTCCTGTTCAGTCTTATAACTCTTATAAGAAAGAATGGGTCTAACGTTCCCTTGCTCAGTACAATAATCAGGTTCAGTCAATACATCCATATTATTATCTTGATTATGGCATGACATGGTCGCTACCTGGAGAGAGAGAGAAGAAAACACTTTTAGCGTATGCTCTTGCAAGATTAGATTGGTTATTATCTTATCTAATCAGGATGTCTCCCACTATTTTTATCAAATCTACCTTAAAACCCTAAAAGGTAAGATTAGCCGGGATTAATTACACCCTACAATTTCGTCAATCTTTCAGCCAGATCAGTGTCGGTACTTTGAGGGAGGTTCCCCGTGCTTTCGCACGGACCTAATTAAAGTAAACCTCGTTTTCCCAGAGGCGTAACCCCGTTAACACTTTTCTAGACACCTACTTGATCGGCTAATTGTCTTGTGTAAAACTCTCCCAGGAGTAACTCTTACTCGTAGTGGGTATCGGGATCCAACTATCTCATAGGAGGTATGCAATCTCATTGCAAATTTCAACATTTGAAATTCCCGATAATATTTTTACCCCTAGCATCCTATGACCTTGACGCAGGCCAACAAACCATAGTGCGCTAGTCAAGTTCAACCCGTCATTTCTTGATTCAATTAAACCCACCCGCACGACCCTTGACGCAGGCCAACAAAGTCGTACGACTACCCTAATCGAATCTGCATCATATGCATAAACAGATATATACTAGTTAGCTACCGCACACTACGCCTTGACGCAGGCCAACAAGCGTAGCACGAATACTAAATAATATCTATCTGAAATGACGGAGGGCTACGCAGGTTTTTCAGAAAACCCTGAGCGTAATGAACATGATATCGTCGTAGAATCGAGTGAAGTTTTGAAAAAGGAGTGTTTTTGAGGCTTTTCTTAATTTCGCTAAAGGGGTCACTCCCTGTAAAGGGATCGTCGGCCCTTTCCTCATCGAATAAGGTGCAGGATATATCATATATACCGCTGTGCAAAGCAAAACTCTAAAAGCAATCAAAAGACAAACCGCGTTTTGTAGCATGTGCCAGTTTCGCTAAAGGAGTCACTCCCGGTGAAGGGATCTCGGTCCTTTCCTCATCGAATAAGGTGCGGGACATATCATATATGTCACTGTGCAAAGCAAAACTGTAGCTACCCTTTTTATAAAGTTTTTTGATTCTACAACATCTTTAGGTTTCTTTTCTTTTATTAATCTCATTAATAAAAATCCCATCAGCTTATGCTTCCTAAGCATCACAGAAGAAACGAAAGCAGTAATATTTATATATCAGCATATATATATAGTATAAGCATTCGTCTCAGGCAGTAATATGATCTCATCACAGAACATTGCAGCAGAAGAACATATATGAAATATTGGATATACTAGGACGTCCGTGTTTTCAATACGAGCCTGTATAAAACACGGATTCCACGGTCGCGACGAATAGCCAAACCCACATCCCAAGACCCCTACGAGAGCGGCAAGTAACACTGCCAATTCTAGGGTTAGGAGACCCGGTCTCGACTCCTCGAGATGGCCTCCCACTGGACCCTAGAACCCGGTTACTTGTGCTCCCCTCCTTGGGTCTACCTAATGCGGAAAAGTAAATAATATACACTGGTGACAGCAACCGCAACCAGGAAGTGCCCCAAATAAAAGAATATTACATTACAAATGAATTTTACATGAATGAAAATAAAAACCCTCATCTCACATAAAACCCCCGGCTATTCTGATCGCGACGATCCAATATAACATATCACAGCAACACATAATATCTCATATCATCAACGTAAGTAAATATGCGCATCCCAATTGTCGTTGACATATAGCAACGAAACCGGCGATATCACATATTACACTTACGGTCACAGAAAAGAAAGTGTAAAACAACAATATTTGGAATCCACAATCACTTTAGACATCGTAAATCCGAAATATCACATACTCCGTATTTCATGCCTAACTCTATGAATTCCACATATTGTATCACATTCCAGATAAATATACAGTATTAAACTTTCCGAACAGATAATCAAACACCCAAAATTTCCCAAAGTGCTCAACTCTTGAGCGGAGTTCAAATAATCCCAGAATATGTCACAGTACCGGTGATCCAGCCGTAGAAGGGTCAAGCCAACGCCTCACATGTGGCACGCCGTACTGCCCCAAACCCGAAGGTTCAAAAGGCAGTTCAAGACGGTCACATAATCGAGTTAAGGTTTGTTGTCTTCTAGAGGGTCCACCGCTTAACTTGTACAATTTTCCGAAAGATTTAAACCCGATAAAAATTCAACGCTTGAAAGTTTTACGTGCCGGGAAAAAGTCGGTTAATGATATCCGTTCAACTAGTTTAACAATTTCTAAATATCCGGAAAGAAATACGAACTTAAATATTCCGATCGAATCTACTATTACCAAATAAACCCCAGATTTAAACAATACTGGAATCACTGTTAAAAATATCCAGAAGCATCAACAAGTAGCTACGGAAATTACCATCAAGCCCACGTGTCAAGATCTCACTGTTCCGCCGCGGAACCGCCGCGCAAGCCATGCTTGCGCCGCGGTTCCGCCGCCGTTTAGTCGAATTAGGGGCTCGTATTTTATGGTAATTCTTATATTTCCCTGCTGATTTTTTTACATATTTTTAATTCAGAAAAATCCCAAAATTTAAAAAATTTCCAGAGAGGGGTCTTTTTGCGTCGTTTCGGGTTCGATCGGAGTTTTAACTTCGTAAACACATTGCCTAATGCTCTAGCTAGGCTCTGATACCACTGTAGGGTTCCTAGGCACTCTAGTGAAGGTTCATAAGGCATCAAACATGCCCGGATAAAAAATTAGACGTGCCGAACAACCCAAAGCCGGGATCTTTGCTAGATTATTAGGGTTTAACATGCAATATGATAACTTTTATCTAAGTGTGAGGGATTACAACCTTTGTAGTCCACTCCTTCACTTCACAAGCTCCGAGTAGAAGTCCCTTTGCCGCGATCCACGATCTCCCGGACTCATGAGAGGCTCCACGACTCGAACGATCCATGCTAGCTCGAAGTATTCCAAATCTCCGATGATCTACCTTGAAGTTGCTTCGACTCAAGCTTTCTCACTCAAAAGAGAAGAACACACTAATCCCATGGGCTAGATGAGATGAGGATGAGAGAGTAGTAATTTTGCTTTCTTTTAATATCATTTTCTCATTTTATTTCATCACTTAAAGAAAAACTAGCAAGCATTCTTGAAGAGAGAAGAAGAAGATGATGGAAAAAGAATAATCCTTTTTCTTTTGTGATGAATAGAATATAATCATATGATTGAATTGTAAACCATGGTCAAGGATGAGTGGATGAGAATGTGTAGAGAAACAACTAGGGTTAGGGTTTGGTTAGGTTAAATAATGTGTCATCCTAAATATCTTAAGAATGACAAAAGAAGAAAGCTTCTAGAAGGTGCATGAAGCTACTAACCCTAATCAAACCCTAATCTCAATTAATCATCCTTAAACATGTTTAACAATTAATCATATCATGTCACAATAATATATATCACATATATATTATATATTTGCAACAAAAGAAAATAATACAATTAACATATATCGCATATATATCAATGTATCATCCAGTGAGAAAATGAAATAATAAAGCAAGCCAATATTAGTTAATATAATAATATATCATATATATTATTATATATTAAATCATCGAATCAACACTTGATCCGACGATCCGGCTATATCGAATATAATCGACTAATATATCATGTACCGATTCATCGAATCAACACTTGATCCGATGTCCCGGTTCATATCTAAATATCGCGAGAATATAATACGGTATCCCATATCGCATTATTCTCGCTCCTGTACATATCACATATGTGCCACTACTCCGTTTTGCCTGAGCCAAGAAACCTCTGTGTAGGACTCTAAAGAATCGTCAATACGCCGGTAGCAGGTGATGATCATATCAAACACCCACAAGCTGCAAGCGGTCAGCTAAACGTAACAGCCACCCAGGTATTGAGCGATCAGAAGATCAACAAGCTAGCCTGTGCGTTCTCCTATGAATCCGATCAGTAACACTCCCGTACAGTCCGGTCTGTTCGTCTGATATGTCGCATATCAAGTCTAGGGGTGGTCTACGTCAGACCCCAGTAACCGATAAGTCGTGTCGATGTATGGCTCATAACGGGTCGAGAAACTACTAGTAACACTTACCAGTAAATCTTTATATCAGCTCTGGCCAGGGACTTCCAGTTATAGCCAATCGAACACAGCACAACATCAACTCCCTATACCGGGAGAGACGAATCCCCTCCTATCGCTCATTGCCTCCATGTGATTCGGGACTGTACCCAAAAGCCACCGTTTTGCACGCCCTCTTGGACGTGGTAAGGTGGAAATCAAAGCACAGTGGGAATCACACAAGACTCTATGACGATCTCGGGTCTACAGACTACCCTGTACCAGTGTCACCGGAGAACTGCCATCTGACGTGTGGTATATCACCATCTGGGAGTTCTCGGCGAGTCCGTCCAGTTTACCCAGTCTCCACTGAGCACCCGTACACCATCTCTGATGTCTAACATCGATGGATATGGGATCATCCATCGCCCATCATATGGGTCAAGATGCGTACACGCTAGTCTACTCTGGTGTATCGATGCCCTGTCTCGATATACCCTCGACTAGGAACAGTTATAGGATGTACTCATCGACTACCGCGGCCCCACTAGTATGATCTCATCATAGTCCCAGTAGTCGAGTACTGATCTTAAGGGCTTTATCAACATGTGAGAGTAAAACAGTAAACCAATACAAGTCAACATGTTAAGATAAAGTGAAACCAAATAGCATACTATCATGACGAGCAAGAAAGTCTTCTCTATATATAACCAAGCATCCATTATAATATACATCATATGTACAACAATGGCCTCTAGGGCATATACATAACTAACAATCTCATTGCAAATTTCAACACTTGAAATTCCCGATGTAATTTTACCCCTAGTACTTATGACCTTAACTATGGTCAACAAATCATAAGTCCAGTCAAGTTCTACCCATCATTTCTTGATCAATTAGACCCATCCATATGACCCTTAACTATGGTCAACAAAGTCGCATGAATGTCCTAATTAATCTGCATCATATGCATTGCAGGAAGACATCACTTAGCTACCGTACACTATGCCTTAACTAAAGTCGACAAACGTAGCACGAATACTAAGTACTCTACTTCCTAAAATGACGGAGGGTTGCGGATGATTTTTAAGAAAATCTTTAACGCTTTGAACTTGATATCGTTGTAGAATCAAACGGTTTTCAAAAGGAGTGGCTTGTGCTCCACAGTTTTGAAATATAACTTTTTCATAAAGAGCCGAGTGATTTTCAAATTTGATTCTACAACATCTTTTTAGGTTTATTTTCTTTACATTAATCATATTAATGTAATCCCATCATTTAAGTCCTTAAGCCAATCACAGAAAAGAAACGAAAATAACACGTACGCTTATGCCATCCGCATTCGCCGCAATGTTCCGTTATTCACCGTTAGGTTACTTAACTAACGGCATACCGAGACGGGACTAGCGCGGGTGTAAAACATAAGCAACGTCTACTATATATCATATATATAATATGTTATTCGTCTCAGAATCACAGAACATAGACAGCAGAAACATATATATAATGTGGGATATACTAGGACGTCCGTATTTAGTATTTAGCCAATAATAGAAAATACGGATTCCACAGTCGTGATGAATAGCCAAGCCCACACCCCTAGGCCCCTACGAGAGCGGCAAGAGACCCTACCAATCCTGGAGTTTAAGAGATCCGGTCTCAACTCCTCGAGATGGCCTCCTACTGAACCCCAGAACCCGGTCACTTGTGCTCCCCACCTTGGGTCTATCCTAATGCGGAAAATTAAATAATATACAACACTGGTGACACAACCTCAACCCGGAAGTGCCCCAAATAAAAGAATATTACATTACATTTGAATTTACATGAATGAAAATATAAAACTCTCATCTCACATAAAACCCCCCGGCTATTCAATCGCGACAATCCTGCACATCATATCTCAGCAACACATAATATCACATATCATCAACGTAAGTAAGTATGCATACCCCAATTGTCGTTGACGTATAGCAACGAAACCGGCGATATCGAACATACTACACTTACGGTCACAGAAAAGAAAGTGTAAAACTACAATATTTGGAATCCACATTCTCTTTAGACATCATAAATGCGAAATATCACATATTTCGTATTTCATGCCTAAACTATATGAATTCCACATATTGTATCAAATTCCAGATAAACAGACAGTATTAAAGTTTTCGAACGAACGATCAAGTACCCAAGATTCACTAAAGCTCAACACTTGAGCAGGGTTCAAAAATCCGGAGTGTGACACAGTAGTAGCGGTCCAGCCGTAGAAGGGTCAAGCCAACGCCTCACATGTGGCACACCGTACTGCCCTAAACCCTAAGGTTCAAAGGGCAGTTCAAGACGGTCACATAATCGAGTTAAGGTTTGTTGTCTTTTAGAGGGTCCACCACAAAAAGACTTGCACGTATCTCCAAAGTATTTAAACCCCGTTAATAGTAAGCAAATGATACTCGTTCAAACACTTCAATACTTTCTAATTTACCCAGATAAACAACGAAATGAAAATTCCGATCGAATCTACGCGTCCAAAACCATCTCCAGAAAATACAGTACTATATTCAGATTAAACATACCTAAAACACTGTACAAGCAGACATAAGAATTATAGTGTAATTTTCATGCAATGATACCACTGTACGGCCGCGGAGCCGCGGCCTAAGCAAGGAATTGCCACGGTTCCGCGGCCATTTGAACTGTTCATGGCATCGAATTTCACCATATTTCTTAGGTTTCCCTGCTATATTTTTTAAGTATTTTTAATTCTGAAAAAGGTCAGATTTTAAAATTTGTCCAGAGAGGGTCTAAAAAAGGCGTATTTTTGTCCGATCGGGATTTTTACTTCGTAAAAGCGTCGCCTAATGTTCTAGGTCGTCTCTGATACCAATGAAAGGTTTGCCTAGCACCCTATATAGAGTTTTGAAGCATCACATGTCTCAAAGTTCGGATTTTGATGGTGCTAAACAAGCATGCAAAGGAATCGATCCTAGAAAATTAGGGTTACAAAACTTAAAGCTAATAAAATTAGGGTTTCGAGACTACAACCTTTGTAGCTCCCTTTTGCTGAACTCCTTGGTCTCTTGGGTGTTGGAAGAAGGTCCTCTTGAAGTCCTCTCACATCCACGATGATCCACCCGGAGTTCCCCGTCCAAGCTCGCAACTTCGAGAATCGAAGAGAACACTCTAAACAAGTTGGCCAAACTTGTGTAGAATGATGTTGTGGTTAAGATTCTCACTTCAAAATCCTTTCTTTATGTGTATTTTACTCACTAGAAGAAACTAGAGAGCAAATATTGAAGGAGGAAGAAGATGGCTTTTTATTTTAACAAGAGTAGAATGATAACCATCAAAAGAAAAAAGAAATATATCTTTATATATTTTATTTCTTCTCACTATGAACCATGGTTAAATGATGGAGACATTATTTAACTTGAGTTTTAGAACAAAAAGAGAAGGATAACTCAAGGTTAGAGGTAGGTGAGAATGGTTAGGTTTAAAGAAGAATGTAGAAGCAAGCAAGCAAGAATTATCCTTATCTTTTCTATTTTGTTTTAAACAATAAATCAAATAATAATCCATATATTCAACCATGGTGTGAGTCTTATATTGCCATCTTATTCCATATATAAACAACCATGATAGATGGGTGTATGTATGTATGTATGTATGCACATCCATATGTGCATGAAACTAGTAAGAAAGAAAGAAGAAAAACATACATGCATGCACACATCCATCATCCAAGAAAAGGTTTTAAGTGAGAAAACTAATGGTTAAATAATAAATCAACACTTGATTTATCAATCCGGCCATATCACATATGACCCCACCAAAAGCAAGCCGCCCGATCAATGTACGGTATCATATACGCGTATTTTAATCGGGTCCATGCACATATCGCATACGCGCACCACAACGTTTCACCTGGACTAGGTAACTCCTGTATGGGACTCTAAAACTCATCAATACGCCGGCAGAGGGTGATGATCATATCAAGTACCCCCAAGCCACAAGCGGTCAGCTAAACGTAACGGCCATCCGGGTATTGAGCGATCAGAAGAAAACAAGCGAACCTGCTACAACTCCCGTCGAGCCAACCGGCAACACTACCGTACAGTCCGGTCTCTTCGTCAGATATGCTGCATATCGAGCCTAGGGATGGTCACGTCGACCCTAATAACTCAATAAGTCGTGCCGGTGAATGGTCTATAACAGATCGAGAAACTACTGATAACACTTATCAGCAAATCTCAGCAGCCCTGGTCAGGGACTTACTGATATAACCAGTCGGGTACAACACAGCATCAACTCCCAATACCGGGAGAGACGAAACCCCTCCTATCGCTCATTGCCTTCGTGTGTCTCGGGACTGTACCCAACGGCCACCTGTTTGCACGACTCGGTAGAGCCGTGGTAGGGTGGCAATCAAAATACAGTGGGATAACACACAAGACTCTATGACGATCTCTGGTCTACAGACTAACCTGTACCAGTGTCACCTGAGAACTGCTATCCGACGATAGATATAATTCCATATAGGAGTTCTCGGTGAGTCCGTCCAGTGTACCCAGTCACCACTGAGCACCCGTATATGATCTTGATGTCAAACATCGATGGATGTGGGAACATCCATCGCCCATCGTATGGGTCTAGTATCGTATACGCTAGTCTACTCTTGTATATCAATGCCCCGTCTTAATATACCTGCGACTAGGGACTTTTCAGGATATGCTTATAGACTACAGATGTCCCACTAGTATGATCTCCATCATAATCAGAGTAGTCAAGCCGATATCCTCAGGGCTTTATCGGCATGTATGAATGAATAAAAGCTTGATCAAAACAACATGTCAGATAAAGAAGAACCAGATAGCATACTATCATGTCGAGCAAGAATGCATACTGAATATATATATATATATATACATGTATAGATACATCCACTATCATATAATGGCCTCTAGGGCATACATATATCCAACACAGTCCACATGTCGGACGCTCGCCCCGCAATATAAAATGTACAAATAAACCTAAACTGTACTTCCATTGCACCCAAGCTATCCACCACGACGATCCAACCACAGCACAACACAGAACATCAATGTGAATGTAATGTTCGCAAACCCGTCTAAAAGCCATATAGCAATTAGACGAGTTGTAATGCTCTAATGACATTCATGGTCACAGATAGTAATGTATGTACTGAAAACTACGACATTAGAATTTCGCACGCAATTAGTAAACTAAACCAATTTCCAAAACAAAAAAAAACAGTGAGCTAAAGTTCCAAACATCGACCGTTTAAAGCCAATTCGGAAGTCCGAGTCAAAACGAAATGCGCCCGAACCTTCACGAGGAGTTAGAGCATGAAATTAAGTTCGAGTCAGGGGGCCTAGAATGGGTACCCTACCCCTGAGGCCACCATGAGGTGGCCAGGGGGTGAGGCTGACCCGAAACTGCCCACGGTGGGGCAGTTTCGGGTCCTCAACGCCAAAACCACCTTGTGGTGGTCTTGGAGAGTGGGCCCAGCCATTCGGTCCCCCTGGGGTTTCCCGGGGTGCCCAAGCACCACCCCACGTCTTCTCAGTTCAAACCGTGAGCCCGCGGGGTGTGCAAACATCTCAAACTTTCAATATTTGGAACTGTTTTTGTCGGCAGTTTTTGCACGACAAAAACGGTGGATTTCTAATGTCGCAATGAGTTAACTAAGGCTTATGGAGTTGGTATGATACCATGTTGGGTTACAGCAGCGCCCCGGCCATCAATCCGTGACCAAATGCGGAACAAAAATTTATAAAACTTAGCGCTACCACAACCAATTACCCGGATCTACCCATAAGCCCTAGATAACAAAACAAGCAAAGGAGTTAGAATGGTTATACGGAATAGATCTGTGTCCTTCGATCTTCAACCATCATCCCAAGATCCTAGGGGCTTCCTTGATCAAGCTTGATCTCCGGTCTCCCTCCATCGAAGATGATCCACCCGAGAATCTATGCAACGAGCTCCAACCTCATATCTGAGGCAACTAGGGCACCTAGATCGCTATTCTAGATACCGTAGATGAAGTAGAGAGTGATGAAGGATTAATTTGTCTCAAGACACCCAAGAATTCTCAACTCATGAGAGGGTTTGGGTGGAGCTAGAGGAAGAAGAAGATGCCATGAGAATGAGGTGTTGAGAGCAACTCAAGAGAGAGAAAAAGAAATGAATAATGGCTTGCTTTTTTTGTTTGTTGTGTGAGTGTGATAGAAATAATTGAGCCATCAAAATAAATATGTCAAGTCTCCAAAATATCTAGAGTCAACAAAAATATCTCAAGTCAATATAATCTCACAACAAAAAAACCCTGAGCATGCTAGAATAGTAACCATGGGTCACTAATTAGCCATGCCACAAAAATGCAATAAACACCTCATCCTACACCTCAATAACCTTTTAATCCAAAAAGGTCTAAACCATGATGAGGTGTAATCTTCTAAAAGTAATCTTGTAATGAATTATAAGAATACCCCTCAACCGTATATACATACCCGCATCCGTATTCCGAAGAATACGAATACAAAGAGACGCAAATAATCCAACAATATAATACTAGGATCTGGCTTAAACTAAAGCCCACTAGTATTATCCGTTCGAACATCATCCGTGCACAAGTACACGTATATGATCGAAACTTGCAGTAAAACCATATGGCCTCTACATCGTTTCGCCCGAAGCAGGGAAACCCTCTGTGTGGGACTCTAAAGACTCGTCAATACGCTAGCAGTGGGTTTAACCACAAGCACGTCAGCGGCACTAGCTGTACGTACCGGCTACCCAGGTATTGAGAGAAAGGGAGGCCGACGAGCAAACTCATCATGAAACCCCTACTGAGCCTGACAGTGACAATATCCGTACAGTCCAGTCCGTTCGTCTATGAGTATCGCATATCGAGTCTAGGGGGTGGATAAAGTTAGAACCCTAATAACACGACATTTAGTGTCGGTATGAATCCCATCACCACCTGAGAAACTACCGATCCTAGATCAGTAATTCTCGACTATCTTGGCCAAGGATTTCTGGTGATGGCCACCCGTGCACAACCGCGACATCAACCCCTGTTAGGAACTCACCCGTGCGCGCAAACGCATATGATTTGGAAACGGATATGATTTGATAGAAATGGATTTTGCACGCGAGATCGTTCTCATTTTAAAATTTATAAACCGCAAGTGCACGACGCGTTGTAGCAAGCCGGCAAGTACGGGTCGATCCACAGGGAATTGTGTACTAGGTCTTGTTGTTTAAGGTTCAATAAATAATGAATGGTTTGGTTTGTCACTAAAAATGGAAAGAATATGAAAACAAAGAAAACAAGTAAGTAAGAAAATGGCCGTGGCTTTGGCTCAGACGGTCGAATCGCGACGATTCCTTCGACGCTCCTTTGATCATGAGTTGTCCGTCCTTACGTCGATCCCGGCATGAAGCATGATTTGTCAAGGCGGTTGCGAAGCACAAATCATCAAATTTCGATATTTGCCGCAAAACACGAAACGAGTCCGTTTTGTGACTTACCGTTTGTATGTCCAAGCTTGAGGTATCAACGCTAAGCACAAGGTTTAACAAGCATACATCAATATCAAAGATACAAGTTAGTGAGTGAGAGCAAATGATTCTAGTGTGGAGTTTGCTAAGTGTTGTGATAGTATATCGTATATGAAACCAAGAAATTTTTCAAGTCACTTAATCACAAAATACCATATCTAAACCTAGCAACCTCAACACTAACTTGATTCTAACCTTAGGCTTGCAAGAAGGGGTTTGTAGGGAGAATATGGTATGTGATGAGGTTACAAAGTAACCATGAAATCAACATACCATATCAATGTAACATTTTCAAAAATATAAAATATTAATTTTGGGAATTTTTATGATTTAATATTATTTTATTGATTATTTTAATATTAAATTAATAATTAAATGCAAATAAATGGAGAAAAAGTATGGAAAATTCTAAAATAGGGTAAATTAGTGAATTATGACATTTTTAAGTTTTTGTGATTAGTTTGACACTAATTTAGTGCTAATCGCGATTAAAATCGCTAATCGGGTTTTTTTGGCAATTTTGTGCAAAACATGCACATATCACTTTTTTTCTACACTTGTGCATTTTTCTAGCCATGGTTTTCATTTGGGTTTACTATTCTTGTGAGAAGGATTATGGTTTAAAGAAAAAGGGGAAAAAGAAAAAGAAAAAGAGAAAAGAATGAGGGTAGGTGAGAGAGAGAGGTGGACCATTGGCTTATGACCCTTAGCCATTTCCCTCCCCCTCATTTCTCCCCCTCTTCCTCCTTAGTTGCTGCTGCCCTAGCCTCATTCCCCCCCTCTTCAATCCCTCTCTTCATCTCAAAAACAACCCTAAAACCCCATGTCGGTTTCATTAAAAGTGTGCACGAGCCCGAGACCTACAAGATGGACCAAGAAAGCATGGATTTTGGCCACTAGGGGCAACTCAAGAAAATTCTTGAGTTGCCAAGTGAGGTAAATTCTGAACCATTAGCTTAGTTTTATCCTTACTTATACCCCTATGCAAGTTTAGAATCGAAATCGGGTGATTTGTGGATTTTGGGAAAAACTAGTAAGGGTTGAGGAAATTGTGAGTTGTGATGGGGAAATTGAGTTCAATGGAGACCATAAGAGCACCCTAGTGCTAGAAACCCAGTCCAATCCCACTGGAAACCCAAAATACGGAATTTCGGGACTTTCATGTCGGTTTGTGAGTGTTTGTGTGTGCAGGAAAATCTGGAGTATACTGGGACATTTTTAGATAAATTAAGTGATACCAGGGACCCAAATTAGACCACAGGAGGCCACCCTAGGAGTACGAACCCCATTGGGCATAGGGGGGCCGGCGAGGCCGGGCTTTAGGGGTATGTGGCCGGCCCCTCTGTGATGAAATGTGACCATGTTTCTTCTGTACCTCATATACCCCCTGCATAGCACCCTGGAGTTGTTTATTTAATCTGGTTTGGCCTGAGATGAAATCTGGGATCATTTTCTTGGGTTGCTGCTTTGAAATGTGTTTTGGTTTTACGTATTTTGAATTCCAGATTTTGGTATTTGTGTGTTATCTCGATCGTGTGACGTTTGTACGTCTATATCGAGTGATTTCGAGTTGTTTTGCGAAGGCTAACCGTAGGTTCTAACCTATAAGCCTTTTAGCGTATCGTGTTGGTTTTAGCGTATCGTATCGGTTTTAATGTGTCGTTTCAAGTGTTGAATTGGTTTTGATGCGATGCGATACGTGTGATTTGTGTAGGTACACCGCGACGATCCGAGGCGATGCGGAAGATGACGGTGACATCGACACCGACACGCAGGATACAGGTGAGTAGATTATATCTACAGGGGGAAGTCGGGTGGATGGCGTATAGCACCCCCGCAGTCCGTAGATAGTATACTATGTAGTTTAAATATTGTGATAGTTGTAGTGTGTTATGGTTAGTTAGAGATAGGAATAACTAGCGTAGTTTCTAGTTGCGAGCTCTAGGATAGATTTACACCTACACGCACACCCTTGCATATTACCTATACTTACACGGTGTTAATGATGATATTGGATGACTTTGGAGGTGAGTCGATGTTATTGGGCTTTGTGCCGTGAGATCGGTGATGTGATATGATTCGTATTTGGGATACGAAACGTGTTTCTTGCGGGCTTGGGATGTGTGTTTACCCCCGCATTCATACTTTGTAGATGGCATCAGTTGTACTAGACTTAGATCAGTACCCCAGTTTATATGATATGATATGATGATAGTGATACCTGAAGTGTGATGAGATAGTGTGATATTGACCCGTACCCAGCTATTGGGATGCCGTACGACGATTTACCGTACGAGCCTATATTGATGATAGATCCGCGCTCATGACTTGAGGATGTCATATGATATACTGTATCGTACGTGATATTATTGAGGCGGGATCACCGACTAGTATCTATATATATCGACTCAGATGTTAGGCGGTTTCCTAACTGTAGCTCAGCTTGTTAGTTCAGCTGTATAGTTTAGTGTAGTTGCTAGATTAGATTAGACTCATACCTATTTCAAAACTAGCGGGTCGTGGGTATTTTTAAAAGACAGGTTAAGGGATCTACGAATATTTCAAAAGGGGTATCTTTTCATAAAAACACCGTAGCCCTATTTTCAAAACCCCATGATTCGTGATATTTCAAAAGGCACCATTTGTAGGACTTATATTAGATTAATGCAGATTAGTTATAGTTGCGTCTAGTATTCAGCTCCCACTCTTTTGTGGTTCGCTTTGCATTGCATTCTTATATTATGTTTCATACCCCATTATTGATATCCTGCTGTTAGGACACCAGCACCATTACCGATGTTGCGTATGTACCACGTACACTTACTTGCCGGCTCACACACATCTTCATCGGTAATTGCCATGTCACGTACACCTTAGAAAATACTATTGCTTGTCATAACCTATTAACTAATAGTTTAGACATTGTAGTTATTACCTGCTATTTCATGCATACTGTTATTCATTGTTATGCCGCATTCATGGATTCTCATGCATATATTCACTATTTTACGCGTTATTGAGGTTTTGGATTTGGATTTCCGTGAGATTTTCTGGATTTGGAGGAAAACCGCAAAAACACAAATAAACATATTCTCTCTTTTAAAATAAAAAGTGCGGTTTTCCCATGATGTATGAGTCGTCCACCATGAGTTTGCTGATGGATTTGGAAACCCGATTCGAGGAGACGGATGAACCGTTTCGGGTACATGGTGGACCCGGTGTGGTACCCCGGAGCAAGAGGAATGTGGTGATGACGTTGAGCCTGGCAGGGGAGCACTACCTACCGGTGATTTTACCCGACGCGTCGGATATCCGGAGGATACCGTCGTGGTCTTGAGATGGATGGTAGGGGCCGGTCTGGACTGACGGCGCCCTAGATTTTGTGGTTGAGACTTGAGATATCGAGATATTGGGATTACGTTTTGTGCCGATGTTAGGCACAGTTTTATGCTGATTTTATTATGATACCTCATTTTAAAAATACAAAAGAAATCTCATTAATTTATGAAAACAGTTTCTTCATGTACATGTATTCTGTTTTCATGCATTCATATCTCATTCATATGATATATTGCTACCTGAGGCACTGACACAGGCATTTGAGATTACACTCGGGTTAGATATTTACCCTAGCCTTGTTATAGGCTGCTTGTTATATTGAGGATTTTATATACTGATCGTATTGACTTAGGTTTATGTCTTGCATTCGGTTTCAGCTTGTAGATGTTTCTATTCACGAGTTGGCAACTCACCCCCGTTGTGCCACAGTTCTTGTAGGTTCTGCCGTACAGGTTCCATTGCGGCATTTCTGGCACACTACCTTCTTGCGGGTGATTTGCTTTGGTAGGTGGATTCTTTCGCATCAAGAACCACCATTGTAGTTATTTATTTCATTGTATCTAGAATTTCCATCAACCAAAACTTGTATTTTTGTTCAGACTCAGACTTTAGTGAGGTATTATTCGACCTTAGAGTCGCGCTTAGTAGTATTGCGGTTTTCTTGTTGCTTTTGAGCTTTCTTTTGGATTTGATCCTCGCCACTTGGCGTTATATATTATATCGTTGTGTGGTTGTGACCGTCAATTGACGAAGAGCTAGCTCCCGCTTGGGGATGCCTTTATTATTGCATATATTGTTATCCTTGTTGTATCCCATTCGGGGCCAGTTTTACAAAAGAAACTCTGCCGAAATTTTTAGAAAAGATTGTACTGTTTTTAAAAATGCATATTCGGCTTAGTTATTTAAAAACCCTGATTTCAAACATGTTTTTCTTCACCTCTTTAAACCAGTTTCTTTACTTATTCTTAAAAATGGTTTTAGATTTCTGGGCTTTTGGCTTACTTGGATCAGATGGAGTCCTATAGACTTCATATGGTTCAAGGGCCAGTCACGTGCTCTTTCGGGTCGTGACAATCAACCCATCCAAGTTGCAATACTAAGTTTAGACTCATATTAAAGCACATTAAACATTAACAAGAGGAGGAGGAGGCAAAGCCTTTCATCTCACTTCCTTACCATAACCACAACCAAAGATATTAGTTAAGCATCGTAATGAAAAGAAAAGAAAAGCAAATAAGGAAAAGAAAGAAAATAACAAAGCAATATATTAACACTTGAAGTTGAGGTACAAGATATTGGTAACTTGTTCAACCTCCATAATGAAGCTCTACAAAGAAAGCTTCAAGAGGGAAGAAGAAGAAGAGACCAAGTTAAAGCCCACTCACTCTCAAGCCTAAACCAAAAACAAAAGAAACTATGAAATATACATACTATGTGATCCCCCTTCCCTTGCTCACTGATCTGGCTTTTATAGGCACCAAAAAAGATTAAAAAAGTAATAAAAATAAGGTGATGTGACTGCAAGGGGGGACAGAAGAAAGATAGGGACAAACGGGGCAAGGGGGCCGGGGAGCTCGGATTTATAGGGTGTGTCGCCGGTCTTGGTCCGAGCAAAGGGGCTCGTCTTGGCATGGTGCACTTGTGTGCTCTCTACAATCACTCTGATGCTGTTTGATTTATCTTTTTAAACCTGATTTGCATTCAGAGACATGGAGGGAAACTTGATGCCAATATCACATCAAAACTTTTTACATTTATTGCCCATCACACCACACATGTGCCCACTTGCATGAATTGTGTAAGGGCAGCCCCCATATGGTCTATGTCAAAGAGCTAGTGTCACACATGTATTGTGTTGGACCAAAAAATGTGTGCACACTTGTTTATTGCAAAAGAGCTCTTTCGATATCAGTCGGTTCTCTGTTCTGATTGAAGTGTCGGCCCCCAAACGCTATATCCGTGATCTTGAGTGTGTTTTCAGTGTTGTATCACGAATACCTGTAATCTGTAATTACTGAGCAGACACTAATTAATAGCACCAATATATAACAAAATAGATAATGAATGAGCGGTATTAAAATGCAGTTTTCAGAGATGAACAAATACCCCCAAACTTATCTTTTGCTTGTCCCGAGCAAAACAAAAAAAAATCCTAGACTTACTTTCGCAGGGAACGCGATTGCACTGAGCATGTTCAATAAGCCGTTAAACCTCTAGGTGTCCCCAGTAGGAGGAGTGTTGTCTCCTGAAGGTTTTCAGCGGATTACACCCACAAAATCTAATCAAGTTAGCGTCGTGGAGAAACTGTTGATTCTAATCTTTAAGTTAGAGATCAAAGTTAGATGTTCTATTACCCAAGTCAGAAACGTTAAACCCTATTTTTCACTTCTCACGGTTTGTTTAACATAAGCTTATACACGTCTTTACGTGATTGTGCGGATAGTGTCCATAAGGTTTTAAGAACATTGATTAGGGTTATCATGTCATAAATATGGACCAGGATAGACTTCTAAAGGATCACACGAGTTTTAAAAGGAGTTAAGAATTTCTCATGTTTAATTTTCCAGTTAAGTTTCAAGTCAGAATTTATATCGTTTTTAACAGAGAACCTAAGTCTTATTCTTCACTCCGACCTTTCACCTATTTTTGTTCATACACACCAAAGTTATCGTGCAAAACGTCTTTTATAGATATACCTTCATATCTCCGCGATAAAACTGTTTTAATAGAAAACTCGTCTCCGCCAAGATTATTCTTCCACAAAGAACCATGAGGACTTTTAACTCGGAGAGAACACTTTCTTAGCTTTCTTTATTTGGCGATTGGGAACTTAACGAGCTTTGGGTCAATGACTCCCAAACCAGATGGTTTTAGGGCATTAAGTGTGGAGACACCCCAAGGACTTAATTACCCAAGTTACCAAGGCCACAAAACAAAAGACTTGTTTTATTTTAAAATATTCTAAACTCAGTGAAAACGGAGATATAGCCATCATTTTCTTTTAAATCCGAAGACGTTACATGTAAATAAGATGTGTAATTACTCCAACAAGGTTCCAGATGGGTTATTTTTCAAACCTTAAGATTCTATTAAAACTTCAATAATATCCTTCATATTCACTTCACTGTATGAACTATTCTTGATAATGTTTAACTCAAAACAAACCTGTTTGATCCTAAAGATATTTATCAATTTTTAAAATTTTTTCAGACATGTCAGACTTTCATCAAATTCTCAAACACATATGACACATGTCAAGTGTTATAAAAGACGTATATCATCTATGTTTAAACACAAGGGAGAGTTATTTTTCGAGTTGTCGGTCTCACAAAAAGGATTTAGTTATTTCAACTTATCAACCAAACCATCAGACTTCGAATCTAAGTTCCCCCGCTAGCTAACATGACAAACAAGTTTTTATGTTTTGAAGAAATTTTTTCAATTTTTATAAGTTTTTTAATACAATGCAATACAAAAACAGATATGAAATGCAACTACATGCAAAGAAAAGAAAAATACATAATGAAAATGCTGAAATGCAGGAAATATGCACATGCAAACTATATGCTGATACAAAATGCAACCAAAACAGATCCACCCCCAAACTGAATATGACGATGTCCTCATCGTCGTTTGGCCTTGCCCTTACTTCTGCTGCTCCCGCTTGCTTCTTCTTGGTTTGCTAAGATCTGGCTGAGTTGTTCTTTTATCTCCTTGTTCTGCCTGATCAAAGTTTTGATGCCGCGGACCTCCATCCTGTGTAATTCATAGGGATCTGTCGGAACGTCCTCTCCCAAGTAAATCTCTGAGGAATTCTGTGGTGCCGCATGTTCGCTGGGGTCAGTGGGTGACCAAATCTGCTGCTCACTCCTGCCTTCCGTATAGCCTGGTGAGATCCTCTCTATCTCCACCGGGACGGTGTCATACTTCATGATGCAGGCTGTGAAATCTGTAAGTGCACGGCGGCGCCCCGGCCGTCGATCCGACGCCGGAATGCGGAAACGAAAAACTTTGTGAAACTAGCAAACCGGCACCACCGCGCACTTTAAACCCCGGATCGGGCCATTAACCTAACTACTAGAAAACTAAAAGATTGGTAGAGAGATATACCAAGCGATCCATGTCCTCCGGTCTTCGTCTCCACTCCGATCTCCTCGCGGAATCTCCGGTCGTCGCCTCCACGTCGAAACGGGCACCACATCGCCGGGTTCTTTTACGGGCTCCCACCTCAGGACCGAGGCAACTCGGGCGCGAAGTTGGCGAGCCGACGCATCCAAGAGATGCTGTAGGTGTAGTGTAGAAACCATTGTCTCATTTGGGGTAGTGAAGTTGCCTTGTATGGAATGGAGAAGAGATGAGTTTTTGGAGAGGGGTTTGGAATTTTGTAACAAGCAAAAGAATGAGATAATTTTCCCACCACCACAAAATGAATATCCCCTTCTCTCCTAATGTGGCCGGCCCCTACAAGAAATGGGTGGAGGAAAAATTGCAAGCAATGCAAGTGGAGAAAAAAGAATTGATAAACATCAATTAAAAATGGTCACACCATTTCTCCTCAAATCCTTTCACACACCATCACATTAAATGCAATGGAAGAGACTAAAAAAGAATCTCATCATGAAGCCACACATTTACAAAGGACCCCCTCCACAAATGCTAATTTGCGAACTTGCAAATTAGCCCCTCCAACAGAAAAGTTCGGCCGGGAAGGAACAAAGGAAAACCGGCCGAAACTGAATGCAAACTGGCAACTTCAGAAAACCGATCCCGTAATAAATTACAGGAAAACCCCGCTACTGTATATACATACCCGCATTTGTATTCCCACTGAATACAAATGCAAAGAGACAAAATCTACACTGTACAATACTAGGATCCGGCTTAAACCAAAGGCCGCTAGTATTATCCGTCCGATCATGATCCGTGCAATACCGCACGTATCTGATCGAACCCTGCCATATCTCCATACGGCCTCTACAGCGTTTCGCCCAAAACTTGAGTAACTGTGTGTGGTGGACTCTAAAGACTCGTCAATACTATGGCTGCGGATTTAACCACTAGCACGTCAGAGGTATTAGCCATACGTGACGGGCTACCAGCTATTGACCGAAAGGGACGTCGATGAGCGAACTCATCCTGACACCCTACTGAGCCTGTCAGTGACAATATCCGTACAGTCCGGTCCGTTCGTCTATGAGCATCGCATGGCGGGCCTAGGGGGTTGGTAAAAGTCAGACCCCCAAAAGCGGTACAAGTCGCGTCGGAGTGTAGCCCAGAACACCCTGAGATACTACTGGAATACCTACCAGTAAATCTCCTGCCTTGGCCAAGGACTTTTCATGTACTGTCTCTCCTAGACACAGCGCGACCTCACCCCCAATACCGGGAGAGACGAACCCCTGCAGATCCACTCACTGCCTCCATGTGGCTCGGGACTGTACCCAACTAAAACCTGTTTGCACGTCTCCTTTGAGCATGGTAGGGTAGTAATCAAAGCACAGTGGGAACTCACACGAGACAAATGACGATCTCAGGTCGATGAACTAACCTGTACACATGTCACCAGGGAACTGCTATCTGACGTCAGGTATAATACCAACTAACAGGTTCCCGGCGAGTCCTGTCCGGTGTACTCATAACCCAATGAGCACATGTATACATCTTAGGTGAACCAACTGACACCAGTGGCTTGTGAGACCGGCCACCGCCCCTCGTCGGGGTCTCGACTGTATACACTAGTCTACTCTGGAGTATCGATGCCTTGTCTCGAAACTCCCACGACTAGGGACCTTTTAAGGATGTGCTTATAGACCCCAGCTCCCACATATATGATCGCCCTCATACTGCTGGTAGTCAAGCAAGAATCCTAGGGGCTCTATCAACGTGCAATAGCGACTCGTAAGGTCACCTAAAGCAGTACACGATGATAAAGATAAACCAGATAGCATACTATCATCTTGAGTAAGACTGTCCTACCGGTATAGGTCATCCCTCAATCATTGCAATCACGTGCCTGTGATCCAATAATTGACTCTGAGGGCACTATCTCCAACAAAATCATCGTCCTCCATATAGTAGCGACAAATTTGGGTGACGAGGATGGGAAGTAAAGATTTGTGCGCAGCGACACTTTCCTTGATTGTGGCGAAGAGCATGCTCGCCATGCAAAATTGATAATCTTTGGTCATTAAATAATGAACAATATGCCCCACAATTGCTGGAAATGAGGAAACTCGAGCGATCCCCCTGACGTTACGGTGTACCCAACGGCAAGTCGTATAGACGTTTCTATAAATCTGCTGGGCATTTAGCCCAGCATCTCGTAACTCGCATCTTGCCCCCATAATCGTCCTATACTGAGCCAGTTCTAACGGTTTCTGAGAACCAGGTCGGCTAGGGATGTTGGTGACATTAGATATCGTATCTGCTGAGAATACCCTCCGTCTACCCTGAAAGTGAAATCCAATGCGATCCTAGAGTATTTCACCATTTCTAAGAGCGTCGTAGAACTCATCTACCAAGTGCTCACAAGCACACAACCCATCTTCCCCAAACAGCAAAAACTCCCACCCCAACTGTCGGATAGCATCATGAAAATAGCTCCTGAACACCTCGTGGGTGAATACATCGACAAAATTTCACTCTAATTCAAAAGGGGCCATGATCTGTGGGTTGGTGAAGTTTTCATAAAATTTAAACAGTGCAGGAGAGGGGGGAAGAGAAAATCTTACAGCTCTGACAAAGGCACACGACGATCAGAGGCAGTATGGCTGGCCTCGCCGGATTTGAAGGGACTCGCCGGTCGGATTCCGAGAGAACGGGGTAGGTTTAGGAGGAAGGTTGGGAGAGAGCAAAGGAAATTTCTAGATCTGTTTGAGTAGTGAGGAGAAAGGGTCGGGGTTAAGGGTCTGTTGATTTATAAAGGACAATTTACAAAAAAAAAACCAACAAAAAGAAAACCCTACTTTTTTACAATTTTACTCAAACCAAAAGTTAAATCATTGCTGTCCCAAAAAATTTAGCACCCACCCCCTAACGGGTGAGATCTTATTTTCAAAAAACTAAGAAAAACAAAGATTAATTACAGTATTCAAAAGTTAAACGACATTGTTAGTCCAGAAATTAATACCAGCCACAAAAAAAATTTATCGATATAATGTAAGGGCTGGTAAAAGAAGACGTATGTAAAAAATAAAAAGAATGTGTTAGTTGTTGGTGAAGGGCATGGGTGTGTGTGAGTAGGGAACAGAAGACGTTGAAAGTGAAAATGAAGTTTTGAAGAGGTCAAAGAATTGTTGCCCGGATGAATTGAATGTTTAAAAAGCACATGTCGAGTTTCGGAGTCAAGCTCATTTAAAAACTGGATTTCATCCGCAAAAAATTTGGAAAAGGAAAGGTTCATGGGATGTTCCCTAATTGATCCAGACTCAAACTCACCGAGGATATCAAGTTCATCCGCAAATAATTCTTCAAAACTCTGTATGAAAGACTGGTTTTCAAGGCTGTCTTCCCTCCTATAATTCTGCACAATCCTATACTCACTGCTATAGCTCACAATTCCCAAAACACATTCTTCTTCATCACATTCATATCTAGGTAGGTTCATGTCATTTAAAAAGGTAGGTTCCTGTAGGGGTTTCCTTAGCACCACTACTAGGGTTTGGTAGCATCACACATGCCAAATTGAAATTTTAGAGGGTGCTAAAGAAACTATCCTAAGGATCAAACTAGAAAAACTAGGGTAACACATAACTCTAACACAATCCACAAGTAGTAAAGGCTAGGTTAGAGAATACAACCTTTGTAGCTCCCTTCTCTAGACTCCTAGGCCACTTGAGGGCTGAAAGAAGCTTGCTTGAGATCCTCTAAGTCCACGACGATCCACCCGGAGTCCTCTTTGTCCAAGCTTAAAGCTCCACTTGATCAAGAGAAGAAGTAGAAGCCAACACTCTAAACTAATGGGCAAGAGTAGTATAGAATGATGATGTGGTTTGTTTTCTCACTTAAAAACCCTTACTTGATCACTATCTTACTCACTAATGAAAGCTAAAGAGCAAGAGAGAGGAGGAAGAAGATGATGGCAAATGAGAGCTCAAAAGATAATGATAAAAGCTTTTGATAAAAATGAGAATAGAAAATATATATATTTTCTTTTCTCATTCTTAACCCAAGTTAATAAATATCTAGATATTTCTTTTGGAGCTCTAATGACCATGGAAAAATAATTCATGGTTAACTCAAGGTTTAGTGTAAGAATAAAATAATCAACCATGAATGATTATCCATTTCCATTAATCCAAAAATAAATATCAACATATTTATTAAAGTGTGAGTCTTATATTGCCACCATCCAATGTATCAACAACCATGATTGAAATGTGTATGCATGTATGTGTGCTTGCACATCCATATGTGCATCAATGTAAACATGTGCATACATGCATGCATACAACAAAAGACAAAAGGGTCTAAAGTGAAAATGCTAATGGTCAATGTTAAATCAACACTTGATTTAGCAAACCGGTCATATTTCATACGACCCGACCAATAGCAAACCGCCCGATTAATATACCGTATCACATACGCGCATTTAATCGGGTCCCCGCGCATATCACATATGCACACCATATCGTTTCGCCTGGGCTAGGTAACTCCATTATGGGACTCTAAGACTCGTCAATACGCCGGCAGTGGGTAAGGATCATATCAAGCACCCCCAAGCCGCAAGAGGTCAGCTAAACGTAACGGCCACCTGGGTATTGAGCGATCAGAAGAAAACAAGCGAACCTGTCACAACTCCCGTCGAGCGAACCGGCAACACTACTGTACAGTCCGGTCTCTTCGTCAGATATGCTGCATACCGAGTCTAGGGATGGTAACGTCGACCCCAATAACTCAATAAGTCGTGCCGATGAATGGTCTATAACAGATCGAGAAACTACTGATAACACTTATCAGTAAATCTCAACAGCCCTGGTCAGGGACTTACTGATATAGCCAATCGAGTACAACACAGCATCAACTCCCAATACTGGGAGAGACGAAACCCCTCCTATCGCTCATCGTCTTCATGTGTCTCGGGACTGTACCCAAAAGCCACATGTTTGCACGACTCAGTAGAGCCGTGGTAGGGTGGTAATCAAAGTACAGTGGGAGATCACACAAGACTCTATGACGATCTCAGGTCTACAGACTAACCTGTACCAGTGTCACCTGAGAATTGCTATCCGACGATAGATATAATACCATATAGGAGTTCTCGGCGAGTCCGTCCAGTATACCCAGTCTCCACTGAGCACCCGTATATGATCTCGATGTCAAACATCAATGGATGTGGGAACATCCATCGCCCATCATATGGGTCTAGTATCATATACGCTAGTCTACTCTGGTATATCGATGCCCCGTCTCGATACACCTATGACTAGGGACATTTTAGGATATGCTTATAAACTACAGACGTCCCACTAGTATGATCTCCATCATAATCACAGTAGTCAAGCAAATATCCTCATGGCTTTATCAACATGTGTAAATGAATAAAAGCATGATCAAGTCAACATGTCAGATAAAGAGGAACCAGATAGCATACTATCATGTCGAGCAAGAATGTACACTGAGTATATATATATACATGTACAAATTCATCCACTATCTTATAATGGCCTTTAGGGCATACATATATCCAACAATCTCCCACTTGCACTAAGGCCAGTTATTGGCATATCTCATACCCAACATCTCAAAAAGTCGCTCATGCTGCGGCTGAGGGAGGGCCTTGGTGAGTGGATCCGCAGTGTTATTCTTTGTGTCTACTCTGCTAATCTCGATCTTGCGGCGATCTACAATCTCCCGGATCAAATGAAAGCGCCTCATGATGTGTCTGGACCGCTGATGGGACCTGGGCTCCTTGGCTAACGCCATAGCCCCATTATTATCACAATACAATGGTATTGGATCAATAATGGTAGGAACTACTCCTAGCTCCGAGACGAACTTCTTCATCCAGACGGCTTCCTTGGCGCCGTCATTCGCAGCAATGTACTCGGCTTCTATCGTAGAGTCTGCAACGGTATCCTGTTTGGAACTCTTCCAACTTACCGCCCCTCTATTGAGGGTAAATACAAACCCAGAGATAGATTTGCTGTCGTCCTTATCACTCTGGAAGCTCGAATCGGTAAAGGCCTCCATTTAGAGATCTCCGTTACCATACACCAAGAACAATTCTTTAGTCCTTCGCAAGTACTTAAGAATGTTCTTCACAGCTATCCAGTGATTCTCCCCTGGGTTGGATTGATACCTGCTTACTACACTAAGTGCATAAGCTCCATCTGGGCATGTACATAACATCGCATACATTATAGATCTTACTGCCGAAGCATAGGGTATAATGCTCATGCGAGCTCTCTCTTCATCGGTCTTTGGGCAAAAGTCCTTGGAGAGAGTGACTCCATGGAAAGCGGGTAAGGCACCCCTCTTGGAGTCTTCCATACTAAACCTTTTTAGGATGGTGTCAATGTACCTGGTTTGGGACAATCCCAATAACCTCTTGGATCTATCCCTATAGATCCTAATGCCCAGAATGTATGTGGCATCACCCAGGTCCTTCATGGAGAACCTTAGTGATAAGAAAGATTTGACCGACTGTAGCATCGGAATATCATTTCCTATCAGAAGAATGTCATCCACATACAATACGAGGAATGTGACAGCTCTCCCTACAGCCTTCTTATAAACACAAGGTTCATCTGGATTTTTAATGAAATAAAACTCTTTGATAACATCATCAAAACAGATGTTCCAACTCCGTGATGCTTGCTTTAATACATAAATGGATTTAAGCAATCTACACGCTTTCCCGCTGCTCCCACTGTCAATGAAGCCTTCTGGCTGATCCATATAAACGCATTCATCTAAATCTCCATTTAGAAATGCAGTTTTAACGTCCATCTGCCAGATTTCATAGTCGTAGTGAGCAGCAATAGCAAGTAGGATCCGAATGGATTTAAGCATGGCTACGGGAGAAAAAGTTTCGTCATAGTCCAGACCTGGTCTTTGACGAAAACCCTTCGCCACAAGTCTTGCCTTATAGGTCTCCACCTGCCCATCTACACCAATCTTTATATTAAAGATCCATTTGCACCCCACGGGGTACAACGTCCAAAGTCCATACCTTGTTGGTGTACATAGACTCCATTTCAGATCTCATAGCATCCAGCCACTTCACAGAGTCTCCACTCGTGATAGCTTGCTGAAAGCTGGTAGGATCATCATCATCCATGATGCAATCTTCTCTGTTACCATCAATGAGGAAACCTTAGTACCTCTGCGGTGGGCGTGTCACGACCCAAAATTGGCCCGTGACGGCCCTAATACTACGCAACGTCCAAAGACGTAACGCAGTAAAAGAAAGCCAAAACCCAGAAATCTAAACCAAGAAAATACGGAAAAGATAATATAAGTTTTTGAAACATTTGAAATCGCAACCCAAATTCTTTAAAAGTTCTACTTTCTTTCTTTAAAATTTTGGCAACACCCCCTTTTTGTAAAAACTAGCCAAGATGAATACAATACAAGTATACGACGCCGTAGCGAAGAAATAAAGACAATAGAGAGAAAGTTGTATATAAAAGACAAAAAATCCACAATAATATACAATATCGTCCTCACCAAGTCTCTAAGTCAACAACATACTAGTAGATGGAGAGTACAAGATACAACGAATGTACAATACAAAATACAGATGACCACCAAAACCCACCTAAGCAAAACAGTACTGTGAGCTGATGCGGTATCTGTAGCAAAATATGATAGCTGAAATGGCGGAATAGCCTGCCTCGACTACTCTGGGGAACAACCTGAAACACCTGTGGCACAACAGGGGTGAGTTGCCAACTCGTGAATAGTAGATAACATATGCAGGTAATCGCAGGAATGTACGTACAGCATGAATCTAAGATATGCGATTACAGTAATAACATGTCATGCAAATGCTGAATACTGGAAAGTACACTAGCTGGTACAATCAATATATGAAGCAATAATAACATGACAATAGTGTGCAATAACTATGCAATAGGGATATGAGAATGCAAATATGCAGCTATCATGAAGGGTACACTAACAGGTACTCCTAATACATGGAACGGTGCATAAGTGAAAAGGTATGAGGTATGGAGTGAAATATGTCATCCACGGAATCCTGTCATCGTGGTTGGATCACAATCCATCAAGACACTCGAATCCCAATTGCTCAAATCAGCCCCCACATTGGGCTCTCACATCATATAAGTCTCACGTTTCCTCAATGTACAACATCGAGTAATCTCCTATATCCCGAATGTACAAATCAATAATCAGTACTCCTAAGAATGAATTATTCTTTTCTTTTTAATTATTCTTATCATAACTATTATCTTCTTCTTCTTCCTTTCTTCAAGTGAAGAAAGCAAGGTCCATCAATGGTGATTGATGGAAACAAGTGAGAAATCCAAAACTAAAGCTTACCCACTTCCTATTTCTTCATCCTCTACCTCTTGCCAAGTAGTAGAGTGTGTTTCCTTCACAAGTTTTCATGACTTGGTGAAGGTGGAGCTTGATCTTTCGATGCCTCGACGTAGATCATCTTCGGCATGGACATCGACGACCTAGCTTGCCCATTCTCCGACGAAGCCGACGCTTGAGCCCGGATTTGATTTGGACAGCGGAGAGGACCTCGTTGCGGAGCTATGGAGGTGGAGCACCGGATCTACAAAGGTTGTATTTCCGTATTCTCATTAGTTAAGTGTTAACTAGTTTTGTTTCGCCTAGATTTCTAGTTAACGATCCGTAGTTTAGGGTTTCCGGCACCTAGAATTTTTGAAATTGGCATGATCGATGCCTTGTGAGACCTCACTAGAGTGCCTAGGAACCCTACAGATATGGATGGATTGATAAATCATGTGTTGATTTATCATTTAACCATTAGCTTTCTCACTTAAAACCTTTTCTTATATATATGATGGATGTATGCATGCATGTATGTTTTTCTTTCTTTTAGTTTCATGCACATATGGATGTGCATACACACATACATACATACATCATCCTTCATGGTTGCTTATACATGGAATTTGATGGCAATATAAGACTCACACCATGGTTGAATATATGGATTATTATTTGATTTATTGCTTAAAACAAAATAGAAAAGGTAAGGATAATTCTTGCTTGCTTCTACATTCTTCTTTAAACCTAACCTGCTCACCTACTTCTAACCATGAGTTATCCTTCTCTTTGTGTTTTAAACTCAAGTTAAATAATGTCTCCATCATCTAACCATGGTTTGAGATGAGGATTAAAAATATATATATACATATATTTTCTTTTTCCTTCATGAGAGTTATCATTTTTCCTATTCTTGTTAAAACAAAAGCCATCATCTTCCTCCTCCTTTTTCCTTTTGCTCTCTAGTTTTTTCTAGTGAGTAAAACACACATAAAGAAAGGTTTTTGAAGTGAGAATCTTAACCACAACATCATTCTACACTAGTTTAGCCAACTTGTTTAGAGTGTTCTCTTCGTTTCTCATCTTGATAATCGAAGTTGCGAGCTTGGACGAGGAACTCCGGGTGGATCGTCGTGGACGTGAGAAGACTTCAAGAGGACCTTCTTCCAACACCCAAGAGGCCAAAGAGTCTAGCGAAAGGGAGCTACAAAGGTTGTAGTCTCGAAACCCTAGTTTTTATTGGCTTTATCTTTCGAAACCCTAATTTTCTAGTATCGATTCCTTTGCATGCTTGCTTAGCACCATAAAAATTCAAACTTTGTGACATGTGATGCTTCAAAACTATACATAGGGTGCTAGGCAAACCTTTCACTGGTATCAGAGCCGACCTAGAACATTAGGCGACACCTTTACGAAGTTAAAACTCCGATCGAACCGAAAATACGGATTTTTTGGGTGCTCTCTGGACTTTTTTCAAAATCTGGTTATTTTCAGAATTAAAAATACTTAAAAAATACAGCAGGAAAATATAAGAAAGTCTATGAAATACGAACCCATGATCTGAACAAACCGCCGCGGAACCGCGGCAATGCTTGGCTTAAGCCGCGGCTCTGCGGCCATATAGTGGCTTCATGGCTTCCTGTTTGCACAGTAACTCCTAACACTGCTTTTACATGGTTTTGAGTATGTTTAATCTGAATATACTGTTGAAAATTCCGGAGATGGTTTTGGACTCGACGATTCGATCGGAATTTTCATTTCGTTTCTTTTCCGGATAAATTAGAATGTATTGAAGTATTTGAACGAGTATCATTTGCTCACTTTTCACGGGGTTTAAAATCTTTCGGAAATACGTGGAAGTTTGTTTGTGGTGGACCCTCTAGAAGACTACAAACCTTAACTCGATTATGTGACCGTCTTGAACTGCCTTTTGAACCTTAGGGTTTGGGGCAGTACAGCGTGCCACATGTGAGGCGTTGGCTTGACCCTTCTACGGCTGGACCGCTACCACTGTGTCACACTCCGGGTTTTTGAACTCCGCTCAAGTGTTGAGGTTTAGGGAATTTTGGGTATTTGATCATTCGTTCGAAAACTTTAATACCGTCTAATTATCTGGAATGAGATGCAATGTGTGGAATTCATATTATAAGACATGAAATACGAGGTATGTGATACTTCGCATTTACGATGTCTAAAGAGAATGTGGATTCCAGATATTGCAGTTTTACACTTTCTTTTCTGTGACCGTAAGTGTAGTATGTATTTACCGATTGTCGTTGCTATACGTCGACGATAATCGGTGTATGCATACTTACTTACGTTGATGATATGAGATATTATGTGTTGCTGAGATATGATGTGCAGGATTGTCGCAATTGAATAGACGGGGGTTTTTATGTGAGATAAGAGTTTTATTTTTTCATTCATGTAAATTCAAATGTAATGTAATATTCTTTTATTTGGGGCACTTCCGGGTTGAGGTTGTGTCACCAGTGTTGTATATTATTTACTTTTCCGCATTAGGATGGACCCAAGGAGGGGAGCACAGGTGACCGGGTTTTGGGGTTCAGTGGGAGGCCATCTCGAGGAGTCGAGACCGGGTCTCCTAAACTCCAGGATTGGTAGGGTCGCTTGCCGCTCTCGTAGGGGTCCAGGGTGTGGGCTTGGCTATTCATCATGACTGTGGAATCCGTATTTTCTATTTTGGCTAAATACTAAATACGGACGTCCTAGTATATCCCACATTATATCTATGTTTCTGCTGCGATATCTGTGATGTGATCATTTGATATGTTCTGATGGATACAGTATATAGTATATATGATATATTATATAGGCGTTACTTATGTTTTACACCCGCACTAGCCCTGCCTTGCTCTGTCGTTAGTTACCTAACCTAACGGTGCATGAGGGGACATCGAGGCGAATGCGGATGGCATAAGTGTACGTCGTATTTATCTGTGATATTTAGGTGACTTAAATGATGGGACTTCATTAATGTGATTAATGAAAGAAAAGAAACCTAATAGATGTTGTAGAATCAAATTTTTAAATATAAAAGGGTAGCTACAGTTTTGCTTTGCATAGCGGTATATATGATATACCCTGCACCTTATTCGATGAGGAAAAGGCCGAGATCCCTTCACCGGGAGTGACCCCTTTAGCAATAACTGGCAGATGCTACACACTCGGTTTGTCTTTTGATTGCTTCTATAGTTTCTGCTTTGCACAGTGATATATATGATATATCCCGCACCTCATTCGACGAGGAAAGGGCCGACGATCCCTTCACCGGGAGTGACCCCTTTAGCAAAACTACAAAAGCCTAAAAAACACTCCATTTCAAAATTCACTTGATTCTACAACGATATCAAGTTCATTACGCAATAGGTTTTCAGAAAAACCTGCGTAGCCCTCCGTCATTTCAGATAATTACTACTTAGTATTCATGCTGCGGTAGTTTGGCCTCCGTCAAGGCGTAGTGTATGGTAGCTAACTAGTGCTTATCTGTTAGCATATGATGCGATTGGATTAGGGTATTCGTACGGCGTAGTTTAGCCTCTGTCAAGGGTCGTACGGGTGGGTTTAATTCAATCAAGAAATGACGGTTTGAACTTGACTAGTGTGTTAGTTGTATGTATGCCCTAGAGGCCAGTATTGTACAGATGATGTATATTATATTGGATGCTTGGACATATATAGAGATGACTTTCTTGCTCGATATGACAGTATGCTATCTGGTTACTCTTTATCTTAACATGTATACTAGTCTCTTTAAACTGTCTTATAGTTACATGTTGGTAAAGCCCTTAGGATGTGTACTTGACTACCTGGACTATGATGCAGATCATACTAGTGGGGACATGGTATTCCATAAATGCATCCTTCAAGGTCCCTAGTCGTGGGTGTATCGAGACGGGGCATCGATATACCAGTGTAGACTAGCGTATACGCTTCTCGACCCATGAGATGGGCGATGGATGATCCCATATCCATTGGTGTTTGACATCAGAGATGGTATACGGGTGCTCAGTGGAGACTGGGTACACTGGACGGACTCGCCGAGAACTCCCGGATGGTATTATACCTCACGTCAGATGGCAGTTCTCAGGTGACACTTATGCAGGTTAGTCTGTAGACCCGAGATCGTCATAGAGTCTTGTGTGATTCCCACTGTGCTTTGATCTCCACCTTACCACGTCCATGAGGGCGTGCAAAACGGTGGTTTTTGGGTACAGTCCTGAGTCACATGGAGGCAATGAGCGATAGGAGGGGTTTCGTCTCTCCCGGTATTGGGGGTTGATGTTGCGTTGTGCTCGATTGGCCGTAACAGGGAAGTCCCTGGCCAGGGCTGATCAGAGATTTGCTGGTAAGTGTTACCAGTAGTTTCTCGACCCGTTATGAGCCTCACATCGGCACGACTTATCGGTTATTGGGGTCTGACGTTTACCACCCCTAGACTTGATATGCGACATATCAGACGAACAGACCGGACTGTACGGTAAGTGTTACTGGTTGGATTCACAGGAGTGTGAGCGGGCTTGCTCGTCGATCTTCTGATCGCTCAATACCCGGGTGGCCGTTACGTTTAGCAGACCGCTTGCGGCTTGTGAGTGCTTGATATGATCATCATCTGCTACCGGCGTATTGACGAGTCTTTAGAGCCCTACACAGAGGTTTCCTGGCTCAAGCGAAACGAAATAGGAGCGCATATGAGATATGTGCGGGACCGAGAATGATGCGTGTATGTGATACCGTAATTCATTCTCATGATGAATGTTTCGATTGGTTATATGCGATATAACCTAGTTATCGAATCGAAGATTGATTCGATAAGTCGATACATTGTATACTAGTCGGTTATGTGTGACATGACCGGATCATTGAATCAAGTGTTGATTTAATGATTTAATGTATAATTATATATTTGATATATTACTTCGCATTAACTAGTATTGGTTCATTTTAAAAGGATTTTCTCACTTGATGTGCACATTGTATATGTGATGTATTTTTGTGTACACTTGATTGTATCATGTTTGATGATACATGTTAACTTGTGCATGTGTAAAGACTAAACCATGGTTATATGAATGGTTAGGGTTTTGTTTACTCATTCATTTATTTATTTTGATTATTAATTTTGGAAAAGAAAATGGAAATGGTGGCTTTTCTTGTTTCTTTCATGAAGCTTCATGAAGGGTTGAAACTTTGACCATTTTTGTTTTCTTCTCTTAACCTAACCATTCACCTAACCCTAGTTTAATCTCTACACTAGACCATGGTTAGTATATGATAAGTATTCATATTATTTTATTTTAAAAGAAAAATACTTATCATATTCTATCTTGATCTTCTTCTTCTTCTTCAAGAAAAAGCTTGCCACCATTAATGGCATCTTGAGTAAACAAGTGAGAAATCCAATTCTAAAGTGAACCCACCTCCTATTTCTTCATCCTCTACCTCTTGCCAAGTAGTATAGGGTGTTTTCTTCACAAGTTTCACGACTTGGTGAAGTTAGAGCTTGATCTTGTGTTGCCTCGACGTAGATCTTCTTCGGCATCGTAGCCGACGACTAGTCCGCTCATTTCTCCGATGAAGCCGATGCTAGAGTCCGAGATCCGACATGGACAGCGAGGGGACGTCTACGTGGAGCTAAGGAAGTGGAGAACCGGATCTACAAAGGTTGTAGCTTCTTACTTTTAGTTAAATTGTTAACTAGTTTTACTTTTCGCCTAAACTCTAGTCAACGAATCCGTATTAGGGTTTCTCGGCACTTGTAAAATTTGAAATTGGCATGGTTGATGCCTTGTGAGACCTCTTTAGTGTGCCTAGGAACCCTACAGTGGTATCAGAGCCTAGCTAAAGCCTTAGGCGAAGTCTAGACGACGTTTGAAATCCGAACGAACATCGAAACCCTAATCATTCATGCTCTCTGGCCTTTTTTCAAAAACGGGGTTTTTTCCAGATTAAAAATGCTTAAAAAATTCAGCAGGGAATTCTAAGAATTACGGTGCAAAAATTACCAAATGATGCATCTAAAGCGCGGCGGAACCGCGGCAGAAGCCTGGCTTCTGCCGCGGTTCCGCTGCCAATTGATGGGATTTGCCTCCAAAGTTTGCACAGTAATTCATGTTTTCAGGTGCTGAGTTTTCTGGGAATTTTTAATTTGCACTCAAGAGTTGAGTTTTCTGGGATGTTTTGGGGTGTAGATGATTCGATCGGATTATCAGATTTTATCTATGTGGCTTTCCGAATATTTTGGAATATGTTAAAAAGTTCGACCGGATATAAATACCCAATCTTTCCCCTGCCGGAAAATTTCCAAGTGTCGGATTTTTCTGTGGTTTAAGGACGTTCTAAGTAGTGCAAGTAACGCGATGGTCCCTCTAGAAGACAACAAACCTTAACTCGATTATGTGACCGTCTTGAACTGCCCTTTGAACCTTCGAGTTTGGGGCAGTACGGCGTGCCACATGTGAGGCGTTGGCTTGACCCTTCTACGGCTGGACCGTTGGTACTGAGGCATGAAGTGAATGTCTTTGAACTTATTTCATGTGTTGATCGGTTTCGGGAAAACTTGGGTGTTCGAATGTTCGATCGGAAAGTTTAATGTTTTCTATTTATCCGGAATGGGATACAATAATTGGAATTCACAAACAGTTATGAGATAACTGAATGAATGTTATAAATCTAGCGGTTTAGTCTCACTTGATATTGAAAAGAGTTTTCGATAATGAGACTAAAATGCGGGGTTTATAATTGCTAGGCATGTGATGTCTAAGTATTTCATTTGATTAGGCATGCGATGTCTAAAGAGGTTGCGGATTCCAACTGTTGTAGTTTTACACTTTCTTTTCTGTGACCGTAAGTGTAATATGTGATATCGCAGGTTTCGTTGCTATATGTCAACGACAATTGGGATACGCATATTTACTTACGTTGATGACATGTGATGTTATGTGTTGCTGGATATGTTATATTGGATCGTCGTGTTTGAATAGCCGGGGGTTTTTATGTGAGATCAGTGTTTTTCATTTTAATTCATGTAAAAACTTGTATTTAATATTCTTTTACTGGGACACTTCCAGGTTGCGGAAGATGTCACCTTTTGTATATTATTTACTTTTCCGCATTAGGATAGACCCAAGGAGGGGAGCACAAGTAACCGGGTTCTAGGGTCCAGTGGGAGACCATCTCGAGGAGTTGAGTCCGGGTCTCCTAACCCTAGAATTGGTAGGGTTGCTTGCCGCTCTCGTAGGGGTCTAGGGGTGTGGGATTGGCTATTCATCACAACCGTGGAATCCGTGTTTTATACTGGCTCGTATTAAAAACACGGACGTCCTAGTATATCCAATATTTCATATGATATTTTCTGCTGTGATATCTGTGATGTGATCATTTGCTTTGTTCTGATGGATACAGTATATATAATATATTATATAGACGTTACTTATGTTTTGCACCCGCACTAGCCCTGCCCTGCTCTGTCGTTAGTTACCTAACCTAACGGTGCACGAGGGGACATCGAGGCGAATGCGGATGGCATAAGTGTACGTCGTATTTATCTGTGATGTTTAGGTGACTTAAATGATGGGACTTCATTAATGTGATTAATGAAAGAAAAGAAACCTAAGATATTGTAGAATCAAATTTTAAATAAAACAGGTAGCTACAGTTCTTGTTTTGCACAGCGGTATATGTGATATATCCTGCACCTTATTCGATGAGGAAAGGACCGAGATCCCTTCACCGGGAGTGACTCCTTTAGCAATAACTGGCAGATGCTACACACTCGGTTTGAATTTTGATTGCTTCTATAGTTTCTGCTTTGCACAGTGATATATATGATATATCCCGCACCTCATTCGACGAGGAAAGGGCCGACGATCCCTTCACCGGGAGTGACCCCTTTAGCAAAACTAGAAAAGCCTCAAGAACACTCCATTTCAAAATTCACTCGATTCTACAACGATATCAAGTTCATTACGCTCATGGTTTTCAGAAAAACCTGACGTAGCCCTCCGTCATTTCAGATAAATCCTACTTAGTATTCGTGCTACGTTTGTTGACCTCCGTCAAGGCGTAGTGTGCGGTAGCTAACTAGTATTTATCTGTTTATGCATATGATGCAAATTGGATTAGGGTAGTCGTACGACCTTGTTGACCTCCGTCAAGGGTCGTGCGGGTGGGTTTGATTCAATCAAGAAATGACGGGTTGAACTTGACTTGCACCCTGTGGTTTGTTGACCTCCGTCAAGGTCATAGGATGCTTGGGGCAAAATATTATCGGTAATTTCAAGTGTTGAAATTTGCAATGAGATTGCCTACCTTCTATGAGATAGTTGGATTCCGATACCCACTGCGAGTAAGAGTTACTCCTGGGAGAGTTTTACACATTACAATTAGCCGATCAAATAGGTGTCTAGAAAGGTGTCAACGGGGTTACGCCTCTGGGAAAACGAGGTTTACTTTAATTAGGTCCGTACGAAAGCACGGGGAACCTCCCTCAAAGTACCGACACTGGCCTGGCTGAAAGATCGGCGAAGTTGTAAGGTGTAATTAATCGCGGCTAGTCTTTCCTTTTTGGGTTTGAAGGAAGATTTGATAAAAACCAGTGGGAGCCATCCTGATTAGATAAGATAATAACCAATCTGATCTTGCACGAGCATACGCTAAAGTGTTTTCTTCTCTCTCTCTCCAGGTAGCGACCATGTAATGCCCTAATAAAGATAATAATATGGATGTATTGACCGAACCCGCATGTGATACTGGACTGGGGAACGTTGGTTCCGTTCTTTCTTATAAGAGTTATAGGAATGAACAGGACATAGGGGAATACCAGGATTCCCATGCCACCCGAATGAAGAAAGTACATGATGATGCATTTTCTTCGCGTGTGTTCGTTACAGAGAACTGTTTCTCCATTTGCTCCACGTCCTGGGTATTAGATACCGGGTCAGGATCCCATATATGTAATCAGTTACATGGGCTCAGGAAAGGTAGAGAACTTGGAGAAGGTGATAAAGACATTAGAGTTGGAAATGGTGCAATTGTTGCAGCTAATTGTTAGTTATATGTATGCCCTAGAGGCCATTACTGTACATAGGATGTATATTGTAGTGGATGCTGGGACATATATAGGGAGGACTTTCTTACTCGACATGATAGTATGCTATCTGGTTGCTCTTTACCTTAACGTGTATACTGACTGTCTCTCTATTACATGTTGGTAAAGCCCTTAGGATGTGTGCTTGACTACCTGGACTATGATGCGGATCATACTAGTGGGGACATGGTAGTCCATAAGTACATCCTTCAAAGTCCCTAGTCGTGGGTATATCGAGACGGGGCATCGATATACCAGAGTAGAGTAGCGTGTACCTTCTCGACCCATACAGATGGGCGATGGATGATCCCATATCCATCGGTGTTTGACATCAGAGATGATATACGGGTGCTCAGTGGAGACTGGGTACACTGGACGGACTCGCCGAGAACTCCCAGATGGTATTATACCTCACGTTAGATGGCAGTTCTCTGGTGACACTGGTACAGAGTAGTCTGTTGACCCGAGATCGTCATAGAGTCTTGTGTGGCTCCCACTGTGCTTTGATTTCCATCTTACCACGTCCAAGAGGGCGTGCAAAACTGTGGTTTTTGGGTACAGTCCCGAGTCACATGGAGGCAATGAGCGATAGGAGGGGATTCGTCTCTCCCGGTATAGGGAGTTGATGTTGCGCTGTGTTCGATTGGCTATAACAGGAAATCCCTGGCCAGGGTTGCTGAGATTTACTGGTAAGTGTTACCAGTAGTTTCTCGAATTGTTATAGACCTCATATCGACACGACTTATCGAGCTATTGGGGTCTGACGTTTACCACCCCTAGGCGAGATATGCGACATATCAGACGGACAGACCGGACTGTACGGTAGTGTTACTGGTTGGATTCACTGGAGTGTGAGCGGGCTTGCTCGTCGATCTTCTGATCGCTCAATACCCGGGTGGCCGTTACGTTTAGCAGACCGCTTGCGGCTTGTAGGTGTTTGATATGATCATCACCTGCTGCCGGCGTATTGACGAGTCTTTAGAGTCCTACACAGAGGTTTCCTGGCTCAAGCGAAACGAAATAGGAGCGCATATGAGATATGTGCGGGACCGAGAATGATACCAGTATGTGATACTGTATTTGATTCTCGCGATTTGTGACATTGATCGGTTATATGCGATATAGCCGGGTTATCGGATCAAGTGTTGATTCGATAAGTTGTTACTAATGATACTAGTCGGTTATATGCGATATGACCGGATCGTTAAATCAAGTGTTAATTTAATGATTTAATGCATAATTATATATTTGATATATTACTTTGCATTAACTAGTATCGGTTCACTTTAAATGGATTTTCTCGCTCGGGTGTGCGCATTGCATATGCGATATGATTTTGTGCACATGCTTGTATCATGTTTGATGATACATGCCTTTTTAATTAAGTGTATAGAATTAAACCTTGGTTAATGGAATGGTTAGGGTTTACTATTTGCTTATTCATTTTATTCATTTATTTATTAATCTTTTTCTTATTGGAAAAAGGAAATGAAATGATAAAATGGTGGCATTTCTTTTGTTCATTCATGAAGCTTCATGAATGCTTTGACTTGATGACCATTTTGTTTTTAGCTTAACCCTAACCATTGCATTAAACCATGATTAGTTCTCTACACTTAACTATGGTCATGTTATGATAAGGATTGATTATTCTTTTCTTTTTTTAATTAACTTATCATAACATAATTCTTCTTCTTCTTCCTTTCTTCACTTGAAGAAAGCAAGCTCCATCAATGGTGATTGATAGAAATGAGTGAGAAATCCAATTCTAAAGTCTACCCACTTCCTATTTCTTCACCCTCTACCTCTTGACAAGTAGTAGAGTATGTTTTCTTCACAAGTTTCTTGACTTGGTGAAGTCGGAGCTTGATTTAGCGATGCCTCGACGTAGATCATCTTCGGCATGGACATCGACGACCTAGCTCGCCATTTCTCCGACGAAGCCGACGCTAGAGCCCGGGAATCAATTTGGACAGCGAGGGGTCTTCGTTGCGGAGCTATGGAGGTGGAGCACCGGATCTACAAAGGTTGTATTTCCGTATTATTGTAGTTAAGTGTTAACTAGTTTCATTATTCGCCTAAACATCTAGTCTAAGATCCGTAGTCTAGGGTTTCCCGGCACCGTAAATTTTGAATTTGGCATGATCGATGCCTTGTGAGACCTCACTAGAGTGCCTAGGAACCTTACAGTGGTATCAGAGCCTAGCTAGAGCCTTAGGCGAAGTCTAGACGGAATTTGAACTCCGATCGAATCAAAACCAAAACCCTAAAATTGCTCTCTGTACTTTTTCTAAAATCGTGGATTTTTCCAAATTAAAAATATGCAGAAAACTCAGCAGGGAATTCTATGAATTACGGCGCAAAAATTATTGCATGAACAGTGCTACCTGCGGCGGAACCGCGGCATAAGCCTCCTTAGGCGGCGGTTCCGCGGCAGGAAGATGATGTCAGCGCTCCTGGTTTGCGCAATAATTAATTATTTCAGAAGCTGAGTTTTATGGGTATTTTTTATATTTATTACAGAGTTTAATTTTCTGGGGTGTTTTAGAGCTTTGATGTTTCGACCGGATTGTCAAATTTCGTCTTTGTGCATTTCCGGATAATTTTTGAATTTGTTAAAAAAGTTCGACCGGATATAAATACCCAATTTTTTCCCTGTCGGGAAATTTCCAAGTGTTGGATCTTTCCGTAGTTTAAAGACGTTCTAAGTAGTGCAAGTAACTCGATGGACCCTCTAGAAGACAACAAACCTTAACTCGATTATGTGACCGTCTTGAACTGCCCTTTGAACCTTCGGGTTTGGGGCAGTATGGCGTGCCACATGTGAGGCGTTGGCTTGACCCTTCTACGGCTGGACCGTTGGTACTGAGGCACGAACTGAATGTTTTTAGACTTGTTTCATGTGTTGATCTGTATCGGGAAAACTTGGGTGTTCGATTGTTCGATCGAAAAGTTTAGCATTTTCTATTTATCCGGAATGTGATACAATAATTGGAATTCACAATAAGTTATGAGATAACTGAATGAATGTTATAAATATAGCAGTTTAGTCTCACTTGATCGGTTGCCACGAAATTTTGATGTGATCAAAAGTCCGTCGCAATCACGTAGCGTACGCGGATACTCGCCGGGTAAACTTAATAGACAGCCTCACTCCATAGCCCCGACCAAGTGACTGTAGGAGAACCCCGTCGCCGAAAGCATCCGTCCGGGTGCTCGCGGCAGCGGTGTTCCGCCTTGGTGCACTTCGTCGACGGTATCGGGGGTGCGGCCGTCTACTGAAGTTTGCGACGAGCATTCGATCAGGATGTCGGGAATCTTGTTGAATTGCCCGACTTGATATTGAAAAGAGTTTTCGATAATGAGACTAAAATGCGGGGTTTATAATTATTAGGCATGTGATGTCTAAGGAATTCGTTTGGTCAGGCATGCGATGTCTGAGGAGGTTGCGGATTCCAACTGTTGTAGTTTTACACATTCTTTTCTGTGACCGTAAGTGTAATATGTGATATCGCCGGTTTCGTTGCTATATGTCAACGACAATTGGGATGCGCATATTTACTTACGTTGATGACATATGATGTTATGTGTTGCTGGATATGTTATATTGGATCGTCGTGTTCGAATAGCCGGGGTTTTTTTATGTGAGATGAGTGTTTTTCATTTTCATTCATGTAAAAACTTGTATGTAATATTCTTTTATTGGGGAACTTCCAGGTTGCGGAAGCAGTCACCCTTTGTATATTATTTACTTTTCCGCACTAGGATAGACCCAAGGAGGAGGGCACAAGTAACCGGGTTCTGGAGTCCAGTGGGAGACCAACTCGAGGAGTCGAGGCCGGGTCTCCTAACTCCAGAATTGGTAGGGTCGCTTGCCGCTCTCGTAGGGGTCTAGGGGTGTGGGTTTGGCTATTCACCACGACCGTGGAATCCGTGTTTTATACTGGCTCGTATTGAAAATACGGACGTCCTAGTATATCCAATATTTTATATGTTTCTTCTGCTGCAATACCTCTGATGTGTTTCTGTGAGGGATATAGTACTTGGGTAGAAACCATAACGAAATTCGTGGAGATCTGCTCCCATTCCTACTTCGGAACGGTAAAAGGTTGCAACTCTCCAGCCGGCCTCAGATGCTCGACCCAATCACACAACAAGACAGACACCTTGAAACGAAACCTGAAACTTCTCTTTACATCCCTGTCCACCCGTGACTATCTCACAAGTCACGTTAAATGTTGGTGGAACTTGAATGCATAGAGAGAGTTGACAGATGTGCATGTTCTAGGATTTCACGTCTCTACCTGATGATACCAGGTACACAAACGCGTCCCTAACTTAGCACACCATTGTCACAAATCAAGGCCTCCGAATCATTACCCAGCCGAGTATGCTCAAGTATCTCTGACGAACAAGCATCGGCGGGCAGTGTCTCGCGAAAACGATTTAAGGAAAGTGGTCGGGCGCGGACATGAGCAAGCTGTCCCCTCCGTAGAGACGAACTTAAACTATACTCAACGATCACACAAGAACTGTAAATCTGCAGAAGACTATCACAACAATCCAAATCCGCTGCAGGAAGATGTACATTAAGCTCTGGTGGTCCGTGAAAATCTGACATAACTCTCGAACAGATAGTGTCTCCAAATCTCCAACGCAAAACCACCGCGGCCATCTCCAGATCATGAGTGGAATATCCTTCTCGTACTTCCTCTAAATGTAGGGAAGAAAAAGCGATAACTCTATAGTGTCACCTCAGTACACACTCGAGCCCACTCAAGAAACATTACAGTTAAACAACAAGGTCGCCCGAACCAGAAAGCAAAGAAAGAACTGGTGCAGTTGTTAACAGAATCTTCAACTGCCGAAAACTCCGCACGCATGTCTCAGTCCACAGAAAAGAAATCTCCATCTCGGTCAATTCAGTCGACGGTGCAGCACTACTCTAGTAATCCTGCACAAAACGGCGGTAAAAACATGCTAAGCCCAACCATCTGCGGATCTCCGTCCTGCACACATGTCTGGGCCTAAACTGTACGGCCACGATCTCCCTCGGAACCATACGAAACCGTCTCCCGTGACTACAAGACCTAGGAGTCAACACAAAACAAGCTTGAAGAAACACTCCAAGAATCTAGCAACTGCTGGTGCACTCCCAGTATCTGCATAACAAATCCCCAAGTGTTACTCCTGTCCCTCAAGACACATTAAATAGGCCAGAATGTCGTATATAACACAACAAAAACTGGTCGAGGAACGGCCTGAAGAAATCTGGTTCATCACATTTACAAATGCTGCCAGAGCATCAGTGAATCCAATGACTCACCAAAACACACAAAGCCCGTAGCACGCACAAGGCAGTCTTAGGAATGCCGTCACTCCGAACCGCAATAATGATGACCTGATCCTAAACAAACTTAGAAGATGTCTCGCACTATGAAGCTGATCGAAGAAATCGTCACGGCGAAGTGAAGGATACCTATCCACACCGTAAGCCGGTTCAAGTAACGATCCGTCGATACACAACCTTAAACTGCCGTATTTCTCCTTGACGAACAGAAATAGGAGCTCTCTAATGCTAAGCACTCAGACGCACAAAACTCCCCAAAACAAAACTCTGCAGCTGATCCTTTCGCTCCCAAGCTTCGCCGGCTCATCCGGAACAACGTCGGAAAAACTCTCGCACGAAAGGAACACCGGTCCAACAAACCCTCTGTGGCTACGGTATCACGAATGAACGCCAAGAATCCACAACATCTCCTCAAAAGCCGACTAGCGAAAAAGGCTGAATTCAAGCTGTGAGAGGCGGCACAACTATCCACCTGCACAACAAGAACTGACCTGCCGGGAAAACAAGCTTGACTGTTTCCTCACGGTAGTCCACAGACGCCTAGCATGTAATTAACCAGTCTGTGCCCAAGAGAACGTCAAATCCAACATCTCTAGAAGGACCAAAACGACGGACGAATCTCTATCTCCTATCCGATTGGCACACAACTGAATACGTGTCGCGCAACAAAAGAATCGCTGACAGAAGTTAGCACAACTACGACTAATCTACCCAACCACGGCACAAGCATGAAAAACAAATGAATACATCAAAGAACATATGAAAATAAGGATACCTGAGAACTCTGCATTGGACGTCTGCACGTCTCGATGAGTAGAAGAAAACTCCTGTGTCTGCCCTCTACCCGCAACTGGATGAACTCCTCTGGTAGCCTGAGCCCTCTGAGCAAATCTTCCACGTCCACGGCCTCTCTGAAAATGATCATGACGAGGTGCTAAAGAACAATCCCTGACGAAGTGCTGAAGGCTCCCGCATCGAAAACATCTACGTACTGACTGCTGACCCTCCTGGGGATGAGAGCTGAACGACTGTCCTCGTCCTAAGCCTCTGCTACTCCCGCGACGGCCACGAAATCTGTCTCGATGACCAAACCTCTGCCTCTGGGCTGGTACACTGGTACGAGTCCTCCACCATCCTGGAACTCTCTGAGCCTCTGGAATATGCGTCCCATCAACTGGAGCTGCAACCACTGGTGCTATGTAAGTGACGGACTGCTGCGTGCTGATCGCAAGTGACAACCGAGTAACAGGGGTGACAACCTCCTGTCGTAGCTCCCGAACGACCTCAACCAATGAACTCATCATCTGGCGAAAGTCCTGCATCTCTACCAAAATCCTATCAATAGTATATGTCGTAGGCTGATTCGTCTGCACCTGTGCAACTAGAGTGCCATCCTGGTCAGTACTCGTCTCACCCGAGCCAACTCTGACCTCGGCCCTCGCTGCATCACTCTGAGTCCCCATAGTCATCGGCGGCAAGGCTATAAATAGATATAAGATTCGATGAGAATAAGGAATCGAATCTCAAGGATATGAATCATCAAGAAAGGAATTTCAAGCAAATTGTACTTAGGTCACTTAAGACGAAGTACCGCATAGTGGGTATGCTGCAGACATACACACACTACGTTACTTTGCTTAAGCTACCTACTCCATCATACTAAGGTCATCCTACACTCCGAAAGGTAAAACCTAGCGCTCTGATACCAACTTTGTCACGACCCAAAATTGGCCCGTGACGGCCCTAATACTACGCAACGTCCAAAGACGTAACGCAGTAAAAGAAAGCCAAAACCCAGAAATCTAAACCAAGAAAATACGGAAAAGATAATAGATGTTTTTGAAACATTTGAAATCGCAACCCAAATTCTTTAAAAGTTCTACTTTCTTTCTTTAAAATTTTGGCAACACCCCCTTTTTGTAAAAACTAGCCAAGATGAATACAATACAAATATACGACGCCGTAGCGAAGAAATAAAGACAATAGAGAGAAAGCTGTATATAAAAGACAATAAATCCACAATAATATACAATATCGTCCTCACCAAGTCTCTAAGTCAACAACATACTAGTAGATGGAGAGTACAAGATACAACGAATGTACAATACAAAATACAGATGACCATCAAAACCCACCTAAGCAAAATAGTACCGTGAGCTGATGCGGTATCTGTAGCAAAAGATGATAGCTGAAATGGCGGAATAGCCTGCCTCGACTACTCTGGGGAACAACCTGAAACACCTGTGGCACAACAGGGGTGAGTTGCCAACTCGTGAATAGTAGATAACATATGCAGGTAATCGCAGGAATGTACGTACAGCATGAATCTAAGATATGCGATTACAGTAATAACATGTCATGCAAATGCTGAATACTGGAAAGTACACTAGCAGGTACAATCAATATATGAAGCAATAATAACATGACAATAGTGTGCAATAACTATGCGATAGGGATATGAGAATGCAAATATGCAGCTATCATGAAGGGTACACTAACAGGTACTCCTAATACATGGAACGGTGCATAAGTGAAAAGGTTGTTAGTTGTATGTATGCCCTAGAGGCCAGTATTGTACAGATGATGTATATTATATTGGATGCTTGGACATATATAGATATGACTTTCTTGCTCGATATGATAGTATGCTATCTGGTTGCTCTTTATCTTAACATGTATACTAGTCTCTTTAAACTGTCTTATAGTTACATGTTGGTAAAGCCCTTAGGATGTGTACTTGACTACCTGGATTATGATACAGATCATACTAGTGGGGACATGGTAGTCCATAAGTACATCCTTCAAGGTCCCTAGTCGTAGGTGTATCGAGACGGGGCATCGATATACCAGTGTAGACTAGCGTATACGCTTCTCGACCCTTGAGATGGGCGATGGATGATCCCATATCCATTGGTATTTGACATCAGAAATGGTATACTGGTGCTCAGTGGAGACTGGGTACACTGAACGGACTCGCCGAGAACTCCCAGATGGTATTATACCTCACGTCAGATGGCAGTTCTCAGGTGACACTTGTGCAGGTTAGTCTGTAGACCCGAGATCGTCATAGAGTCTTGTGTGGTTCCCACTGTGCTTTGATCTCCACCTTACCACGTCCATGAGGGCGTGCAAAACGGTGGTTTTTGGGTACAGTCCCGAGTCACATGGAGGCAATGAGCGATAGGAGGGGTTTCGTCTCTCCCGGTATTGGGGGTTGATGTTGCGCTGTGCTCGATTGGCCGTAACAGGGAAGTCCCTGGCCAGGGCTGATCAGAGATTTGCTGGTAAGTGTTACCAGTAGTTTCTCGACCCGTTATGAGCCTCACATCGGCACGACTTATCGGTTATTGAGGTCTGACATTTACCACCCCTAGACTTGATATGCGACATATCAGACGAGGAGACCGGACTGTACGGGAAGTGTTGCCGGTTGGCTCGACGGGAGTTGTAGCAGGTTCGCTTGTTTTCTTCTGATCGCTCAATACCCGGGTGGCCGTTACGTTTAGCTGACCGCTTGCGGCTTGGGGGTGCTTGATATGATCATCACCCTCTGCCGGCGTATTGACGAGTCTTAGAGTCCCACAAAGGAGTTACCTAGTCCAGGAGAAACGTTGTGGTGCGCGTATGCGATATGCGCATGGACCCGATTAAAATGCGCGTATATGATACCGTATATTGATCGGGCGGCTTACTTTTGGTAGGGTCATATGTGATATTGTTAGTTATATGTATGCCCTAGAGGCCATTACTGTACATTGGATGTATATTGTAGTGGATGCTGGGACATATATAGGGGGGACTTTCTTGCTCGACATGATAGTATGCTATCTGGTTACTCTTTACCTTAACGTGTGCACTGATTGTCTCTCTATTACATGTTGGTAAAGCCCTTAGGATGTGTACTTGACTACCTGGACTATGATGCGGATCATACTAGTGGGGACATGGTAGTCCATAAGTACATCCTTCAAAGTCCCTAGTCGTGGGTGTATCGAGACGGGGCATCGATATACCAGAGTAGACTAGCGTGTACCTTCTCGACCCATACAGATGGGCGATGGATGATCCCATATCCATTGGTGTTTGACACCGGAGATGATATACGGGTGCTCAGTAGAGACTGGGTACACTGGACGGACTCGCCGAGAACTCCCGATGGTATTATACCTCACGTCAGATGGCAGTTCTCTGGTGACACTGGTACAGAGTAGTCTGTTGACCCGAGATCGTCATAGAGTCTTGTGTGGTTCCCACTGTGCTTTGATTTCCATCTTACCACGTCCAAGAGGGCGTGCAAAACGGTGGTTTTTGGGTACAGTCCCGAGTCACATGGAGGCAATGAGCGATAGGAGGGGATTCGTCTCTCCCGGTATAGGGAGTTGATGTTGCGCTGTGTTCGATTGGCTATAACAGGAAATCCCTGGCCAGGGTTGCTGAGATTTACTGGTAAGTGTTACCAGTAGTTTCTCGAAGTGTTATAGACCTCATATCGACACGACTTATCGAGCTATTGGGGTCTGACGTTTACCACCCCTAGGCGAGATATGCGACATATCAGACGATCAGACCGGACTGTACGGTAGTGTTACTGGTCGGATTCACTGGAGTGTGAGCGGGCTTGCTCGTCGATCTTCAGATCGCTCAATACCCGGGTGGCCGTTACGTTTAGCAGACCGCTTGCGGCTTGTAGGTGCTTGATATGATCATCACCTGCTGCCGGCGTATTGACGAGTCTTTAGAGTCCTACACAGAGGTTTCCTGGCTCAAGCGAAACGAAATAGGAGCGCATATGAGATATGTGCGGGACCGAGAATAATACCAGTATGTGATACTGTATTTGATTCTCGCGATGTGACATTGATCGGTTATATCCGATATAACCGGGTTATCGGATCAAGTGTTGATTCGATAAGTTGTTACTAAAGATACCAGTCGGTTTTGTGCGACATGACCGGATCATTGAATCAAGTGTTGATTTAATGATTTAATGCATAATTATATATTTGATATATTACTTTGCATTAACTAGTATCGGTTCACTTTAAGATGGATTTTCTCACTCGGATGTGCGCATTATATATGTGATATGATTTTGTGCACTAGCTTGTATCATGTTTGATGATACATGCTTTTTGGTTAAGTGTAAAGTGTTAAACCTTGGTTAATGAATAGGTTAGGGTTTATTATTTGTTATTCATTTATCTTATTTAATTATCCATTTCTTTATGATAAATGAATAAAAGAAAATGAAATGAAATGGTTGCCAATTTTGGAAGCTTGTTGAAGCTTCATGAAGACTTTGACTTTAGCAACCATTTTGTCTCATGCTTAACCCTAACCATCTCATGTAACCATGATTGATTCTCTACACATAACCATAGTTAACATTATGATAAGAATGAATTATTCTTTTCTTTTTAATTATTCTTATCATAACTATTATCTTCTTCTTCTTCCTTTCTTCAAGTGAGAAAGCAAGGTCCATCAATGGTGATTGATGGAAACAAGTGAGAAATCCAAAACTAAAGCTTACCCACTTCCTATTTCTTCATCCTCTACCTCTTGCCAAGTAGTAGAGTGTGTTTCCTTCACAAGTTTTCATGACTTGGTGAAGGTGGAGCTTGATCTTTCGATGCCTCGACGTAGATCATCTTCGGCATGGACATCGACGACCTAGCTTGCCCATTCTCCGACGAAGCCGACGCTTGAGCCCGGATTTGATTTAGACAGCGGAGAGGACCTCGTTGCGGAGCTATGGAGGTGGAGCACCGGATCTACAAAGGTTGTATTTCCGTATTCTCATTAGTTAAGTGTTAACTAGTTTTGTTTCGCCTAGATTTCTAGTTAACGATCCGTAGTTTAGGGTTTCCGGCACCTAGAATAATTGAAATTGGCATGATCGATGCCTTGTGAGACCTCACTAGAGTGCCTAGGAACCCTACAGTGGTATCAGAGCCTAGCTAGAGCCTTAGGCGAAGTCCAGACGCAATTTGAAGTCCGAACGAACCCGAAACACCCAACCAATATTGCTCTCTGTCCATTTTTTAAAATCTGGTCTTTTTCCAAATTAAAAATATTCAGAAAATCAAGCAGGGTTTATTAGGAATTACTGTAAATTTCGTGGGCCCAATTCAATTTTTCCACCGCGGTTCCGCGGCATGAGCAAGGCTCATGCGGCGGATCCGCGGCCGTACGGCCACAGTATTTAAATTATTTTGTACAGTAATTCTTAGTTTCCAGTGGTGATGTTTCTGGGAATTTTTAATAATTTTTCAAGAGTTGAATTTTCAGAGGTGGGTTTGGGGTTTCGGAGTTTCGATCGGAATATCAAATTTTGTCTGTGTGGCTTTCCGGATAAATTTTAGAATATGTTAAAAAGTTCGACCGGATATAAATACCCAATTTTTCCCCTGTCGGGAAATTTCCAAGTGTTGGATTTTTCCGTAGTTTAATGACGTTCTAAGTAGTGCAAGTAACGCGATGGACCCTCTAGAAGACAACAAACCTTAACTCGATTATGTGACCGTCTTGAACTGCCCTTTGAACCTTCGGGTTTGGGGCAGTACGGCGTGCCATATGTGAGGCGTTGGCTTGACCCTTCTACGGCTGGACCGTTGGTACTGAGGCACGAACTGAATGTTGTTAGACTTGTTTCATGTGTTGATCTGTATCGGGAAAACTTGGGTGTTCGAATGTTCAATCGGAAAGTTTAACATTTTCTAATTATCTGGAATGGGATACAATAATTGGAATTCACAAAAGTTATGTGATAACTGAATGAATGTTATAAACATAGCACTTTAGTCTCACTTGATCGATTGCCACGGAATTTTGATGTGATCAAAAGTCCGTCGCAATCACGTAGCGTACGCGGATACTCGCCGGGTAAACTTAATAGACAGCTACACCCCATAGCCCCGACCAAGTGACTGTAGGAGAACCCCGTCGCCGAAAGCATCCGTTCGGGTGCTCGCGGTAGCGGTGTTCCGCCTTGGTGCACTTCGTCGACGGCGTTGGGGGTGCGGCCACCTACTAAAGTTTGCGACGAGCATTCGATCAGGATGTCGGGAATCCTGTTGAATTGCCCGACTTCATATTGAAAAGAGTTTTCGATTATGAGACTAAAATGCGGGGTTTATAATTGTTAGGCATGCGATGTCTAAGTAATTCATTTGGTCAGGCATGCGATGTCTGAGGTGGTTGCGGATTCCAACTGTTGTAGTTTTACACTTTCTTTTCTGTGACCATAAGTGTAATATGTGATATCGCCGGTTTCGTTGCTATATGTCAACGACAATTGGGATGCGCATATTTACTTACGTTGATGACATGTGATGTTATGTGTTGCTGGATATGTTATATTGGATCGTCGTGTTTGAATAGCCGGGGGTTTTTATGTGAGATGAGTGTTTTTCATTTTCATTCATGTAAAAACTTGTATGTAATATTATTTTTATTGGGGCACTTCCAGGTAGCGGAAGTAGTCACCATTTGTATATTATTTACTTTTCCGCACTAGGATAGACCCAAGGAGGAGGGCACAAGTAACCGGGTTCTGGAGTCCAGTGGGAGACCAACTCGAGGAGTCGAGTCCGGGTCTCCTAACTCTAGAATTGGTAGGGTTGCTTGCCGCTCTCGTAGGGGTCTAGGGGTGTGGGTTTGGCTATTCATAACGACCGTGGAATCCGTGTTTTATACTGGCTCGTATTGAAAACACGGACGTCCTAGTATATCCAATATCTCATATGTTTCTTCTGCTGCGATATCTGTGATGTGATCATGAGATGTTCTGTGATAGATACAGTATATAGTATATATGATATATTATATAGCCGTTACTTATGTTTTACACCCGCGCTAGCCCTGCCCCGCTCTGTCGTTAGTTACCTAACCTAACGGTGCACGAGGGGACATCGAGGCGAATGCGGATGGCATAAGTGTACGTCGTATTTATCTGTGATGATTAGGGAATTAAATGATGGGACTTCATTAATAAGATTAATGAAATAAAAGAAACCTAAGATGTTGTAGAATCGAATTTCAAAATAAAACAGGTAGCTACAGTTCTTGCTTTGCACAGCGGTATATATGATATATCCTGCACCTTATTCGATGAGGAAAGGACCGAGATCCCTTCACCGGGAGTGACTCCTTTAGCAATAACTGGCAGATGCTACACACTCGGTTTGTTTTTTGATTGCTTTTAAGTGTTTCTGCTTTGCACAGTGATATATATGATATATCTCGCACCTCATTCGACGAGAAAAGGACCGACGATCCCTTCACCGGGAGTGACTCCTTTAGCAGAACAAGAAAAGCCTCAAAAGCACTCCATTTCAAAATCATTTGATTCTACAACGATATCAAGTTCATTACGCAATAGGTTTTCAGAAAAACCTGTCGTAGCCCTCCGTCATTTCAGATAAGTCTTATTTAGTATTCGTGCTACGTTTGTTGGCCTGCGTCAAGGCGTAATGTGCGGTAGCTAACTAGTATTTATCTGCTTATGCATATGATGCAGATTGGATTAGGGTAGTCGTGCGACTTTGTTGGCCTGCGTCAAGGGTCGTGCGGGTGGGTTTAATTCAATCAGGAAATGACGGGTTGAACTTGACTAGCGGACTATGGTTTGTTGGCCTGCGTCAAGGTCATAGGACGCTAGGGGCAAAATATTATCGGGAATTTCAAGTATTGAAATTTGCAATGAGATTGCATACCTTCTATGAGATAGTTGGATCCCGATACCCGCTGCGAGTAAGAGTTACTCCTGGGAGAGTTTTATACATTACAATTAGCCGATCAAGTAGGTGTCTAGAAAGGTGTCAACGGGGTTACGCCTCTGGGAAAACGAGGTTTACATTAATTAGGTTCGTGCGAAAGCACGGGGGACCTCCCTCAAAGTACCGACACTGGCCTGGCTGAAAGATTGGCGAACTTGTAGTGTGTAATTAATCCCGGCTAGTCTTTCCTTTTAGGGTTTGAAGGAAGATTTGATAAAAAGCAGTGGGAGCCATCCTGATTAGATAAAATAATAACCAATCTATTCTTGACAGAGCGCACGCTGAGTGATTTCTTCTCTCTCTCTCCTGGTAGCGACCATATCACGCCTTAATCAAGATAATAATACGGAATATTAACCGAACCCGCTTGTTATACTGAGCTGGGGAACGTTGATCCCGCTCCAACTTATAATTGTTATAAGACAGAGCAGGAAATTGGGGAATACCAGATTTCCCGTGCCGCCCAAACGAAGAGAGTGCATGCTGATGCATCATCTTCGGGTGTGTTCATTATACAGAACTGTTTCTCAGTATCCTCCGCATCCTGGTATATGATACCGGATCAGGATCCCAGATAGGTAATCTGTTACATAGGGCTACAAAAGGGTAGAAAAACTGAGAACGGGTGATAAGTTTCATGAGGCAGAAAACGGGGCAAGTGTTGCAGCCAAGTCTGTCGGTCACTGTCACCCTGTATTACCGATACATTGATTCTGAACGAATGTTATTAGATACCGAACCTGGTATACAAAATCATATCTGTCTCTTTATTAGTAAAGAAATGATAAAATTTTGTATTGTTGGATAATGTTTTGAACATTTCCTATATCAAAAGTTGATCGGTTCAGGCACGTTATCTAAAAGCATTAATGTTCTAAATCAAACTACAGTTCTTTGTAGACAGAACACACACAAGAGGAAGAGTTCAGAAATGGACGGATCCTTCTTGAGGTATTGTAGACTAGGTCATATCAATGCGATCCGACTAGCTGGAGTTACATAAAGATGCATATTTAAACTGGTTTGAATTTACATCTTGTGAAACTCGCCAGTCATGTCACAAAGATAAGATGACCACAGCTCTGTTTACTGGAAACAGAGAAAGAGTTAGTAAACTCTTGGGATGATACATGTTGATGTATGTAAGTCCCCTGTCTACACATACCAAGACCGGTTCTTTTTACTTCATTACATTCTCTGATAATCTTTCGAGATTCAGACCTATGTTCCTGTTGAAACACAAGTCCGAACCTTTTAAGATATTCACAGAATATAAGTTAGAAGTAGAGAACCAAAATCCGGGTATAAGTATTATGTCCTATGATGAGATCAAGGAGGAGAATACTTGAGCACGGAAATTCCTGGACTATTCTAAAGGAGAATGAGATTCTCTCTCAGAATTACTCCTCCGTATACACCATAGCACGATGGTATATCGGGGCGGAGCAGATACACCCTATTCGATATGGTGTGCTCTATGATGAGTACTGCTGAGTTACCTGTTTCCTTTTGGGAGTTGTGCGCTTGAGAAGCTGCATACCTATTGAATAGGGTCATAATCAAATCAGTTGCCTACCACTTCATTTATGATATGGAAAGGGAAGAGCCCATATCTTAAGTTAGTTAAGATTTGGGGTTGTCCGGCCTATGTCTGAAAAGCAAAATCCGGACAAGCTCGAGGCAAGGTCCGTTATGTAGAACTGGAAGTGTTTCAGCTATACAAACTACAGCGGATGATTTGGTACAACCAAAGGATTCAGTAGATACCAACGAACCTCAGCCTCTCCGCCGATCTAGTAGGGTTCCTCACCCACCTGAGAGATACTTCGGTTTCTCTATGACAGTGGGAGCGAGGATTGCATCATGAGATGATGACCCAACTAGTTTCGAGCTGGCCATCAGGAGTAAGACTCTGTAAGAATGGCTGGATGCTTAGCGATCTGAGATGGAATCCATATACACCAACAAAGTATGGACTTTGGTTGCTATATCTGAAGGGTTAAATCCCCATCAGGAGCAAGTATATCTTGAGAAGATTACTTGGTGTACATGGAAAAGTTGAGACTTTCAAAGCTAGACTTGTTAAAAGTTTGCATCATTGACCAGGTGTGGATAATGATGAAACCTTTTCAAGTAGCTATGCTTAAGTCCATCCAGATCCTACTTGCCACGGCTACATACCATGACTACGATATCTGGTGGTTGGGTGTCATGACTGCTTTTCTAAATGATGTTTTAGAAGAGTGCGTCTATAAGTACACAGCCAGAGGGCTTCGTAGACAGTGGGAGCAGCGGAAACGTGTGCAAGATGCTTCAAAAGGATTAAAGAAGGCATCGCGGAGTTGGAACATCTGTTTTGATGAGTTAGTCAAAGAGTTTGACATCATCAAAATGGTAGATGAACCTTGTATAAACAAAAAGGTAGTAGGGAGTATGGTGGTGATCCTCGTAGAGTACGTGGATGACATACTCTTGATAAGAAAGGAGTTTCTTATGCTACGCTCGATCAATCTCCGCTTGTCACTATGATTCTCCATATAGGATCAAGATGATACCTCCTAAATCCTGGCTTTTGGATCTATGAGATAGATCTAAGTGGATGTTAGGTACCTCACTAGCTGTAGTGAGATGGTATCAATCGATCTTGGGGAGAATCACTGGAAGTGTTCCAGGGTGATAAAGACGACTGAATGTCAATCGCAGGCATTGTCTTTACCCTCAGTAAAGGGACGGTATGTTGGAAGAGTTCCAAGCTAGATACCGTGGCATACTAGACGATAAAGGCATGATACATCGCTACTAAAGATGCTACCAAAGAGGCTGTTTGGGTGTATATTGGTTCATAAGATGAACTATGTTCCTCCGATTGTGTGACAATGGAGTTGTGGCTTATGCCAAGGAACGCTGGTCCCATCAGTGATCCAGACATATTCTAAGGCAGTATCACTTGATCATGGAGATGGTTGATCTCTAAGGGATCGAGGTTAGGAGAGTAGACTCAGAGGACAACACGGCGGATCCACTCACAAAGGCCTATTCCCAGAGAGAGACTTTTATGGGATGGTTGAGTATAAGATACTTCGACCACTGCTACAGATGGCCCTAGTGCAAGTGGGAGATTGTTAGTTATATGTATGCCCTAGAGGCCATTACTGTACATTGGATGTATATTGTAGTGGATGCTGGGACATATATAGGGAGGACTTTCTTGCTCGACATGATAGTATGCTATCTGGTTACTCTTTACCTTAACGTGTGCATTGATTGTCTCTCTATTACATGTTGGTAAAGCCCTTAGGATGTGTACTTGACTACCTGGACTATGATGCGGATCATACTAGTGGGGACATGGTAGTCCATAAGTACATCCTTCAAAGTCCCTAGTCGTGGGTGTATCGAGACGGGGCATCGATATACCAGAGTAGACTAGCGTGTACCTTCTCGACCCATACAGATGGGCGATGGATGATCCCATATCCATTGGTGTTTGACACCGGAGATGATATACGGGTGCTCAGTAGAGACTGGGTACACTGGACGGACTCGCCGAGAACTCCCAGATGGTATTATACCTCACGTCAGATGGCAGTTCTCTGGTGACACTGGTACAGAGTAGTCTGTTGACCCGAGATCGTCATAGAGTCTTGTGTGGTTCCCACTGTGCTTTGATTTCCATCTTACCACGTCCAAGAGGGCGTGCAAAACGGTGGTTTTTGGGTACAGTCCCGAGTCACATGGAGGCAATGAGCGATAGGAGGGGATTCGTCTCTCCCGGTATAGGGAGTTGATGTTGCGCTGTGTTCGATTGGCTATAACAGGAAATCCCTGGCCAGGGTTGCTGAGATTTACTGGTAAGTGTTACCAGTAGTTTCTCGAAGTGTTATAGACCTCATATCGACACGACTTATCGAGCTATTAGGGTCTGACGTTTACCACCCCTAGGCGAGATATGCGACATATCAGACGGACAGACCGGACTGTACGGTAGTGTTACTGGTCGGATTCACTGGAGTGTGAGCGGGCTTGCTCGTCGATCTTCAGATCGCTCAATACCCGGGTGGCCGTTACGTTTAGCAGACCGCTTGCGGCTTGTAGGTGCTTGATATGATCATCACCTGCTGCCGGCGTATTGACGAGTCTTTAGAGTCCTACACAGAGGTTTCCTGGCTCAAGCGAAACGAAATAGGAGCGCATATGAGATATGTGCGGGACCGAGAATAATACCAGTATGTGATACTGTATTTGATTCTCGTGATGTGACATTGATCGGTTATATCCGATATAACCGGGTTATCGGATCAAGTGTTGATTCGATAAGTTGTTACTAAAGATACCAGTCGGTTTTGTGCGACATGACCGGATCATTGAATCAAGTGTTGATTTAATGATTTAATGCATAATTATATATTTGATATATTACTTTGCATTAACTAGTATCGGTTCACTTTAAGATGGATTTTCTCACTCGGATGTGCGCATTATATATGTGATATGATTTTGTGCACTAGCTTGTATCATGTTTGATGATACATGCTTTTTGGTTAAGTGTAAAGTGTTAAACCTTGGTTAATGAATAGGTTAGGGTTTATTATTTTTTATTCATTTATCTTATTTAATTATCCATTTCTTTATGATAAATGAATAAAAGAAAATGAAATGGTTGCTAATTTTGGAAGCTTGTTGAAGCTTCATGAAGACTTTGACTTTAGCAACCATTTTGTCTCATGCTTAACCCTAACCATCTCATGTAACCATGATTGATTCTCTACACATAACCATAGTTAACATTATGATAAGAATGAATTATTCTTTTCTTTTTAATTATTCTTATCATAACTATTATCTTCTTCTTCTTCCTTTCTTCAAGTGAAGAAAGCAAGGTCCATCAATGGTGATTGATGGAAACAAGTGAGAAATCCAAAACTAAAGCTTACCCACTTCCTATTTCTTCATCCTCTACCTCTTGCCAAGTAGTAGAGTGTGTTTCCTTCACAAGTTTTCATGACTTGGTGAAGGTGGAGCTTGATCTTTCGATGCCTCGACGTAGATCATCTTCGGCATGGACATCGACGACCTAGCTTGCCCATTCTCCGACGAAGCCGACGCTTGAGCCCGGATTTGATTTGGACAGCGGAGAGGACCTCGTTGCGGAGCTATGGAGGTGGAGCACCGGATCTACAAAGGTTGTATTTCCGTATTCTCATTAGTTAAGTGTTAACTAGTTTTGTTTCGCCTAGATTTCTAGTTAACGATCCGTAGTTTAGGGTTTCCGGCACCTAGAATTTTTGAAATTGGCATGATCGATGCCTTGTGAGACCTCACTAGAGTGCCTAGGAACCCTACAGATATGGATGGATTGATAAATCAAGTGTTGATTTATCATTTAACCATTAGCTTTCTCACTTAAAACCTTTTCTTATATATATGATGGATGTATGCATGCATGTATGTTTTTCTTTCTTTTAGTTTCATGCACATATGGATGTGCATACACACATACATACATACATCATCCTTCATGGTTGCTTATACATGGAATATGATGGCAATATAAGACTCACACCATGGTTGAATATATGGATTATTATTTGATTTATTGCTTAAAACAAAATAGAAAAGGTAAGGATAATTCTTGCTTGCTTCTACATTCTTCTTTAAACCTAACCATGCTCACCTACTTCTAACCATGAGTTATCCTTCTCTTTGTGTTTTAAACTCAAGTTAAATAATGTCTCCATCATCTAACCATGGTTTGAGATGAGGATTAAAAATATATATATACATATATTTTCTTTTTCCTTCATGAGAGTTATCATTTTTCCTATTCTTGTTAAAACAAAAGCCATCATCTTCCTCCTCCTTTTTCCTTTTGCTCTCTAGTTTTTTCTAGTGAGTAAAACACACATAAAGAAAGGTTTTTGAAGTGAGAATCTTAACCACAACATCATTCTACACTAGTTTAGCCAACTTGTTTAGAGTGTTCTCTTCGTTTCTCATCTTGATAATCGAAGTTGCGAGCTTGGACGAGGAACTCCGGGTGGATCGTCGTGGACGTGAGAAGACTTCAAGAGGACCTTCTTCCAACACCCAAGAGGCCAAAGAGTCTAGCGAAAGGGAGCTACAAAGGTTGTAGTCTCGAAACCCTAGTTTTTATTGGCTTTATCTTTCGAAACCCTAATTTTCTAGGATCGATTCCTTTGCATGCTTGCTTAGCACCATAAAAATTCAAACTTTGTGACATGTGATGCTTCAAAACTATACATAGGGTGCTAGGCAAACCTTTCACTGGTATCAGAGCCGACCTAGAACATTAGGTGACACCTTTACGAAGTTAAAACTCCGATCGAACCGAAAATACGGATTTTTTGGGTGCTCTCTGGACTTTTTTCAAAATCTGGTTATTTTCAGAATTAAAAATACTTAAAAAATACAGCAGGAAAATATAAGAAAGTCTGTGAAATACGAACCCATGATCTGAACAAACCGCCGCGGAACCGCGGCAATGCTTGGCTTAAGCCGCGGCTCTGCGGCCATATAGTGGCTTCATGGCTTCCTGTTTGCACAGTAACTCCTAACACTGCTTTTACATGGTTTTGAGTATGTTTAATCTGAATATACTGTTGAAAATTCCGGAGATGGTTTTGGACTCGACGATTCGATCGGAATTTTCATTTCGTTTCTTTTCCGGATAAATTAGAATGTATTGAAGTATTTGAACAAGTATCATTTGCTCACTTTTCACGGGGTTTAAAATCTTTCGGAAATACGTGGAAGTTTGTTTGTGGTGGACCCTCTAGAAGACTACAAACCTTAACTCGATTATGTGACCGTCTTGAACTGCCTTTTGAACCTTAGGGTTTGGGGCAGTACAGCGTGCCACATGTGAGGCATTGGCTTGACCCTTCTACGGCTGGACCGCTACCACTGTGTCACACTCCGGGTTTTTGAACTCCGCTCAAGTGTTGAGGTTTAGGGTATTTTGGGTATTTGATCATTCGTTCGAAAACTTTAATACCGTCTAATTATCTGGAATGAGATGCAATGTGTGGAATTCATATTATAAGACATGAAATATGAGGTATGTGATACTTCGCTTTTACGATGTCTAAAGAGAATGTGGATTCCAGATATTGCAGTTTTACACTTTCTTTTCTGTGACCGTAAGTGTAGTATGTATTTACCGATTGTCGTTGCTATACGTCGACGACAATCGGTGTATGCATACTTACTTACGTTGATGATATGAGATATTATGTGTTGCTGAGATATGATGTGCAGGATTGTCGCAATTGAATAGCCGGGGGGTTTTATGTGAGATGAGAGTTTTATTTTTTCATTCATGTAAATTCAAATGTAATGTAATATTCTTTTATTTGGGGCACTTCCGGGTTGAGGTTGTGTCACCAGTGTTGTATATTATTTACTTTTCCGCATTAGGATGGACCCAAGGAGGGGAGTACAGGTGACCGGGTTTTGGGGATCAGTGGGAGGCCATCTCGAGGAGTCGAGACCGGGTCTCCTAAACTCCAGGATTGGTAGGGTCGCTTGCCGCTCTCGTAGGGGTCCAGGGTGTGGGCTTGGCTATTCATCGCGACTGTGGAATCCGTATTTTCTATTTTGGCTAAATACTAAATACGGACGTCCTAGTATATCCCACATTATATCTATGTTTCTGCTGCGATATCTGTGATGTGATCATTTGATATGTTCTGATAGATACAGTATATAGTATATATGATATATTATATAGGCGTTACTTATGTTTTACACCCGCACTAGCCCTGCCTTGCTCTGTCGTTAGTTACCTAACCTAACGGTGCATGAGGGGACATCGAGGCGAATGCGGATGGCATAAGTGTACGTCGTATTTATCTGTGATATTTAGGTGACTTAAATGATGGGACTTCATTAATGTGATTAATGAAAGAAAAGAAACCTAATAGATGTTGTAGAATCAAATTTTTAAATATAAAAGGGTAGCTACAGTTTTGCTTTGCATAGCGATATATATGATATACCCTGCACCTTATTCGATGAGGAAAAGGCCGAGATCCCTTCACCGGGAGTGACCCCTTTAGCAATAACTGGCAGATGCTACACACTCGGTTTGTCTTTTGATTGCTTCTATAGTTTCTGCTTTGCACAGTGATATATATGATATATCCCGCACCTCATTCGACGAGGAAAGGGCCGACGATCCCTTCACCGGGAGTGACCCCTTTAGCAAAACTACAAAAGCCTCAAAAACACTCCATTTCAAAATTCACTTGATTCTACAACGATATCAAGTTCATTACGCAATAGGTTTTCAGAAAAACCTGCGTAGCCCTCCGTCATTTCAGATAAGTACTACTTAGTATTCATGCTGCGGTAGTTTGGCCTCCGTCAAGGCGTAGTGTATGGTAGCTAACTAGTGCTTATCTGTTAGCATATGATGCGATTGGATTAGGGTATTCGTACGGCGTAGTTTAGCCTCTGTCAAGGGTCGTACGGGTGGGTTTAATTCAATCAAGAAATCAAAGGTTGAACTTGACTAGTGTGTTAGTTGTATGTATGCCCTAGAGGCCAGTATTGTACAGATGATGTATATTATATTGGATGCTTGGACATATATAGAGATGACTTTCTTGCTCGATATGACAGTATGCTATCTGGTTACTCTTTATCTTAACATGTATACTAGTCTCTTTAAACTGTCTTATAGTTACATGTTGGTAAAGCCCTTAGGATGTGTACTTGACTACCTGGACTATGATGCAGATCATACTAGTGGGGACATGGTATTCCATAAATGCATCCTTCAAGGTCCCTAGTCGTGGGTGTATCGAGACGGGGCATCGATATACCAGTGTAGACTAGCGTATACGCTTCTCGACCCATGAGATGGGCGATGGATGATCCCATATCCATTGGTGTTTGACATCAGAGATGGTATACGGGTGCTCAGTGGAGACTGGGTACACTGGACGGACTCGCCGAGAACTCCCGGATGGTATTATACCTCACGTCAGATGGCAGTTCTCAGGTGACACTTATGCAGGTTAGTCTGTAGACCCGAGATCGTCATAGAGACTTGTGTGATTCCCACTGTGCTTTGATCACCACCTTACCACGACCATGAGGGCGTGCAAAACGGTGGTTTTTGGGTACAGTCCTGAGTCACATGGAGGCAATGAGCGATAGGAGGGGTTTCGTCTCTCCCGGTATTGGGGGTTGATGTTGCGCTGTGCTCGATTGGCCGTAACAGGGAAGTCCCTGGCCAGGGCTGATCAGAGATTTGCTGGTAAGTGTTACCATTAGTTTCTCGACCCGTTATGAGCCTCACATCGGCACGACTTATCGGTTATTGGGGTCTGACGTTTACCACCCCTAGACTTGATATGCGACATATCAGACGAACAGACCGGACTGTACGGTAAGTGTTACTGGTTGGATTCACAGGAGTGTGACCGGGCTTGCTCGTCGATCTTCTGATCGCTCAATACCCGGGTGGCCGTTACGTTTAGCAGACCGCTTGCGGCTTGTGGGTGCTTGATATGATCATCATCTGCTACCGGCGTATTGACGAGTCTTTAGAGCCCTACACAGAGGTTTCCTGGCTCAAGCGAAACGAAATAGGAGCGCATATGAGATATGTGCGGGACCGAGAATGATGCGTGTATGTGATACCGTAATTCATTCTCGTGATGAATGTTTCGATTGGTTATATGCGATATAACCTAGTTATCGAATCGAAGATTGATTCGATAAGTCGATACATTGTATACAAGTCGGTTATGTGTGACATGACCGGATCATTGAATCAAGTGTTGATTTAATGATTTAATGTATAATTATATATTTGATATATTACTTCGCATTAACTAGTATTGTTTCATTTTAAAAGGATTTTCTCACTTGATGTGCACATTGTATATGTGATGTATTTTTGTGTACACTTGATTGTATCATGTTTGATGATACATGTTAACTTGTGCATGTGTAAAGACTAAACCATGGTTATATGAATGGTTAGGGTTTTGTTTACTCATTCATTTATTTATTTTGATTATTAATTTTGGAAAAGAAAATGGAAATGGTGGCTTTTCTTTCATGAAGCTTCATGAAGGGTTGAAACTTTGACCATTTTTGTTTTCTTCTCTTAACCTAACCATTCACCTAACCCTAGTTTAATCTCTACACTAGACCATGGTTAGTATATGATAAGTATTCATATTATTTTATTTTAAAAGAAAAATACTTATCATATTCTATCTTGATCTTCTTCTTCTTCTTCAAGAAAAAGCTTGCCACCATTAATGGCATCTTGAGTAAACAAGTGAGAAATCCAATTCTAAAGTGAACCCACCTCCTATTTCTTCATCCTCTACCTCTTGCCAAGTAGTATAGGGTGTTCTCTTCACAAGTTTCACGACTTGGTGAAGTTAGAGCTTGATCTTGTGTTGCCTCGACGTAGATCTTCTTCGGCATCGTAGCCGACGACTAGTCCGCTCATTTCTCCGATGAAGCCGATGCTAGAGTCCGAGATCCGACATGGACAGCGAGGGGACGTCTACGTGGAGCTAAGGAAGTGGAGAACCGGATCTACAAAGATTGTAGCTTCTTACTTTTAGTTAAATTGTTAACTAGTTTTACTTTTCGCCTAAACTCTAATCAACGAATCCGTATTAGGGTTTCTCGGCACTTGTAAAATTTGAAATTGGTATGGTTGATGCCTTGTGAGACCTCTTTAGTGTGCCTAGGAACCCTACAGTGGTATCAGAGCCTAGCTAAAGCCTTAGGCGAAGTCTAGACGACGTTTGAAATCCGAACGAACATCGAAACCCTAATCATTCATGCTCTCTGGCCTTTTTTCAAAAACGGGGTTTTTTCCAGATTAAAAATGCTTAAAAAATTCAGCAGGGAATTCTAAGAATTACGGTGCAAAAATTACCTCATGATGCATCTAAAGCGCGGCGGAACCGCGGCAGAAGCCTGGCTTCTGCGGCGGTTCCGCGGCCAATTGACGGGATTTGCCTCCAAAGTTTGCACAGTAATTCATGTTTTCAGGTGCTGAGTTTTCTGGGAATTTTTAATTTTCACTCAAGAGTTGAGTTTTCTGGGATGTTTTGGGGCGTAGATGATTCGATCGGATTATCAGATTTTGTCTATGTGGCTTTCCGAATGTTTTGGAATATGTTAAAAAGTTCGACCGGATATAAATACCCAATCTTTCCCCTGCCGGAAAATTTCCAAGTGTCTGATTTTTCTGTGGTTTAAGGACGTTCTAAGTAGTGCAAGTAACGCGATGGTCCCTCTAGAAGACAACAAACCTTAACTCGATTATGTGACCGTCTTGAACTGCCCTTTGAACCTTCGGGTTTGGGGCAGTACGGCGTGCCACATGTGAGGCGTTGGCTTGACCCTTCTACGGCTGGACCGTTGGTACTGAGGCATGAAGTGAATGTCTTTGAACTTATTTCATGTGTTGATCGGTTTCGGGAAAACTTGGGTGTTCGAATGTTCGATCGGAAAGTTTAATGTTTTCTATTTATCCGGAATGGGATACAATAATTGGAATTCACAAACAGTTATGAGATAACTGAATGAATGTTATAAATCTAGCGGTTTAGTCTCACTTGATATTGAAAAGAGTTTTCGATAATGAGAATAAAATGCGGGGTTTATAATTGCTAGGCATGTGATGTCTAAGTATTTCATTTGATTAGGCATGCGATGTCTAAAGAGGTTGCGGATTCCAACTGTTGTAGTTTTACACTTTCTTTTCTGTGACCGTAAGTGTAATATGTGATATCGCAGGTTTCGTTGCTATATGTCAACGACAATTGGGATACGCATATTTACTTACGTTGATGACATGTGATGTTATGTGTTGCTGGATATGTTATATTGGATCGTCGTGTTTGAATAGCCGGGGGTTTTTATGTGAGATGAGTGTTTTTCATTTTAATTCATGTAAAAACTTGTATTTAATATTCTTTTACTGGGACACTTCCAGGTTGCGGAAGATGTCACCTTTTGTATATTATTTACTTTTCCGCATTAGGATAGACCCAAGGAGGGGAGCACAAGTAACCGGGTTCTAGGGTCCAGTGGGAGACCATCTCGAGGAGTCGAGTCCGGGTCTCCTAACCCTAGAATTGGTAGGGTTGCTTGCCACTCTCGTAGGGGTCTAGGGGTGTGGGATTGGCTATTCATCACAACCGTGGAATCCGTGTTTTATACTGGCTCGTATTAAAAACACGGACGTCCTAGTATATCCAATATTTCATATGATATTTTCTGCTGTGATATCTGTGATGTGATCATTTGATTTGTTCTGATGGATACAGTATATATGATATATTATATAGACGTTACTTATGTTTTGCACCCGCACTAGCCCTGCCCTGCTCTGTCGTTAGTTACCTAACCTAACGGTGCACGAGGGGACATCGAGGCGAATGCGGATGGCATAAGTGTACGTCGTATTTATCTGTGATGTTTAGGTGACTTAAATGATGGGACTTCATTAATGTGATTAATGAAAGAAAAGAAACCTAAGATGTTGTAGAATCAAATTTTAAATAAAACAGGTAGCTACAGTTCTTGTTTTGCACAGCGGTATATGTGATATATCCTGCACCTTATTCGATGAGGAAAGGACCGAGATCCCTTCACCGGGAGTGACTCCTTTAGCAATAACTGGCAGATGCTACACACTCGGTTTGAATTTTGATTGCTTCTATAGTTTCTGCTTTGCACAGTGATATATATGATATATCCCGCACCTCATTCGACGAGGAAAGGGCCGACGATCCCTTCACCGGGAGTGACCCCTTTAGCAAAACTAGAAAAGCCTCAAGAACACTCCATTTCAAAATTCACTCGATTCTACAACGATATCAAGTTCATTACGCTCATGGTTTTCAGAAAAACCTGACGTAGCCCTCCGTCATTTCAGATAAATCCTACTTAGTATTCGTGCTACGTTTGTTGACCTCCGTCAAGGCGTAGTGTGCGGTAGCTAACTAGTATTTATCTGTTTATGCATATGATGCAGATTGGATTAGGGTAGTCGTACGACCTTGTTGACCTCCGTCAAGGGTCGTGCGGGTGGGTTTGATTCAATCAAGAAATGACGGGTTGAACTTGACTTGCACCCTGTGGTTTGTTGACCTCCGTCAAGGTCATAGGATGCTTGGGGCAAAATATTATCGGGAATTTCAAGTGTTGAAATTTGCAATGTGATTGCATACCTTCTATGAGATAGTTGGATCCCGATACCCACTGCGAGTAAGAGTTACTCCTGGGAGAGTTTTACACATTACAATTAGCCGATTAAATAGGTGTCTAGAAAGGTGTCAACGGGGTTACGCCTCTGGGAAAACGAGGTTTACTTTAATTAGGTCCGTGCGAAAGCACGGGGAACCTCCCTCAAAGTACCGACACTGATATGGCTGAAAGATCGGCGAAGTTGTAAGGTGTAATTAATCCCGGCTAGTCTTTCCTTTTTGGGTTTGAAGGAAGATTTGATAAAAACCAGTGGGAGCCATCCTGATTAGATAAGATAATAACCAATCTGATCTTGCACGAGCATAAGCTAAAGTGTTTTCTTCTCTCTCTCTCCAGGTAGCGACCATGTAATGCCCTAATAAAGATAATAATATGGATGTATTGACCGAACCCGCATGTGATACTGGACTGGGGAACGTTGGTTCCGTTCTTTCTTATAAGAGTTATAGGAATGAACAGGACATAGGGGAATACCAGGATTCCCATGCCACCCGAATGAAGAAAGTACATGATGATGCATTTTCTTCGCGTGTGTTCGTTACAGAGAACTGTTTCTCCATTTGCTCCACGTCCTGGGTATTAGATACCGGGTCAGGATCCCATATATGTAATCAGTTACATAGGCTCAGGAAAGGTAGAGAACTTGGAGAAGGTGATAAAGACATTAGAGTTGGAAATGGTGCAATTGTTGCAGCTAATTGTTAGTTATATGTATGCCCTAGAGGCCATTACTGTACATAGGATGTATATTGTAGTGGATGCTGGGACATATATAGGGAGGACTTTCTTGCTCGACATGATAGTATGCTATCTGGTTGCTCTTTACCTTAACGTGTATACTGACTGTCTCTCTATTACATGTTGGTAAAGCCCTTAGGATGTATGCTTGACTACCTGGACTATGATGCGGATCATACTAGTAGGGACATGGTAGTCCATAAGTACATCCTTCAAAGTCCCTAGTCGTGGGTATATCGAGACGGGGCATCGATATACCAGAGTAGACTAGCGTGTACCTTCTCGACCCATACAGATGGGCGATGGATGATCCCATATCCATCGGTGTTTGACATCAGAGATGATATACGGGTGCTCAGTGGAGACTGGGTACACTGGACGGACTCGCCGAGAACTCCCAGATGGTATTATACCTCACGTTAGATGGCAGTTCTCTGGTGACACTGGTACAGAGTAGTCTGTTGACCCGAGATCGTCATAGAGTCTTGTGTGGCTCCCACTGTGCTTTGATTTCCATCTTACCACGTCCAAGAGGGCGTGCAAAACGGTGGTTTTTGGGTACAGTCCCGAGTCACATGGAGGCAATGAGCGATAGGAGGGGATTCGTCTCTCCCAGTATAGGGAGTTGATGTTGCGCTGTGTTCGATTGGCTATAACAGGAAATCCCTGGCCAGGGTTGCTGAGATTTACTGGTAAGTGTTACCAGTAGTTTCTCGAATTGTTATAGACCTCATATCGACACGACTTATCGAGCTATTGGGGTCTGACGTTTACCACCCCTAGGCGAGATATGCGACATATCAGACGGACAGACCGGACTGTACGGTAGTGTTACTGGTTGGATTCACTGGAGTGTGAGCGGGCTTGCTCGTCGATCTTCTGATCGCTCAATACCCGGGTGGCCGTTACTTTTAGCAGACCGCTTGCGGCTTGTGGGTGTTTGATATGATCATCATCTGCTACCGGCGTATTGACGAGTCTTTAGAGTCCTACACAGAGGTTTCCTGGCTCAAGCGAAACGAAATAGGAGCGCATATGAGATATGTGCGGGACCGAGAATGATACCAGTATGTGATACTGTATTTGATTCTCGCGATTTGTGACATTGATCGGTTTTATGCGATATAGCCGGGTTATTGGATCAAGTGTTGATTCGATAAGTTGTTACTAATGATACTAGTCGGTTATATGCGATATGACCGGATCGTTAAATCAAGTGTTAATTTAATGATTTAATGCATAATTATATATTTGATATATTACTTTGCATTAACTAGTATCGGTTCACTTTAAATGGATTTTCTCGCTCGGGTGTGCGCATTGCATATGCGATATGATTTTGTGCACATGCTTGTATCATGTTTGATGATACATGCCTTTTTAATTAAGTGTATAGAATTAAACCTTGGTTAATGGAATGGTTAGGGTTTACTATTTGCTTATTCATTTTATTCATTTATTTATTAATCTTTTTCTTATTGGAAAAAGGAAATGAAATGATAAAATGGTGGCATTTCTTTTGTTCATTCATGAAGCTTCATGAATGCTTTGACTTGATGACCATTTTGTTTTTAGCTTGACCCTAACCATTGCATTAAACCATGATTAGTTCTCTATACTTAACTATGGTCATGTTATGATAAGGATTGATTATTCTTTTCTTTTTTTAATTAACTTATCATAACATAATTCTTCTTTTTCTTCCTTTCTTCACTTGAAGAAAGCAAGCTCCATCAATGGTGATTGATAGAAATGAGTGAGAAATCCAATTCTAAAGTCTACCCACTTCCTATTTCTTCATCCTCTACCTCTTGAAAAGTAGTAGAGTGTGTTTTCTTCACAAGTTTCTTGACTTGGTGAAGTCGGAGCTTGATTTAGCGATGCCTCGACGTAGATCATCTTCGGCATGGACATCGACGACCTAGCTCGCCATTTCTCCGACGAAGCCGACGCTAGAGCCCGGGAATCAATTTGGACAGCGAGGGGTCTTCGTTGCGGAGCTATGGAGGTGGAGCACCGGATCTACAAAGGTTGTATTTCCGTATTATTGTAGTTAAGTGTTAACTAGTTTCATTATTCGCCTAAACATCTAGTCTAAGATCCGTAGTCTAGGGTTTCCCGGCACCGTAAATTTTGAATTTGGCATGATCGATGCCTTGTGAGACCTCACTAGAGTGCCTAGGAACCTTACAGTGGTATCAGAGCCTAGCTAGAGCCTTAGGCGAAGTCTAGACGGAATTTGAACTCCGATCGAATCAAAACCAAAACCCTAAAATTGCTCTCTGTACTTTTTCTAAAATCGTGGATTTTTCCAAATTAAAAATATGCAGAAAACTCAGCAGGGAATTCTATGAATTACGGCGCAAAAATTATTGCATGAACAGTGCTACCTGCGGCGGAACCGCGGCATAAGCCTCCTTAGGCGGCGGTTCCGCGGCAGGAAGATGACGTCAGCGCTCCTGGTTTGCGCAGTAATTAATTATTTCAGAAGCTGAGTTTTATGGGTATTTTTTATATTTATTATTTAATTTTCTGGGGTGTTTTAGAGCTTTAATGTTTCGACCGGATTGTCAAATTTCGTCTTTGTGCATTTCCGGATAATTTTTGAATTTGTTAAAAAAGTTCGACCGGATATAAATACCCAATTTTTTCCCTGTCGGGAAATTTCCAAGTGTTGGATCTTTCCGTAGTTTAAAGACATTCTAAGTAGTGCAAGTAACTCGATGGACCCTCTAGAAGACAACAAACCTTAACTCGATTATGTGACCGTCTTGAACTGCCCTTTGAACCTTCGGGTTTGGGGGAGTACGGCGTGCCACATGTGAGGCGTTGGCTTGACCCTTCTACGGCTGGACCGTTGGTACTGAGGCACGAACTGAATGTTTTTAGACTTGTTTCATGTGTTGATCTGTATCGGGAAAACTTGGGTGTTCGATTGTTCGATCGAAAAGTTTAGCATTTTCTATTTATCCGGAATGTGATACAATAATTGGAATTCACAATAAGTTATGAGATAACTGAATGAATGTTATAAATATAGCAGTTTAGTCTCACTTGATCGGTTGCCACGAAATTTTGATGTGATCAAAAGTCCGTCGCAATCACGTAGCGTACGCGGATACTCGCCGGGTAAACTTAATAGACAGCCTCACTCCATAGCCCCGACCAAGTGACTGTAGGAGAACCCCGTCGCCGAAAGCATCCGTCCGGGTGCTCGCGGCAGCGGTGTTCCGCCTTGGTGCACTTCGTCGACGGTATCGGGGGTGCGGCCGTCTACTGAAGTTTGCGACGAGCATTCGATCAGGATGTCGGGAATCTTGTTGAATTGCCCGACTTGATATTGAAAAGAGTTTTCGATAATGAGACTAAAATGCGGGGTTTATAATTATTAGGCATGTGATGTCTAAGGAATTCATTTGGTCAGGCATGCGATGTCTGAGGAGGTTGCGGATTCCAACTGTTGTAGTTTTACACTTTCTTTTCTGTGACCGTAAGTGTAATATGTGATATCGCCGGTTTCGTTGCTATATGTCAACGACAATTGGGATGCGCATATTTACTTACGTTGATGACATGTGATGTTATGTGTTGCTGGATATGTTATATTGGATCGTCGTGTTCGAATAGCCGGGGTTTTTTTATGTGAGATGAGTGTTTTTCATTTTCATTCATGTAAAAACTTGTATGTAATATTCTTTTATTGGGGAACTTCCAGGTTGCGGAAGCAGTCACCCTTTGTATATTATTTACTTTTCCGCACTAGGATAGACCCAAGGAGGAGGGCACAAGTAACCAGGTTCTGGAGTCCAGTGGGAGACCAACTCGAGGAGTCGAGGCCGGGTCTCCTAACTCCAGAATTGGTAGGGTCGCTTGCCGCTCTCGTAGGGGTCTAGGGGTGTGGGTTTGGCTATTCACCACGACCGTGGAATCCGTGTTTTATACTAGCTCGTATTGAAAACACGGACGTCCTAGTATATCCAATATTTCATATGTTTCTTCTGCTGCAATACCTCTGATGTGTTTCTGTGATGGATATAGTATATAGTATATATGATATATTATATAGACGTTACTTATGTTTTACACCCGCGCTAGCCCTGCCTTGCTCTGTCGTTAGTTACCTAACCTAACGGTGCACGAGGGGACATCGAGGCGAATGCGGATGGCATAAGTGTATGTCGTATTTATCTGTGATGTTTAGGTACATTAAATGATGGGACTTCATTAATATGATTAATGAAATAAAAGAAACCTAAGATGTTGTAGAATCGAATTTCAAAATAAAACAGGTAGCTACAGTTCTTGCTTTGCACAGCGGTATATACGATATATCCTGCACCTTATTCGATGAGGAAAGGACCGAGATCCCTTCACCGGGAGTGACTCCTTTAGCAATAACTGGCAGATGCTACACCCCTCGGTTTGTCTTTTGATTGCTTTTAAGTGTTTTTGCTTTGCACAGTGATATATATGATATATCCTGCACCTCATTCGACGAGGAAAGGACCGACGATCCCTTCACCGGGAGTGACTCCTTTAGCAAAACTAGAAAAGCCTCAAAAGCACTCCATTTTTAAAATCGTTTGATTCTACAACGATATCAAGTTCATTACGCAATAGGTTTTCAGAAAAACCTGTCGTAGCCCTCCGTCATTTCAGATAAGTACTAGTTAGTATTCGTGCTGCGGTTGTTTGGCATGCGTCAAGGCGTAGTGTACGGTAACTAGTGTTTATCTGCTAGCATACGATGCGATTGGATTAGGGTATTCGTACGGCGTTGTTTGGCATGCGTCAAGGGTCGTGCGGGTGGGTTTAATTCAATCAGGAAATGACGGGTTGAACTTGACTAGCGGACTATGGGTTGTTTGGCATGCGTCAAGGTCATAGCGAGCTAGGGGCAAAATATTATCGGGAATTTCAAGTGTTGAAATTTGCAATGAGATTGCATACCTTCTATGAGATAGTTGGATCCCGATACCCGCTACGAGTAAGAGTTACTCCTGGGAGAGTTTTATACATTACAATTAGCCGATCAAGTAGGTGTCTAGAAAGGTGTCAACGGGGTTACGCCTCTGGGAAAACAAGGTTTACATTAATTAGGTTCGTGCGAAAGCACGGGGGACCTCCCTCAAAGTACCGACACTGGCCTGGCTGAAAGATTGGCGAACTTGTAGTGTGTAATTAATCCCGGCTAGTCTTTCCTTTTAGGGTTTGAAGGAAGATTTGATAAAAAGCAGTGGGAGCCATCCTGATTAGATAAAATAATAACCAATCTATTCTTGCAAGAGCGCACGCTGAGTGTTTTCTTCTCTCCCTCTCTCCTGGTAGCGACCATATCACGCCTTAATCAAGATAATAATACGGATTATTGACCGAACCCGCTTGTTATACTGAGCTGGGGAACGTTGGTCCCGCTCCAACTTATAATTGTTATAAGACAGAGCAGGAATTTGGGGAATACCAGATTTCCCGTGCCGCCCAAACGAAGAGAGTGCATGCTGATGCATCATCTTCGGGTGTGTTCATTACAAAGAACTGTTTCTCAGTATCCTCCCTATCCTGGGTATTTGATACCGGATCAGGATCCCAGATATGTAAGATGTTACATAGGGCTACAAAAGGGTAGAAAAACTGAGAACGGGTGATAAGTTTCATGAGGCAGAAAACGGGGAAAGAGTTGCAGCCAAGTCTGTTGGTCACTGTCACCCTGTATTACCGATACATTGATTCTGAACGAATGTTATTAGATACCGAACCTAATATACAAAATCATATCTGTCTCTTTATTAGTAAAGAAACGATAAAATTTTGTATTGTTGGATAATGTTTTGAACATTTCCTATATCAAAAGTTGATCGGTTCAGGCACGTTATCTAAAAGCGTTGATGTTCTAAATCAAACTAAAGTTCTTAGTATACGGAACACACACAAGAGGAAAAGTTCAGAAATGAACGAATTCTTCTTGAGGTATTGTAGACTAGGTCAGATCAATGTGACCCGACTAGCTAGAGTTACATATAGATGCATATTTAAATCAGTTTGAATTTACATCTTGTGAAACTCGCCAGTCATGTCACAAAGATAAGATGACCATAGCTCTGTTTATTAGAAACAGAGAAAGAGTTAGTGAACTCTTGGGACTGATACATGATGATGTATGTAAGTTCTCCTGTCTACACATGCCAGGACAGATTCTTTATACTTCGTTATATTCTCTGATAATCTCTCAAGATTCAGTCATATGTTCCTGTTGAAACATGAGTCCGAACCTTTTGAGATATTCACAGAATATAAGCGAGAAGTAGAGAACCATAATACGGGTAAAAGTATTATGTCCTTTGATGAGATCAAGGAGGAGAATACTTGAGCACGGAATTCTTGGAATTTTATAAAGGAGAATGAGATTCTCTCTCGGCATTACTCCTCCGTATACACCATTGCACGATGGTATGTCGGGGCGGAGCAGATACACCCTATTTGATATGGTGTGCTCTATGATGAGTAATACTGAGTTACCTTTTTCCTTAGGGGGTTATGCACTTGAGAAGCTGCATACCTATTGAATAGGGTTCGAATCAAATCAGTTGCCTACCACTTCATATATGATATGGAAAGGGAAGAGCCCATGTCTTAAGCTAGTTAAGATTTGGGGTTGTCCGGCCTATGTCTAAAAGCAAAATCCGGACAAGCTCGAGGCAAGGTCTGTAATGTACAACTGGAAAGGTTCCAGCTATACAATTTGCAGCCGATGATTTGATAAAACCAAAGGATTCAGTAGATTCCAACGAACCTCAGCCTCTCCGCCGATCTAGTAGGGTTCCTCACCCACCTGAGAGATACTTCGGTTGCTCTATGACAGTGGGAGCGAGGATTGCATCATGAGATGATGACCCAACTAGTTTCGAACTGGCCATCAGGAGTGGGACTCTGTAAGAATGGCTGGATGCTTAGCGATCTGAGATGGAATCCTTATACACCAACAAAGTATGGACTTTGGTTGCTATATCTGAAGGGTTAAATCCCCATCAGGAGCAAGTATATCTTGAGAAGATTACTTGGTGTACTTGGAAATGTTGAGACTTTCAAAGCTAGACTTGTTAAAGGTTTTCGTCATCAACCAGGCGTGGATAATGATGAAACCTTTTCCAGTATCTATGCTTAAGTCCATCCAGATCCTACTTGCCACGGCTACATACCATGACTACGATATCTGGCGGTTGGGTGCCATGACATCTTTTCTAAATGATGTTTTAGAAGAGAACGTCTGTAACTACACAGCCAGAGGGCTTCGTAAACAGTGGGAGCAGCGGAAACGTGTGCAAGATGTTTTATCTGATAAAGCAGGTATCGCGGAGTTGGAACGTCTGTTTTGATGTGTTAGTCAAAGAGTTTGACATCATCAAAATGGTTGATGAACCTTGTATAAACAAAAAGGTAGTAGGGAGTATGGTGGTGATCCTCGTAGAGTACGTGGATGACATACTCTTGATAAGAAAAGAGTTTCCTATGCTACGCTTGGTCAATCTCTGCTTATCACAATGATTCTCAATATAGGATCACTGGAAGCGTTCCAGAGTGATAAAGACGACTGAATGTCAGTCGCAGGCATTGTCTTTACCCTCACTAAAGGGACGGTATGTTGGAAGAGTTCCAAGCTAGATACCGTGACATACTAGACGATAAAGACAGGATACATCGCTACTTAAGATGCTACCAAAGAGGTTGTTTGGATGTATAATGGTTCATGAGATGAACTACGTTCCTACCATTGTGAGACAATGGAGTTGTGGCTTATGCCAAGGAACGCCGGTCCCATCAGTGATCCAGACTTATTCTAAGGCAGTATCACCTGATCATGGAGATGCTTGATCTCCAGGATGATCGAGGCAAGGAGAGCAGACTTAGAGGATAACGCAGCGGATCCACTCACGAAGGCCTATTCCCAGAGAGAGACTTTTATGGGATGGTTGAGTATGAGATACTGCAGCCACTGCTACAGATGGCCCTAATGCAAGTGGGAGATTGTTAGTTATATGTATGCCCTAGAGGCCATTACTGTACATAGGATGTATATTGTAGTGGATGCTGGGACATATATAGGGAGGACTTTCTTGCTCGACATGATAGTATGCTATCTGGTTGCTCTTTACCTTAACGTGTATATTGACTGTCTCTCTATTACATGTTGGTAAAGCCCTTAGGATGTGTGCTTGACAACCTGGACTATGATGCGGATCATACTAGTGGGGACATGGTAGTCCATAAGTACATCCTTCAAAGTCCCTAGTCGTGGGTATATCGAGACGGGGCATCGATATACCAGAGTAGACTAGCGTGTACCTTCTCGACCCATACAGATGGGCGATGGATGATCCCATATCCATCGGTGTTTGACATCAGAGATGATATACGGGTGCTCAGTGGAGACTGGGTACACTGGACGGACTCGCCGAGAACTCCCAGATGGTATTATACCTCACGTCAGATGGCAGTTCTCTGGTGACACTGGTACAGAGTAGTCTGTTGACCCGAGATCGTCATAGAGTTTTGTGTGGCTCCCACTGTGCTTTGATTTCCATCTTACCACGTCCAAGAGGGCATGCAAAACGGTGGTTTTTGGGTACAGTCCCGAGTCACATGGAGGCAATGAGCGATAGGAGGGGATTCATCTCTCCCAGTATAGGGAGTTGATGTTGCGCTGTGTTCGATTGGCTATAACAGGAAATCCCTGGTCAGGGTTGCTGAGATTTACTGGTAAGTGTTACCAGTAGTTTCTCGAATTGTTATAGACCTCATATCGACACGACTTATCGAGCTATTGGGGTCTGACGTTTACCACCCCTAGGCGAGATATGCGACATATCAGACGGACATACCGGACTGTACGGTAGTGTTACTGGTTGGATTCACTGGAGTGTGAGCGGGCTTGCTCGTCGATCTTCTGATCGCTCAATACCCGGGTGGCCGTTACGTTTAGCAGACCGCTTGCGGCTTGTGGGTGTTTGATATGATCATCATCTGCTACCGGCGTATTGACGAGTCTTTAGAGTCCTACACAGAGGTTTCCTGGCTCAAGCGAAACGAAATAGGAGCGCATATGAGATATGTGCGGGACCGAGAATGATACCAGTATGTGATACCGTATTTGATTCTCGCGATTTGTGACAATGATCGGTTATATGCGATATAGCCGGGTTATCGGATCAAGTGTTGATTCGATAAGTTGTTACTAATGATACTAGTCGGTTATATGCGATATGACCGGATCGTTAAATCAAGTGTTAATTTAATGATTTAATGCATAATTATATATTTGATATATTACTTTGCATTAACTAGTATCGGTTCACTTTAAATGGATTTTCTCGCTCGGGTGTGCGCATTGCATATGCGATATGATTTTGTGCACATGCTTGTATCATGTTTGATGATACATGCCTTTTTAATTAAGTGTATAGAATTAAACCTTGGTTAATGGAATGGTTAGGGTTTACTATTTTCTTATTCATTTTATTCATTTATTTATTAATCTTTTTCTTATTGGAAAAAGGAAATGAAATGATAAAATGGTGGCATTTCTTTTGTTCATTCATGAAATTTCATGAATGCTTTGACTTGATGACCATTTTGTTTTTAGCTTAACCCTAACCATTGCATTAAACCATGATTAGTTCTCTACACTTAACTATGGTCATGTTATCATAAGGATTGATTATTCTTTTCTTTTTTTAATTAACTTATCATAACATAATTCTTCTTCTTCTTCCTTTCTTCACTTGAAGAAAGCAAGCTTCATCAATGGTGATTGATAGAAATGAGTTAGAAATCCAATTCTAAAGTCTACCCACTTCCTATTTCTTCATCCTCTACCTCTTGCCAAGTAGTAGAGTGTGTTTTCTTCACAAGTTTCTTGACTTGTTGAAGTCGGAGCTTGATTTAGCGATGCCTCGACGTAGATCATCTTCGGCATGGACATCGACGACCTAGCTCGCCATTTCTCCGACGAAGCCGACGCTAGAGCCCGGGAATCAATTTGGATAGCGAGGGGTATTCGTTGCGGAGCTATGGAGGTGGAGCACCGGATCTACAAAGGTTGTATTTCCGTATTATTGTAGTTAAGTGTTAACTAGTTTCATTATTCGCCTAAACATCTAGTCAAAGATCCGTAGTCTAGGGTTTCCCGGCACCGTAAATTTTGAATTTGGCATGATCGATGCCTTGTGAGACCTCACTAGAGTGCCTAGGAACCCTACAGCTAAGACTGTCGGGGAATATCACCTTGCATTACCAACTGGTAATACATTGGTTCTGAACGAATGCTATTACATGCCGAACCTGATATGCAACATTATATCGGTTTCTTTATTGAGTAAAGAGGGATATAATTTTGTATTACAGGACAATGTTATGAACATTTTCCGTAACCAAAAGTTGGTTGGATCAGGCACGTTGTGCAATGGCATTTATGTTCTAAATCAATCAACAGTTCTGAGGATAACAAACACACGCAAGAGGAAGAGTTCTGAACTGAACGAATCTTTCTTGTGGCATTGTAGACTGGGTCACATCAATGCGACACGACTAGCTAAGTTGCATAAGGATGGATATTTAAATCCGTTTGAATTTTCATCTTATGACACTTGCCAGTCATGTCTCAAAGGCAAGATGACCAAAACTCCGTTTACGGGACACGGAGAAAGAGCTACCGAACTCTTGGGACTAATACATAGTGATGTATGCGGTCCCATGTCTACACATTTCAGGGATGGTTCTTCGTACTTCATTACATTCATTGACGATCTCTCTAGATTCGGATATGTGTTCCTGATGAAACACAAATCAGAAGCTTTTGAGAAATTTAGAGAATATAAACAAGAAGTCGAGAACCAAACCGGAAAAAGTATTAAAATCCTTCGATCTGATCGAGGAGGTGAATACTTGAGCATTTAATTCCTGGACTTCCTAAAATAGAATGGGATTCTCTCTCAGCTAACTCCTCCATATACACCACAGCACAACGGTGTATCAGAACGGAGGAACCGCGCCCTATTAGATATGGTGCGCTCTATGATGAGTGTAGCTGAGTTACCTGTTTCCTTCTGGGGATATGCACTGGAAACAGCAGCATACCTACTGAATAGGGTTCCCACCAAATCTGTGCCCACCACACCATATGAGATATGGGAGGGGAAGAGACCATATCTTAATTTTATAAAGATATGGGATTGCCCGGCCTATGTCAAAAGACAAAAACCGGACAAACTCGAGGCAAGGTCTGTTTTGTGTAAATTTGTTGGATATCCCAAACATTCGCGAGGGTATATCTTCTACCACAGTGAGGAACAAAGAGTATTTGTTGCTCAACATGCCACCTTTTTAGAAAAGGAATTTCTTGCAAAAGAGATTAGTGGCTCTGAGGTAGAACTGGAAGAGGTTCCAGCTGAACAAAACACAACAGAAGATTTAGTGGAACCAGAAGATTCAGTGGCTCCCAATGAACCTCAGCCTCTCCGCCGATCTAGTAGGGTTCCTCGCCAACCTTAGAGATACTAGGGTTTTCTCATGGATGGTAGGAGAGAGGATTGCATCATGGAGGATGATGACCCAACTAGTTTCGAGCAGGCCATCACGAGTAGGGACTCAGTGAAATGGCTGGATGCTATGCGGTCCGAGATGGAATCCATGTACACCAACAAAGTGTGGACTTTGGAAGCTGCTCCTGATGGGGTAAAACCCATTGGGAGCAAGTGGACCTTCAAGAAAAAACTTGGTGTAGATGGGAAAGTAGAGACTTTCAAAGCTAGACTTGTTGCAAAAGGTTTTCGTCAAAGACCGGATGTGGACTATGACGAAACCTTTTCTCCCGTGGCTATGCTTAAATCCATCTGAATCATGCTTGCCATCGCTGCATATCATGACTACGAAATCTGGCAAATGGATGTTAAGACCGCCTTTCTAAATGGTGATTTAGAAGAGTGCGTGTACATGACTCAGCCAGAGGGCTTTGTAGACAGTGGCAGCAGCGGGAAAGTGTGCAAGCTGCTTAAATCCATTTATGGATTAAAGCAAGCATCGCGAAGTTGGAACATCTGCTTTGACGTCGTTATCAAAGAGTTTGATTTCGTCAAAAACCCAGATGAACCTTGTATTTACAAGAAGGTGGCAGAGAGTAAGGTTGTCTTCCTCGTATTGTACGTGGACGACATACTCTTGATAAGAAATGATATTCCTATGCTGCAATCGGTCAAGCTCTTCTTATCATAAAGATTCTCAATGAAAGATCTTGGTGATGCCTCCTGCATATTGGGAATTAGGATCTATAGAGATAGATCCAAACGGATATTGGGATTGTCCCAATCCAGGTACATTGACACCATACTAAAGAGGTTTAGTATGGAAGAATCCAAGCGTGGGAACTTGCCCACGATCTCTGGAGTCACTCTCTCCAAAGAGATGTCTCCCAAGAATGATTTAGAGAGAGCTCGCATGCAAGGGATACCCTATGCTTCGGCTGTAGGCTCTATCATGTACGCGATGCTATATACCAGACCCGATGCTGCATACTCACTAAGTGTAGTGAGCAGGTATCAAGCTGATCCTGGAGAGAGTCACTGGACAGCTGTGAAGAGCATTCTCAAGTACTTACGAAGGACTAAAGAGATGCTCTTGGTGTATGGTAACGGAGAACTCCAAGTGGAGTCCTTTACCGATTCGAGCTTCCAGAGTGATAAGGACGACTCTAAGTCGCAGTCGGGCTTTGTCTTTACCCTTTACGGAGGGGCGGTTAGCTGGAAGAGTTCCAAGCAGGAAACCGTGGCAGACTCGACGATGGAGGCTGATACATCGCTACCAACGATGCTGCCAAAGAGGCTGTCTGGATCAAGAAGTTCATTACTGAATTTGGAGTGGTTCCATCCATTAAGCATCCAATACCTTTGTATTGTGATAACAATGGAGCGGTGGCTTTGGCCAAGGAACCTAGGTCCCATCAGCGATCCAGGCATATTCTGAGGCGGTATCACCTGATCCGGGAGATAGTTGATCTCCGGGAGATCGAGGTCAGGAGGGTTGACACGAAGAACAACACGACGGATCCACTCACGAATGCCATTCCCCAGATACAGTTTGAGAGACTCTTCGGGATGCTCGGTATGCGATACTACAGCAGCTGGCCCTAGTGCAAGTAGGAGATTGTTAGTTGTATGTATGCCCTAGAGGCCAGTATTGTACAGATGATGTATATTATATTGGATGCTTGGACATATATAGAGATGACTTTCTTGCTCGATATGATAGTATGGTATCTGGTTACTCTTTATCTTAACATGTATACTAGTCTCTTTAAACTGTCTTATAGTTACATGTTGGTAAAGCCCTTAGGATGTGTACTTGACTACCTGGACTATGATGCAGATCATACTAGTGGGGACATGGTATTCCATAAATGCATCCTTCAAGGTCCCTAGTCGTGGGTGTATCGAGACGGGGCATCGATATACCAGTGTAGACTAGCGTATACGCTTCTCGACCCATGAGATGGGCGATGGATGATCCCATATCCATTGGTGTTTGACATCAGAGATGGTATACGGGTGCTCAGTGGAGACTGGGTACACTGGACGGACTCGCCGAGAACTCCCGGATGGTATTATACCTCACGTCAGATGGCAGTTCTCAGGTGACACTTATGCAGGTTAGTCTGTAGACCCGAGATCGTCATAGAGTCTTGTATGATTCCCACTGTGCTTTGATCTCCACCTTACCACGTCCATGAGGGCGTGCAAAACGGTGGTTTTTGGGTACAGTCCTGAGTCACATGGAGGCAATGAGCGATAGGAGGGGTTTCGTCTCTCCCGGTATTGGGGGTTGATGTTGCGCTGTGCTCGATTGGGCGTAACAGGGAAGTCCCTGGCCAGGGCTGATCAGAGATTTGCTGGTAAGTGTTACCAGTAGTTTCTCGACCCGTTATGAGCCTCACATCGGCACGACTTATCGGTTATTGGGGTCTGACGTTTACCACCCCTAGACTTGATATGCGACATATCAGACGAACAGAACGGACTGTACGGTAAGTGTTACTGGTTGGATTCACAGGAGTGTGAGCGGGCTTGCTCGTCGATCTTCTGATCGCTCAATACCCGGGTGGCCGTTACGTTTAGCAGACCGCTTGCGGCTTGTAGGTGCTTGATATGATCATCATCTGCTACCGGCGTATTGACGAGTCTTTAGAGTCTTACACAGAGGTTTCCTGGCTCAAGCGAAACGAAATAGGAGCGCATATGAGATATGTGCGGGACCGAGAATGATGCGTGTATGTGATACCGTAATTCATTGTCGTGATGAATGTTTCGATTGGTTATATGCGATATAACCTAGTTATCGAATCGAAGATTGATTCGATAAGTCGATACAATGTATACTAGTCGGTTATGTGTGACATGACCGGATCATTGAATCAAGTGTTGATTTAATGATTTAATGTATAATTATATATTTGATATATTTGTTAGTTGTATGTACGCCTTAGAGGCCAGTATTGTACATATGTTGTATATTATATTGGATGCTTGGACATATATAGAGATGACTTTCTTGCTCGATATGATAGTATGCTATCTGGTTACTCTTTATCTTAACATGTACACTAGTCTCTTTATACTGTCTTATAGTTACATGTTGGTAAAGCCCTTAGGATGTGTACTTGACTACCTGGACTATGATGCGAATCATACTAGTGGGGGCATGGTAGTCCATAAGTACATCCTTCAAGGTCCCTAGTCGTGGGTGCATCGAGACGGGGCATCGATATACCAGAGTAGACTAGCGTATACGCTTCTCGACCCATGTGATGGGCGATGGATGATCCCATATCCATTGGTGTTTGACATCAGAGATGGTATACGGGTGCTCAGTGGAGACTGGGTACACTGGACGGACTCGCCGAGAACTCCCAGATGGTATTATACCTCACGTCAGATGGCAGTTCTCAAGTGACACTTGTGCAGGTTAGTCTGTAGACCCGAGATCGTCATAGAGTCTTGTGTGATTCCCACTGTGCTTTGATCTCCACCTTACCACGTCCATGAGGACGTGCAAAACGGTGGTCTTTGGGTACAGTCCCGAGTCACATGAAGGCAATGAGCGATAGGAGGGGTTTCGTCTCTCCCGGTATTGGGGGTTGATGTTGCGCAGTGCTCGATTGGCCGTAGCAGGGAAGTCCCTGGCCAGGGCTGATCAGAGATTTGCTGGTAAGTGTTACCAGTAGTTTCTCGACCCGTTATGAGCCTCACATCGGCACGACTTATCGGGTTATTGGGGTCTGACGTCTTCCACCCCTAGACTTGATATGCGACATATCAGACGAAGAGACCGGACTGTACGGTAAGTGTTACTGGTCGGATTCGCAGGAGTATGAGCGGGCTAGCTCGTCGATCTTCTGATCGCTCAATACCCGGGTGGCCGTTACGTTTAGCAGACCGCTTGCGGCTTGTGGGTGCTTGATATGGTCATCATCTGCTACCGGCGTATTGACAAGTCTTTAGAGTCCTACACAGAGGTTTCCTGGTTCAAGCGAAACGAAATAGGAGCGCATATGAGATGTGTGCAGGACCGAGAATAATGCGTTTATGTGATACCGCATTTCATTCTCGCGATATATGTTTTCGATTGGTTATATTCGATATGACCTAGTTATCGAATCATTGATTCGATAAATCGATACATTGAATACTAGTCGGTTATGTGCGACATGACCGGATCATTGAATCAAATGTTGATTTAATGATTTAATGTATAATTATATATATTTGATATATTACTTTGCATTAACTAGTATTGGTTCACTTTAAACGGATTTTTCTCACTTGGTGTGCACATTGTATATGTGATATGTTTTGTGTACACTTGTTTGTATCATGATTGATGATGCATAATAACTTGGCTTTGTGTGAAGAATTGGACCATGGTTATGATAAGGGTTAGGGTTTTTTGATTATTCACTTAATTATTTATCCATTATTTATTCATTTAATTAGGTGAAAGAAAACAAAAAGGGTTTCTTTTCTTCATGAAGCTTATTGAAGCTTCATGAAACTTTGACCAAAGTCATCCCTTTTGTCTTCATCCTTAACCCTAACCACTAATCTAACCTTGGTCAATTCTCTACACATAACCATGGTTTACTTTATGATAAGTATTGATTTTCCTTTTTATTTCAATTACTTATCATAATATTATCATCATCTTCTTCATCTTCTTCTTCTTCTTCAAGCTTGCTACTCCAATGGCAACTTGAGTTTTAGTGAGAGAAATCCAAATCTAAAGTGAACCCACCTCCTATTTCTTCATCCTCTACCTCTTGCCAAGTGGTTTTGGGTGTTCTCTTCACAAGTTTCACTACTTGGTGAAGTCGGAGCTTGAACTAGTGCAACCTCGACGTAGATCGTCTTTGACACGAAGCCGACGAACTATTCCGCTCACTTCTCCGATGAAGCCGTCGCGAGAGTCCGAGGTTCGTGATGGACAGCGAGGGCATGACCACGTGGAGCTAAGGAGGTGGAAATCCGTATCTACAAAGGTTGTAGCATCTAACCTATAGTTAAATAGTTAACTAGTTTTCCGTTTCGCCTAAACATCTAGTCTAAAGATCCGTAGTCTAGGGTTTCTCGGCACCATTTTTTTTAAATTGGCATGTCCGATGCCTTGTGAGACCTTACTAGAGTGCCTAGGAACCTTTCACTGGTATCAGAGCCTAGCTAGAGCCTTAGGCGAAGTCCCGACGACGTTTGAAGTCCGAACGAACCCGAAACCATAATTCCAAGGTGCTCTCTGGAAAATTTTAGAAATTTTGGATTTTTGTCAATTAAAAATATTCAGAAAATCATGCAGGGTCTTATATGAAATACTGTGAAATTCGAGGGCCTGATTCAACTTTTCCACCGCGGAACCGCGGCACGAGCTATGCATGTGCGGCGGTTCCGCGTCCGTACTGTCCCATTGTCAGGTGATTTTTTCACAGTAATTCATGTATTCTGATATTATATTTTCTGGGTATTTTTGTTGTGACTCTGCAGAAGAGTATTTTGGGGTTGCTTTGGGGATTCAATTATTCGTTCGGGTTATCAAATTTCGTCTTTGTGTATTTCCGGATAATTTTTAGAATATGTTAAAAAGTTCGACCGGATATAAATACCCAATATTTCCCCTGTCGGGAAAATTCCAAGTGATGGATTTTTCCGTTGTTTAACGACGTTCTAAGTAGTGCAAGTAACGCGATGGACCCTCTAGAAGACAACAAACCTTAACTCGATTATGTGACCGTCTTGAACTGCCCTTTGAACCTTCGGGTTTGGGGCAGTACGGCGTACCACATGTGAGACGTTGGCTTGACCCTTCTACGGCTGGACCGTCGGTACTGAGGCACGAACTGAATGTTGTTAGACTTATTTCATGAGTTGGACTGTATCGGGAAAACTTGGGTATTCGACTGTTCGATCGGAAAGTTTAACATTTTCTGTTTATCCGGAATGGGATACAATAATTGGAATTCACAAGTAGTTATGTGATAACTGAATGAATGTTATAAATTTAGCAGTTTAGTCCCATATGATATTGAAAAGAGTTTTCGATAATGAGACTAAAATGCGGGATTTATATCTGTTAGGCATGGGATGTCTAAGTATTTCATTTGATTAGGCATGCGATGTCTAAAGAAGTTGCGGATTCCAATTGTTGTAGTTTTACACTTTCTTTTCTGTGACCGTAAGTGTAGTATGTTCATATCGCCGGTTTCGTTGCTATACGTCAACGACAATTGGGGTATGCATACTTACTTACGTTGATGGCATGTGATGTTATGTGTTGCTGGATATGTTATATTGGATCGTCGTATTTGAATAGCCGGGGGTTTTTATGTGAGATGAGTGTTTTTCATTTTCATTCATGTAAAAACTTGTATGTAATATTCTTTTATTTGGGGCACTTCCAGGTAGCGGAAGATGTCACCTTTTGTATATTATTTACTTTTCCGCATTAGGATAGACCCAAGGAGGAGAGCACAAGTAACCGGGTTCTGGGGTCCAGTGGGAGACCAACTCGAGGAGTCGAGTCCGGGTCTCCTAACCCTAGAATTGGCAGGGTTGCTTGCCGCTCTCGTAGGGGTCTAGGGGTGTGGGATTGGCTATTCATCACGACCGTGGAATCCGTGTTTTATACTGGCTCGTATTGAAAACACGGACGTCCTAGTATATCCAATATTTCATATGTTTATTCTGCTGCGATATCTGTGTTGTGACTCTGTGATGGATATAGTATATAGTATATATGATATATTATATAGACGTTACTTATGTTTTACACTCGCGATAGCCCTGCCCTGCTCTGTCGTTAGTTACCTAACCTAACGGTGCATGAGGGGACATCGAGGCGAATGCGGATGGCATAAGTGTACGTCATATCTATCTGTGATGTTTAGGTATTTAAATGATGGGACTTCATTAATGTGATTAATGAAAGATAAGAAACCTAAGATGTTGTAGAATCGAATTTTAAAATAAAATAGGTAGCTACAGTTCTTGCTTTGCACAGCGGTATATATGATATACCCCGCACCTTATTCGATGAGGAAAGGACCGAGATCCCTTCACCGGGAGTGACTCCTTTAGCAATAACTGGCAGATGCTACACACTCGGTTTGCTTTTGACTGCTTTTGAGTTTTTGCTTTGCACAGCGATATATATGATATATCCCGCACCTCATTCGACGAGGAAAGGACCGAGATCCCTTCGCCGGGAGTGACTCCTTTAGCAAAACTAGAAAAGCCTCAAAATCACTCCATTTCAAAACTTCATTTGATTCGACAACGATATAAAGTTCATTACGCAAAGGGTTTTCTTAAAAACCTGACGTAGCCCTCCGTCATTTCAGATAAGTAATAGTTAGTATTCGTGCTGCGTTTATTGACTCAGTCAAGGCGTAGTGTGCGGTAGCTGATTACTATTTATCTGTTTATGCATATGATGCAGATTGGATTAGGGTAGTCGTGCGGCCTTGTTGACTTAGTCAAGGGTCGTGCGGGTGGGTTTAATTCAATCAGGAAATGACGGGTTGAACTTTACTTGCGGTCTATGGTTTGTTGACTCAGTCAAGGTCATAGATCGCCTGGGGCAAAATATTATCGGGAATTTCAAGTGTTGAAATTTGCAATGAGATTGCATACCTTCTATGAGATAGTTAGATCCCGATACCCACTGCGAGTAATTGTTACTCCTGGGAGAGTTTTATACATTACAATTAGCCGATCAAGTAGGTGTCTAGAAAGGTGTTAACGAGGTTACGCCTCTGGGAAAACGAGGTTTACATTAATTAGGTTCGTGCGAAAGCACGGGGGACCTCCCTCAAAGTACCGACACTGGCCTGGCTGAAAGATTGGCGAACTTGTAGTGTGTAATTAATCCCGGCTAGTCTTTCCTTTTAGGGTTTGAAGGAAGATTTGATAAAAAGCAGTGGGAGCCATCCTGATTAGATAAGATAATAACCAATCTGATCTTGCACGAGCATACGCTAAAGTGTTTTCTTCTCTCTCTCTCCAGGTAGCGACCAGTTCATGCCTTAATCAAGATAATAATATGGATGTATTGACCGAACCCGCATGTTATACTGTGCAGGGGAACGTTGGACCCGTTCTATCTTATAAATGTTATAAGACTGAACAGGAAACAGGAGAATATCTGGATTCTCACACTGCCCAAACGGAGAACATGCATGTTGATGCATCATCTTCGGGTGTGTTTGTCATTGAGAACTGTTTCTCAGTTCACCCTACGTCCTAGGTATTAGATACCGGGTCAGGATCCCATATATGTAAGATGTTACATAGGCTGCGAAAAGGTAGAGAGCTGAGAAAAGGTGAACATTCCGTTCATGTAGGGAATGGGGCAAATGTTGCAGCCAAAGCAGTTGGCATATATCACCTGGTATTACCAAATGGTGATACACTAGTCCTGAATGAGTGCTATTATATACCGAACATGATGTGCAACATTATATCAGTTTCTTTATTAAGTAAAGAAGGTTATAATTTTGTAGTAAAGGATAATGTTATGAACATATTCCTAGATCAAAGGTTGATTGCATCAGGCTCGCTACATAATGGCATATTCATTCTCAATCAAAATACAGTCTTCAATATACAAAACACACACAAAAGGAAAAGCTCAGAAATGAACGAATCCTTCTTGTGGCACTGTAGACTTGGCCATATCAATGAGACACGACTAGCTAAGTTGCATAAGAACGGATATTTGAATTCATTCGAATTATCATCCTATGGCACTTGTCATTCATGTCTCAAAGGAAAAATGACCAAAACTCCGTTTAAAGGACATGGAGAAAGAGTTACTGAACTCTTGGGACTGGTGCATAGTGATGTATGCGGTCCAATGTCTACACACGCCAGAAATGGTTCTTCCTACTTCATTACATTAACTGACGATCTCTCTAGATACGGGCATGTGTTCCTGTTGAAACACAAGTCTGAAACTTTTGAGAAATTCAAAGAATATAAGCACGAGGTAGAGAACCAAACGAGCAAAAGTATTAAGGTTCTTCGATCTGATCGAGGAGGTGAATACTTAAGCAGTGAATTTCTGGATTATCTAAAAGAGAATGGGATTCTCTCTCAGCTTACTCCTCCTTATACACCACAGCACAACGGTGTATCGGAACGAAGGAATCGCACCCTATTAGATATGGTGCGTTCAATGATGAGTAATGCTGTGTTACCTATTTCCTTTTGGGGGTATGCGCTTGAGACAGCCATATACCTATTGAATCTGGTTCCATCTAAATCTGTACCTACCACACCATATGAGATATGGAGTGGGAAGAGACCATATTTTAAGCGAATTAAGATATGGGGTTGTCCGGCCTATGTCAAAAAGCAAAATCCGGACAAACTCGAGGCACGATCAGTCCTTTGCAAGTTTGTGGGATATCCTAAGAATTCTCAAGGATATTTTTTCTACCAAGCTGAGGAACAAAGAGTGTTTGTTGCTCAACATGCCACCTTTTTGGAAAGGGAATTTCTTGCAAAATAAATTAATGGCAAAGAGGTAGAGCTGGAAGAGGTTCCAGCACCACAAACTGCAACTGACAATTTAGTAGAACCAGAGGATTCAGAGGTGCCCGACGTACCCCAGCCTCTCCGCCGATCTAGTAGGGTTTCTCGTCCACCTGAGAGATACTATGGTTTTCTCATTGATGGTGGTAGTGAGGATTGCATCATGGAGGATGATGACCCAACTAGCTTCGAGCAGGCCATCACGAGTGGGGACTCAGTGAAATGGCTGGATGCTATGCGGTCCGAGATGGAATCCATGTACACCAACAAAGTATGGACTTTGGACGTTGCTCCTGAAGGGGTAAAACCCATTGGGAGCAAGTGGATCTTCAAGAAGAAACTTGGTGTAGATGGGAAAGTGGAGACTTTCAAAGCTAGACTTGTAGCAAAGGGTTTTCGTCAAAGACCAGGTGTGGACTATGACGAGACCTTTTCTCCAGTAGCTATGCTTAAATCCATCCGGATCATGCTTGCCATCGCTGCTTATCATGATTACGAAATCTGGCAAATGGATGTTAAGACCGCCTTTCTAAATGGTGATTTAGAAGAGTGCGTGTACATGACTCAGCCAGAGGGCTTCGTAGACAGTGGGAGCAGCGGGAAGGTGTGCAAGCTGCTTAAATCCATTTATGGATTAAAGCAAGCATCGCGGAGTTGGAACATCTGCTTTGACGTCGTTATCAAAGAGTTTGATTTCGTCAAAAATCCAGATGAACCTTGTATCTACAAGAAGGTGGCAGAGAGTAAGGTTGTCTTCCTCGTATTGTACGTGGACGACATACTCTTGATAGGAAATGATATTCCTATGCTGCAATCGGTTAAGCTCTTCTTATCACAAAGATTCTCAATGAAAGATCTTGGTGATGCCTCCTGCATATTGGGAATTAAGATCTATAGAGATAGATCCAAACGGATTTTGGGATTGTCCCAATCCAGGTACATTGACACCATACTAAAGAGGTTTAGTATGGAAGAGTCCAAGCGTGGGAACTTACCCACGATCTCTGGAGTCACTCTCTCCAAAGAGATGTCTCCCAAGACTGATTTGGAGAGAGCTCGCATGCAAGGGATACCCTATGCTTCGGCAGTAGGCTCTATCATGTATGCGATGCTATGTACCAGACCCGATGTAGCATACTCACTAAGTATAGTGAGCAGGTATCAAGCTGATCCTGGAGAGAGTCACTGGACAGCTGTGAAGAGCATTCTTAAGTACTTGCGAAGGACTAGAGATATGTTCTTGGTGTATGGTAACGGAGAACTCCAAGTGGAGTCCTTTACCGATTCGAGCTTCCAGAGTGATAAGGACGACTCTAAGTCGCAGTCGGGCTTTGTCTTTACCCTTTACGGAGGGGCGGTTAGCTGGAAGAGTTCCAAGCAGGAAACCGTGGCAGACTCGACGATGGAGGCTGAATACATCGCTGCCAACGATGCTGCTAAAGAAGCTGTCTGGATCAAGAAGTTCATTACAGAACTTGGAGTGGTTCCATCCATTGAGCATCCAATACCTTTGTATTGTGATAACAATGGAGCGGTGGCTTTGGCCAAGGAACCCAGGTCCCATCAGCGGTCCAGGCATATTCTGAGGCGGTATCACCTGATCCGGGAGATAGTTGATCGCCGGGAGATCGAGGTAAGGAGAGTTGACACGAAGAACAACACGGCGGATCCACTCACGAAGGCCATTCCCAAGACACAGTTTGAGAGACTCTTCGGGATGCTCGGTATGCGATACTACAGCAGCTGGCCCTAGTGCAAGTGGGAGATTGTTAGTTGTATGTATGCCCTAGAGGCCAGTATTGTACATATGTTGTATATTATATTGGATGCTTGGACATATATAGAGATGACTTTCTTGCTCGATATGATAGTATGCTATCTGGTTACTCTTTATCTTAACATGTACACTAGTCTCTTTATACTGTCTTATAGTTACATGTTGGTAAAGCCCTTAGGATGTGTACTTGACTACCTGGACTATGATGCGGATCATACTAGTGGGGACATGGTAGTCCATAAGTACATCCTTCAAGGTCCCTAGTCGTGGGTGCATCGAGACGGGGCATCGATATACCAGAGTAGACTAGCGTATACGCTTCTCGACCCATGTGATGGGCGATGGATGATCCCATATCCATTGGTGTTTGACATCAGAGATGGTATACGGGTGCTCAGTGGAGACTGGGTACACTGGACGGACTCGCCGAGAACTCCCAGATGGTATTATACCTCACGTCAGATGGCAGTTCTCACGTGACACTTGTGCAGGTTAGTCTGTAGACCCGAGATCATCATAGAGTCTTGTGTGATTCCCACTGTGCTTTGATCTCCACCTTACCACGTCCATGAGGACGTGCAAAACGGTGGTCTTTGGGTACAGTCCCGAGTCACATGAAGGCAATGAGCGATAGGAGGGGTTTCGTCTCTCCCGGTATTGGGGGTTGATGTTGCGCAGTGCTCGATTGGCCGTAGCAGGGAAGTCCCTGGCCAGGGCTGATCAGAGATTTGCTGGTAAGTGTTACCAGTAGTTTCTCGACCCGTTATGAGCCTCACATCGGCACGACTTATCGGGTTATTGGGGTCTGACGTCTTCCACCCCTAGACTTGATATGCGACATATCAGACGAAGAGACCGGACTGTACGGTAAGTGTTACTGGTCGGATTCGCAGGAGTGTGAGCGGGCTAGCTCGTCGATCTTCTGATCGCTCAATACCCGGGTGGCCGTTACGTTTAGCAGACCGCTTGCGGCTTGTGGGTGCTTGATATGATCATCATCTGCTACCGGCGTATTGACGAGTCTTTAGAGTCCTACACAGAGGTTTCCTGGTTCAAGCGAAACGAAATAGGAGCGCATATGAGATGTGTGCAGGACCGAGAATAATGCGTTTATGTGATACCGCATTTCATTCTCGCGATATATGTTTTCGATTGGTTATATTCGATATGACCTAGTTATCGAATCATTGATTCGATAAATCGATACATTGAATACTAGTCGGTTATGTGCGACATGACCGGATCATTGAATCAAATGTTGATTTAATGATTTAATGTATAATTATATATATTTGATATATTACTTTGCATTAACTAGTATTGGTTCACTTTAAACGGATTTTTCTCACTTGGTGTGCACATTGTATATGTGATATGTTTTGTGTACACTTGTTTGTATCATGATTGATGATGCATAATAACTTGGCTTTGTGTGAAGAATTGGACCATGGTTATGATAAGGGTTAGGGTTTTTTGATTATTCACTTAATTATTTATCCATTATTTATTCATTTAATTAGGTGAAAGAAAACAAAAAGGGTTTCTTTTCTTCATGAAGCTTATTGAAGCTTCATGAAACTTTGACCAAAGTCATCCCTTTTGTCTTCATCCTTAACCCTAACCACTAATCTAACCTTGGTCAATTCTCTACACATAACCATGGTTTACTTTATGATAAGTATTGATTTTCCTTTTTATTTCAATTACTTATCATAATATTATCATCATCTTCTTCATCTTCTTCTTCTTCTTCAAGCTTGCTACTCCAATGGCAACTTGAGTTTTAGTGAGAGAAATCCAAATCTAAAGTGAACCCACCTCCTATTTCTTCATCCTCTACCTCTTGCCAAGTGGTTTTGGGTGTTCTCTTCACAAGTTTCACTACTTGGTGAAGTCGGAGCTTGAACTAGTGCAACCTCGACGTAGATCGTCTTTGACACGAAGCCGACGAACTATTCCGCTCACTTCTCCGATGAAGCCGTCGCGAGAGTCCGAGGTTCGTGATGGACAGCGAGGGCATGACCACGTGGAGCTAAGGAGGTGGAAATCCGGATCTACAAAGGTTGTAGCATCGAACCTATAGTTAAATAGTTAACTAGTTTTCCGTTTCGCCTAAACATCTAGTCTAAATATCCGTAGTCTAGGGTTTCTCGGCACCATTTTTTTTAAATTGGCATGTCCGATGCCTTGTGAGACCTTACTAGAGTGCCTAGGAACCTTTCAATATTACTTCGCATTAACTAGTATTTGTTCATTTTAAAAGGATTTTCTCACTTGATGTGCACATTGTCTATGTGATGTATTTTTGTGTACACTTGATTGTATCATGTTTGATGATACATGTTAACTTGTGCATGTGTAAAGACTAAACCATGGTTATATGAATGGTTAGGGTTTTGTTTACTCATTCATTTATTTATTTTGATTATTAATTTTGGAAAAGAAAATGGAAATGGTGGCTTTTCTTGTTTCTTTCATGAAGCTTCATGAAGGGTTGAAACTTTGACCATTTTTGTTTTCTTCTCTTAACCTATCCATTCACCTAACCCTAGTTTAATCTCTACACTAGACCATGGTTAGTATATGATAAGTATTCATATTATTTTATTTTAAAAGAAAAATACTTATCATATTCTATCTTGATCTTCTTCTTCTTCTTCAAGAAAAAGCTTGCCACCATTAATGGCATCTTGAGTAAACAAGTGAGAAATCCAATTCTAAAATAAACCCACCTCCTATTTCTTCATCCTCTATCTCTTGCCAAGTAGTATAGGGTGTTTTCTTCACATGTTTCACGACTTGGTGAAGTTAGAGCTTGATCTTGTGTTGCCTCGACGTAGATCTTCTTCGGCATTGTAGCCGACGACTAGTCCTCTCATTTCTCCGATGAAGCCGATGCTAGAGTCCGAGATCCGACATGGACAGCGAGGGGACGTCTACGTGGAGCTAAGGAAGTGGAGAACCGGATCTACAAAGGTTGTAGCTTCTTGCTTTTAGTTAAATTGTTAACTAGTTTTACTTTTCGCCTAAACTCTAGTCAACGAATCCGTATTAGGGTTTCTCGGCACTTGTAAAATTTGAAATTGGCATGGTTGATGCCTTGTGAGACCTCTTTAGTGTGCCTAGGAACCCTACATAGTGCCCTGTGGGTAGTTTGGCCTCCGTCAAGGTCATGGGATGCTAGGGGCAAAAGCATTATCGGGAATTTCAAGTGTTGAAATTTGCAATGAGATTGCATACCTTCTATGAGATAGTTGGATCCCGATACCCACTGCGAGTAATTGTTACTCCTGGGAGAGTTTTACACAGGACAATTAGCCGATCAAGTAGGTGTCTAGAAAGGTGTCAGCGGGGTTACGCCTCTGGAAAAACGAGGTTTACTTTAATTAGGTCCGTGCGAAAGCACGAGGAACCTCCCTCAAAGTACCGACACTGGCCTGGCTGAAAGATCGGCGAAGTTGTAGGGTGTAATTAATCCCGGCTAATCTTTCCTTTTAGGGTTTGAAGGAAGATTTGATAAAAACCAGTGGGAGCCATCCTGATTAGATAAGATAATAACCAATCTGATCTTGCAAGAGCATACGCTAAAGTGTTTTCTTCTCTCTCTCTCCAGGTAGCGACCATGTCATGCCTTAATCAAGATAATAATATGGATGTATTGACCGAACCCGCATGTTATACTGTGCAGGGGAACGTTGAACCCGTTCTATCTTATAAGTGTTATAAGAATGAACAGGAAACATGAGAATATCTGGATTCTCACGCCGCCCAAACGGAGAACATGCATATTGATGCACCTTCTTCGGGTGTGTTTGTCATTGAGAACTGTTTTTCAGTTCACCCTACATCCTGGGTATTGGATACCGGATCAGGATCCCACATATGTAAATAGTTGCATGGGCTACGGAAAGGTAGAGAACTGGGAAAATGTGATCATTCCGTTCAAGTAGGGAATGGTGCAAGTATTGCAGCCAAAGCAGTTGGCGAATATCACCTAGTATTACTAAGTGGTGATACTCTGATTCTAAATGAGTGCTATTATATACCGAACATGATGTGCAACATTATATCAGTTTCTTTATTAAGTAAAGAAGGATATAATTTTGTAGTAAAGGATAATGTTATGAACATATTCCTAGATCAAAAGTTGATTGCATCAGGCTCGTTACATAATGGCATATTCATTCTAAATCAAAATACAGTCCTCAATATACAAAACACACACAAGAGAAAAAGTTCAGAAATGAACGAATCCTTCTTGTGGCATTGTAGACTTGGTCATATCAATGCGACACGACTGGCTAAGTTACATAAAGATGGATATTTGAATTCGTTCAAATTATCATCTTATGATACTTACCATTCATGTCTCAAAGGCAAGATGACCAAAACTCCGTTTACGGGACACGGAGAAAGAGTTACAGAACTCTTGGGACTAGTGCATAGCGATGTATGCGGTCCCATGTCTACACATGCCAGGGATGGTTCTTCCTACTTCATTACATTCACTGACGATCTCTTAAGATTCGGATATGTGTTCCTAATGAAACACAAGTCTGAAGCTTTTGAGAAATTCAGAGAATATAAAAACGAAGTAGAGAACCAAACGGGCAAAAGTATTAAGATCCTTCGATCTAATCGAGGAGGAGAATACTTAAGCAATGAATTCAGAGATTATCTAAAAGAGAATGGGATTCTCTCTCAGCTTACTCCTCCTTATACACCACAGCACAATGGTGTATCGGAGCGGAGAAACTGTTAGTTATATGTATGCCCTAGAGGCCATTACTGTACATATGATGTATATTGTAGTGGATGCTGGGACATATATAGGGAGGACTTTCTTGCTCGACATGATAGTATGCTATCTGGTTACTCTTTACCTTAACGTGTACATTGATTGTCTCTCTGTTACATGTTGGTAAAGCCCTTAGGATGTGTACTTGACTACCTGGACTATGATGCGGATCATACTAGTGGGGACATGGTAGTCCATAAGTACATCCTTCAAAGTCCCTAGTCGTGGGTGTATCGAGACGGGGCATCGATATACCAGAGTAGACTAGCGTGTACCTTCTCGACCCATACAGATGGGCGATGGATGATCCCATATCCATTGGTGTTTGACATCAGAGATGATATACGGGTGCTCAGTAGAGACTGGGTACACTGGACGGACTCGCCGAGAACTCCCAGATGGTATTATACCTTACGTCAGATGGCAGTTCTCTGGTGACACTGGTACAGAGTAGTCTGTTGACCCGAGATCGTCATAGAGTCTTGTGTGGTTCCCACTGTGCTTTGATTTCCATCTTACCACGTCCATGAGGGCGTGCAAAACGGTGGTTTTTGGGTACAGTCCCGAGTCACATGGAGGCAATGAGCGATAGGAGGGGATTCGTCTCTCCCGGTATAGGGAGTTGATGTTGCACTGTGTTCGATTGGCTATAACAGGAAATCCCTGGCCAGGGTTGCTGAGATTTACTGGTAAGTGTTACCAGTAGTTTCTCGAATTGTTATAGACCTCATATCGACACGACTTATCAAGCTATTGAGGTCTGACGTTTACCACCCCTAGGCGAGATATGCGACATATCAGACGATCAGACCGGACTGTACGGTAGTGTTACTGGTTGGATTCACAGGAGTGTGAGCGGGCTAGCTCGTCGATCTTCTGATCGCTCAATACCCGGGTGGCCGTTACGTTTGGCAGACCGCTTGCGGCTTGTGGGTGTTTGATATATCATCACCTGCTACCAGAGTATTGACGAGTCTTTAGAGTCCTACACAGAGGTTTCCTGGCTCGAGCAAAACGAAAGAGGAGCACATATGAGATATGTGCGGGACCGAGAATAATACGTGTATGTGATACTGTATTCCATTCTCGTGATATGTAACATTGATCGGTTATATGTGATATAGCCGGGTTATCGGATCAAGTGTTGATTCGATAATTTGTTACTATTCATATTAGTCGGTTATATGTGATATGACCGGATCGTTAAATCAAGTGTTGATTTAATGATTTAATGTATAATTATATATTTGATATATTACTTTACATTAACTAATATTGGTTCACTTAAGATGGTTTTTCTCACTTGTTGTGCACATTGTATATGTGATATATTTTCATGTGCACTTGATTGTATCATGTTTGTTGATATAAGCTAACTTAAGTTAGTTGTAAGGATCAAACCATGGTTGTATATTGGTTAGGGTTTTCTTATAAATTTTCCATTCATTTCATTTGTAATGAATAGTGGGGGGCAAGAATAAAATGGTGGCTATTATTTTATCTTTCATGAAATTGATGAAGCATTAAAGCTTGCACCATTTTGTTCTTGACTTTGACCCAACCATACATCCAACCATGGTTCCATCTCTACATCTAACCTTGGTTACCATTATGATACATATCATATTATTCTTTCCCATTGGAAATGATACACACCATTCTCATGATATTCTTCTTGTCCATTCATGTTCCTTCATGCTTCTTCTTCTTCTTCTTCATCAAGAAGAAGAAAGCTTGGAACCTCCAATGGTGAAATGATCAAATGAGTGAGAAAACAAAATCTAAAGTCAACCCATCTCCTCTTTCTTCATTCTCTACAACATGCCTTGTTGAAGAGGGTGTTGTCTTCATAAGTTTCTTGACTTGGTGAAGGCGGAGCTCGAGTTTGAATTGCCTCGACGTAGATCTTCTTCGGCATTGTAGTCTTCGACTTAGCCCGATTATTTCTCCGACGAAACTATCACCGGAGTCCGGGATCCGACGACCGAAGCGGAGGGACATCGTCTTGGAGCTATGGAGGTGGAGCAAAGAAACTACAAATGTTGTATTTTCTTCACTCATTAGTTATGTTGATAACTAGTTGCTTCTTTTTCGCCTAAACTCTAGCCAACGATCCGTATAAGGGTTCTTCGGCACATGTAAAAATTTTGTTTGGCATGGTTGATGCCTTGTGACAACCCCTTGATGTGCCTAGGAACCCTACAGAAACCGCACCCTATTAGATATGGTGCGCTCTATGATGAGTGCAGCTGAGTTACCTATTTCCTTCTGGGGATATGCACTGGAGACAGCTGCATACCTATTAAATAGAGTTCCAACCAAATCAGTGCCTACCACTCCATATGAGATATAGAATGGTAAGATACCATGTCTTAATTTTATCCAGATATGGGGTTGTCCGGCCTATGTTAAAACACAAAATCCGGACAAACTCGAGGCAAGGTCTGTTCTATGTAAGTTTGTTGGATATCCCAAACATTCGCGAGGGTATATCTTCTACCACTCCGAGGAACAAAAAGTGTTTGTTTCTCGACATGCCACTTTCTTAGAAAAGGGTTTTCTTATGAAACAGACAAGTGGTATTGAGGTAGAACTGGAAGAGGTTCCAGCGACACAAACTATAACAGAAGACATGGTAGAACCAGAGGATTTGTAAGTCCACGTTGCCCACCCCGGTGCTTACGGGGAGGCGGAAAACATAATAAAAATCGGATTTTTATCAACTATAGGCAACATGGACTATGCTTTAAGGATCTTTACTAAACAAAAACTTGCTAAAGCTAACTTAAAAGTAGCTAAGTGGTAGAAAAGTTATACCTTTGGTCTCTTAGTCCTTCTCTCCTTGCTCCTTAGAGTAGTGGAAGGAGGTCACCTTGCTCGTCTTCTCACGCCGAAGAAAGATCCACCCGAAAACCTCGACCTTTGGCTTCAACTCCAAGCTAGAAGTAACTAGGGTTCAAGAAGTGCTAGTCCTTCAACCCTAGATGAGAGTAGAGAAGATCAAGAGAGGGTTTTTCTCAAGCTCAAGTGTTTCTCAACACATGAGAGGGAGAGAGCTTGAGGGAGAGGAAGAACAAGAGAGAGAGGATATGATAGAATGAGAAATAATTAAGCCATTCTCACTAATATGTGTGAATTATTTTAATTGAATAATTAGCTAGATAATTGTCATGGTTAATCATGACATGACCATTATCATTTCAATTTGCAAAGATCAAAAAGTATCTTCCAAAAGAAATGATGATGGTCAAAGTGTCAACCTAGGTCAACAAGTCAAAGAAGTCAAATGGTCAACAACCATAACCATGGACAATTATTAAACTAATTATTAATTAACAATAATACACACATAAACATTAGGGTTAATAAAATGACAATAGCCATTAACCCTAATCAAGGTCCTCTCCCTCAATCTCAAGCAACTGTGCATACACACCCGCATTCGTGATCCGGGGAACACGAATACACTGAGAAAAACCAATCTCAAATCATATACTAAGATCTGGCTTAAACCAAAGCCCGCTAGTATAAACTGTCCGGACAGCAAACGTGCACAAGTGCGCGAATGTGAACGAACCCTGTCGCAAAACCATGCGACCTCTACTCATTTTGCCTAAAGGCGAATAGCTCTCTGTGTGGGACTCTAAAGACTCGACACTACGCTGGCAGTGGGTTTAACCACAGACCGCAAGCGGCACTAGTTGTACGTAACGGTCCCCAGGTAGATGTCGATAAGAAGACTGACGAGGTGAACCCCATCTGAACTCCTACTGAGCCTGTATGTGACAATCTCCGTACAGTCCGGTCTGTTCGTCTGATACATCGCATGGCTGGCCTAGGGGGCGGTGAACGTCAGTCCCCTAATAGCGGTACAAGTCGTGTCGGAGTGTAGCCCAGAACACCCTGAGATAACACTGGAAACCTACCAGTATATCTCGCTTGCCCTGGCCAGGGACTACTCGTGTAATGGCTCTCCTGGACACAGCGCAATGTCAACCCCAAATACCGGGAGAGACGAATCCTGTCTAACCGTCACTGCCTCCAAGTGTTTCGGGACTGCACCCAAAAACTACCTGTTTGCACGACTCCTTTGAGCCGTGGTAGGGTAGTAATCAAAGTGCGGTGGGAACACACTCGAGGTGAAGTGACAGTATCAAGTCAGCGGACTAAGCTGTACTCATGTCACCTGGGAACTGATAACTGACGATAGGTATAATACCAACCAACAGTTTCCGACGAGTCCTGTCCAGTGTACTCGTAACCCAACGAGCACCCGTATACTATCTCAAGTACGACGTACTGACGGCTGTGGGACAGACCGTCTCCCATACTGGGATGAGAAGTGCATACGCTAATCTACTCCGGAGTATCGATGCCCTGTCTCGATAGTCCAACGACTAGGGACCTGTATAAGGATGTGCTTATAGATCACCCAGCTCCCACGAGTGCGAGCGCCATCACAACGCTGGTAATCAAGCAAAGATCCTAAGGGCTCTACTAATATGTATATCAGCAATATGCTAAAAGAAACACATGCACATATTAAAGCAGAGACAAACCAAGTAGCATACTACCATTTCGAGCAAGATTGTATATACAACTGTGAATATCCCAAGCTTCCATCAAGTAATATACAAACTAGTATGATACAGTAATGGCCTCTAGGGCATATACACTAACAATCTCCCACTTGCACTAAGGCCATGTACTGGCGTATCGAAGACCTATCATCTCGATCAGCCGCTCGAACTGAGTCTGGGGTAGGGCCTTCGTGAGTGGATCTGCAGTGTTGTTCTCCGTATTTACTCTATTTACCTCGATCTCCTGGCGATCTATGATCTCCCTGATCAGGTGATACCGCCTCAAAATGTGCCTGGACTTCTGATGGGACCTGGGTTCCTTCGCTAAATCTATAGCTCCGTTGTTGTCGCAATACAGCGGTATTGGATCAACAATGGTAGGAACCACCTGAAGCTCCGTGAGGAACTTCTTCATCCAGACAGCTTCCTTTGCGGCATCGCAAGCAGCTATGTACTCCGCTTCCATCGTTGAGTCAGCAACGGTCTCCTGCTTGGAACTCTTCCAGCAAACCGCCCCTCCATTGAGGGTAAAGACATGACCCGACATAGACTTGGAGTCATCCTTGTCACTCTGGAAGCTGGAGTCAGCAAAGGCCTCAAGCTGGAGGTCTTTTCCGCCATACACCAAGAACATCTCCTTAGTCCTTCTCAGGTACTTGAGAATGTTCTTTACCGCTATCCAGTGTTTCTCCCCTGGGTTCGACTGGTACCGGCTTACAACGCTCAATGCGTATGCTACATCTGGTCTGGTACACAACATCGCATGCATTATAGAGCCTACCGCAGAAGCGTAGGGTATAATAGACATGCGATCCCTTTCCAAATCAGTCTTGGGAGACATCTCTTTAGAGAGGGTGATCCCGTGACAAGCCGGTAGATTACCGCGCTTGGAATCTTCCATACTGAACCTTTTCAGTATGGTGTCGATGTACCTTGACTGTGAAAGTCCCAACATCCTCTTAGATCTATCACGATAGATCTGGATCCCCAAAATGTAGTTGGCATCGCCCAGGTCCTTCATGGAGAACCTCTGCGACAAGAATCCTTTGACTGACTGTAGCATAGGAATATCATTTCCTATTAGGAGAATGTCATCCACGTACAAGACGAGGAATACTACAGTTCTTCCTACAATCTTACTGTAAATGCATGGTTCATCTGGGTTTTTGATAAAGTCGAATTCTTTGACAGTATCATCAAAGCAGATGTTCCAACTCCGCGATGCCTGCTTAAGTCCATAGATGGATTTTAGCAACTTGCACACTCTACCGATGCTCCTACTCTGAATGAATCCCTCCGGCTGATCCATATAGACGCACTCTTCCAAATTTCCATTTAGGAAAGCCGTCTTTACGTCCATCTGGCAGATTTCATAATCGTGGAAGGCAGCAATGGCAAGAAGGATCCGAATGGATTTCAGCATAGCCACTGGAGAAAAGGTCTCGTCATAGTCCAAACCAGGTCTTTGACGAAAAACCTTCGCTACAAGTCTAGCTTTATAGGTCTCAACCTGCCCATCTACACCAATCTTCTTTCTGAAGATCCATTTGCATCCTACGGGTTTTACCCTTTCTGGAGCAAAGTCCAAAGTCCAAACTTTGTTGGTGTACATAGACTCCATCTTGGCCCGCATTGCATCCAGCCATTTTACCGAGTCGCCGCTCTGGATGGCTTGCTGGAAGCTAGTAGGCTCACCATAATCAATGGTGAAATCCTCTCTATCCCCGTCAATGAGAAAACCGTAGTATCTCTCGGGCGGATGAGACTGCCTACTACTCCTGCGGAGTGGCGCTGGGATGTCCGGTTCTCTTGAAACTTCTGGTTCTTCCAAGCTTTCAGTAACAGCTTGTGGTTCTGGAATTTCTTCCAGTTCTATTGCGCTCCCACTTATCTGATTTTCTAAAAATTCAGTTTCCAAGAAGTGGGCATGCTGATAAACAAAAACCTTTTGTTCCCCTGCGGAATAGAAAAGATACCCCCTGGAGTTCTTTGGGTATCCCACAAACTTACACAGTACTGAGCGTGCCTCGAGCTTGTCCGCATGCTGCTTTTTTACAAAAGCTGGACATCCCCATGTCTTAAAGTACTTGAGACAGGGTTTCTTCCCACTCCACATCTGATATGGGGTGGTAGGCACAGTCTTGGTTGGAGCCTTGTTCAAGAGATATGCTGTTGTTTCTAGCGCATAACCCCAGAAGGATCGCGGTAACTCAGCCTTACTCATCATGGAACGAACCATATCCAATAGGGTTTGATTCCGCCTTTCCGATACACCGTTGTGTTGTGGTGTGTATGGAGGAGTAAGCTGAGAGAGAATTCCATTCTCTTTTAAGTAACCCAGAAACTCGGCACTCAAGTATTCACCATCTCGATCAGATCTTAGTGTCTTGATACTTTTGCCTGTTTGTTTTTCAACTTCATTCTTGTATTCTTGAAATTTCTCAAAGGCCTCGGATTTGTGCTTCAGCAAGAAGACATGCCCATACCTAGAGAAATCATCTGTGAAAGTAATGAAGTATGAATAACCACTTCGCGCATGTGTAGACATTGGACCACACACATCACTGTGTATGAGTCCCAAGAGCTCACTTGCTCTTTCTCCGTGTCCAGTGAACGGAGTCTTTGTCATCTTTCCTATGAGACATGATTCACAAGTGGCATAAGACTGATACTCAAACGGATTCAAGTATCCCTCTTTATGTAACTTTGTCAACCGTGTCTCATTAATGTGACCCAGTCTACAATGCCATAAGAAAGCCTGATTTGTTTCCGGAGACTTTCTTTTAAGTGTGTTCTGGACACTGAAGATCTGAGCTTGATTCAATACGTATATACCGTTTTGTAATGTACCTGACCCAATCAGAACTTGATTTAGGTGGATGTTAACTACATCGCTTACAAAAGTAAAATCATATCCTTCCTTAGAAATCAAGGATACGGATATGATATTACAAGTCGCACCTGGTACATAAAAACAGTTACGCAGAATCAATATCTGCCCAGTTGTCAGTCATAGATGATATTCCCCTACGGATACAGCATACATGCTCATTCCGTTAACAACCCTGAGAATCATATCACCTTTCCTGATAACCCTACGGTTTCTCAGAGCCTGTAACGAGTTACAGATATGAGATCCTGATCCGGTATCCAATACCCAGGAAGTAGGGTTAACTAACATACAGTTCTCTATCACAAACACACCCGAAGCCGAAGCCACAACAAGCTTCGAATTCTGGCTACTGGCTTTACAAGCCCTGCAATCCTTCTGCCCATGTTCATTCCCGTAACAATAGGAACATCCATCTTTTACTACATATGTTCCTAAAACTTCTGCCCTTCTCTTTCTTTCTACTTCCCTAGTTTCCTTTAGGGTAGTAGGTAGAGACCGTTGAACTGAGTCAGCATCTGACCCGTTCTTCAACGTGGTCTTCAGGTCCGAGAGCTCAAATGAGCTGGTCTCTGTAAGGACGTTGCCCCCTACAGATGACCCGATAGCCAACCTCGCTGGAAGCAATTTGTTCGAGGTCTCATATCTTGCGATAGAAGATAGAAGCTGAGTCCATCTTCTCGTGCTGCCTCTGGTATATACCATCAACTGAGGCTAACACGAGGCACTTGGCTTTCGCATAGTCTTCTTCCGATGTCCTACGAATATCAATATCCGTGACAGGGGAAACTGGACCTGAGACGGCAGGGGTTGGATCAGTCAAGAGGTGTCCCAGCTTGTCCTGGGCAATGGACATCTGGACAGACCTTTGCCAGTCAAAACAGTCAGATTCAGTCATCTTATTATCTAGATGTAACCTAGGTGCGGTCATCTGGTCGCTGCAATTAAGAGAGAGAGATGAAAACACTTAGCATGATGCTCTTGCAAGTTTAGATTGGTTTTTAATTTATCTAAACAGGATGGCTCCCACTGTCTCTCGAATTTCTCCTCAAACCACAAAGGAAGAATTAGTCGGGATCTTTCTCACCGTACAATACTTGCTTAACCGTTCAGCCAGGACAGTGTCGGTACTTCGAGGGAGGTTTTCCAACGCTTTCGCGAAGTTCCTTAATTAAATAACCTCTTTTCCCTGTGGGCGTAGCCCCGCTAACACCTTTCTAGACACCTACTTGGTTTATAGCATTGATCGTTAAGTGAGAAAGTCCCCGAGGAGTAGCATATACTCACAGTAGGATCGGGATCCAAATATCATCGCGTGATAAAATCGAAGGAATCCTACCAGAATCATCACACTCCAAATGGTATGCAGCGCTAGCAAGTTTCAGTACTTATGAAACTCCCGATGTGGATTTTTGCCCCATGCTCTTATGACCTTGACGAAGGTCAACAAATCATAAGTCACATGTCAAGTTCTACCCGTCGTTATCCAGGTTAATTTGAACCCACCCGCACATACCCTTGACGAAGGTCAACAAGGTAGTACGACTGTCCCAAAACAACGCATCTATCTATGCTACATATGAACACCCAACAGCTACCAATCACTATGCCTTGACGAAGGTCAACAAACAAAGCTTGAATACTATTGAATATCCATACGAAACGACGGAGGGCTACGGATGGTTTTGGCGAAACCGTGAACGTAGTGAACTTGATATAGTCGATGGAACGAGATAGCTTTTAAAAGGAGTGGTTCAAGCTCCGCGTTTAAAAGTTTAGTTTTGAAAAGAACCGAGTGGTTTTTAAAGTGTTCCAATCGACTTTTACTTGGTTTATTTTCTTGCATTAGTTCTTTTAATGCGTCCCATCATTTAATCGTACCATTACAGAAAACAACCAAAATATGACGTACGCTTATGCCATTCGCATTCTCCACGGGGCCCCGTCATCACCCGTTAGGTTACTTAACTAACGACAGAGCGGGGGCTGGGCTAGCGCGGCTGTAAAACATAAGCAACGCCTAAATAGTTATCATATATAAATATATAGCAATGATAGACATTACAGATCACAGATGAATACATTGGATATACTAGGAATCCGCAATCCGTTCGAGCCTGCAACGAAAGCGGATTACACGGTCGCGGTGAATAGCCAAATACCCCACCCAAGACCCCTACGGGTGCGGCAAACTACCCGCCAAGTACCCGAAGCGAAGCAACCTCCCTCACCACCGTGAGTAGGCCACTCGGCACTTCGAGCTACCCGGTAGTTTGTGCACCCCCTCCATGGGTCTATCCTAGGAGCATAAACAGTAAAAAGAATTATACAATGACGGCTACAACCCCGACCCGGTTGTGCGGCCAAACAAATAATAATATTACATCAATTTACATATTACAAATGAATGAAAGAAAAGCAACACTCATCTCACATCCATCCCGGCTATTCACCCGCGACAATCCAACCCATTCATATACACAAACCAGTATCAATCACAGATCACAGAGATGTATAACCCCGACTAATCGACATATAGTGATTAGCCGACGTTCAATACATGCAAACATCACAGATATAACCTTCATAGTCAAAGTGTAGTGAAGTTCGGAAAAAAATACGGAATTATAGGCCCCCAAAAATAAATTTCTATTCTGGAAAATCTGGGCACATATAATATATCTTAAAAATCCTAAAACCAAGCCAGAGATACACTGCACCAAAATCGAGGCAGAGAGGAGACAAGACGGCCGCGGTTGCGCGGCAATAGCTTGTTATTGCCGTGGAACCGCGGTTCTTTGGTCAGATCTCTGGCTCGTTTTTGGTGGTTATCTTTAAAAAACCCTGAGATGATTTTAGGTGTATGACAAATTTTGTTTTGACCAGAAAAAATTTTAACAGAAACTAGGGTTTTTGAAAACTCGGTTTTTGGATTTTTCGGTTTCGAACTTCGTTACACTTCACTACCTAGCTAGTTTATGTTTAGTTAGGCTCTGATACCACTGTAAGTCCACGTTGCCCACCCCGGTGCTTACGGGGAGGCGGAAAACATAATAAAAATCGGATTTGTATCCACTATAGGCAACATGGACTATGCTTTAAGGATCTTTACTAAACAAAAACTTGCTAAAGCTAACATGAAAGTAGCTAAGTGGTAGAAAAGTTATACCTTTGGTCTCTTAGTCCTTCTCTCCTTGCTCCTTGGAATAGTGGAAGGAGGTCACCTTGCTCGTCTTCTCACGCCGAAGAAAGATCCACCCGAAAGCCTCGACCTTTGGCTTCAACTCCAAGCTAGAAGTAACTAGGGTTCAAGAAGTGCTAGTCCTTCAACCCTAGATGAGAGTAGAGAAGATCAAGAGAGGGTTTTTCTCAAGCTCAAGTGTTTCTCAACACATTAGAGGGAGAGAGCTTGAGGGAGAGGAAGAACAAGAGAGGGAAAGGATATGATAGAATGAGAAATAATTGAGTCATTCTCACTAATATGTGTGAATTATTTTAATTGAATAATTAGCTAGATAATTGTCATGGTTAATCATGACATGACCATTATCATTTCAATTTGCAAAGATCAAAAAGCATCTTCCAAAAGAAATGATGATGGTCAAAGTGTCAACCTAGGTCAACAAGTCAAAGAAGTCAAATGGTCAACAACCATAACCATGGACAATTATTAAACTAATTATTAATTAACAATAATACACACATAAACATTAGGGTTAATAAAATGACAATAGCCATTAACCCTAATCAAGGTCCTCTCCCTCAATCTCAAGCAACTGTGCATACGCACCCGCATTCGTGATCCGAGGAACACGAATACACTTTGAAAAACCAATCTCAAATCATATACTAGGATCCGGCTTAAACCATAGCCCGCTAGTATAAACTGTCCGGACAGCAAACGTGCACAAGTGCGCGAATGTGAACGAACCCTGTCGCAAAACCATGCGACCTCTACTCATTTTGCCTAAAGGCGAATAGCTCTCTGTGTGGGACTCTAAAGACTCGACACTACGCTGGCAGTGGGTTTAACCACAGACCGCAAGCGGCACTAGCTGTACGTAACGGTCCCCAGGTAGATGTCGATAAGAAGACTGACGAGGTGAACTGTAACGTTTTGAAAATCGTTTCGGTGAAATTTCGAAAAAACGGTAAAATAAGGGGGTTTTCTGTAAAAAGTCAAAATGCAAATATCTTTATTACAAAATTAAATATACATATTCTAGCTATGTAATTGCTAGTATTTGGTGTTTATTGAGCCACTGATGAAATTTCAAATTTTCTGAAAAAATTTCCGAAATTAATTATTTTAATAGTATTTTAAGCCGTCACTAATATATTTAATTAGGGAAAATTACAAATTGGATTGAGTTGAAACAAATTTTGTGCATCATAAAATTTTAAATAAAATTTTATCATGTGGTTTTTGAAACAAAATCGTTTGCCAAAACGGTTTAGAAATTATTGAAGAAAAAAGGCTTTTTTTTAGTGTAAATGGATGTTTGGGGTATAGTATTTATCATTTTCCATCACCCCACACCCATACCCACACTCACACACCCCCATTTTCCCTCCCCCTTGGCTGAATTCAGCAGCCCCCCTCTCTTATCCCCACTTGTTTTGCAAAAGAAAAGAATAGAATAAAGAATGTATTAATTAAAGGAGGTATGGGGGTAATTGTTGACTTGTGACTTTTCCAACACCACACAATCTCTCTCTCTCTCTTCCCCCACCAAAAATTGGCCGAAACCCCTTCCCCTTGCTGCAGCAGCAGCTCCCCCACTTGTCCCCCCTCATTTCTTGTGCTAAAATCATCAAATCTCACTAAAAAATCCACCAAAAATCCCACAAAATCAAAATCTAATCCCTACCCATTTCTCATTGGCCTATCTAGTATGGATCTTGGGGAAAAGTTGGAATTTTGGAGGCTTAGTTTGCATGCTGATCTCATAGTTTTGAGGTATAAATCCCAACCCATGTTTAAATCGTTGTTTAAATTGTTTCAATCTAGCATATTTAAGTGTTAAATTGGTTCTAGTTGTTAATTTAGAAAATTAAAGAGAATGGGTTGTGATCAAATTAGGGTTTTGGGTATTTGGATCATGGATTGTATGTTGTAATTGAGATCTTAAGACTTGCTAAATCAAATCTAATCGCTAGTTCGCATTTTGTTAATTTAAATTTGTAATAAGTATATATAAATTGCAAACTAGTTTTTAGCTTTTAGTTGCAAATGGGTGATTTAAAATCTAATTAAGGTTTTAATGACTTTATTAACATTTTAATTATTGTTTAGCAACTTAGATCATGCAAAACCCTGCTTAATTGATAAATTGTGAATTTTACTTTAAAAAGAGTTAAAATAGGTATTTTTGCAAACCAGGAATTTGGAATTTATACAAATTGATGAGATTAATTTATGAATTTGATTTGTATGAATTAGTTATGATATTTAGTGGATATTGAGGCCGCTAGATTTGTTTAAATATCAAGTTTTGTACTAAAACGGTTAATATTGCTTGCTAGATTTTCGGAAAAATGGCTTTTAAAGTGAGTTTGGGGTTTTTGTGAATTTTAACCCATTTTATATTATAATTAGTGTTCGTGAATGTGCAAATGAGTGTGTTTGGGTTTTTCTCGATGGTTTGACGTTTGTACATCGACATCGAGGGTTGGTTTGACTATTCTTGCATGCGTAGGCGATAAGTTTTGACCTATGCGTGATACGAGTGCCGATTTGATTTTCAAAATGCCGTTTCGATTTCGAATTGGGTTTTAATGCGATACGGTGCGTTATGATATGTAGGTAACCCATGTGGACTTCGAGACGACAAGCAAGCGCGTGGCGTCGTCAGCACCGGCGAGCGAGGACCAGGTGAGTAGATTTATATCTACGGGGAGAAGTCGGGTGGATGGCGTATAGCACCCCCGCAGTCCGTAGTATAGTTCATATATATATGTTTATATAGGTGTTTTATGATACGAGAATGTTTATTCATAATATGTTTATGTGTTCATGGATTACCTTTGGGTTAGTTGCGAAACCCTAGAGTAGTTGTTATACCCACATACGCACACACAGACTTGCATACATTACTTTCTTGTGCGTAGATGGGGATGTGTATATATGTATATATGCGTGGGTATGGGGCTAGGCATATATACATTCATATACACATGCATGGATAATGAGGATAACACTTGAGATTTAAGATGAGTCGATGAGATTTGATTTGAGGCCGTGAGAATCGGTGATATGGCAGGGTTCGTATTTGAGATACGACATGACGTTGTAGCGGGTCCTTGACGTAGAGTTTCACACACGTGCATGCATAATTAGGCGGTATCAATATTGTACTAGACGTAGATCAGTACCCCGATCATGATATTTGATAAAGAGGATACCAGATGAATAGTATGATGAATGTGATATTGACCCGTACCCAGATTTGGGATGCCGTACGACGGATTTACGTACGAGCTATATATTGATGATTGATCCGCACTCTTGACTTGGGATGTCTGATTATAGATATGGTATCAGATATGATATTATTGAGACGGGATCACCGACTATACATATACAGGTATGTATATGTATCGACTCAGTTGATAGGCGGTTTCCTTACCTGTAGTTCAGCTTGTTAGTTCAGCCGTATAGTTTAGTGTAGTTGTTAGATTAGATTAGACTCCTACCTATTTCAAAACTAGCGGATCGTGGGTATTTTAAAAGACAGGTCAAGGGATCTACGGATATTTCAAAAGACGTATCCTTTCTTAAAACCACCGTAGCCCTTATTTTCAAAACCCCACGATTCGTGTTATTTCAAATGGCACCATTGTTTAATATTTAGCTCCCGCTTATTTTGGTTGCTCGCTCCGCATCGCATACTTACATTGTTATTTCATATTGCATTGTTGACATTATGCTGTTAGGACACCAGCACCATTACCGATGATGCGTATGTACCACGTACACTTACTTGCCGGCTCACACACATCTTCATCGGTAATTGCCGTGTCACGTACACCTTAGAAAATATTATTGCTTAACTTAGCTTGATAGCTAGTAGTTTGACATAATATTAGTGTGATTACCTTATATGCCAGCTTAGATATTGTAGTTATTACTTGTCACTTCATGCATACTGTTATTCATTGTTATGCCGTATTCATGGATTCTTATGCCTATATTCATGGGTTTATATGCTATTGATGATTTGGATTCGGATTCTATGAGATTTTCTGGATTTGGGGGAAAACCGCAAAACTTGTATAAGCTTCTTCTCTCTCTTTTAAATAAAAAGTGCGGTTTTCCCATGATGTATGAGTCGTCCACCATGAGTTTGCTGATGGATTTCGAGACCCGATTCGAGGAGTGGAGGAACCGTTTCGGGTACATGGTGGGCCCGGTAAGGTACCCCGGGGCAAGAAGCGCGTGATGATGACGATGTGAGCCTACCGGTGATATTACCCGACGCGTCGGATATCCGGAGGATACCGTCGTGGTCTTGAGATAGATGGTAGGGGCCGGTCTGGATTGACGGCGCCCTAGATATTGTGATTGAGATATTGAGATTTTGAGATATTGAGGTACAGAGATTGTGATACAGAGATATCGAGATATTTGGACACTTGTTTTGTGTCGATGCCGGGCACTGTTTTATGTTGATTTCATTTATGGTACCTCACTTTTAAAATACAGAAATCTCACTGATTTATGAAAGCAGTTTTCTTCAGTGTATGCATTCTGTTCCATGCATTCATACATCATCCATATGATATATTGCTACCTGAGGCACTGACACGGGCATATGGGATTACACTTGGGTTAGATATTTACCCTAGCCATTGTTATAGGCTGCTGGTTATATATTTGAGGATTATATATATTGATCGTATGACCTAGGATTGCGTCATACATGCGATTTCTTTTCGTAGATGTTTTTCTATTCACGAGTTGGCAACTCACCCCCGTTGTGCCCCGGTTTCTTGCAGGTTTCGCCGTACAGGTTTCTTTACGGCTTTGCGGGTACAGTTTCGTTCGGGTGACTTGCTAGTAGGTGGGTTTATTTGTATCGTACCCATCATTATGCATTGTATATTATTATTCAGTTGTATCTAGAAGTTCCATCAACCAAACTTGTATTTATCTCAGATAGAGACCAGTGATGTTTATTCTTTCGACCTTAGAGTCGCGCGTTGTATTTCTATGGATTTCTTGCTGTTTTGAGTTTCCTTTTGAATTTTGATTCTTGTCGTTGGCGATGTATATTATATTGCTTGTGTGGTTGTGACCGTCGATTGACGAAGAGCTAGCTCCCGCTTGGGGATGCCTTTTTATTTATTTCGTATACTATTCATGTTGTATCCCATTTGGGGGCCAGTATTTACAAAGGAGACTCTGCCGAAATTTTCCGGAAATATTTGATGTTTTTTTAAACCGCATAATTCGGCTTATGCTATTAAACTACTTGTTTTAAATTGGTTTTCCTTCACTCTACTACTTTTCTTGGTTTGCATTTCTGGGTTTTCGGCTTACTTGGATTACGTACGCCTCGAGGCGTTTCGTAGTTTAAGTGTCGGTCATGTTCCGTACTTTCGGGACGTGACAAAGTTGGTATCAAAGCGTTAGGTTTTACCTTCGGAGCATAGGATGACCCTTGGTTGATGGAATAGGTGACTAAAGTAGAGTGACGTACCGTAGGTATGTTCCGCGGCATATTTACGATACGCTACTCCACTTAAGAAGCCTTAGGATGTACATTTCTTTGCTCGGTATTATATTCATTCCGATTTAGCCTCATCAGTACCAGTTATGGTTTTGCTGCCACGATTACGGGCAGGGAGAGCTACAGCTAGAGTTGTGGTCAGCACGAGCTCGTCACGAACGAGGACTGACCAGGGCGAAATTCCGGCGACACACGATTGCGGAGATGTGTCTTTTTACTGTGTTTCCACGCCACGAGTGTTTGGCGGATCGCCTTTATGAGGTTACTCGGACATGTCGATTTACACTAGAGGATTGAGCCGCTGATAGAGGCCAGCCATATTTTGATGACCGTTGATATATTGCCTATTCATGATGATTGAGGCACGGTTCAGCGTGCAGACGAGTGAGCCCGTTATTGCTGCGAACGACGAGATATCGCCCTAGATGTTGGAGCTATTGCAGTACGAGTTGTACTAAGAGATGATAGAAGGTCGCTAGTCACCGAGGATGAATGACTAAGACATGTGGTTCGTTCGCTATCCCGATGCGAGGTCATCAGATAAATTGATTCCAGCTAGAGACGACTTCACGCGGAGACGTTGAGAGTCGACAGAGACGATCGAATGTCAGAAACCTATTATTCCAAGTTTAAAGTAGTCGGAAAGACATGCAGGCAATTCTATGGTCCCTCTAGAAGAATGAAACCCTAACTCGACATAATGACCGTGTGAAAGCCTTTGAACCTTCGGGTTTGCGGCAGTTCCACGGCGCCATTAGTGAGGCTTAGGTTTGCCCTTCTACGGCTGGACCACCGATGCTGTGGTATGTACTCAATACTATTAAACTGTGCCCAAGAGGTTGAGCTCTTGGGGGATTATGAGGTTTTGACGACTCGATCGAATGGCTCGACTTAATTCGGATGCTAGGTGGTGAGATGCATTTCTTGGGAGACTCCCGATATAAGGATAGCCGTTGGAGCTCAGTCCATGCAGCCACGACGAGACGAGTTCGAAGCGGTCGACATTAGAGATAAATGGAGTAAGAGGTTCGTATTAGATCTGGATATGATGACGTTCCCCTCCGCCGACATCAGAGATGCGATGCGCATGCCGAGGCAGAGTACTGGATATACCTTCCAGAAGGAGTCGCGATGGGTATGCAGCCGTTCCGGAGCAAGATGCAGATATAAGAAAGGACGATGACTTCCGGACAGTGGGCAGAGACGAGACATGGAAGAGACCGTGAGCAGGATTCCTTCCAGGACACTGCTGCAATGATACTTGCACCCAGGATCAGATGTCTCACGTACATTCAGAGAGCCAGAGGCCGACGCCAGTGATATGCTGTCTTACGAGTGGTCGTGATGATTGACCGGGAGATGACAAGAGACGTGCCAGAACGGGATCATCCCCGTTAGCACACCTGACAGGGTCGATGAGCCGATGGACCGAGAGATTGGTAATTCACAGTGAAGACCTTGACCCAGGAGTGGTCATTGTAACGCACACCAGCAGGCCAGAGTTCATGATCATCGACGAGACGTCCCACTAGTGACCGCGACAGTTGGCCTGAGATTCTTAGAGGATGCGCTTGAGCGGTACTATTCCGCCATTATTGATTTCAATGTTTTGGGTGATTTATCGCAGGATTTGATTTTGATGATTGAGGATTTACGATCTTTGCACAGTGTTGCACTTGATATCGTTTTCGTGCTTTGGTTTCACATGTTTGTGATTTTACGGTTTTAGACATTTGAGTTGATTTTGTGCGTATGCACGCACACGATTTGGTTCCTGCACTCTGTATAGTTTATATATGCTTGCAGTGCAGTGATACGCCTTTTGTGCACTTAGATGCACTGGACTTCGATTTCTATGGTGATGTTCGATATTTGTTTTGTGCACTTTGTGCACCTGATTGGATTTTGCGCATATTCGGCACTTGATATTGGATTTCATGATTTCGTGCACGATGGATGCACCTGATTTGGATTTTCGCGCATGTTGGGCGCATGTTTTGAGGTGCAATTTTGGTGCACACCAGATGCTCTAAATCGGGATTCTTCATGCATGTCAGATGCACCTGATTTTGCTGTCAGGCACCCACGTTGCCTATGACAGATGTTTCATGCATACCCGATGCACTTCGATCTTGTTTCTGTGCACATGTTGGCACATATATGGATTTTGATTTCCATGCGCACCAGACGCACGTAGTATTCATACGCGTATTTTGGGATTGATTTCTTACAGAGCAGTACGTTTTTTTATGATAATTGCGATGTGTTTTCGTACTAAGCGGGACTAGTCAGAGGACGGTACCTGAATGTATTTTGCATGCATTGATAGCTATTGAAGGGAGTTCCAAAAAGCGAGCTATAGTCTCAGTATCTACCTACGTGTCTGATATGACGCGAAACGTTTAAAACAAGGAAAACCCTTCTAAATTGTTTCCCAAAATGGCGGAAAGTACATTTCAAACAAAGGTATATATGTGTATAGTTATTTTCTCATGATAGACGTCCGCCATTGTGCAGTGTTATGTGCATTGCACAGCAACTTAAAAGATTTGGCATGCATTTCCTCCTGATGTTTACATGTATAGTTCCGATTTATAGCATATCGGTCTTGCTTTGGATTTGGCATTTGTGTCTTCACCTTTACTCCGATGATTGCGGGATGCTTGACGGAGCTTTGATTTCGAGTTATCTGCTCATTACTCATGCGCATGCATTGCGCTATGATGCGTTTTATGTATTTATGATTTCGGAGCCCCGGCGATTTGATGGTTTTGGCTGAAATATTTTAGTATTTGGGGGGGGTTTAATTTAAATTCGGGGACCAAATTTCTTTAAGGGGGAAGATTGTAACGTTTTGAAAATCGTTTCGGTGAAATTTCGAAAAAACGGTAAAATAAGAGGGTTTTCTGTAAAAAGTCAAAATGCAAATATCTTTATTATAAAATTAAATATACATATTCTAGCTATGTAATTGCTAGTATTTGGTGTTTATTGAGCCACTGATGAAATTTCAAATTTTCTGAAAATTTTTCCGAAATTAATTATTTTAATAGTATTTTAAGCCGTCACTAATATATTTAATTAGGGAAAATTACAAATTGGAATGAGTTGAAACAAATTTTGTGCATCATAAAACTTTAAATAAAATTTTATCATGTGGTTTTTGAAACGAAATCGTTTGCTAAAACGGTTTAGAAATTATTGAAGAAAAAAGGCTTTTTTTAGTGTAAATGGATATTTGGGGTATAGTATTTATCATTTTCCATCACCCCACACCCATACCCACACTCACACCCCCCCATTTTCCCTCCCCCTTAGCTGAATTCAGCAGCCCCCCTCTCTTGTCCCCACTTGTTTTGCAAAAGAAAAGAATAGAATAAAGAATGTATTAATTAAAGGAGGTATGGGGGTAATTGTTGACTTGTGACTTTTCCAACACCACACAATCTCTCTCTCTCTCTCCCCCCACCAAAAATTGGCCGAAACCCCTTCCCCTTGCTGCAGCAGCAGCTCCCCCACTTGTCCCCCCTCATTTCTTGTGCTAAAATCATCAAATCTCACTAAAAAATCCACCAAAAATCCCACAAAATCAAAATCTAATCCCTACCCATTTCTCATTGGCCTATCTAGTATGGATCTTGGGGAAAAGTTGGAATTTTGGAGGCTTAGTTTGCATGCTGATCTCATGGTTGTGAGGTATAAATCCCAACCCATGTTTAAATCGTTGTTTAAATTGTTTCAATCTAGCATATTTAAGTGTTAAATTGGTTCTAGTTGTTAATTTAGAAAATTAAAGAGAATGGGTTGTGATCAAATTAGGGTTTTGGGTATTTGGATCATGGATTGTATGTTGTAATTGAGATCTTAAGACTTGCTAAATCAAATCTAATCGCTAGTTCGCATTTTGTTAATTTAAATTTGTAATAAGTATATATAAATTGCAAACTAGTTTTTAGCTTTTAGTTGCAAATGGGTGATTTAAAATCTAATTACGGTTTTGATGACTTTATTAACATTTTAATTATTGTTTAGCAACTTAGATCATGCAAAACCATGCTTAATTGATAAATTGTGAATTTTACTTTAAAAGAGTTAAAATCGGTATTTTTGCAAACTAGGAATTTGGAATTTATACAAATTGATGAGATTAATTTATGAATTTGATTTGTATGAATTAGTTATGATATTTAGTGGATATTGAGGCCGCTAGATTTGTTTAAATATCAAGTTTTGTACTAAAACGGTTAATATTGCTTGCTAGATTTTCGGAAAAATGGCTTTTAAAGTGAGTTTGGGGTTTTTGTGAATTTTAACCCATTTTATATTATAATTAGTGTTCGTGAATGTGAAAATGAGTGTGTTTGGGTTTTTCTCGATGGTTTGACATTTGTACATCGACATCGAGGGTTGGTTTGACTATTCTTGCATGCGTAGGCGATAAGTTTTGATCTATGCGTGATACGAGTGCCGATTTGATTTTCAAAATGCCGTTTCGATTTCGAATTGGGTTTTAATGCGATACGGTGCGTTATGATATGTAGGTAACCCATGTGGACTTCGAGACGACAAGCAAGCGCGTGGCGACGTCAGCACCGGCGAGCGAGGACCAGGTGAGTAGATTTATATCTACGGGGAGAAGTCGGGTGGATGGCGTATAGCACCCCCGCAGTCCGTAGTATAGGTCATATATATATGTTTATATAGGTGTTTTATGATACGAGAATGTTTATTCATAATATGTTTATGTTTTCATGGATTACCTTTGGGTTAGTTGCGAAACCCTAGAGCAGTTGTTATACCCACATACGCACACACAGACTTGCATACATTACTTTCTTGTGCGTAGATGGGGATGTGTATATATGTATATATGCGTGGGTATGGGGATAAGCATATATACATTCATATACACATGCATGGATAATGAGGATAGCACTTGAGATTTAAGATGAGTCGATGAGATTTGATTTGAGGCCGTGAGAATCGGTGATATGGCAGGGTTCGTATTTGAGATACGACATGACGTTGTAGCGGGTCCTTGACGTAGAGTTTCACACACGTGCATGCATAATTAGGCGGTATCAATATTGTACTAGACGTAGATCAGTACCCCGATCATGATATTTGATAAAGAGCATACCAGATGAATAGTATGATGAATGTGATATTGACCCGTACCCAGATTTGGGATGTCGTACGACGGATTTACGTACGAGCTATATATTGATGATTGATCCGCACTCTTGACTTGGGATGTCTGATTATAGATATGGTATCAGATATGATATTATTGAAGCGAGATCACCGACTATACATATACAGGTATGTATATGTATCGACTCAGTTGATAGGCGATTTCCTTACCTGTAGTTCAGCTTGTTAGTTCAGCCGTATAGTTTAGTGTAGTTGTTAGATTAGATTAGACTCCTACCTATTTCAAAACTAGCGGATCGTGGGTATTTTAAAAAACAGGTCAAGGGATCTACGGATATTTCAAAAGACGTATCCTTTCTTAAAACCACCGTAGCCCTTATTTTCAAAACCCCACGATTCGTGTTATTTCAAATGGCACCATTGTTTAATATTTAGCTCCCGCTTATTTTGGTTGCTCGCTCCGCATCGCATACTTACATTGTTATTTCATATTGCATTGTTGACATTATGCTGTTAGGACACCAGCACCATTACCGATGATGCGTATGTACCACGTACACTTACTTGCCGGCTCACACACATCTTCATCGGTAATTGCCGTGTCACGTACACCTTAGAAAATATTATTGCTTAACTTAGCTTGATAGCTAGTAGTTTGACATAATATTAGTGTGATTACCTTATATGCCAGCTTAGATATTGTAGTTATTACTTGTCACTTCATGCATACTGTTATTCATTGTTATGCCGTATTCATGGATTCTTATGCCTATATTCATGGGTTTATATGCTATTGATGATTTGGATTCGGATTCTATGAGATTTTCTGGATTTGGGGGAAAACCGCAAAACTTGTATAAGCTTCTTCTCTCTCTTTTAAATAAAAAGTGCGGTTTTCCCATAATGTATGAGTCGTCCACCATGAGTTTGCTGATGGATTTCGAGACCCGATTCGAGGAGTGGAGGAACCGTTTCGGGTACATGGTGGGCCCGGTAAGGTACCCCGGGGCAAGAAGCGCGTGATGATGACGATGTGAGCCTGGCAGGGGAGCACTACCTACCGGTGATATTACCCGACGCGTCGGATATCCGGAGGATACCGTCGTGGTCTTGAGATAGATGGTAGGGGCCGGTCTGGATTGACGGCGCCCTAGATATTGTGATTGAGATATTGATATTTTGAGATATTGAGGTACAGAGATTGTGATACAGAGATATCGAGATATTTGGACACTTGTTTTGTGTCGATGCCGGGCACTGTTTTATGCTGATTTCATTTATGGTACCTCACTTTTAAAATACAGAAATCTCACTGATTTATGAAAGCAGTTTTCTTCAGTATATGCATTCTGTTCCATGCATTCATACATCATCCATATGATATATTGCTACCTGAGGCACTGACACGGGCATATGGGATTACACTTGGGTTAGATATTTACCCTAGCCATTGTTATAGGCTGCTGGTTATATATTTGAGGATTATATATATTGATCGTATGACCTAGGATTGCGTCATACATGCGATTTCTTTTCGTAGATGTTTTTCTATTCACGAGTTGGCAACTCACCCTCGTTGTGCCCCAGTTTCTTGCAGGTTTCGCCGTACAGGTTTCTTTACGGCTTTGCGGGTACAGTTTCGTTCGGGTGACTTACTAGTAGGTGGGTTTATTTGTATCGTACCCATCATTATGCATTGTATATTATTATTCAGTTGTATCTAGAAGTTCCATCAACCAAACTTGTATTTATCTCAGATAGAGACCAGTGATGTTTATTCTTTCGACCTTAGAGTCGCGCGTTGTATTTCTATGGATTTCTTGCTGTTTTGAGTTTCCTTATGAATTTTGATCCTCGCCGTTGGCGTTGTATATTATATTGCTTGTGTGGTTGTGACCGTCGATTGACGAAGAGCTAGCTCCCGCTTGGGGATGCCTTTTTATTTATTTCGTATACTATTCATGTTGTATCCCGTTTGGGGGCCAGTATTTACAAAGGAGACTCTGCCGAAATTTTTCGGAAATATTTGATGTTTTTTAAACCGCATAATTCGGCTTATGCTATTAAACTACTTGTTTTAAATTGGTTTTCCTTCACTCTACTACTTTTCTTGGTTTGCATTTCTGGGTTTTCGGCTTACTTGGATTACGTACGCCTTGAGGCGTTTCGTAGTTTAAGTGCCGGTCATGTTCCGTACTTTCGGGACGTGACATGAACCCCATCTGAACTCCTACTGAGCCTGTATATGACAATCTTCGTACAGTCCAGTCTGTTCGTCTGATACATCGCATGGCGGGCCTAGGGGGACGGTGAACGTCAGTCCCCTAATAGCGGTACAAGTCGTGTCGGAGTGTAGCCCAGAACACCCTGAGATAACACTGGAAACCTACCAGTATATCTCGCTTGCCCTGGCCAGGGACTACTCGTGTAATGGCTCTCCTGGACACAGCGCGATGTCAACCCCCAATACCGGGAGAGACGAATCCTGTCTAACCGTCACTGCCTCCAAGTGTTTCGGGACTGCACCCAAAAACTACCTGTTTGCACGACTCCTTTGAGCCGTGGTAGGGTAGTAATCAAAGTGCAGTGGGAACACACTCGAGGCGAAGTGACAGTGTCAAGTCAGCGGACTAAGCTGTACTCATGTCACCTGGGAACTGATAACTGACGATAGGTATAATACCAACCAACAGTTCCCGACGAGTCCTGTCCAGTGTACTCGTAACCCAACGAGCACCCGTATACTATCTCAAGTACGACGTACTGACGGCTGTGGGACAGACCGTCTCCCACACTGGGATGAGAAGTGCATACGCTAGTCTACTCCGAAGTATCGATGCCCTGTCTAGATAGTCCAACGACTAGGGACCTGTATAAGGATGTGCTTATAGATCACCCAGCTCCCACGAGTGCGAGCGCCATCACAACGCTGGTAATCAAGCAAAGATCCTAAGGGCTCTACTAATATGTATATCAGCAATATGCTAAAAGAAACACATGCACATATTAAAGCAGAGACAAACCAAGTAGCATACTACCATTTCGAGCAAGATTGTATATACAACTGTGAATATCCCAAGCTTCCATCAAGTAATATACAAACTAGTATGATACAGTAATGGCCTCTAGGGCATATACACTAACAGGATTCGGTAGTACCCAACGAACCCCAGCCTCTCCGCCGATTTAGTAGGATTTCTCATCCACCTGAGAGATACTACGGTTTTCTCATTGACAGTGGGAGCGAGGATTGCATCATGGAGGATGATGACCCAACTGTAAGTCGATGTAGTACACCCCAGTATTTATGGGGAGGCGGAATTTTTCAAAAACGATCAAGTTTAAACAACGAACATCGACTAACCGCTTGAATCGAAGCTAAACAAATAATAACCAAACACATAGCTATACTAAACTATAGTGTTAAGGGATTATACCGATCGAAACTAGTCCTTCGTCTTTGTGTCCTCCTTTGTTCTCCTCGGCCTTCTCTAGGTAGTAGACGATCCACCCGAGAGCGAAACTCCAAGCTGAACCTCTCACTTGAGGTAACTAATCAACTTTGATTGCTAATCAAAGATGAAAGGATGATGTAGAGTGTAGGTTATGGATTGTTTAGTCTAACTAATCCTTTGATCTCAACACATGAGGATTAAGGATTAGGGTTTGAAGATGAGAGCTTGAGGAGAGAGAATGTGAGATAAGATAATGAGAAGAGAGAGAGTGTATCATAATATATTATGAAGCATTTCTTTTTAAGAATAATCAATAAAGGAAATGAATAATCATGCTTCATAAAATATCTAGTGGTGATTCATTAGCATGAGTCATTAAGCAATAAATGTGCATTAATGAAATGAATGAATCACCACCATGACTCACTTTCTTTCCAAAAGAAACCTCCTTAGTCACATCTTCTAGAAGCTTCTCGTACAATTACGAGAACGCCCCTCCGATCCGCAAAAATACGGAAAAACTTTAGACTGTAAAAATCCAATAACCGGATACCAGTAACTGGCTTAAACCAAAGCCGACTGGTAAAAACTGTCCGAAAGTCGTACGCGCGTAAACGCACGTATGCGTCCGACCCTTTGTCGCAAAACCATGCAACCTCTATATCGTTTCGCCTGGAGTAGGAAACTCTCTGTGTGGGACTCTAGAGACTCGACTACTACGCTGGCAGTGGGTTTAACCACAGACCGCAAGCGGCACTAGCTGTACGTAACGGTCCCCAGGTAGTTGTCGATAAGAAGGCCGATGAGTAAACCCATCCGAACTCCTACTGAGTCTGATGTGACAATCTCCATACAGTCCGGTCCGTTCGTCCAAGACTATCGCATATCGGGCCTAGGGGGGCGGCAAGCGTCAGTCCCCTAATAGCGGTATAAGTCGTGTCGGAGTGAAGCCCATTACACCCTGAGAAACTACTGGAACCTACCAGCAAATCTCGCTTGCCCTGGCCAGGGACTTTGCGTAATGGCTCTCTGACACAGCACGATATCTACTCCCAATACCGGGAGGGACGAATCCTGTCTAACCGCCACTGCCTCCAAGTGCTCGGGACTGCACCCAACTGCTACCTGTTTGCACGACTCCTTTGAGCCGTGGTAGGGTAGCAATCTAAGAACAGTGGGACACACTCGAGGCGAAGTAGCAGTGTCAAGTCTGCGGACTACGCTGTACTCATGTCACCTGGGAACTGTTCACTGACGACTGGTATCAAACCAACCAACAGTTCCCTGTGAGTCCTGTCCGGTGTACCCGTAACCTAACGAGCACCTGTATACTATCTCCAGTACGACGTACTGACGGCTGTGGGACAGACCATCTCCCCAACTGGGATGAGAAGCGTACACACTAGTCTACTCCGGAGTATCGATGCTCTGTCTCGATAATCCAACGACCAGGGACCTGAATAAGGATGTGCTTGTAGACTACCCAGCCCCCACTAGTGTGACTGCCATCACAACGCTGGTAGACAAGCAAGATCCTAAGAGCTCTATCAATACGTACACTCACATATTAAGATAGAAAAACCAAGTAGCATACTACCATGTTTAGCAAGACTGTTATATACATGTGAATATCCCAAGCTTCCATTAAGTAATATACAAGCTAGTATGATACAGTAATGGCCTTCTAGGGCATAAACACTAACAATCTCCCACTTGCACTAGGGCCATGTACTGGCATATCGCAGACCAATGATCTCGAGCAGCCTCTCGAACTGAATCTGAGGAAGGGCCTTCGTGAATGGATCAGCAATGTTCTCTTCTGAAGCAACTCTCCGAACCTCGATCTCCTGACGATCAATGATCTCCCTGATCAGGTGATACCGCCTCAAGATGTGTCTGGACTTCTGATGGGACCTTGGTTCCTTCGCTAAAGCTATAGCTCCGTTGTTGTCGCAATACAGAGGTATTGGATCAACTATGGTAGGAACCACCTGAAGTTCTGTTAGGAACTTCTTCATCCAGACTGCTTCTTTTGCGGCATCGCAAGCAGCTATATACTCCGCTTCCATCGTCGAGTCAGCAACGGTGTCCTGCTTGGAGCTCTTCCAGCACACCGCCCCTCCATTGAGGGTAAAGACATAACCCGACATGGACTTGGAATCGTCCTTATCACTCTGGAAGCCGGAATCAGCAAAGGCCTCTAACCTGAGGTCTTTTCCGCCGTAAACCAAGAACATCTCCTTAGTCCTCCTCAGGTACTTGAGAATGTTCTTTACTGCTATCCAGTGTTTCTCCCCTGGGTCTGACTGATACCGGCTTACCACGCTTAGTGCGTAAGCTACATCTGGTCTGGTACACAACATCGCATACATTATAGAGCCTACCGCAGAAGCGTAGGGTATAATAGACATGCGTTCCCTTTCCAAATCAGTCTTGGGAGACATCTCTTTGGAGAGGGTGATTCCGTGACAAGCCGGTAGATTACCGCGCTTAGAATCTTCCATACTGAATCTTTTCAGTACAGTGTCGATATACCTGGACTGCGAAAGTCCCAACATCCTCTTGGATCTATCACGATAGATCCGGATCCCCAGAATGTAAGAGGCATCACCCAGGTCTTTCATGGAGAACCTGTGTGACAAGAATCCTTTGACAGATTGTAGCATAGGAATGTCATTTCCTATCAATAGAATGTCATCCACGTACAAGACGAGGAATACGACACTTCTGGCCACAACTTTACTATATATGCACGGTTCATCTGGATTTTTGATAAAGTCATATTCTTTGACTGTCTCATCAAAACAGATGTTCCAACTCCGCGATGCTTGCTTTAGTCCGTAAATGGACTTAAGCAGCTTGCATACTTTCCCGCTGCTCCCACTCTGATTGAAACCCTCTGGCTGATCCATATAGACGCTCTCTTCTAAATTTCCATTCAGAAAAGCCGTCTTTACGTCCATCTGCCAGATTTCATAATCATGGAAGGCAGCAATAGCAAGAAGGACCCGAATGGATTTGAGCATAGCCACTGGAGAAAAAGTTTCGTCATAGTCCAAACCAGGTCTTTGACGAAAACCCTTTGCAACAAGTCTAGCCTTATAGGTTTCCACCTGTCCATCTACACCAATCTTTTTCTTGAAGATCCATTTGCATCCTATGGGTTTTACCCCATCTGGAGCAAAGTCCAAAGTCCATACTTTGTTGGTGTACATGGACTCCATCTCGGTCCGCATTGCATCTAGCCATCGTACCGAGTCGCCGCTCTGGATGGCCTGCTGGAAGTCAGTAGGTTCATCATCATCTATGATGCAATCCTCTCTATCCCCGTCTATGAGAAAACCGTAGTATCTCTCAGGCGGATGAGACGGCCTACTACTCCTGCGGAGGGGTGCGGGAATGTTCTGTTCTTCTTGAACCTCTGGTTCTACCAAAATTTCAGTAGCAGTTTGTGGTTCTGGAATTTCTTCCAGTTCTATTTCGCTCCCACTCTTCTGATTTTCCAAAAATTCAGTTTCTAAGAAGCGGGCATGACGAGAAACAAAAACCTTTTGTTCCTCTGCGTAATAGAAGCAATATCCATGAGAGTTCTTTGGATATCCTACAAACTTACACTCTACTGAGCGTGCCTCGAGCTTGTCCGGATGCTGCTTTTTTACAAAAGCTGGACATCCCCACGTCTTCAGGTACTGAAGATAGGGTTTCTTCCCACTCCACATCTGATATGGTGTGGTAGGCACAGTTTTGGTTGGAACTCTGTTCAAAAGATGTATCGCTGATTCTAGCGCATACCCCCAGAAAGATCGCGGTAACTCAGCATTACTCATCATGGATCGTACCATATCTAATAGGGTTCGATTCCGTCTCTCCGATACACCGTTGTGCTGTGGAGTGTACGGAGGAGTAAGCTGAGAGAGAATTCCTTTCTCTTTTAGGTAACCAAGGAACTCGGCACTTAAGTATTCTCCACCTCGATCAGATCTTAGTGTCTTAATACTTTTGCCTGTTTGGTTTTCCGCTTCATTCTTGAATTCCAGGAATTTCTCAAAGGCCTCTGATTTATGCTTCATTAAGAAAACATATCCATACCTAGAGAAATCATCTGTAAAAGTAATGAAGTAGGAATAACCACCTCTCGCATGTGTAGACATTGGACCGCATACATCACTATGTATGAGTCCTAAGAGCTCGCTCGCTCTTACTCCTTGTCCAGTGAATGGAGTCTTTGTCATCTTTCCTTTGAGACAAGATTGACAAGTGTCATAAGTTTGATATTCGAACGTGTCCAAATATCCTTCTTCATGCAACTTAGTCAACCTTCTCTCATTGATGTGACCCAGTCTACAATGCCATAAGAAAGCTTTATTTAAATCTGGAGACTTTCTTTTTAGTGTGTTTTGGACATTGAAAATTTGGAGTTGGTTTAAAACATATATGCCGCTATTTAGAGTACCGGACCCAATCAAACCATGATTAAGGTGGATGTTGACAACATCTCTTACAAACGTGAAATCATAACCTTTATTTGATAACAAGGAAACTGATATGATATTACACGTTAAGCTGGGTACAAAATAACAGTTATGTAAAACCAAAATGTGTCCACTCGTCAATCCTAGGTGATAATCCCCGACGGACGCAGCTCCCACGCTAGCTCCGTTAGCAACCCTGAGGATCATATCACCTTCCTTCAGCACTCTACGGTTTCTCAGTGCCTGCAATGAATTGCAAATATGAGATCCTGACCCGGTATCCAATACCCAGGAAGTAGAGTTGATCGACAGACAATTCTCAATTACAAACACACCTGAAGTCGAAGCCACAGCCTGCTTCGGTTCCTGGTTCTTGGCGTTCCACGCCTTGCAATCCTTCTTCCAGTGCCCTTTCCTGTGACAATGGAAGCACTCATCCAGGCCAACTACCGGTGCTGCTTTCTTTTTCTTTCCCTTCCCTCCCACCTTACTAACACCTCCTCTAGGTCTGGGTGCGGCCTTCTTCTTCCTTCCTTTGGCCCTAGCCTTGGACCCGGAAGAAGATGAACCGCCAACAAACATAGCGGGTGTTTCCCTTGCCTTCTGCAAGGTGCCCTCTGCACTCCTTAACATGTTCAGGAGTTCCGCAAGTTCAACTTCTTTTCCTTGAAGATTGAAGTTGAGGATAAACTGGGCGTAGGTGGGAGGAAGGGACTGGAGAACAAGGTCTGTATAGAGCTCATTATCCAAAGTCGTCCCAAGGTCTGCGAGCTCTTCTATATAGCCAATCATCTGTAGGACATGTTCACCTACCGATGATCCGACAGCCAACCTCGCTCGAAATAATTTCTTAGAGGTCTCGTATCTTGCTATACGAGATTGCTCTCCATAAAGTTCCTTTGTATGGAGAAATATGCCATCAAGGGACATATCCTCGTGCCTCCTCTGATGTTCATTGTTCATCGAGGCAAGCACGATGCACTTGGCTCTCGCGCAATCTAAATCCCAGGTTTTGCGGATTTCCTTATCCGCATTACTGGATTTGGGACCAGGGACAGCAGGTACCGTAGCGGTGAGGACGTACCCCAGTTTGTCATAGGTCAAAGCCATCTTGACATTCCGCAGCCAATCTTTATAGTTTGGCCCCGTCAGTATATTTTTCTCTAAAAGTAACTTAAGTCCAGTCATTTTCAGGGTCGCTGCAATTAGGAGAGAGAGATGAAAACTCTTTAGCATGATGCTCTTGCAAGTTTAGAGTGGTTTTTAGTTTATCTAAACTGGATGGCTCCCACTGTTTCTCGAATCCTTCCTCAAACCATAAAAGAAGAATTAGCCAAGACTATTCTCACCGTACAATACTTGCTTAACCGTTCAGCCAGGCCGGTGTCGATACTTCGAGGGAGGTTTTCCAACGCTTTCGCGAAGTTCCTTAATTAAGTAACCTCTTTTCTCTGGGGGCGTAACCCCGCTGACACTTTTCTGGACACCTACTAGGTTTATAGCATTGATCGTTAAGCGACGAATATCCTGATAAGTAGCATATACTCACAGTAGGATCGGGATCCAAATATCATCGTATGATAATGTTGAAGGAATCCTACCAACATTCATCAAACTCCAAATGGTATGCATCTCTTTGCAAATTTCAGTTTCTTTAGAAATTCCCGATATAAGTTTTTGCCCCATGCTCTTATGACCTTGACGTATGCCAACAAATCATAAGTCACATGTCAAGTTCTGCCCATCATTATCTTGTTAATTTGAACCCACCCGTATATACCCTTGACGTATGCCAACAAGGTAATGCGACTGTCCCAAACCAACACATCTATCTATGCAACAAATGAATACCCCAGCAGCTACCAAACACTATGCCTTGACGTATGCCAACAAGCATAGCTTGAATACTACTGACCATCCATAAGAAATGACGGAGGGCTACGACTGGTTTTGGCGAAACCGTGAACGTAGTGAACTTGATATAACCGAAGGAACCTGATAGCTTTTAAAAGGAGTGGTTAAATCTCCGCATTTAAAAATATCTGTTTTTAAAAATAACCGAGTGGTTTCTTTTAAATTGTTCCAACGATTTAAACTTTGGTTTGTTTTACTTTGCATTATAGATAATGCATCCCATCATTAACCTATCATTGCAGAAAACAACGAAAATACAACGTCCTCTTATGCCATCCGCATTCGCCACGGGGTCCCGTCATCACTCGTTAGGTTACTTAACTAACGACAGAGCGGGGGCTGGGCTAGCGCGGGTGTAAAACATAAGTGACGTCTAAATAGCTATCATAATATAGATATTTAACATTCGTCTGACGCAATGATATTCATTCCAGAACACAGATAAACAATATTGGATTTGCAAGCAATCTGTATTTCTTTTGAGCCTGCAAGAAAAGACAGATTACACAGTTGTGATGAATAGCCGTTACCCCACCCTCGACCCCTACGGGTACGGCAAACTACCCACCCGGCAGTCTGTGTACCCCACCTTGGGTCAGTCCTAGGAGCAAAAACAGTAAAATGAAATAATACAACGGTGGCTACGACCGCAACCTGGAAGTGCCCCGCAAAAATAATATTACAACAAGTTACATTTACAACAAATGAATTAAACAATAACCCATTGCAAACCCCGGCTATACACCACAACAGTCCAATACAGTTTATATGCACAAACAGATATAACCATTTCAGAAATGTGCAACCCCCTGCCAACCGACATACTAGCAGTTGGGGGAGGTTTACGAACACATTAAACAATCACAGATATAATCCAATACGCAAATACTGTACAATTCGATCGAATAAACAACATCAATATTGCTCCAAAATCTGCTCTGTTAAACAGTAACCTGAGCAATAATTAAATATTCCAGAAAACACTAAATATCACAGGGGACCCACACAAAAAATTTGGGATCATGACTCGGCAACTCGGCGGCGGAACCGCGGCGGATCGGTGGGATCCGCCGCGCTTCCGCGGCGCTTTAGCCGAGTCATGGGCCCAATTTTCTTGTGTGTTCTCCTGGACCCATGTCAAGCTTTCTGAACATCCCTGAAAAATTTTAGGACATCATTTTGGATTCGACAGAAACTGATTTTTATTAGGGTTTTCCGGCTTCGTTTTTCCGTTCGAAATTCGTACAAATTTGCAACTAGGTTATTTATTGTTTAGCGAGGCTCTGATACCACTGTAAGTCGATGTAGTACATCCCAGTATTTATGGGGAGGCGGAATTTTTCAAAAACGATCAAGTTTAAACAACGAACATCGACTAACCGCTTGAATCGAAGCTAAACAAATAATAACCAAACACATAGCTATACTAAACTATAGTGTTAAGGGATTATACCGATCGAAACTAGTCCTTCGTCTTTGTGTCCTCCTTTGTTCTCCTCGGCCTTCTCTAGGTAGTAGACGATCCACCCGAGAGCGAAACTCCAAGCTAAACCTCTCACTTGAGGTAACTAATCAACTTTGATTGCTAATCAAAGATGAAAGGATGATGTAGAGTGTAGGTTATGGATTGTTTAGTCTAACTAATCCTTTGATCTCAACACATGAGGATTAAGGATTAGGGTTTGAAGATGAGAGCTTGAGGAGAGAGAATGTGAGATAAGATAATGAGAAGAGAGAGAGTGTATCATAATATATTATGAAGCATTTCTTTTTAAGAATAATCAATAAAGGAAATGAATAATCATGCTTCATAAAATATCTAGTGGTGATTCATTAGCATGAGTCATTAAGCAATAAATGTGCATTAATGAAATGAATGAATCACCACCATGACTCACTTTCTTTCCAAAAGAAACCTCCTTAGTCACATCTTCTAGAAGCTTCTCGTACAATTACGAGAACGCCCCTCCGATCCGCAAAAATACGGAAAAACTTTAGACTGTAAAAATCCAATAACCGGATACCAGTAACTGGCTTAAACCAAAGCCGACTGGTAAAAACTGTCCGAAAGTCGTACGCGCGTAAACGCACGTATGCGTCCGAACCCTTTGTCGCAAAACCATGCAACCTCTATATCGTTTCGCCTGGAGTAGGAAACTCTCTGTGTGGGACTCTAGAGACTCGACTACTACGCTGGCAGTGGGTTTAACCACAGACCGCAAGCGGCACTAGCTGTACGTAACGGTCCCCAGGTAGTTGTCGATAAGAAGGCCGATGAGTAAACCCATCCGAACTCCTACTGAGTCTGATGTGACAATCTCCATACAGTCCGGTCCGTTCGTCCAAGACTATCGCATATCGGGCCTAGGGGGGCGGCAAGCGTCAGTCCCCTAATAGCGGTATAAGTCGTGTCGGAGTGAAGCCCATTACACCCTGAGAAACTACTGGAACCTACCAGCAAATCTCGCTTGCCCTGGCCAGGGACTTTGCGTAATGGCTCTCTGACACAGCACGATATCTACTCCCAATACCGGGAGGGACGAATCCTGTCTAACCGCCACTGCCTCCAAGTGCTCGGGACTGCACCCAACTGCTACCTGTTTGCACGACTCCTTTGAGCCGTGGTAGGGTAGCAATCTAAGAACAGTAGGACACACTCGAGGCGAAGTAGCAGTGTCAAGTCTGCGGACTACGCTGTACTCATGTCACCTGGGAACTGTTCACTGACGACTGGTATCAAACCAACCAACAGTTCCCTGTGAGTCCTGTCCGGTGTACCCGTAACCTAACGAGCACCTGTATACTATCTCCAGTACGACGTACTGACGGCTGTGGGACAGACCATCTCCCCAACTGGGATGAGAAGCGTACACACTAGTCTACTCCGGAGTATCGATGCTCTGTCTCGATAATCCAACGACCAGGGACCTGAATAAGGATGTGCTTGTAGACTACCCAGCCCCCACTAGTGTGACTGCCATCACAACGCTGGTAGACAAGCAAGATCCTAAGAGCTCTATCAATACGTACACTCACATATTAAGATAGAAAAACCAAGTAGCATACTACCATGTTTAGCAAGACTGTTATATACATGTGAATATCCCAAGCTTCCATTAAGTAATATACAAGCTAGTATGATACAGTAATGGCCTTCTAGGGCATAAACACTAACACCAACTAGTTTCGAGCAGGCCATCACGAGTAGAGACTCAGTGAAATGGCTGGATGCAATGTGGTCCGAGATGGAATCCATGTACACCAACAAAGTATGGACTTTGGAAGATGCTCCTGAAGGGGTAAAACCCATTGGGAGCAAGTGGATCTTCAAGAAAAAGCTTGGTGTAGATGGGAAAGTGGAGACTTTCAAAGCTAGACTTGTTGCGAAGGGTTTTCGTCAAAGACCAGGTGTGGACTATGACAAAACCTTCTCTCCAGTAGCTATGCTTAAATCCATCCGGATCATGCTTGCCATTGCTGCGTATCATGATTACGAAATCTGGCAAATGGATGTTAAGACCGCCTTTCTAAACGGTGATTTAGAAGAGTGCGTGTACATGACTCAGCCAGAGGGCTTCGTAGACAGTGGGAGCAGCGGGAAGGTGTGCAAGCTGCTTAAATCCATTTATGGATTAAAGCAAGCATCGTGGAGTTGGAACATCTGCTTTGACGTCGTTATCAAAGAGTTTGATTTCGTCAAAAATCCAGATGAACCTTGTATCTACAAGAAGGTGGCAGAGAGTAAGGTTGTCTTCCTCGTATTGTACGTGGACGACATACTCTTGATAGGAAATGATATTCCTATGCTGCAATCGGTCAAGCTCTTCTTATCACAAAGATTCTCAATGAAAGATCTTGGTGATGCCTCCTGCATATTGGGAATTAGGATCTATAGAGATAGATCCAAACGGATATTGGGATTGTCCCAATCCAGGTACATTGACACCATAATAAAGAGGTTTAGTATGGAAGAATCCAAGCGTGGGAACTTGCCCACGATCTCTGGAGTCACTCTCTCCAAAGAGATGTCTCCCAACACTGATTTGGAGAGAGCGCGCATGCAAGGGATACCCTATGCTTCGGCTGTAGGCTCTATCATGTACGCGATGCTGTGCACCAGACCCGATGTAGCATATTCACTAAGTGTAGTGAGCAGGTATCAAGCTGATCCTGGAGAAAGTCACTGGACAGCTGTGAAGAGCATTCTCAAGTACTTACGAAGGACTAAAGAGATGCTCTTGGTGTATGGTAACGGAGAACTCCAAGTGGAGTCCTTTACCGATTCGAGCTTCCAGAGTGATAAGGACGACTCTAAGTCGCAGTCGGGATTTGTCTTTATCCTTTAGGGAGGGGCGGTTAGCTGGAAGAGTTCCAAGCAGGAAACCGTGGCAGACTCAACGATGGAGGCTGAATACATCGCTGCCAACGATGCTGCCAAAAAGGCTGTCTGGATCAAGAAGTTCATTACTGAACTTGGAGTGGTTCCATCCATTGAGCATCCAATACCTTTGTATTGCGATAACAATAGAGCAGTGGCTTTGGCCAAGGAACCCAGGTCCCATCAGCTATCTAGGCATATTCTGAGGCGGTATCACCTGATCCGGGAGATAGTTGATCGCCGGGAGATCGAGGTCAGGAGGGTTGACACAAAGAATAACACAGCGGATCCACTCACGAAGGCCATTCCCCAGATACAGTTTAAGAGACTCTTCGGGATGCTTGGTATGCGATACTACAGTAGCTGGCCCTAGTGCAAGTGGGAGATTGTTAGTTGTATGTATGCCCTAGAGGCCAGTATTGTACAGATGATGTATATTATATTGGATGCTTGGACATATATAGAGATGACTTACTTGCTCGATATGATAGTATGCTATCTGGTTGCTCTTTATCTTAACATGTATACTAGTCTCTTTAAACTGTCTTATAGTTACATGTTGGTAAAGCCCTTAGGATGTGTACTTGACTACCTGGATTATGATACAGATCATACTAGTGGGGACATGGTAGTCCATAAGTACATCCTTCAAGGTCCCTAGTCGTAGGTGTATCGAGATGGGGCATTGATATACCAGTGTAGACTAGCGTATACGCTTCTCGACCCATGAGATGGGCGATGGATGATCCCATATCCATTGGTGTTTGACATCAGAAATGGTATACGGGTGCTCAGTGGAGACTGGGTACACTGGACGGACTCGCCGAGAACTCCCAGATGGTATTATACCTCACGTCAGATGGCAGTTCTCAGGTGACACTTGTGCAGGTTAGTCTGTAGACCCGAGATCGTCATAGAGTCTTGTGTGGTTCCCACTGTGCTTTGAACTCCACCTTACCACGTCCATGAGGGCGTGCAAAACGGTGGTTTTTGGGTACAGTCTCGAGTCACATGGAGGCAATGAGCGATAGGAGGGGTTTCGTCTCTCCCGGTATTGGGGGTTGATGTTGCGCTGTGCTCGATTGGCCGTAACAGGGAAGTCCCTGGCCAGGGCTGATCAGAGATTTGTTGGTAAGTGTTACCAGTAGTTTCTCGACCTGTTATGAGCCTCACATCGGTACGACTTATTGGTTATTGGGGTCTGACGTTTACCACCCCTAGACTTGATATGCGACATATCAGACGAGGAGACCGGACTGTACGGGAAGTGTTGCCGGTTGGCTCGACGGGAGTTGTAGCAGGTTCGCTTGTTTTCTTCTGATCGCTCAATACCCGGGTGGCCGTTACGTTTAGCTGACCGCTTGCGGCTTGGGGGTGCTTGATATGATCATCACCCTCTGCCAGCGTATTGACGAGTCTTAGAGTCCCACAAAGGAGTTACCTAGTCCAGGCGAAACGTTGTGGTGCGCGTATGCGATATGCGCATGGACCCGATTAAAATGCGCATATTTGATACCGTATATTGATCGGGCGGCTTGCTTTTGGTAGGGTCATATGTGATATGGCCGGATTGATAAATCAAGTGTTGATTTATCATTTAACCATTAGCTTTCTCACTTAAAACATTTTCCTATATATATGATGGATGTATGCATGCATGTATGTTTTTCTTTCTTTTAGTTTCATGCACATATGGATGTGCATACACACATACATACATACATCATCCTTCATGGTTGCTTATACATGGAATATGATGGCAAGATAAGACTCACACCATGGTTGAATATATGGATTATTATTTGATTTATTGTTTAAAACAAAATAGAAAAGGTAAGGATAATTCTTGCTTGCTTCTACATTCTTCTTTAAACCTAACCATGCTCACCTACTTCTAACCATGAGTTATCCTTCTCTTTGTGTTTTAAACTCAAGTTAAATAATGTCTCCATCATCTAACCATGGTTTGAGATGAGGATTAAAAAAATATATATACATATATTTTCTTTTTCCTTCATGAGAGTTATCATTTTTCCTACTCTTGTTAAAACAAAAGCCATCATCTTCCTCCTCCTTTTTCCTTTTGCTCTCTAGTTTTTTCTAGTGAGTAAAACACACATAAAGAAAGGTTTTTGAAGTGAGAATCTTAACCACAACATCATCCTACACAAGTTTAGCCAACTTGTTTAGAGTGTTCTCTTCGTTTCTCATCTTGATAATCGAAGTTGCGAGCTTGGACGAGGAACTCCGGGTGGATCGTCGTGGACGTGAGAAGACTTCAAGAGGACCTTCTTCCAACACCCAAGAGGCCAAAGAGTCTAGCGAAAGGGAGCTACAAAGGTTGTAGTCTCGAAACCCTAGTTTTTATTGGCTTTATCTTTCGAAACCCTAATTTTCTAGGATCGATTCCTTTGCATGCTTGCTTAGCACCATAAAAATTCAAACTTTGTAACATGTGATGCTTCAAAACTATACATAGGGTGCTAGGCAAACCTTTCAAAGGTATGAGGTATGGAGTGAAATATGTCATCCACGGAATCCTGTCATCGTGGTAGGATCACAATCCATCAAGACACTCGAATCCCAATTCCTCAAATCAGCCCCCACATTGGACTCTCACATCATATAAGTCTCACGTCTCCTCAATGTACAACATCAAGTAATCTCCTATATCCCGAATGTACAAATCAATAATCCCATATGTATGTCCAATCTCAATGAATCACCCGATATCCCAAGTCAAAGTCTCAAGTAAGTTTCTAGCATCCTAAGTATATGTATATATATGCAGAAATAAATATGATGGGGTCAATACACATATATTAGCATCCCAATCCACTAATATTGGTGTAAGGGTATATATAATAACGGCTAATCCCCTGTTATATATACAAAGGTGTTTAAAAGAAATATCATGAAAACAATGTGCCAAGCATCAACACAGAAATCCTGATAGGTATGTATCATACGCAGTCCCGAAAGCACGAGTGCCTAGCTCTGACCCTCGCCTTTCGACGTATGCATACGTGCATGACTCCCAACGGTATCTCCATGATCCCCGCCTAGTCATTGGTACTGTCACCGGATGGTATGGTCCCCTGCCGGGCTTATCGGCTCATAGCACATCGACATCCCTTTCTTGCCCCGGGTTACCTCCGGTCCCGACCATGTACCCTCTACGGCCTCGACGCCTCCTCGTAGGGGTATATATAATCAGCACCGATAAAACCCATGGTGGATGCGCAAATATCATATCAAGGAAACCGGGTTTTTCAATGTATGCATAATTTCATGAACTCCCGCGGTTCCCAAATCCAGAAAATATCATGTAAAATCCAAATAATAAGGCGCAATCCAGGAATAAACATATACGATATATCTGAAATGCGAGCATATAAATGAGAATATGTAGCTGAAACCAGATGTATGCGAAACCAATAAGGTACAGCTAAGTAACATCAGTGAAGGTAAATATGTAACCGCAACTGGGTATGTGTGTAGCAATGTATAGGTATCTACCTATAAGAACTGATGTCGTATACCCCCCTGGGTATAAGAAAAATATGTAGGATATCCCCCCGGTATAAGTAACATATGTGCAAGGTATACCTGTAGCTGTATCGCAAGGTGTATATGTACCTATCACTAAAGGTATGATACACTATAGGTATACCGATAAGCTAGATGTCATGTGTGATAAGCAATAGTATCTATAATGGTTAGTGTGTGACATGGCAATTATTGACGGTGTGTGTGTAGCATACAATCCGTGCTCGTGCAACATGAACCGTCAATAATGTGTGCAGTGCCCTACGGCTACTAGTCACAGTACAACTATATCTAAGTAAATAGGGTAAAAGCGCAATTCTAACAATGACGTAGAATATGCGGCAAGTATTAGAATCCTAGCCCAGACGCATAACACCATGCGGGCGATTCCCCTGTAGATGTTAAATCTACTCACCTACACTCCACGCTAGGTGAATCCTACCATCTGCTCCCCCTGTAGCACTGTCCGTAGTCCCCGCCTGCAAACCTGCAAATAAGACATGGAAATCATATATAAGCCAAATATTCCGCAAAACGCGATATCGAACCAAAACGAGAAACTCGCGTCGCGAACTAAACGCGCGTGTGCACGATACGCTAAAACGTGTGTGTACGCGTCTAAAACCATCGCGACATGCCGCGATACGCTGGATCACAGAACCCTCTCACGTATCGCGCATATCGCGCAAACACAACGAACACCAATTACGATATAAAGTCCCAGATTTTCCTACAGGTCAAATCTTACAAAACTATACATGCCAAAACACTAAACAACACAGCAGAGAACCCTAGCCAAGACCCCAACACCCATGTCCCCAACTTGGCCGCAAATTGCGGCCAAACCCAATAAATCTGCTGCCTGGAAATTGAATGAGGGGCTCATGTTCTGGTGGTGTGTTCTAGACCTAGTTTGCATGCTCCAGTATTCTCAAATTTAACATAAAGGCCCCGGGTCAAAAGCAGATTACAAAATGTCACAAATATCGTTTAAAAACACCAATTTTGCACAAAACACAAACCCTATGGTATTTTAGTGTAATCCAGGGAAATACTCAGTAAAAGTGACCCTAACAACACTTAAATAAGTAGGGTTTACCAACACAATCATCACTTAGCCACAACATCTCACAAATCACCATAATCTAGCACTAAACTAGCTAATAAACACTAATCGAAGCTAATCGATGCACAACTTAAGCAACTAGGGGATTGGGTTAAGAAGTATACCCTGTAGAACCCTAGAGAGCAGGAGAAGAAGTGTATGGAGGAGATGATGGCTGCTGCAGTTGCTGGAGCTCCTACTGCTGCTCCCAGAAGTTGCTGCTGATGCTGTTTTGCTGTTGCTGCTGCTTGCCTCTGCTGCTGCTGCTTCTCTCTGCTGCTGCTGCTTCTCTTCTGCAGGTGAGTGTGTGTGTGTTTGTGAGAGAGAAATGAGAGAATGAGTGAGAAATGAGAGAACACACAAAACCCCTCTCATTCTCTTACTCTTTCTTCATTTAAAGAAGCATGGCTTGGGCCATGTAGCACCATGCTTCTCTCTCTCTCTCAAGTCAACTATTTAAAACATTTTTTAAACCCTTTTCAAATTCATTTTTATTTTTAAAACAACCATAACTATTTAACCCAAAACACCTAAACAATATTAATTAACTTAAAGAGAATGGGTTAATCCATCATGCTTGCTAATCATGGTCTAACCCCATCTCTAAACCCTAGTTATCATGCACAAATGTGTGTGTGCCTAGAAAAATTCTAATAAAATACTCATAAAATAGGATAAAATATTTAAAACTTAGTTTGGTAAACTTTTTATTAAAAACCATATATTGGAATATAATTAGCTACAAAACACATTCTAAGGTGTTACAGGACGAGAAGTCCTACCAGACCTGCGGAGTGGCCGAGGTTCATCAGTTTCTGTTGCAACAGCCGATTCAACCAAGTCATCATTTGTAATTTGTGTTTCTAGAACTTCTTCTAGGTCTACCATACTGCCATCTGTATCATTTGTAAAAAACTCTTTTTCTAAAAATATGGCATAGTGAGAAACAAACACCTTTTGGTCCTCCTTGTGGTAGAATAAATATCCATAAGAATTCTTTGGATATCCCACAAAATTACACATGACTGACCGTGTCTCGAGTTTGTCCGGATTTTGTTTTTTAATATAGGCCAGACAACCCCAAATCTTAATTTATTTAAGAGATGGTCTCTTCCAATGTCATATCTTATATGGCGTGGTAGACATGGTTTTGGTTGGGACCTTGTTCAGTAGAAACGCTGCAGTCTCCAATGCATGCCCCCAAAATAAGACGGGTAACTCAGCATCACTCATCATGGAACGAACCATATCTAATAGGGTCCGATTCCGTCATTCCGACACACCGTTGTGATGTGGTGTGTAAGGAGGAGTGAGTTGAGAGAGAATCCCATTCTCTTTTAGGAAGTTCGCAAACTCTGTACTGAGATACTCCCCACCTCAATCTGATCGAAGCATTTTGATACTCAAGCTGGTTTGTTTTTCTACTTCAATTTTATATTCGGTGAATTTCTCGAAAGCTTAGGACTTGTGTTTTAATAAAAATACATGACCGAATCTTGAGAAATCATTAGTGAAAGTAATGAAGTATGAAAAACCGCCTCTTGCCTGTGTAGACATTGGCCCGCATACATCACTATGTATGAGGGCTAAGAGCTGAGTAGCTCTTTCTCCGTGTCCTGTAAACGGAGTTTTGGTCATTTTACCCTTGATACAAGACTGGCAAGTCGCATAAGATTTATATTCAAAAGGGTTTAAATATCCATCTTTGTGTAACTTGTTTAGTCTTGTTTCGTTAATATGACCAAGTCTAAAGTGCCAAAGAAAAGCTTCATTTATTTCTGAAAGTTTTCTTTTATTAGTGTGTTGTACGTTGAAAACTGTGTGTTGATTTAGGACGTATATCTCGTTATTAAGTGTACCATACCCAACCAACATTTGATTCAGGTGAATGTTCATAACATTGTTCTGCAAAACAAAATTATATCCTTCATTGTCTAACAAAGAAACGGATATTATATTACAAAGCATACTAGGTACATAATAACATGGGTTCAAAACCAATATACATCCAGATGACAACCCCAAGTGATACTCACCCACTGCAACTGTATGTACATTGGAACCATTTCCAACGCGGAGAGTATGGTCACCTGTCTTCAAAACCTTGCTATTTCTCAGCCCCTGCATAGAATTGCAAATGTGAGAACCTGAACCGATATCTAATACCCAGGAGGCAGAGTTTATTGAAAAATAGTTTTCTGTCACAAACACACCTGAAGCGGAAGCATCCCCATGCTTCTTCTTGAGATCCAAATACTCTGTGCAGTTGCGCTTCCAGTGTCCTGTTTTGTGGCAGTGATAACATTCCCCTTTCCCCGATTCCCCAGCCGTGGACTTGTCTTTCCCCTTAGCCTTTTTGACTCCACCCTTAGGTTTGGTGGGTTTCTTCTTCATCTTTCTCTTGGCCTTAGCCTTCGGACGAGAGGAGGAAGATGGCCCAACACTCAAAACGGGAGCCTTCACTGACTTGAGCATGCTCTCTGCACTCCTTAACATATTAAGGAGTTCAGGTAGTTCCTTCTCCATGTTGTGCATGTTGAAGTTAACTATAAATTGAGCAAAGGTGGAGGGGAGAGACTGCAGAATAATATCAGTATATTGCTCATTGTCCATTGTCCACCCAAGGTCCTCAAGCTCTTCTATGAGAGCTATCATCTTCAGAACATGGTCTCCTACTGGTGTGCCAGGGGCCATCCGCATCTGAAACAGCTTTCGTGACGCTTCGTATCGTAAGACACGAGATTGCTCCCCATACAACTCCCTTGTATGGAGAAATATGGCTTGGACGTCCATATTCACGTGCTGCTTCTGATGTGTTTTATCCATCGATGCAAGCGCGGGGAATTTGGTCATGGCACAGTCAGCGTCCCATGTCTTGCGGACTTCCTTATCCGCAACTGAAGATTTAGGACCTGGGATGGGCGGGGATGGAGCCGTGAGGACATATGATACCTTATCATAAGTCAAGGCAATGTTAAAGTTCCTTAGCCAATCTTTATAATTGGTCCCATTCAGTTTATTTTTATCTAGTAGAAGCTTGAGTCATGTCATTGGTATCTGCCATTAAGAGAGAGAAAAGAATACACTCAGCGAAAGCTCTTGCAAAGATCAGATTGGTTATTATCTTATCTAATCAATATATCCCACTGCTTTTATCAAATTTCCCCTCAAACCTTAAAAGGAAAACTAGCCAGGATTAATTATAGTCTACAATTTCGCTAACCGTTCAGCCAGGCCAGTGTCGGTACTTGAGGGAGGTTCCCCGTGCTTTCGCACAGACCTAATTAATATAAACGTCGTCTTCCCAGAGGCGTAGCCCCGTTAACACCTTTCTAGACACCTAATTGGTTAGCTAATTGTAAACTGCAAAACTCTCCTGGGAGCAACTATTGCCCACAGTGGGATCGGGATCCAACCATCATATGGAAGGTATACAATCTCATTGCAAATTTCAACTATTGAAATTCCCGATGTGGTTTTTACCCCTAGTACTCATGACCTTAACTATGGTCAACAAATCATAAGCACTAGTCAAGTTCTACCCGTCATTTCTTGATTAATTAGACCCACCCACGTGACCCTTAACTATGGTCAACAAAGTCGCATGAATTTCCCAATTAATTTGCATCATATGCATCGTAGGAAGACGTCACTTAGCTACCGTACACTACGCCTTAACTATAGTCAACAAACGTAGCACGAATACTAAGTACTCTACTTCCTAAAATGACGGAGGGTTACGGATGGTTTTTAAGAAAACCTTTAACGCTTTGAACTTGATATCGTCGTAGAATCAAATGGTTTTCAAAAGGAGTGGCTTAAGCTCCGCAGTTTTGAAATGTAGCTTTTTCGTAAAAAGCCGAGTGGTTTTCAAATCTGATTCTACAACATCTTTTTAGGTTTATTTTTCTTAACATTAATCATATTAATGTTGTCCCATCATTTAAGTCCTTAAGCCAATCACAGAAAAGAAACGAAAATACAACGTACGCTTATGCCATCCGCATTCGCCGCAATGTTCTATTATGCACCGTTAGGTTACTTAACTAACAGCATACCGGGACGGGACTAGCACGGGTGTAAAACATAAGCAACGTCTATTATATATCTCATATATAATATAGAATTCATCTCAGATATATTAAGCGATCTCATCACAGAATATAGGCAGCATAAATACAGATATGATAATATAGGATATACTAGGACGTCCGTATTTAGTATTTACCCAACAATAGAAAATACGGATTCCACGGTCATGATGAATAGCCAATCCCACACCCTAGACCCCTACGAGAGTGGCAAACGACCCTACCAATTCTAGAGTTAAGAAACCCGGTCTCGACTCCTCGAGATGGGCTCCAACTGGACTCTAGAACCCGGTCACTTGTGCTCCTCTCCTCAGGTCTATCCTAATGCGGAAAAGTAAATAATATACAACAATGGTGACATCATCCTCAACCCGGAAGTGCCCCAAATAAAAGAATATTACATTACAAATGAATTTTACATGAATGAAAAGTAAAATCTCATCTCACATAAAAAAAACCCGGCCATTCATCACGACGATCCTATAATTCATAACACAGCAACATACAACATCTCATGTCAATATATGCATACAAACTAGGCGATGTTAAACCATTTGATCGATCAATCAATGACCCCAAAAATCCACAGAGAAGATCAACACCTGAGCATTAATAAAATTACCCAGAAGCATGCTAAAGCAGCTATGGACCAACCGTAGAAGGGCCGACCCGAGCCTCACAAACGACGCCGCGGAACCGCCGCCAAAAGCAGGTTTCTGCCGCGGTTCCGCGGTCGTTTAGTAGAGTTAGGGTATCGTTCTTCTAGAGGGTCCATAGAATTACCTACACGATTTTCTGAATATTTTTAATGTGAAAAATTCCAACATTTTGAAAAATTTCCAGAAAGTGGGTTTTTCGAACAATCGATGTTCGTTCGAAGTGTTTTAACATCATCTAGGTTACTCTAATGCTTAGCTTGGCTCTGATACAATGTAGGGGTTTCCTCAGCACCACTACTAGGGTTTGGTAGCATCACACATGCCAAATTGAAATTTTAGAGGGTGCTAAAGAAACTATCCTAAGGATCAAACTAGAAAAACTAGGGTAACACATAACTCTAACACAATCCACAAGTAGTAAAGGCTAGGTTTAGAAAATACAACCTTTGTAGCTCCCTTCGCTATACTCCTTGGCCACTTGAGGGTTGAAAAAAGCTTGCTTGAGATCCTCTAAGTCCACGACGATCCACCCGGAGTCCTCTTTGTCCAAGCTTAAAGCTCCACTTGATCAAGAGAAGAAGTAGAAGCCAACACTATAAACTAATGGGCAAGAGTAGTATAGAATGATGATGTGGTTTTTTTTCTCACTTAAAAACCCTAACTTGATCACTATCTTACTCACTAATGAAAGCTAGAGAGCAAGAGAGAGGAGGAAGAAGATGATGGCAAATGAGAGCTCAAAGGATAATGATAAAAGCTTTTGATAAAAATGAGAATAGAAAATATATATATTTTCTCTTCTCATTCTTAACCCAAGTTAATTAATATCTAGATATTTCTTTTGGAGCTCTAATGACCATGGAAAAATAACTCATGGTTAACCTAAGGTTTAGTGTAAGAATAAAATAATCAACCATGAGTGATTATCCATTTCCATTAATCCAAAAATAAATATCAACATATTTATTAAGGTGTGAGTCTTATATTACCACCATCCAATGTATCAACAACCATGATAGAAATGTGTATGCATGTATGTGTGCATGCACATCCATATGTGCATCAATGTAAACATGTGCATACATGTATGCATACAACAAAAGACAAAAGGGTCTAAAGTGAAAATGCTAATGGTCAATGTTAAATCAACACTTGACTTAGCAAACCGGTCATATCTCATACGACCCGACCAATAGCAAACCGCCCGATTAATATACGGTATCACATACGCGCATTTAATCGGGTCCCCGCGCATATCACATATGCACACCACATCGTTTCGCCTGGGCTGGGTAACTCCATTATGGGACTCTAAGACTCGTCAATATGTCGGCAGTGGGTAATGATCATATCAAGCACCCCCAAGCCGCAAGAGGTCAGCTAAACGTAACGGCCACCCGGGTATTGAGCGATCAGGAGAAAACAAGCGAACCTGTCACAACTCCCGTCGAGCCAACCGGCAACACTACCGTACAGTCCGGTCTCTTCGTCAGATATGCTGCATACCGAGTCTAAGGATGGTAACGTCGACCCCAATAACTCAATAAGTTGTGCTGATGAATGGTCTATAACAGATCGAGAAACTACTGATAACACTTATCAGTAAATCTCAACAGACCTGGCCAGGGACTTACTGATATAGCCAATCGAACACAGCACAGCATCAACTCCCAATACTGGGAGAGACGAAACCCCTCCTATCGCTCATCGTCTTCATGTGTCTCGGGACTGTACCCAAAAGCCACCTGTTTGCACGACTCAATAGAGCCGTGGTAGGGTGGTAATCAAAGTACAGTGGGAGATCACACAAGAGTCTATGACGATCTCGGGTCTCCAGACTAACCTGTACCAGTGTCACCTGAGAACTGCTATCCGACGATAGATATAATACCATATAGGAGTTCTCGGCGAGTCCGTCCTGTATACCCAATCTCCACTGAGCATCCGTATATGATCTCGATGTCAAACATCAATGGATGTGGGAACATCCATCGCCCATCATATGGGTCTAGTATCATATACGCTAGTCTACTCTGGTATATCGATGCCCCGTCTCGATACACCTATGACTAGGGACATTTTAGGATATGCTTATAAACTATAAACGTCCCAATAGTATGATCTCCATTATAATCACAGTAGTCAAGCAAATATCCTCAGGGCTTTATCATTATGTGTAAATGAATAAAAGCTTGATCAAGTCAACATGTCAGATAAAGAAGAACCAGATAGCATACTATCATGTCGAGCAAGAATGTACACTGAATATATATATATATATATATATATATATATATATATATATATATATACACATGTACAAATACATCCACTATCTTATAATGTCCTCTAGGGCATACATATATCCAACAGTTCCCACCCTAACGTTTCTTCCGAAACAATATCACTAGGTAATACAAAATCGTGGGTTCCTGATCATTGATCTCTTCTAACAATCTATCCAAACTATACCCGTCAAAATCACAAGCTTCCTCCTCTAAAATTGGAATGCAAAAATCAGTCGGAGGTTTTTCTTCTCTGTCCTGATAACACTTAGTCAATTCAATTGCATCGTCATCTATGAAATCATCAAAATTCAATTGATCGTTTATCTTACTTGGGTGACTTCCTAGATGACAGATATTGATACTATGTGGTTCAAATTGACTGTGTTCACTCTTTAGAATCACTACAGCTACATGCTCTTCCATTCTGGCCAAAGATTGAGCTTGAGCGTGAAACAATTGCTCAGACTGCTGTATACACAGGGCTAGCGTAGCAGCTGTTTGATTCTCGACCGCAGTCATCACTTCAATACATTTCTCTAAAGCGGTCAACCTAGCATCCATCTCACCATCATTCCCTAAGGATGGGTCAGTTGTTTCAAGAAGAGAGGGTTGTGACAGTGGCGATGCTAAAGCAGTTACCCTGTCGACCTCTTTCTCTAAGTCTTCAATCATTAGGTCTCTAATTGAAATGGGACTGGGTTCAAGAGTGTTAGGTGGGTGACCATTATCAAATATCAGGGACGGTTGGTCACCCCATAGAAAAGGACAATTTTCATGAATGTGGGAAGAATCGTGGCAAATTGAACAAGAGAATTGGGACTGAGTATAAACAGAGGAATAAGAATTGTGAAAAATTGAATTAAATCGTGTATCACCCTGTTCATACCAGAATATTGCATTTATTACCGCCCACTCTTATGCTCGTTTGTTTATAGGTAGGTGCTTTTAATCCGTGTTTGCTACATATTTACAGGCTACAGGTTCCTAGTCCAAAATAACACAAATGATACAAAATATCCACTGTTATGTCAAAATACAGAACATCTGTTGCCAACAAATAAAGCCGGGTTCCGGTCATCCGTATCCGTCCAGTGCCGCATACCAGTTCCAGAGACAAGACATATGACAGTGGTCATTCGTGTCTCGGACAAGCACAGAGCACGAGAGGGGCAGCACAAGAATCAATGGGTGCGCGGAGCTCAAGGGAGAAAGGTCAAATCAATCAAAAGTGAAGCTATGTTTGGACTGTGCAGATCTGAAAAAATTGTGAAGGAAATTTGCAATTTGGGACATGTATAACAACATAAGATAGCAAAACAAAGAAACCCAGAAAATACGAGACCCCAATTCCACAAAACCGCGGCGGAACCGCCGCCAAATGTGGGTTTTCGCGGCGGATCCGCCGCGGTTTAGTGTCATAATCTGACCAAATTTTGGGGGTAGTTTGGTCTTTGCATTTATGGCCAGAATGTTGCCCTAGGGTTTCAGCACGCAGCCTATAAATAGCTCAGTTTTGTGCCAAGCCAAGGGTCTTCTTCATGTGTTCTTTTCCCATCTCTTTTGTTACGATTTAGTTTAGCTTCTTCTTCTTCTTCATGTCTTCCTCCATTAAAATGTAGTGAGAGCATTGAGTGGATGATGAAATGAAGATGAGGGTTATTTTTCTTATCTTGTATTTTTATTTCATTGCATTGTAATTTAATTTCTAGTGTAACTTTATTATTTATTGTTAACTAGTTGTTATTATTTCTTTTCTTGTTCTCTTTTATTTTCTTCTTTAATCCGTATTTTCAAGCGATGATACTTGACGGAGTTCCTTGCTAAGGTGAGGACCCAAGAGTTAGCTTGCTTCACTTGTAAAACCGTATTTTCCTTTCTTTTCTTCCTTCTTGTTTTGTTTTCTTTTCTTTTATAATGTGTGAATAATTTCCCTCTTGTTAAGGCTAAGGAAGGTGGTGTGAGGGACGGAGAAATCCCTTGTGCTTCTCTTCGCCAAACATCTTGAAATGAACCCCAACCAAACAAACGCAACCCCCTCACTTAGGCGCGCTATACGTGACATGTAGCCGCGACCTAAGTTGAGAAGTCCTTTAAGCGCGCTACAACGTGACATGTAGTTGTGACTTATTTGGATACATGGTTGCGTATGTTTGGCCGAGGGTTGGAAATAAGCGTATTTAGCGGACGGACAAGGGACACTAGGAATGGATTTAGCGTTGGAAAGCTTTCTTAAACTCGCAAATCCCATTCCTATGTCCTCCTAATCCCCTCTACTTTCGATTATCCCAACATCTTCTTAAGGATGGCAAAAGACATGTACAAGACTAATCCTAACTCTACTAACCGACCTTAAGCTTAACAAGCTTACTTGAACATAAATACGAACACTTAGGATAGAATTGAACAAACATATACATATTCTTTATTGACTCGTCTAAAACTCGAACGGACATACAACCATCTCCCTGTGGATCGACCCGTGCTCAACCGGCTAGCTGCGTAGCGACACCGTCCTGATCGCAGTGATATTTTTAGAACTTTGAACATCCGACACGCCAAAAGCGTGCGATCAAATGGCGCCGTTGCCGGGGAGACGGTAACGTATTTTCTTTCTTGTTATTCGGGTTAATATTCTTTTTGTATATATATAAAATTATAAATATAAAATAAAATCTTTTTGTTATTTTTGATAATTTTTGTGTGCAAGTGTGCTGGCTAATCTGGAGCAAGTACAGTAATCCAATCAAGAAACAGAGGTTTTTATTAGGGTGTACAAAGAAGGGCACGTGTATTGACCAAGGTTTCAAGCCCCAACTCATCAATTTGACCGCGGAACCGCGGTCAAAGTGTGGCTTGCGCGGCGGTTCCGCGGTCCTCTTGTAGCTTCAGAGCCAAATTTTTTTCTGCCCTTTCTCTTTTCTCTACTTCCCTCTCTGAATTCCACTATACTGTATTTTCTGCAGGTATCTTTGCACAGAATTAGACAGCCGCTAAATAATTTTTTGTTGTTTTAGATTTTGTTTGTTTACCGCTTTGCATATATTAATACGGACAATAAGGGGCTATAACACCAATTCAGATTGGGTGGGGATTTCATCACCCTTCCTAAGACCCCACAAATCACTAATTGCATACGCATTACCTTGAGCTAATAAAAAATATCTAGACCAAACCTATAAGGACCTGTCGCGCTCATTTAGGACAAGTGAAGGTTGCGGGGAATCGGTCGTTTATCTAAACTTGACTTTGTGGTGCCTAGGCTAGACAAGTGGGGAGGTAATTTTAAAAGGCCCGTCTCATGGTGATTCGTGAGCGGAACCCTCCTTACCTCACTTGTGCTTACCTGGCCACAATTGGCAGTGAAGAGGCGATTCGAGGGTTATACTGCAACTTGTCGCTTGGAAGTCTATGAGCGGCCTAGTTGGACTTTGAAGACCCTAGCTCTAGGTGTGTTTGTGATTGTGCTTGTATAAATTTTAGTCCCATAATTCCGTATTCTTTCAAACAAACAATTTCAAAAAACTCCAAAAACAAACATTTTTTTTCTTTTAATAAAAAAAAATCCACATTCTTTTTCCTTTCCTTTCCTTCTTCTTCTATTCATATCATGGGTACTCCACCTAGAAAAACTCTTGCCGAACTTTGGTACCCACAACCGGACATAACTTCCTACGGTTCTTGCTTTGGTCGAATTTCGAACGACCCCTCCATGCCCAAAATTTCACTGAAAGATCGCATAGACGCGTCTAGGACAAACACTTGCCCTTCGCAATACACTTTGTATCAACCTTTTCAACCTCCCCCACCCTCTTATGTTGATACCCTTTTCGCAAGTCGTCCTTTGTCCATCGCTGAACATATTGAACAATCCCATAACCGATCTTTCACTCCTTTCACCACTACAGATTCTTGGGATCAACAATTCCATTCACCTTCTTATCCAAATGTTGATCCTGCTCCTATCCAGCCATTCAATTCCTACCAGTCCTACCCGACTTTTACACCTTCCCTAGACATTGCTTCTGAACCGCCATTTAGGAATTTTCAGTATCCAAACAACTTTGAATCTTTTACTGAAATCTCTTCACAACCCATGTCTAGTCTGGAACAGTCATTGGAAGACTTTAGGGTAGCGTCGTACCAACAGATGATGGATTTGAATGTGTCCATGGCCACCCTCATACAACCTAGTGACCCGGTAGCTGGTTTTCAACTAGCTCCAAATTTTCCAATGTATGAAGAGGCGGTAGGACAGGTTGAGATTTTGAGTAGAGAGAGTGAGATATACACCCTTCCTAATCAAACCTACCCATTGCAAATTGAAACCCACAACTCCGATTTTGAATGTCTATCTAGTGTTCCAAACGATTCATTAATTAAAGATAGAACAAATAATGAGTTGTGTGACTTTGTAGTGTTTGATTTGCCCGATTGTGAAGGGTCCCTTTCGAGTGAAACCACACCCAACCCTTTTGACCTCTACACCTCCATCTTAGAACCAAAATTGATTGAAATCCATGCTTTTGATGAGGTGTCTGAGAAAATTGATTTTCACTTGATTGAGGATATTGACGCTGGAAATATTTTGGATGATGAAGCCATAGATTTGGCTGAGTTTTTCTCTCCAATTCATCATCCCCAGTCATTAAATGTTTTTCCCGAACCCCATATTTGTCTGGATTTTGAGGATAAATGCATGCATGTGCTGAATTTTGAGGAGAATATTGAGGATGGTTTTGAGGATGAACCAGTTTTAATTGATGAGTCGGATTTTCCAATTCATCCTGTTCCTTTCACCGACTGTGTACACCCTCCAGAACCCTTAACCGATACCCTTCCTCAATCACTTCCCCCCACCCTTTCCATCATTCCGACCATGCAAGAAACCGTATCACTTTCATTTCATATGTCTGGTTTACCAAGTTCGACTTACCCATGGTTTCTCACGAATCTTGAGGGATTTGACCCCATTTCTCGACGGGTTGATAGATTAGCACAATCACTTTTTACACATCATTCATCACATAATGTGCTAATCTATTCACTCCATTTTCACCCTCAAGTTCGTATTCCACTTCTTTCTCCCTTCCGCCATTCTTTTTCTTATATACCGAGACCGTATACCACTTCTATCTCCATACGGTCTCGCGTATTCTCCATTTTTTTCCTCACCGTATTCTTTCACCAACCAGCACACTACAGAGATAGAATTTTTGAATGGTTGGTGTTAACTTTTGGCCTGTGTAAGACCTTGTATAGATTGATACTATTCTCTTTCCCCCCTAATCCTGAACTTCAACGCTTAACAGTGGAAACACTGTTTTACTTAAGTTTGGGGGGGAACCTTTTTGTATATATTTTTTGTTTTCCTTTTTTGTTTTGTATATAATTTTCTTTTGGAGAGCGCCAACAATTTTGACCCTCTTAAAGTAGCCTGACAGTGAGGGCACTGTCAAGTTTAAGTTTGGGGGTGTGCTCGGTAAGCTTTCTTCTTTCGCATTCATTTGTATATTTTGCATACCTTATTAAAAACCCATAAAAATCGAAAAAAATTCCAAAAATATAAAAACTTTGTCGTCAAGTTAGCTAATAGGGTAACTTAAATTTTTATTCTGAAAGCTTAGTTGATATGTTAGAAATAACTAAATCCTAGGCTTAGGAATTGAAAACCCTAAAAATAACCCTCATTCTGTCTAATTTTGGTAAGTATACGTCCTTACAGTTTTTTTTTGAGAAATAGGTAATCTTGAGTTCAGTTCTTGAATTAAGTCAAGATGAAGGGAAAGTATTGAAGCTTTACTGGAGGATAAGTCTGAAAAATAGTTTCTATTCTTGAGTTCAAATTCAAAAAGTATATACCCTACAACTGCACTTACACGCACCTTGAAACTTATGATAGTAGAGGATACCTAGAAATACTCTTGCCTGAAAGCCTATTATGAAAGAAAAAACGGTATTTAAAGCTAAACACCAAAAGAGCATATTGAAAAATATATCCGGTCTTGAAAAAGAAAAAAGAAAATAAATAAAATCAAGACCTGGAAACTGCTATTTACGCTTTAAGCTCACACATTCAGTAATCGGCCGTTAGTGCCTCAAGAAGCATTAATAGTCGCATGAAAGGTGTGTGAGCAAATCCGTCCATCCTTAATGAAAAGAAGTAGTATTGGGTATTAGGGCAAGGGTATTATAGCTTGAATTGAATTCTTGAGTGTAGGGGTGCAAATATACACACACGTAGGGGTATACAATCGATGTTTGGATAAAAGATAGAAATAAAAGATAAGACTTATGTTTTCTGTAAAATTGATAAAAATCCCTGATTTAAGACCACACGCTTTAGAAGGAAAACTCAGGAGATACCAACATCTTTCTAAACTTTTTTGGAACGTATAGGATCTAAAGTTAAATAGATAGGAGGCGTGAAAAATAAGGGTTGGATATTTCTAACTTAGGATGATAGAGTTTCTAACGTAGATACTAAACTATAGGAGTAGAATCAATGTTAACTTATGACACTAGCTTGACGGGATTTTGTTGGTGGAATCCGCTGAAAACCCTCAGGAGACAACACTCCTCCTACTAGGGACACCTAGAGGTTTAACGGCTTATTGCACGAGCTCAGTGCAATCGCGTTCCCTGCGAAAGTGAGGTTAGGACTTTTTGTGAATAATTGGTTTTGATCGGGAGGAGCAAAAGTTAAGTTTGGAGGTATTTGTTCATACCAGAATATTGCATTTATTACCGCCCACTCTTATGCTCGTTTGTTTATAGGTAGGTGCTTTTAATCGGTGTTTGCTACATATTTACAAGCTACAGGTTCCTAGTCCAAAATAACACAAATGATACAAAATCTCCACTGTTATGTCAAAATACAGAACATCTGTTGCCAACAAATAAAGCCGGGTTCCATTCATCCGTATCCGTCCAGTGCCGCGTACCAGTTCCAGAGACAAGACATATGACAGTGGGCATTCGTATCTCAGACAAGCACAGAGCACGAGAGGGGCAGCACAAGAATCAATGGGTGCGCGGAGCTCGAGGGAGAAAGGTCAAATCAATCAAAAGTGAAGCTATGTTTGGACTGTGCAGATCTGAAGAAATTGTGAAGGAAATTTGCAATTTGGGACATGTATAACAACATAAGATAGCAAAACAAAGAAACCCAGAAAATACGAGACCCCAATTCCACAAAACCGCGGCGGAACCGCCGCCAAATGTGGGTTTTCGCGGTGGATCCGCCACGGTTTAGTGTCATCATCTGACCAAATATTGGGGTTAGTTTGGTCTTTGCATTTAGGGCCAGAATGTTGCCCTAGGGTTTCAGCACGCAGCCTATAAATAGCCCAGTTTTGTGCCAAGCCAAGGGTCTTCTTCATGTGTTATTTTCCCATCTCTTTTGTTAGGATTTAGTTTAGCTTCTTCTTCTTCTTCATGTCTTCCTCCATTAAAATGTAGTGAGAGCATTGAGTGGATGATGAAATAAATATTTTTCTTATCTTGTATTTTTATTTCATTGCATTGTAATTTAATTTCTAGTGTAACTTTATTATTTATTGTTAACTAGTTATTGTTATTTCTTTTCTTGTTCTCTTTTTTTTTCTTCTTTTATCCGTATTTTCAAGCGATGATACTTGACGGAGTTCCTTGCTAAGGTGAAGACCCAAGAGTTAGCTTGCTTCACTTGTAAAACCGTATTTTCCTTTCTTTTCTTCCTTCTTATTTTGTTTTCTTTTCTTTTATAATGTGTGAATAATTTCCCTCTTGTTAAGGCTAAGGAAGGTGGTGTGAGGGACGGAGAAATCCCTTGTGCTTCTCTTCGCCAAACATCTTTAAATGAACCCCGACCAAACAAACGCAACCCCCTCATTTAGGCGCGCTATACGTGACATGTAGCCGCGACCTAAGTTGAGAAGTCCTTTAAGCGTGCTACAACGTGACATGTAGTTGTGACTTATTTGGATACATGGTTGCGGGTGTTTGGCCGAGGGTTGGAAATAAGCGTATTTAGCGGACGGACAAGGGGCACTAGGAATGGATTTAGCGTTGGAAAGCTTGCTTAAACTCGCAAATCCCATTCCTATGTCCTCCTAATCCCCGCTACTTTCGATTATCCCAACATCGTCTTAAGGATGGCAAAAGACATGCACAAGACTAATCCTAACTCTACTAACCGACCTTAACCTTAACAAGCTTACTTGAACATAAATACGAACACTTAGGATAGAATTGAACAAACATATACACATTCTTTATTGACTCATCTAAAACTCGAACGGACATACAACCATCTCCCTGTGGATCGACCCGTGCTCAACCGGCTAGCTGCGATGCGACACCGTCCTGATCGCGGTTATAACTTTAGAACTTTGAACATCCGACACGCCAAAAACGTGCGATCAAATGTGCTTTAATCACTCCCCGGCAACGGCGCCATTTGATTGGTAGAGTTTTTGCGTGCTTAGTTAATTACCGCAATCAAGACGGTTTCACTTGTAGCTAGCCGGTTGAGTACGGGTCGTCCGCAGGGAGATGGGAATCTTTTTCTATGTGCTTTAACGAGTTAAGTCCAAATGTCCAGGTTTGTTTTGAGATTAACTATGTGCTAAAATGATATATAAAGAGAGCTTGTTAGGGTTAGGATTAAGTTAGTTTGAGTTAGGTGTCGCTCACTTCTTTCGTTGCCACTCTTAATATCGGTGTTACGGTAATCGGCAACAACGGGGATTAGCACGACCAGGAAGGAACTTGCGAGTATAAGCTAGGCTTTCCAACGTTTAAGTTCTTCCTTTTGGTGCTTGTCCATCCGTTCTTGGCTCTTAGCCTTAACCTCCGGTTAATCCAACCACAACCGGTCTCACTAAGGAATCACCGCTATCATGTAGGATAGGGTGCCGTAGGGAGCGGATTGTGGTTCAATTAACGGGAGTCTGAATTAAGATGTTGGGCAAGGAAAGAGTGAGAGAGATTTCCTTCTCTCAAACTTTCCTTATCCTACCTTAAAAAGTAAGAAAACTACTCACCTATTATAAGAAAAAGAAAATACAACAAAAGGAGGAAGATAGAAAGAAGGAGGTTAGAAGATTACAACTAGCTATTTGAGACCTCACTTTGGCAAGGATCAAGCTTAAGCATCATTGTTGTTAAGGATAAAGAAAAAGAGAACAAGAAAGAAACAAACAACAAATAACAACAACTAGATTAGCAAATGAAAAAAATACAAGCAATTATCATTAACAACATAACAAGACAAGCATGGTAACAAAAAGAACTCTTTTATTCATCCTTCACTCATAAAAAGCTCACTACAAAGTTTTAATGGAGAAAAGATGAAAAGAGGAAAAAGACTACAAAATATATCCTAAATTTTTACACAAGAATAAGCACCCTTCACTTGGCATTGTTCTGGGCTATTTATAGGCAGGAAACTGAAAACCTAGGGCAACAATCTGTCCCCGCATAAAATTACCAATCTGCCCCCAAAAACTCAGGATTTGACGAGTCAATAAGGCCGCGGATCCACGGCCTAAGAGCGCTTATGCCGCGGATCCGCCGCCATAAAAAGGAGTTGGCCCTTCAATTTTGGTGATTTTCCCTGGTTTGCAGTACTCTTCAGTGTGGTATATGTTGTTTCTCATAAGCTCTTCACATTTCTTCCAGAATTTCAGTAGATCAAAAGGTGATGTGATGTGGATCTTTTGCCATGATTTCCTTGAGCTCCGCGTAGATATGTTGGATCTTGTGTTGACATTGAGCTTTGTGCATGAAAATGACATCGATTTGCCATTTTGTCCCTTAAACTAGTGTGCGGCAACATACGGATAGAGAGCGGAGACCCGTGTTTTATCTGTGGTTGGCAGTAATCCGGAATTTGTCGTGCTTTTCCATGAATTTCACCGTTTAGAGCTGAGAACCTGTATCCTGCAATTAACTAGCAAACACGGCTCAAGAGTACCTACCGATAAGCAATGTGATAAAAATTGGGCGGTATAAAAATGCAAAAATCTGATATGAACAAATACCCACAAACTTATCATTTACTCGTCCCGAGCAAAGCCAATTTATTCACAAAAAATTCCTAACCTCACTTTCGCAGGGAACGCGATTGCACTGAGCATGTGCAACAAGCCGTTTAAACCTCTAGGTGTCCCTAGTAGGAGGAATGTTGTCTCCTGAGCGTTTTCAGCGGATACTACCCACAAAATCCGGCCAAGCTAGTTTTGCAAAATAACTATGATTCAAACCCTAAGGTTTGTTTCAGAAAATAACAATTCTATTATCCTAAGTCTAGACTATCGAACCTTTATTTTTCACACCTCGCTTCTTATTTAACTTAAGATTTTATATGTCTTTACGTGCAGTGCAAATAGTGTCGTTAAGTTCCAGAAGGATCGATTAAAGTCATCATATCACACAATAAAGCCCAGATAAATTTTTTAAAAAGGATCACATAAGTTTTATAAAGAGTTAAGTATTTTCAAGTTTCGTTTCCCAGTAAGGTTTCAATTTCAGAATTTCTATCTTCCTTAACAGGAAACTGGGTCTTATTTTTCACTCCACATTTTTCTTGTTTTCATTTCATACACACCTCTGTGAACGTGCAATAGTCTTTATCATAGAATAAAACCTTCATATCTCCGCTAGAAATATTTTTTATAAAAACCTGTCTTTTGTCAAGATTATTCTCACACAAAAAACCGTTAGGAATTTTAACTCGGAGAGAACACTTGCTTGACTTTGTTTTAATCTGGACTTTCTAGGCTTCTTAACGAGCTTTGGGCCAATGCACTCAAACCAGTTGGCTTTAGGGCATTAGGTGTAGAAACACCCCAGCGGACTTAATTACTCAAGTTACCTAGGTCCAAAAACAAAAGAAAATTTAGCGTGAAAATCATGATGATTCAATACGAACGGAGATATAACCGACAGTTCAGTTATTTTTTGGATAAAAGACGTGTTTAGTGGGTTAGGTGTGTAATCATTCCAATCAAGTTCTAGATGGGTTATTTTTCAGAATTAGTTCCAATTTAAGGCATCAATAACATTCCTTCATATTCGCTTCACTTCATAAACTATTCTTGATATTACTTATTTCAGAACAAACCTATTTGATCCTCAGAAAATCATTTATCCATTTAAAAGTTTTTAGACATAATAGACTTTTTATCTAATTTCCAAAACTCACGACACGTGTAGTGTGATGTAAAGACGTATATGAGCTATAGTTAACTTCAAAGGAGAGTTATGTTTCAGGTTTTCAAAATCTAAAAATAAGATTTAGTTATTCTTATCATATCAAACAAAACCGTCAAAATGTTGAATCTGAGTTCTCCCACTAGCTAACTTGATAAAAAAGTTTTTATGTTTTTAGAAATTTTTTCGATTTTTATGGATTTTAGTATGCAGATGCAAAATTTACATATGAATGCGAAGGTTAGAAATGCGTACCGAGCGTACCCCCAAACTTAAACTGGACAGTGTCCTCACTATCATTGCATGAAGAGATCATTGAAGGGTCAAAATTGTCGGTTAGATATACACAAAAAAAAATTGTTTTTGTTTTTAAAGAAAAGAAAAATAGTAAGAAATGGAAAAGAATATCCACAAATATATACAAAATGGTATATACATACCCTCAAACTTATTTGGAACAGTGTCCACTGTTCTTGGCTGGATAACCGAAGTTTGGTGGTAGGCAGAGGAAGATTATGCAGGGTAAACCGGCTTCTGTAAGACCAGAAGCTCCTCTGTTGGTTCGGCGCTAAGGTACGGTTTAAGTCGGTGTCCTTTTACTTTGAAAAATGAACCGTCCTTTGGATTCTCCAAATCCACAGCGCCATGCAGGTACACATTCTGCACAAAGTATGGCCCTTTCCAGCGAGATCTGAGCTTACCTGGATGGAAATGTAGCCGGGTGTCGTAAAGCGGCACCTGTTGACCAGGTGTGAAAGTTTTGCGCAAAACGTGTTTATCGTAAAACACCTTCGTTCGGTTCTTAACGACAACCGCGTTTTCGTAAGCCTCATCCCTAAGCTCGCTCAATTCATTCAACTGCAGCTTCCGATGGCTGCCCGCATCTTCGAGAGACAAATTCAGCTCTTTTATTACCCAAAATGCGCGATGCTCTATTTCCACAGGGAGGTGGCAAGCCTTTCCGTACACAAGCCGATAGGGAGATTTTCCAAGATCGGTCTTATAAACAGTTCGAAATGCCCAAAGGGCATCAGTGAGTTTCAACGACCAATCCTTACGGTTCTTGGAAACCGTCTTCTCCAGTATCTGCTTGATTTGCCGATTTGAAACTTCGGCTTGCCCACAGGTTTGGGGGTGGTAGGGCGTAGATAGCTTATGATTAATGGAATATTTCAGCATCAAGGCCTCGAAAGTCTTATTGCAGAAATGAGTTCCATTGTCGCTAATGATCGCTCGGGTGTGCCCAAACCGGGAGAAAATATTTTCCTTAAGAAATCTAACGATAACCTTGTTGTCGTTAGTCCGGCTGGGCTCAGCCTCGACCCACTTAGAGACATAATCAACAGCGAGAAGGATGTACAAGTTCCCAAAAGAGCTGGGAAACAGCCCCATGAAATCGATCCCCCAAACATCGAAAATCTCCACAACCAAGATTGGTTGGAGCGGCATCTCATTTCTCCTGGATATCCGGCCCAAGTGTTGGCACCGGGAGCAAGTCTTGCAGTAGTCATGAGCGTCTTTGAAGAGTTGTGGCCAGTAGAAACCACATTGCAAGATCTTCTCGGCTGTCTTTCTGGGGCCAAAATGCCCGCCACATGCTTGATCGTGGCAAAATGACAGCACACTCTTGAATTCATCGTCAGGGACACACCGACGAATAATCTGGTCGGGACAGTACTTAAATAGATAGGGTTCGTCCCAGTAAAAGTGTTTTACTTGGGATAAGAATCGAAGTCTGTCCTGACAACGGCGCCATTTGATTAAAGCAAATTTGATTGGTAAAGTTTTTGCATGCTTAGTTAATTACCGCAACGGCGCCATTTGATTGGTAGAGTTTTTGCGTGCTTAGTTAATTACCGCAATCAAGACGGTTTCCATATTAACAAGAATTCACAAATGTCACAAAAATAAAGAATATCATACCCCTAGCAGTCTATGTTTTGCTATGTCAACTAGACCTGCTCAAGAACCTTATTGTCGAAGTAAAACTGTGTCGAGAAACGGGCTCAAGATATACGGATCACGAAGCCAGGTAAGTGCAAGAGTTAAGGGGAGGTTTTCCAGCGCTTTCGCGAAGTTCCTTAATTAGATAACTCTTTCTCTTGAACGCTTGCCTAGACACCCCATGAACAATATACCGTTAAGCGGTGTTCTAAACACAGTTAACTTCTCCTAATGAGCGCGAAGTCCTTAAAGTCAAAGTTCTAGTTGATTTTAAATTACTGTGGGTATGCAAAAATGCAGTTTTGTGATTTGTGGGCTACGGAAAAAGGTGATGAAATCCTTTACCGTATCTTGTTTGGTCTTTTTGCCCTTAAATCCGTATTAAGATGCAAATGCGCAATCAATAAAAGAATTCAAGACATCAATCAATAAATGAATTCTTTTTCAGTTTAAATTTAAGCGCTGCAAAAAATACGGTTAGTTCTCTGTGCAATTGGTGGCAAATTTGTGCGAAGAATCCTACATAAGATAGAAATATTGGAATGCGTCGGATTCGAGAAGAATGTGTTAGGAAATACGTACCGATGCGATTTGGGTTAAGAAATCCCTTTGAAGTGATTACGGGTATTTGAATGTTTGCTTGCGCGGGTAAAACTACCCGGATCTTTGGCACTATACTTCACTAACGTTTTGCGATTGAATTTGAGCCTCGTTCCGCACGATCGCTAGTCGTAATTCCTTTAAAACTGAAATGTCGGAAAAATACGATATTTAGTATCAAAAGCGATATATCTGCCCCAATTCCTGCACACTAAAAATTATAAAAATCAAACAATACCACTAAAATACCAACACTGCACTGGAGATCACACAAAACAAAAAATCCTAAAACACCTTACTGGACCCGGCGGCGCCGGATATTTGAGCAATGTCGCCGGTCAGTTCTAGGAGTTGGGTGCTCTAATTTTGTGTGTAGTCTCTAAGCTATATTATTATTCTACTAGTATACTTTGATTTTTTTAATTGAATCACAGAGTGCTAGCAGGTTGCAAGACAGAGAACAAAGTAAAAAAAAGAATTTGTTAGGTTGTGTTAGTTTTGAAAGAATGTTGAGTTAGAAGTTAATTTGTTAGTACGAACTAGAAATAACAATACCTAATACTACCAAATCCTCGGCAATGGGGCCAAAAACTTGTTGGGAACTCACCCGCGCGCGCAAACGCGTATGTTTTGGAAACGGATATGATTTTAAGGAAATGGATTGAGCACGCGAGATCGTTCTCGTTTTAAAATTTATAAACCGCAAGTGCACGGCGCGTTGTAGCAAGCCGGCAAGTACGGGTCGATCCGCAGGGAATTGTGTACTAGGTCTTGTTGTTTAAGGTTCAACAAATAATGAATGGTTTGGTTTGTCACTAAAAATGGAAAGAATATGAAAACAAAGAAAACAAGCAAGTAAGAAAATGGCCGTGGTTTTGGCTCGGATGGTCGAATCGCGACGATTCCTTCGACGCTCCTTTGATCATGAGTTGTCTGTCCTTACGTTGATCCCGGCATGAAGCATGATTTGTCAAGGCGGTTGCGAAGCACAAATCATCAAATTCCGATATTTGCCGCAAAACACGAAACGAGTCCGTTTTATTACTTACCGTTTGTATGTCCAAGCTTGAGGTATCAACGCTAAGCACAAGGTTTAACAAGCATACATCAATATCAAAGATACAAGTTAGTGAGTGAGAGCAAATGATTCTAGTATGGAGTTTGCTAAGTGTTGTGATAGTATATCGTATATGAAACCAAGAAATTTGTCAAGTCACTTAATCACAAAATACCATATCTAAACCTAGCATCCTCAACACTAACTTGATTCTAATCTTAGGCTTGCAAGATGGGGTTTGTGGGGATAATATGGTATGTGATGAGGTTACAAAGTAACCATGAAATCAACATACCATATCAACCCATCCAAGTTGCAATACTAAGTTTAGACTCACATTAAAGCACATTAAACATTAACAAGAGGAGGAGGAGGCAAAGCCTTTCATCTCACTTCCTTACCATAACCACTACCAAAGATATTAGTTAAGCATCGTAATGAAAAGAAAAGAAAAGCAAATAAGGAAAAGAAAGAAAATAACAAAGCAATATATTAATACTTGAAGTTGAGGTACAAGATATTGGTAACTTGTTCAACCATCATAATGAAGCTCTCCAAAGAAACCTTCAAGAGAGAAGAAGAAGAAGATACCAAGTTAAAGCCCACTCACTCTCAAGCCTAAACCAAAAAAAAAAGAAACTATGAAATATACATACTATGTGAGCCCCCTTCCCTTGCTCACTGATCTGGCTTTTATAGGCACCGAAAAAGATTAAACAAGTAATAAAAATAAGGTGATGTGACTGCAAGGGAGGGACAGAAGAAAGATGGGGACAAACAGGGCAAGGGGGGCCGGCGAGCTCGGATTTATGGGGTGTGTCGTCGTTCTTGGTCCGAGCAAAGAGGCTCGTCTTGGCCCGGTGTACTTATGTGCTCTCCACAATCACTCTGATGCTGTTTGATTTATCTGTTTAAACCTGGTTTGCATTCAGAGACATGGAGGGAAACTTGAAGCCAATATCACATCAAAACTTTTTGCATTTATTACCCATCACACTACACATGTGCCCACTTGCACGAATTGTGCAAGGGCAGCCCCCATATGGTCCATGTCAAAGAGCTAGTGTCACACATAAATTGTGTTGGACCAAAAATTGTGAGCACACTTGTTTATTGCAAAAGAGCTCTTTGGATATCGGTCGGTTCTCTGTTCTGATTGCAGTGTCGGATCCCAAACGCTATATCCGTGATCTTGAGTGTGTTTTCGGTGTTGTATCACGAATACCTGTAATCTGTAATTACTGAGCAGACACTGATTAATAGCACCGATATATAACAAAATAGATAATGAATGAGCGGTATTAAAATGCAGTTTTCAGAGATGAACAACCCCCAATACCGGGAGAAACGAATCCCCTGACGATCCGCTCACTGCCTCCATGTGGCTCGGGACTGTACCCAACTAAAACATATTTGCACGACTCCTTTGAGCCGTGGTAGGGTAGTAATCAAAGCACAGTGGGAACTCACACGAGACAAATGACGATCTCAGGTCGATAGACTAAGCTGTACACATGTCACCAGGGAACTGCTATCTGACAATAGGTATAATACCAACTAGCATGTTCCCGGCGAGTCCGTCCGGTGTACTCATAACCCAATGAGCACCTGTATACATCTTAAGTGAACAAACTAACACCAATGGCTTGTGAGACCGGCCACCGCCCCTCATCGGGGTCTTGATCAGTATACACTAGTCTACTCTAGAGTATCGATGCCCAGTCTCGAAACTCCCTCGACTAGGGACATTTAAGGATGTGCTTATAGATCACCCAGCTCCCACGTATATGATCGCCATCATACTGCTGGTAGTCAAGCAAGAATCCTATAGGCTCTATCAACATGTAATAGTGATCTGTAATGCCACCTAATGCTGTACATGATAATAAAGACAAACCAGATAGCATACTATCATCTCGAGTAAGACTGTTCTACCGGTATAGGTCCTCCTTCAATCATCGCAATCGCGTGCCTGCGATCCAATAATTGACTTAAGGGCACTATAGCCAACACACTCCGCATCAAATTGCTAATCCAATGTGTGATGGTGAAGTAGGGGTTTAATTTGCTCACTAGTTTGTGTTCAAGCTTCATGATTCACATCTCATATGAGGGTTGAAGCTTGAACCATGACATTTGAGGAAGAAGAAGAAGCTAGAGAGCAACCATGAGAGCAACTAAAGAAAAATGGCTGTGTTGAGAATGAGCTAAGAATGAATGGCAACTCTTGACCCCCACTCATTCAAGCATGGAATTTTGCAATATAAAATTGCAACCATGCTTGAATAGTGAGTTAAGATGAATAAACAAATATAACTCCCATGCTTGCAACCATGCTCTCAATTTACACCCCATTTCTATTTTTCTCAAAAATAGAAAATCAAGCCTTGCTTCATTATTATTATATATATATATATATATATATATAATGAAGAATAATTAGTGAGCTAATGATATTAGTTAAGATATAATTATATCACATATAATATATATCACATTATTAAATCAACACTTGATTTAATAATCTGGTTATATCACATATAATATATATCACATTATTAAATCAACACTTGATTTAATAATCTGGTTATATCACATATGACCGACTAATATCATTTATCTGTATATCACATTATCAAATCAACACTTGATTCGACAATCTGGTTATATCACATATAACCGAACAGATAACAGATAACTGCCAGATTACAATACGGTACCACATACACGTATTTAATCAGGCCCACACACATATCACATATGTGTCCTACTTCGTTTCGCTTGAACCGGGAAACTTCTGTGTGGGACTCTAAAGACTCGTCAATACGCCAGCAGTAGGTGACGATCACATCAGTCACCTACAAGCCGTCAGCAGTACTACCCGGGTATTGAGCGATATGAAGATCAACAAACAAGCTTGTCCATAGTCTCCATGAAGCCTATCAGTAACACTACCGTACAATCCGGTCTCTTCGTCTGATATGTCGCATATCATGTCTAGGGGCGGTAAACGTCAGACCCCTGTAACGTGATAAGTCATTCCGATGTCTGGCCTATAATGGTTTGAGAAACTACTGATAACACTTATCAGTAAATCTCATAAGCAGCCCTGGCCAGGGACTTCCAGTTATAGCCAATCGAGCATAGCGCAACATCAACCCCCAATATCGGGAGAGACGAAACCCCACCTATCGCTCATTGCCTCCATGCGACTCGAGACTGTACCCAAAATCCACCTGTTTGCACGTCTCCTTTGAGCTTGGTAAGGAGGAAATCAAAGCACAGTGGGAGACGCACAAGACTCTATAATGATCTCGGGTCTACAAACTAACATGTACCAGTGTCACCAGAGGACTGCTATCTAACGATAGGTATACTACCAACTAGGAGTCCTCGGTGAGTCTTGTTCGGTGTACCCATTCTTCAATAAGCACCTGCGTACAATCTTTGATGTCACACGCTAATGGTTATGGGATCAGCCATCGCCCTCTAAGGGATAAGAAACGTACACACTAGTCTACTCTAGAATATCGATGTCCTAGTCTCGATATTCCCTCGATTAGGAACTTATTAAAGGATGTACTTTTAGACCATCCTGGCCCCACTAGTATGATCTCATCATAATCCTGGTAGTCAAGTACATATCCTAGGGCTTTATCAACATGTAAGAGACATACAGTATAAATACCAGTCTACATGTTAAGATAAAGGTAACCTGATAGCATACTATCATGTCGAACAAGAAAGTCCTCTATATATATGTCCAAGCATCCACTATAATATACATCACATGTACAATAATGGCCTCTAGGGCATACATATTCCTAACAATCTCCCACTTGCACTAAGGCCAGTTGTTGTAGTATCTCATACCCAACGTCCCAAAAGTCTCTCGAATAGCATCTGGGGGATGGCCTCGGTGAGTGGATCCGCTATGTTATCCTCTGTGTCAACTCTCTTAGCCTCGATCTCCCGGAGATCAACTATCTTCCTGATCAGGTGATAATGTCTAAGAATATTTCTAGATCGCTGATGGGACCGGGGTTCCTAGGCCAAAGCCACAACTCCATTGTCATCACAATACATAGGTACCGGATGCCCAATGGTAGAAACCAAGTTCATCATATGAACTTTTCATCCAGACAACCTCTTTGGCAGCATCGTTGGCAGCGATATAATTAGCCTCTATCAACGAGTCTGCTACGGTATATAGCTTAGAACCCTTCCAACATACCGTCCCTCCACTGAGGGTGAAGACAAAACCCGAGACTGACTTTCAGTCATCCTTATCACTCTAGAAGCTTGAATCGGTAAAGGACTCCATCTGGAGTTCACCGTTTCCATATACCAAGATCATCTCTTTAGTCCTTCTCAAGCACTTAAGAATGTTCTTCAGCTGTCCAGTGGTTTTCCCAAAGATCTTTTCGATACTTATTCACTACACCTAGTGAGTAAGCTACATCTGGTCTGGTACATAACATCGCATACATGATAGACCCGTCTGCTAAAGCATAGGGTATCCCTTGTATGCGAGCAATCTCCAAATCAGTCTTGAGAGACATTTCTTTGGAGAGAGTGATTATTGAAAAAGCGGGTACATTACCACGCTTAGAATCATCCATATTAAACCCCTTTAGCACGGTGTCTATGTACCTGGATTGGGACAATCCCAAATCCATTTAGATCTATCATTATAGATCTATATCCCCAGGATGTAGGAGACATCAGTTAGATCTTTCATGGAGAACATGTGTGATAAGAAGTGTTTGACCGAGTGTAGCATAGGAACACCCTTTCCTATCAAGAGCATGTCATCCGTGTACAATACGAGGAAGACAACCATACTCTCTACAACCTTCTTATTTATACACGGTTCATCTACCTTTTTGATGAAGTCAAACTCTTTGACAGCTTCATTAAAACAGATGTTCCATCTCCGCGATGCCTGCTTTAAGCCATAGATGGATTTAAGCAGCTTGCACATGCTTCCGCTGCTCCCACTGTCTACGAAGCCCTATGGCAGTGTCATAAACGCTCTCTTCTAAATCACTATTTAGAAAAGCGGTTTTGACGTGCAGTCTGCCAGATTTCGTAGTCATGGTATGCAGCAATGGCAAGTAGGATCCTGATGGACTTAAGCATAGCTTTGAAAGTCTCAACTTTTCCATCTACACCAAATTATCTTTCTCAAATATCCTCTTGCTCCCGATGGGTTTTACCCCTTCAGGAGCAACATCCAAAGTCAATATTTTGTTGGTGTACATGGATTCCATCTCAGATCGCATAGCATCCAGCCATTTCACATAGTCTCCACTTGTGATGGCCTGCTCGAAACTAGTTTGGTCATCATCTCCATGATGCAATCCTCGCTCCCACTATCTACGAGAAAACCGTAGTATCTCTCAGGTGGATGAGGAACCCAACTAGATCTGTGGAGTGGCTTCGGTTCGTCAGGGACTATTGAATCCTCCGGTTCCACCAAATCGTCAGTTATAGGTTGTGTTTGCTGGAACTACTTTCAGTTCTAGCTCATCGCCACTAATTTCTTCCACAAGAAATTCCTTTTCCAAAAAGGTGGCATGTTGAGAAACAAAACACATTTTGTTCCTTAGTATGGTAGAAGATATTCCCTCGCGAATGTTTGGGATATCCTACAAATTTGCACAAAACTGAACTTGCCTTAAGCTTGTCCAGATTTTTCTTTTCAACATAGGCCGGACAACCCCATAACATAACTCGTTTAAGAGATGGTCTCTTCCTATTCCATATCTTATATAGAGTGGTAGGCAACAGATTTGATCGGAACTCTATTCAATAGGTATGCAGCTTCTCAAGTGCATGTCCCTGAAAGGAAATAGGTAACTCAGCAGTACTCATCATAGAGCGCACCATATCTATAGGGTGCGATTCCTCCACCCGATATACCGTTGTGATGTGGTGTATACGGAGGAGTAAACTGAGAGAGAATCTCATTCTTTTTTAAATAGTCTCGGAATTCCGTGCTCTAATATTCTTCTTCCCGATCATATCGAAGGATTTGAGTACCTTTACCCATCTGGTTCTCAACTTCGTACTTATATTCCTTGAAATTCTCAAAAGATTCAGTTTTGTGTTTCAACAAGAACACATGTCCGTATCTTGAGAGAACATCGGTGAATGTAATAAAGTACGTAGAACCATCCCTAGCATATGTAGACATAGGATCGCATACATCGTTATGTATCTGTCCAAGAATTCAGTAGCTCTTTCTCCGTTTCCAGTAAACGGAGATTTGGTTATCTAGTCTTTGAGACATGACTGGCAAGTTTCATAAAATGTAAATTCGAACGGATTCAAATTTGCATCCTTATAGAACTTCAGCCAGTCTTGTTTTATCGATATGACCCATTCTACAATGCCACAAGAAGACTTCGTTCATTTCTGAACTGTTCCTCTTGTGTGTGTTCTGTACGTTTAGAACTGTAGTTTGATTCAAAACGTGTACACTGTTATACAACGTACCTTACCCAATCAACACTTGATTTAGGAAAATATTCACAATATTATTGGTACGAAATAACAGTCGCTAAGAATCAATGTATTACCTGTTGGTAACACCATGTGATATCTGCCAACTGCTTTGGCTGCAACAATTGCACCATTCTCTACTACTAGAGACATATCACCCTTTCTCAGTTCTCCACCTGTCTATAGCCCATGTAACAAATTACATGTATGGGATCCTGATCCGGTATCCAATACCCAGGACGTAGAGGTAATTGAGAAACAGTTCTTGGTTACGAACACACCCGAAGACAATGCATCAACATGCTTATTCTTCGTTTGGGTGGCGTGGGAATCCGAATATTCCCCTATTCCTTGCTCAAACTTATGCCAATCATAAGATAGAGCGGAACCTAGCCCAGTATAATAAGTAGGTTCGGTCAATACATCCATATCATTATCTTGATTAAGGCATTTCATTGGTCGCTACCAGGAGAGAGAGAAGGATAATCACTTTGCGTGCGCTCTTTGCAAGATTAGATTGGATTTTTATCTAATCAGGATGGCTCCCACTGTTTTTATCAAATCTTTCTTCAAACCCTAAAAGGTAAGATTAGCCGGGATTAATTACACCCTACAGGTTCGCCAATCGTTCGGCCAGGCAGGTATCGGTACTCCGAGGGAGGTTCCCCGTGCTTTCGTACAGACCTAATTAAAATAAACCTCATTTCCCTAGAGGCATAACCCCGTTGACACCTTTCTAGACGCCTACTAGATTAGCTAATTGTAAAGTGAAAAACTCTCCCAGGAGTAACACTTACTCGCAGTGGGTATCGGGATCCAACTATTATATAGAAGGTATGCAATCTCATTGCAAATTTCAACACTTGAAATTCCCGATAATGGTTTTTACCCCTAGCCACTTATGACCTTAACATAGTCAACAAATCATAAGCACTGGTCAAGTTCAACCCGTCATTTCTTGATTGGATTAAACCCACCCGCACGACCCTTAATATAGTCAACAAAGCCATACGACTACCCTAATCCAACCGCATCATATGGTTACAGATAAGCACTAATTAGCTACCGCACACTACGCCTTAATATAGTCAACAAACGTAGCATGAATACTAAATAGTACTTATCTGAAATGACGGAGGGCTACGCAGGTTTTTAAGAAAACCATGAGCGTAATGAACTTGATATCGTCGTAGAATCTAGTGATTTTGAAAAGGAGTGTTTTTGAGGCTTTTGCTAGTTTCGCTAAAGAGGTCACTCCCGGTGAAGGGATCTCGGCTCTTTCCTCATCGAATGAGGTGCTGGATATTCATGAATACCATTATGCAAAGCAATAACTAGAGAAGCAATCAAAAACAAATCGAGTGAGTTGTAGCATTTGCTAGTTTCACTAAAGAGGTCACTCCCGGTGAAGGGATCTCGGCTCTTTCCTCATCGAATGAGGTGCTGGATATTCATCAAGGAATACCACTATGCAAAGCAAAAACTAGAGCTATCCTTTTTAAAAGTTTGATTCTACAACATCTTTAGGTTTCTTTCTTTTCATTAATCTCATTAATAAAGTCCCATCATTTAATGTTTCCTAAACATCACAGAAAAAATGAAACGAAAATAGAACGTACGCTTATGCCATCCGCATTCGCCACGGGGCCCCGTCATGTACCGTTAGGTTACTTAACTACCGGCAGAGCGGGGGCTGAACTAGCGTGGGTGCAAAACATAAGCAACGTTTATTATATATCATATATATAATACAACATTCGTTTCACGCAGTTATATAATCAACATCACAGAACTAAGCAGCAGAAGTAACATATGAAATATTGGATATACTAAGATGTCCGTGTTTTAAATTTAGCTAATAATGTAAAACACGGATTCCATAGTTGTGATGAATAGCCAAACCCACATCCCTAGACCCCTACGAGAGCGGCAAGTAACCCTGCCAATTCTAGAGTTAAGAGACCCGATCTTAACTCCTTGAGATGGTCTCCCACTGGACTCTAGAACCCGGTTACTTGTGCTCCCCGCCTTGGGCTTATCCTAATGCGGAAAAGTAAATAATATACAACAATGGTGACATCATCCTCAACCCGAAAGTGCCCCAATAAAAGAATATTACATACAGATTTTACATGAATGAAAATAAAAAACCCCATCTCACATAAACCCCCCGGCTATTCTTTCACGACGATCCAATAAATCATATCAACAGCAACACATAATATCATATATCATCAACGTAAGAAAATATGCGTATCTCTAAAACTCGTTGACATATAGCAACGAGATTGGGATACCCTACATATTACACTTACGGTCGCAGAATAGAAATTGAAAAAACTACAATAATTAGAATCCGTAATATCCTTAGACATCATAAACCCGGAATATCTCATATTCCGAATTTCATGCCTAACTTATAAAACTTGCATTTTAGTCTCAAATTGAAAACTCTTTTCAATTGGTTGTCGGATAATTCAACAAGATTCCCGACTTAGTGATCGTGTACAATACGCAATTGCAATGGAGTTTTGATCCGAATCAAAACTTTGTGGCAATCGATCAATTGAGACTAAACTGCTAGGTTTACAATATACTAACTAGTTTTCATAAAACTAATTAATCCAGATTCTAATAATTGTATCACACATCACAAAGCTTGTAAAGTAACCGCGATATTAGAATTCCGCACGCAATTAGCAAACTAAACCAATTTGACATGAAAAATCCAGTGAGCTAAAGTTCCAAAACCGATCGTTTTAAGCCAATCCGGGAGTCGGAACGAACTCGAAACCCGCCCGAATCTTCGCGGGGGAGAAGATCCCAAAATTAACTATCGAATGGGGGGCCTAGAAGGGGTACCCCACCCCCGAGGCTACCACGAGATGGCCAGGGGGTGAGGCAGACCCGAAACTGCCTAAGGTGGGGCAGTTTCGGGTCCCCACCGCCAAGACCACCTTGTGGTGGTCTTTGGGAGTGGGCCCAGCCGTTCGGTCCTCCCCCCCGGGGTGTCCCCGGGGTGCGCACTCTCTACCCCGCGGCTTCTCGGTTCAAACCGTGAGCCCGCGGGGTGTGCAAACAACTCAAAACATCATTTTGGAAAACTGTTTTTATCGGCAGTTTTTGCGCGACAAAAACGGCGGATTTCTAACGTCGCTACAAGTCACCCTAATGTTCTAGCTTGGCTCTGATACCATGAAAGTCGACCTTAGCACCACCATGAGGTTCTAGAGGCATCAAGCATGCCAAATTCAAATTTTTATTAGGTGCTAAGCTAGACTAACAAGATCTTTACTAGATTATTAGGGTTTGCCTTTGTGATGTGATGAACTTAAGAGAAGAAAAGAGCATACAACATTTGTATTTCAAGTCCTTCTCTTCAATAGCTCCGGGTTGAAGTCCACGTGACTCTACTAGGCTCCTCTTCGAGTTGAACAAAGCACCTTCGTGATCTTCGCACCAATGACGATCCACCGAAGTCCACAAGCTCAAGCTAACCTTTCACTAATCTCATTAGTGAAGGCAACACTGCACATCAAATTGCTAATCCAATGTGTGATGGTGAAGTAGGGGTTTAATTTGCTCACTAGTTTGTGATCAAGCTTCATGATTCACATCTCATGTGAGGGTTGAAGCTTGAACCATGGCATTTGAGGAAGAAGAAGAAGCTAGAGAGCAACCATGGGAGCAACTAAAGAAAAATGGCTAGGTGTTGAGAATGAGTTAAGAATGAATGGCAACTCTTGACCCCCACTCATTCAAGCATGGAATTTTGCAATATAAAATTGCAACCATGCTTGAATAGTGAGTCAAGATGAATAAATAAATATAACTCACATGCTTGCAACCATGCTCTCAATTTACACCTCATTTCTATTTTTCTCAAAAATAGAAAATCAAGCCATGCTTCATAATTATATATATATATATATATATATATATATATATATATATTAATATATATATAATGAAGAATAATTAGTGAGCTAATAATATTAGTCAAGATATAATTATATCATATATAATATATATCACATTATTAAATCAACGCTTGATTTAATAATCTGGTTATATCACATTTGACCGACTAATATCATTTATCTGTATATCACATTATCAAATCAACACTTGATTCGACAATCTGGTTATATCACATATAATCGAACCGATAACAGATAACTGCCAGATTACAATACGGTACCACATACACGTATTTAATCAGGCCCACACACATCTCACATATGTGTCCTACTTCGTTTCGCTTGAACCGGGGAACTTCTGTGTGGGACTCTAAAGACTCGTCAATACGCCAGCAGTAGGTGATGATCACATCAGTCACCTACAAGCCGTCAGTGGTACTAGCTGGACGTAACGGCTATCCGGGTATTGAGCGATATGAAGATCAACAAGCAAGCTTGTCCATAGTCTCCATGAAGCCTATCAGTAACACTACCGTACAATCCGGTCTCTTCGTCTGATATGTCGCATATCATGTCTAGGGGCGGTAAACGTCAGACCCTAGTAACATGATAAGTCATGCCGATGTCTGGCCTATAACGGTTTGAGAAACTACTGATAACACTTATCAGTAAATCTCATAAGCAGCCATGGTCAGGGACTTCCAGTTATAGCCAATCGAGCATAGCACAACATCAACCCCCAATACCGGGAGAGACGAAACCCCTCCTGTCGCTCATTGTCTCCATGCGACTCGGGACTGTACCCAAAATCCACCTGTTTGCACGTCTTCTTTGAGCGTGGTAGGGAGGAAATCAAAACACAGTGGGAGCCACACAAGACTCTATGACGATCTCAGGTCTACAGACTAACATGTACCAGTGTCACCAGAGGACTGCTATCTGACGATAGGTATACTACCAACTAGGAGTTCTCGACGGGTCCTGTTCAGTGTACACATTCTCCAATGAGCACCTGCGTACAATCTTTGATGTCACACACCAATAGTTATGGGATCATCCATCGACCTCTAAGGGACTAGAAACGTACACACTAGTCTACTCTGGAATATCGATACCCTAGTCTCAATATTCCCTTGACTAGGAACTTATTAAATGATGTAATTTTGGACCACCCTGGCCCTACTAGTATGATCTCATCATAATCCTGGTAGTCAAGTACATATCCTAAGGGCTTTATCAACATGTAAGAGACAAACAATATATATACCAGTCTACATGTTAAGATAAAGGTAACCTGATAGCATACCATCATGTCGAATAAGAAAGTCCTCTATATATATATATATATATGTCCAAGCATCCACTATAATATACATCACATGTACAATAATAGCCTCTAGGGCATACATATTCCTAACAGACCAGTCTCGAGCTCCTTCTACAGTCAGGATGGTATGCTATTTTACTTTGTATTCCTATTCTGTAATTTTCATATGGTACTATTCATATTATCATTGTACTAAAATGTTTCCTGCTTTTTTATTTTTATTTTTTTCCTGATATCACATGCATGGACACTTATACGTCTCTCCATCCAGACTCTAGTGAGCGATGCCGCGACTGGAGTGAGGGAGTTCACATAGATTACCCTCAAGGAGTTCCGCTGCATTGTGACTAAGGCGGGAGAGGCCACCGGATTAGAGGCGATGGTTGCAGCTTCCCTTTCTCCTGTGCGTAGACGCAGTAGCTTATCACGACAGTCAGACCAAGCTAGATCTTCACATATACAGGAGGAAACCGGTTAGGCTGCACCTTCGCATGCATAGGAGGAGACCGGTCATGCTGGACCTTCGCATGCACAGGAGGAGCCAACTGAGTCTTTACCTTGACATGCACGAGATGAGCCCGGTGAGCCTCGACCTTCGCAGCCACCTAAGTCGCAATTGATTTAGGTTGATATCGCAGAACCTTCACAGATACCCCGACCACATCCAAAGAAGAAGAAGAGATTTTATCCCGTTTTCATTTGATTATATATTTTGTAGTATTATATTGTATCGAGCCCTTGTATCATTCATGTAGTGATGTTAGCATTGATGATGTGATGATATCCACTCTTCGAGGTGTGATCTCTATTTTAGTATCAGTTTTGTGATTCCACTCTTCGAGGTGATGTTTGTTTACCGCCTAGTGTGGCGTACAGTGTTATATGGCATATATTATTATGTATTTGTGGATAGATCTCAGTATATGCAAAGGAGATGCTGTCCGTTTTATTTTTAAAACGTGGTTACATAAGTATTTTTTGAGATAAACGAGATTACATAAATATTCGCGGGAAGCCGTTGCGGTCATTTGGCATCAAAATAGTTGTATTACCACATCATATGAAGACTATAAATCTAAGCCTATATTTTATGGAACTCAGTTGCTAAGGGATTAGCATTGACTGATAATTTTTGCTAGGTAGTTCCAAAGAAAACGCTACTGACAGTAACGTTTTCCTTCTATTGAAAACACTACTGGTAGTAGCGTTGATGGAGGTCCTTTTCCGGTCTCCGTCAGATGTTGTCTTCCGTCGATCTCCCGGTGGATTTTGAAGGTGGTCTCCTGTTGCATGTAGGTCTCAATGGGTTTTGAGGAGATTGATTTGAGGAGTTTGACGCCGAGTACCTGCAAAGAAATCCCGGGGTGGTTTGGTAACACTGAAGACCCTCCGACGATCAAGTTAGCACTAGATCCGAGCAGAGTAACGGCTAAGTGGGATAAAAATGGCTTACTTGACCCGCTTGTGATGGGGTTTTTATAGTGGCAGCGGCATGCAGCGGCAGGCGCGAAGATCTCGCCGGCAGTCACTTTCCAGACGTCACGCCTGCGTGAAGAGCGGATCGCCCATTAATGGGGATCGCGATGGTGTGGAATGTGGGATGTTGCTGGCGGAGAATCTGCGCATGGCGAGATTCGCGGAGCGGCGGTTACTCCAGTGAGCGGTGGAGTCGGTCGGAGGACCGAGGAAGATAGCCCCAGCTGGAGAGATCGGGGACGAGCGAGGGAGCCGAGGAGTCCTGGTCCTGCGGCAGCTCGGGGCGAGCTAGGAGGCCGAAGAGGTCAATCTTCAAGAGGCTCTGAGGTGAGCCGGCTGGTACTCGTAGGACGGGTACAGGGTGTTAGTTATATGTATGCCCTAGAGACCATTACTGTACATTGGATGTATATTGTAGTGGATGCTGGGACATATATAGGTAGGACTTTCTTGCTCGACATGATAGTACGCTATCTGGTTGCTCTTTATCTTAACATGTATACTTTCTGTCTCTCTGATTACATGTTGATAAAGCCCGTAGGATGTGTACTCGACTTCCAGGACTGTGATGAAGATCATACTAGTGGGGCCTAGGCAGTCAATGAGTACATCCTTCATTGTTCCTAGTCGTGGGAATATCGAGACGGGGCATCGATATTCCAGAGTAGACTAGCGTATATCTTCTCGACCCATGTGATGGGCAATGGATGATCCCATATCCATTGGTGTTTGACATCGGAGATGGTATGCGGGTGCTCAGTGGAGACTGGGTACACTGAACGGACTCGCCGAGAACTCCCAGATGGTATTATACCTCACGTAAGATGGCAGTTCTCTGGTGACACTGGTACAGCTTAGTCTGTTGACCCGAGATCGTCATAGAGTCTTGTGTGTCTCCCACTGTGCTTTGATTTCCACCCTACCATGGCTCTACTGAGTCGTGCAAACAGGTGGTTTTTGGGTACAGTCCCGATTCACATGGAGGCAATGAGCGATAGGAGGGGATTCGTCTCTCCCGGTATTGGGGGTGGATGTTGCGCTATGCTCGACTGGCCATAACAGGAAATCCCTGGCCAGGGTTGCAGTGATATACTGGTAAGAGTTATCAGTAGTTTCACGAATGTTATGGACCTAACGTCAGCATGACTTATCAAGCTACTGGGGTCTGATGTTTACCACCCCTAGGCGAGATATGCGACATATCAGACGAACAGACCGGACTATACGGTAAGTGTTACTGGTTGGATTCACAGGAGTGTGAGCGGGCTTGCTCGTCGATCTTCTGATCGCTCAATACCCGGGTGGCCGTTACGTTTAGCAGACCGCTTGCGGCTTGTGGGTGTTTGATATGATCATCACCTGCTGCCGGCGTATTGACGAGTCTTTAGAGTCCTACACAGAGGTTTCCTGCCTCAAGCGAAACGAAATAAGAGCGCATATGAGATATGTGCGGGACCGAGAATAATGCGTGTATATGATACCGTATTCTATTCTCGCGATGAATGTATCGAATGGTTGTATGTGATATAACCTAGTTATCGAATCAAGGATTGATTCGATAAGTCGATACATTGGATACTAGTCGGTTATATGCGATATGACCGGATCGTTAAATCAATTATTGATTTAATGATTTAATATATAATTATATATTTGATATATTACTTTGCATTAACTAGTATTGGTTCACTTTAAATGGATTTTCTCACTTGAAATGCACATTGTATATGTGATATATTTTTGTGCACTTGTTTGTATCATGTTTGATGATACATGCTCACTTAGGTTTGTGTAAAGAATTAAACCATGGTTATATGAGTGGTTAGGGTTTTGTTTATTTACTTATTCAATTATTTATTTATTTTGTTTATTTTGGCAAAAGAAAATGATAAAGAGAAAATGGTGGCTTTCTTTGTTCTTTGCTTGAAGCTTCTTGAAGCTTCAAAGCATCTTTGACTAAAGCAACCATTTTGTCTTCATCTCCTAACCCTAACCATTTAAATAACCTTAGTTTATTCTCTACACCTAACTATGGTTGCTATATGATAAGTATTCCTTTTTATTTTCTATTTGAATAATACTTATCATATTCTATCATCATCTTCTTCTTCTTCTTCAAGAAGAAAACTTGCCACCATTAATGGCAACTTGAGCAAAAGAGTGAGAAATCCAATTCTAAAGTGAACCCACCTCCTATTTCTTCATCCTCTACCTCTTGCCAAGTAGTATAGGATGTTTTCTTCACAAGTTTCATGACTTGGTGAAGTTGGAGCTTGATCTTGTGATGCCTCGACGTAGATCATCTTCGGCATCGAAGCCGACGACCTAGCCCGCCCATTTCTCCGATGAAGCCGATGCTAGAGTCCGGGATCCGATATGGACAGCGAGGGGACGTCATCATGGAGCCTAGGAGGTGGAGGACCGGATCTACAAAGGTTGTATCCCCTTTCCTTTAGATATAAATTCGTTTATTTGCATCGCATCGCCTATACATCTAGTCAACGATCCGTATTAGGGTTTCTCGGCACTTGTAAAATTTTAATTGGCCATGTTTGATCACTTGTGAGACTTCATTAGTGTGCCTAGGAACCCTACAGTGGTATCAGAGCTACTCGGCATTAGATGTCGACCTATGGGGGGTTCTCACCGTGTGACAGTGTGGCGAAGCATAGGTTCTTACCCCCAGGGTGTCCCGAGACCGGAAGGTGTTCCGGCGGATTGTAGTTCTCGCGAGGGGGCATGCGTAAAAAGTAGTTGCTGAGGGACCCGTTGGTGCAACGGCGACCACATTGGATGGGGTGGCTGCCTGATCTACAGTGGTATCAGAGCCTAGCTAGAGCCTTAGGCGATGCGTAGACGGAGTTAGAAGTCCGATCGAACCGAAACCCTAATTCAAAGTTGCTCTCTGGACTTTTTCCAAAAACTGGGTTTTTTCCAGATTAAAAATATGCAGAAAAATCAGCAGGTGATTGTAAGAGTTACGGTAAAATTCGATAGCCCAATTCCATCAAATCGCCGCGGTTCCGCGGCACGAGCATGCCTCGTGCGGCGGTTCCGCGGCCGTACGGCCTCCTTGTTCAATGAATTTTACACAGTAACTCCTATTATGTCGTGATGGTTTTCCTGGGAATTTTTAATCTGAACTCAAGAGTTGAGTTTTCTGGGTTGTATTAGGGACTCGGTGTGTCGATCGGATTGTCCAATTTTGTCAGTGTGTTTTTCCGGGTAATTTTAGAATATGTTAAAAAGTTTGACCGGATATAAATACCCACTTTTTCCCCTGCCGGGAAATTTCCAATTGTTGGATTTTTCCGTAGTTTAACGACGTTCTAAGTAGTGCAAGTAACGCGATGGTCCCTCTAGAAGACAACAAACCTTAACTCGATTATATGACCGTCTTGAACTGCCCTTTGAACCTTCGGGTTTGGGGCAGTACGGCGTGCTACATGTGAGGCGTTGGCTTGACCCTTCTACGACTGGACTGTTGGTACTGAGGCATGAATTGAATGTTTTTAGACTTATTTCATGTGTTGAGCTGTATCGGGAAAACTTGGGTGTTCGATTGTTCGATCGGAAAGTTTAACATTTTTTATTTATCCGGAATGTGATACAATACTTGGAATTCACAAAAAGTTATGAGATAACTGAATGAATGTTATAAACATAGCAGTTTAGTCTCACTTGATCGGTTGCCACGGAATTTTGATGAGATCAAAAGTCCGTCGCAATCACGTAGCGTACGCGGATACTCGCCGGATAAACTTAATAGACAGCCTCACTCCATAGCCCCAACCAAGTGACTGTAGGAGAACCCCGTCGCCGAAAGCATCCGTCCGGGTGCTCGCGGCAGCGGTGTTCCGCCTTAGTGCACTTCGTCGATGATATCGGGGGTGCGGCCGCCTACTAAAGTTTGCGACGAGCATTCGATCAGTTTGTCGGGAATCTTGTTGAATTTCCCGACTTGATATTGAAAAGAGTTTTCGATAATGAGACTAAAATGTGGGGTTTATAACTGTTAGGCATGCGATGTCTAAGGAATTCATTTGGCTAGGCATGCGATGTCTAAAGAGGTTGCGAATTCCAACTGTTGTAGTTTTACACTTTCTTTTCTGTGACCGTAAGTGTAATATGTGATATCGCCGGTTTCGTTGCTATATGTCAACGACAATTGGGATGCGCATATTTACTTACGTTGATGACATGTGATGTTATGTGTTGCTGGATATGTTATATTGGATCGTCATGTTTGAATAGCCGGGGGGTTTTATGTGAGATGAGTGCTTTTCATTTTAATTCATGTAAAAATAAAAAAAAAAAAAAAACTTGTATGTAATATTCTTTTATCGGGGCACTTCCAAGTTGCGGATGATGTCACCCATTGTATATTATTTACTTTTCCGCATTAGGATAGACCCAAGGAGGGGAGCACAAGTAACCGGGTTCTAGGGTCCAGTGGGAGACCATCTCGAGGAGTCGAGTCCGGGTCTCCTAACCCTAGAATTGGTAGGGTTGCTTGCCGCTCTCGTAGGGGTCTAGGGGTGTGGGATTGGCTATTCATCACGACCGTGGAATCCGTGTTTTATACTGGCTCGTATTGAAAACATGGACGTCCTAGTATATCCAATATTTCATATAATATTTTCTGCTGCGTTATCTGTGATGTGATCATGTGATTTGTTCAGATAGATATAGTATATAGTATATATGATATATTATATAGACGTTGCTTATGTTTTACACCCGCGCTAGCCCTGCCCCGCTCTGCCGTTAGTTACCTAACCTAACGGTGCAGACGGGACATCGAGGCGAATGCGGATGGCATAAGCGTACGTTATATTTATCTGTAATGTTTAGGTGGATTTAATTGATGGGATTTTCATTAATGAGATTAATGAAAGAAAATAAACCTAATTGATGTTGTGGAATCGAATTTCAAAATAAAACAGGTAGCTACAGTTCTTGCTTTGCATCGCGGTGTTCCTTGTAGAACATCCTGCACCTTATTCGATAAGGAAAGGACCGGGATCCCTTCACCGGGAGTGACTCCTTTAGCAATAACTGGCAGATGCTACAACACTCGGTTTGTCTTTTGATTGCTTCTATAGTTTCTGCTTTGCACAGTGATATATGTGATATATCCCGCACCTCATTTGACGAGGAAAGGGCCGACGATCCCTTCACCGGGAGTGACCCCTTTAGCAAAACTAGAAAAGCCTAAAAAACATTCCATTTAAAAAACCATTTGATTCCGCAACGAGATCAAGTTCAAAGCGTTAAAGGTTTTCATAAAAACCATTCGCAACCCTCCATCATTTTAGGAAGTAGAGTACTTAGTATTTGTGTTGTGTTTGTTGACCATAGTCAAGGCACAGTGTACGGTAGCTAAGTGATGTCTTCCTACACCGCATATGATGCGATTAGTTAGGACAGTCGCGTGACTTTGTTGACCTTAGTTAAGGGTCATGTGGGTGGGTCTAATTAATCATGAAATGACGGGTAGAACTTGACTAATACTTATGATTTGTTGACCATAGTTAAGGTCATAAGTGCTAGGGGTAAAAATCTTTATCGGGAGTTTCAAGTGTTGAAATTTGCAATGAGATTGCATACCTTCTATGTGATAGTTGGATCCCGATACCCACTGCGAGTAATTGTTACCCCTGGGAGAGTTTTGCACTTTATAATTAGCCGATCAAGTAGGTGTCTAGAAAGGTGTCAACGGGGTTAAGCCTCTGGGAAAACGAGGTTTACTGTAATTAGGTTCGTGCGAAAGCACGGGGAACCTCCCTCAAAGTACCGACACTGGCCTGGCTGAAAGATTGGCGAACTTGTAGAGTGTAATTAATCCCGGCTAGTCTTTCCTTTTAGGGTTTGAAGGAAGATTTGATAAAAACAGTGGGAGCCATCCTGATTAGATAAAATATATAACCAATCTAATCTTGCAAGAGCGCACGCAGAGTGTTTTCTTCTCTCTCTCTCCAGGTAGAGACCATATCACGCCTTAATCAAGATAATAAATGGATGTATTGACCGAACCCGCTTGTTATACTGAGCTGGGGAACGTTGGTCCCGCTCCAACTTATAATTGTTATAAGACAGAGCAGGAGATAGGGGAATACCAAAATTCCTATGCCGTCCAAACGAAGAAAGTGCATATGATGCATCTCCTTCGGGTGTGTTCATTACAAAGAACTGTTTATCATTATCCTCTGCATCCTGGGTATTTGATACCGGATCAGGATCCCAGATATGTAATCTGTTACATAGGGCTACAAAAGGGTAGAAAACTGAGAAAGGGTGACAAGTTTCATGAGACAGAAAACGGGACAAGTGTTGCAGCCAAGTCTGTTGGTCACTATCACCCTGTATTACCAATACATTGATTCTGAATAAATGCTATTAGATACCGAACCTGATATACAAAATCATATCAATCTCTTTATTTGTTAAAGAAATGATAGAATTTTGTATTGATGGATAATGTTTTGAACATTTCCTATATCAAAAGTTGATCGGTTCAGGCATGTTATCTAAAAGCATTGATGTTCTAAATCAAACTACAGTTCCTAGTATACAGAACACACACAAGAGGAAGAGTTCAGAAATGAACGAATCATTCTTGAGGCATTGTAGACTAGGTCATATCAATGCGACCCGACTGGCTGAAGTTACATTTTAGATACATATTTAAATCAGTTTGAATTTACATCTTGTGAAACTTGCCAGTCATGTCACAAAGATTAGATGACCATAGCCCTGTTTATCGAAACAGAGAAAGAGTTAATGAACTCTTGGGACTGATACATGATGATGTATGTAAGGTCTCCTGTCTACATATGCCAGGACTGGTTCTTTATACTTCATTATATTCTCTGATAATCTCTCAAGATTCAGTCATATGTTTCTGTTGAAACATAAGTCCGAAGCTTTTGAGGTATTCACAGAATACAAGTTGGAAGTAGAGAACCAAAATACGGGTATAAGTATTATGTCCTATGATGAGATCAGGGAGGAGAATACTTGTGCATAGAATTCCTGGACTATTCTAAAGGAGAATGAGATTCTCTCTCAGTGTTACTCCTCTGAATACACCACAACACAACGGTGTATCGGGGCGGAGCAATCGCACCGTATTAGATATGGTGTACTCTATGATGAGTACTACTGAGTTACCTATTTCCTTTTGGGGTTATGCACTTGAGAAGCTGCATACCTATTGAATTAGGTTCAAATCAAATCAGTGCCTACCATTCCATATGAGATATGGTATGGGAAGAGCCTATCTCTTAAGTAAGTTAAGATTTAGGATTGTCCAGCCTATGTCTAAAGCAAAATCCAGACAAAATCGAGGCAAGGTCAGTTCTGTAGAACTGGAAAGGTTCCAGCTATACAAAACTGCAGTTGATGATTTGACAGAACCAAAGAATTCTATAGTTCCCGACGAACCTCAGCCTTTCCGCCGATCTGGTAGGGTTCCTCACCTGCCTGAGAGATACCTCGGTTTCTCGATGACAGTGGGAGCGAGGAATGCATCATGAGATGATGACCCAACTAGTTTCGAGCAGGCCATCGAGAGTAGGGACTCTGTAAGAATGGCTGGATGCTTAGCGATCTGAGATGGAATCCATATACACCAACAAAGTATGGACTTTAGTTGCGATATCTGAAGGGTTAAATCCTCATCAGGAACAAGTATATCTTGAGAAGATTACTTGGTGTAGATGGAAAAGTTAAGACTTTCAAAGCAAGACTCGTTAAAGGTTTTCGTCATCGACCAGGCGTGGATAATGATAAAACCTTTTCTAGGGACTATGCTTAAGTCCATCCAGATCCTACTTACCATTGCTACATACCATAACTGCGATATCTGGTGGTTGGGTGCCATGACTAGTTTTCTAAATAGTGATTTAGAAGAGAACGTCTATAAGTACACAGCCAGAGAGCTTCGTAAACAGTGGGAGCAGCGGAAACATGTGCAAGTTGCTTTACAGGATAAAGCAGGCATCGAGGAGATGGAACATCTGTTTTGATGTAGTAGTCAAAGAGTTTGACTTCAACAAAATGGTAGATGAACCTTGTATGTACAAAAGGGTAGTATGGAGTATGGTAATGATCCTCGTAGAGTATGTGAATGACATACTCTTGATAGGAAAGGAGTTTCCTATGCTACGATCGGTCGATCTCCTCTTATCACAAGGATTCTCCAATAGGATCAAAGTGAAACCTCCTAAATCCTGGGTTTTGGATCTATGAGATAGATCTAAATGGATGTTAGGATTCTCACTAGCTATAGTGAGATAGTATCAGTTGATTCTGTGGAGAATCACTGGAAAGGTTCCAGGGTGATAAGGACGACTGAATGTCAGTCACAGGCATTGTCTTTACCCTCAGTAAAGGGACGGTATGTTGGAAGAGTTCCAAGCTAGATACCGTGGCAAACTAGACGATAAAGGCTGGTAACATCGCTATTAAAGATACTACCAAAGAGGCAGTTTGGGTGTATATTGGTTCATAAGATGAACTAGGTTCCCACCATTGTGTGACAATAGAAGTGTGGCTTTGGCCAAGGAACCATGATCCCATCAGTGACCCAGACATATTCTGAGGCAGCATCACCTGATTATGGAGATAGTTGATCTCCAGGGTGATCGAGGTAAGGAGAGTAGACTCAGAGGACAACACAGCGGATCCACTCACGAAGGCCTTTTCCCAAAGAGAGACTTTTATGGGATGGTTGAGTATGTGATACTGCAACCACTGCTACAGATGGCCCTAGTGCAAGTGGGAGATTGTTAGTTATATGTATGCCCTAGAGGCCATTACTGTACATTGGATGTATATTGTAGTGGATGCTGGGACATATATAGGTAGGACTTTCTTGCTCGACATGATAGTACGCTATCTGGTTGCTCTTTATCTTAACATGTATACTTTCTGTCTCTCTGATTACATATTGATAAAGCCCTTAGGATGTGTACTCGACTTCCAGGACTGTGATGAAGATCATACTAGTGGGGCCTAGGTAGTCAATGAGTACATCCTTCATTGTTTCTAGTCGTGGGAATATCGAGACGGGGCATCGATATTCCAGAGTAGAATAGCGTATATCTTCTCGACCCATGTGATGGGCGATGGATGATCCCATATCCATTGGTGTTTGACATCGGAGATGGTATGCGGGTGCTCAGTGGAGACTGGGTACACTGAACGGACTCGCCGAGAACTCCCAGATGGTATTATACCTCACGTCAGATGGCAGTTCTCTGGTGACACTGGTACAGCTTAGTCTGTTGACCCGAGATCGTCATAGAGTCTTGTGTGTCTCCCACTGTGCTTTGATTTCCACCCTACCACGGCTCTACTGAGTCGTGCAAACAGGTGGTTTTTGGGTACAGTCCCGATTCACATGGAGGCAATGAGCGATAGAAGGGGATTCGTCTCTCCCGGTATTGGGGGTGGATGTTGCGCTATGCTCGACTGGCCATAACAGGAAATCCCTGGCCAGGGTTGCAGTGATATACTGGTAAGAGTTATCAGTAGTTTCACGAATGTTATGGACCTAACGTCAGCATGACTTATCAAGCTACTGGGGTCTGACGTTTACCACCCCTAGGCGAGATATGCGACATATCAGACGAATAGACCGGACTATATGGTAAGTGTTACTGGTTGGATTCACAGGAGTATGAGCGGGCTTGCTCGTCGATCTTCTGATCGCTCAATATCCGGGTGGCCGTTACGTTTAGCAGACCGCTTGCGGCTTGTGGGTGTTTGATATGATCATCACCTGCTGCCGGCGTATTGACGAGTCTTTAGAGTCCTACACAGAGGTTTCCTGCCTCAAGCGAAACGAAATAAGAGCGCATATGAGATATGTGCGGGACCGAGAATAATGCGTGTATATGATACCGTATTCTATTCTCGCGATGAATGTATCGAATGGTTGTATGTGATATAACCTAGTTATCGAATCAAGGATTGATTCGATAAGTCGATACATTGGATACTAGTCGGTTATATGCGATATGACCGGATCGTTAAATCAAGTATTGATTTAATGATTTAATGTATAATTATATATTTGATATATTACTTTGCATTAACTAGTATTGGTTCACTTTAAATGGATTTTCTCACTTGAAATGCACATTGTATATGTGATATATTTTTGTTCACTTGTTTGTATCATGTTTGATGATACATGCTCACTTAGGTTTGTGTAAAGAATTAAACCATGGTTATATGAGTGGTTAGGGTTTTGTTTATTTACTTATTCATTTATTTATTTATTTTTTTTATTTTGGCAAAAGAAAAAGATAAAGAGAAAATGGTGGCTTTCTTTGTTCTTTGCTTGAAGTTTCTTGAAGCTTCAAAGCATCTTTAACTAAAGCAACCATTTTGTCTTCATCTCCTTACCCTAACCATTTAACTAACCTTAGTTTATTCTCTACACCTAACTATGGTTGCTATATGATAAGTATTCCTTTTTATTTTCTATTTGAATAATACTTATCATATTCTATCATCTTCTTCTTCTTCTTCAAGAAGAAAACTTGCCACCATTAATGGCAACTTGAGCAAAAGAGTGAGAAATCCAATTCTAAAGTGAACCCACCTCCTATTTCTTCATCCTCTACCTCTTGCCAAGTAGTATAGGATGTTTTCTTCACAAGTTTCATGACTTGGTGAAGTTGGAGCTTGATCTTGTGATGCCTCGACGTAGATCATCTTCGGCATCGAAGCCGACGACCTAGCCCGCCCATTTCTCCGATGAAGCCGATGCTAGAGTCCGGGATCCAATATGGACAGCGAGGAGACGTCATCATGGAGCCTAGGAGGTGGAGGACCGGATCTACAAAGGTTGTAGCCCCTTTCCTTTAGCTATAAATTCGTTTATTTGCGTCGCATCGCCTATACATCTAGTCAACGATCCGTATTAGGGTTTCTCGGCACTTGTAAAATTTTAATTGGCCATGTTTGATCACTTGTGAGACTTCATTAGTGTGCCTAGGAACCCTACACAGGGGAGGCCTGGTCGGCCCCTGTGGCCCTTTCTTCTGAGTTCTGGGACACGTCATCTGCCACGTGTCGTGATCCTAGAGATCACCAATGTGGAGTATCATCCTTAGCCCCCCACTCTTGTCCCGACCAGCTGACGGGTCGGGTCAGGAGTGGACTACCAACGTGGGATGTTGCTGGTGGAGAATCTGCGCATGGCGAGATTCGCGGAGCGGCGGTTACGCCAGTGAGCGGTGGAGTCGGTTGGAGGACCGAGGAAGATGGCCCCGGCTGGAGAGCGAGGGTCGAGGGAGGGAGCCAAGGAGTCCTGGTCCTGCGGCAGCTCGGGGAAAGCTGAGAGGCCGAAGAGGTCAATCTTCAGGGGGCTCTGAAGTGAGCCAGCTGGTACTCGTAGGACGGGTACAGGGGAGGCCTGGTCGGCCCCTATGGCCCTTTCTTCTGAGTTCTGGGACACGTCATCTGCCACGTGTCGTGATCCTGGAGATCACCAATGTGGAGTATCATCATTAGCCCCCCACTCTTGTCCCGACCAGCTGGCGGGTCGGGTCAGGAGTGGACTGCCGGGCCGCCTGAGGTGAGCTCTCTCCTAAGGTTTCGTCGGGACGTGTCCCCGGGCTGTCAGTTGCCCTTTCTGCTAGCGAATCAGGGCGAGATCTTCTGCATTTAAGGAAGGTGCGCCGGTTCATCCATCCTGCCACTGAAGCGACGGTCCACGTGTCAAGCGTCGGTTGGCCGACGCGACATATGCAGGCCGGCGGCGTCTGATGGGATGCGACCCAGTGCGGGAACGACACGTGGAGCAATCGAAGCCGTTGGACCCGAGGGGACGCTTTGGCGGGAGATGAAGGGCGCCGTTGAATGGGGTCGCCTGCAGTGATAAATAGGGGTGGGGCCCGTCCCTGGGCCCCTACTCCTCCATATTTCCTGCTTCTAAATCCTGGCTGCTCGGCGTTCTTCTTCTTTTGAATACATGGTTCGTTCCCACTCTTTGGGTTGCTCATGCCAGAGGGAGGCTAGAAGCGCGGCCGAGCCCCTAGCTGGCTCATGCCCCGCGCCGGATGTTCTGCCGGTGATGGGGCCGTCTGCTTCGTTGACGGCTCCTGGTGGTTGTTCCGGCGGCGACCAGAGACGTCTACGGTTATCCGAGCCCCAGATGGGGGACAGAGGGGAGGGCGAGGACGCCCCCCTTTAAGAGAAAAAGGACAATTTCTCGCGCGTCGTCGTCGAGCGTCCCTGAGGGGATTTCCGTGCAGGAGGGCAGTGTCGTCTTTACGGTTCCGTCTGGGCTTTCCGTTGCTGCCGGCCTGCTCGCCGGGATGGAGGAGTCAGCTGGGGGAAAGCTTCTGCATGGCTCCCTGAGGGCCCAACTAGAGGCCATGGCCCAAGGGGCGGTCCAGGTACGAACTCCTCTATGCGTAGTTTTTCTGGTATTCCCTTCCTTGGGCTTGAGCGCCTCCCGGTTTCTCATCCGCTTTCCATCAGGTCCTTCAACACTGCACCCTTGCCACTCATATGGAGGCCGAGGGGGTATTTCACGCACCGAGGCCAGTAGAAGCGTTTCCCTCGGAGGTCGAGGTTTTGCGGCGTGACCTGCGCCTGGAGAGGGCAAGGGTCGACGTCCTGGCAGCCCGTGCGGAGATTGTGGAACTTGCCAACTCAGCGAATCGGGGTGTCCATCGTCGCCTGAGTGCGTCCCTCTGGGTCGCCGATAGGATGCTGGCAGATCTGGCCGAACGCTTCGCGGCCAAGAAGAAGGAGAGGGACGCCGGCAGGGGAGATGACGAGGCGGCGCTTCTGGAGGCCCAGACCGTCGATGTTCGGGATAAGAGAGCCGTGGCCAATTATAAGGTGTCAGAGCAGTTTTACACCGAGCTCGGGGAGTACTCTGCCGTCGCGTGGAATAAGGCCCTGGACGCCGTGAAGGAGCAGCTTCCCGAGTTTGCCGATGGCGAGCTCCGTGCTCGGGTTCCGCTCCCGGTGGCGAGGCCTCCGGTGGATGATGGCGAGGGGAGCGGGGGGCGCCCCTGGTGGCAAAATCTCCGGTGGTAAACCCCCCGGTAGGCCGTGATGCCAGCGGTGAGGGGACCGAAGTAAGCCTCCGGGCAGTTTGTAAGGCTGGGGAGCCCAGAATACCCTTTGTAAAAACTTTGCCTTTGGTAGTAAAAGAAAATTCTTATTTCATCGGTTTGCATTTTATCTTCTGTGTGTGAAGAATGTTTGTAAAATATCTCTGCTTGTACTGTTGGGTCAGCTATCTGTCTAGCGATCGTTCGTCGAATTGATTTCGATCACTTGCCAAGCGCAGCCGAGGAGGCATCTCCATGGCCCCGAAGTCGATGGGGGATCGCTTAGACTTCGATAGATTTGTTGCCCTTTTGGGGCCTCGGATCCTCTGCGTCGGCGGGGCTGTAAGAAGCCCACTAAGGATGACCGGGAAGTGAAGCTGCGCGGTTGACTCTTGGCGAAAGCTTGGATCTCTGGCATCGTGGGTAGGCAACTACCAGCCTGGGATGAAGGAGCGGGGTAGCCGCTCGGGTGCCTCTTGCGAGGGCCTCGATCCCTGGCGTCATGGTAGGGAGCCACCGGTTGGAGATGACCGAGCAGGGTAGCTGCTCGGTTGCCTCTTGCGAGGGCTTTGATCCTTCAGGGCGGGGACCGAGCAGGGTTATTACCCAGTGCCTCTTGGCGAGGACTTTGATCTATGTCGGTTGTGGTAGGAAGCTACCAGCCGGGGATAGCCGAGCAAGTACTCGACTGCCTCTGGGAGGACTTTGGTCCTTAGCGTTGGAGGGGCTGTAAGAAGCCAGCTAAGGATGACCGGGCAGTGAAGCTACACGGTTGCCTCTTGGCGAGGGCTTGGATCTCTGGCGTCGTGGGTAGGCAACTACCAGCCTGGGATGAAGGAACGGGGTAGCCGCTCGGGTGCCTCTTGCGAGGGCCTCGATTCCTGGCGTCATGGGTAGGGAGCTACCATCCGGAGATGACCGAGCATTGTAGCAGCTCGGTTGCCTCTTGCGAGGGCTTTGATCCTTCAGGGCGGGGACCGAGCAGGGTTACTGCCCAGTGCCTCTTGGCGAGGACTTTGATCCCTATCGGTTGTGGTAGGAAGCTACCAGCCGGGGATAGCCGAGCAAGGACTCGACTGCCTCTGGGAGGACTTTAGTCCTTAGCGTGGGAGGGGCTGTAAGAAGCCTACCAAGAACCCTTGGCCGGGCAGGGTTTCTGCCCGGTGCCTCTTAGCGAGGTCTTTTGTCCTGAAGGATAGCCGAGCGAGGGATCCTCAGGCTCGACTGCCTCTGGGAGGGCTTTGTGATCCCTGTCGGTCATGGTAGGAAGTTACCGGCCGGGGATAGCCGAGCAGGGTAGCTGCTGAGCTGTCTTTAAGGAGGGCTTTGGATCGCAAAGACAAAACTTTATTTGCAATGTTTCGACGTTTCTTCATTCGAATGGAAAGGATTTTCGGAAAGCGTTTACATCGTTTTTGTGAAAGGAGGGGTACACACTTGTTGTCCTTGGCCTCATTGGTATAGCTTGAGCTTCTCGGCGTTGTAAGGCCGCGGGAGCTTGCCCCCGTCCGCATCTTGCAGGCGATAGCCCCGCCGGGGAGCACCTCAGAGACGAGGAAGGGACCGTCCCACCTTGGGGAGAACTTGTGTAGCCTACCTTGATCAATGAACTCGTTTCGTCGTAGGACCAGATCCCCGGTCTGGAAGGAGCGGTGCTTGACCCGAGTGTTGTAGTATCGGGCCGTTTGCTGCTGATAAGCGGCAGCTCTGATCTGGGCCCGGTCTCTCTTCTCCAACAAGATGTCCAGGTTGGTTCGTAGCACCGAGGTGTTCGCATCGTCGTCGAAGTGCTCGACCCGATGACTGGGTAGCCCGATCTCTGTTGGGACCATCGCCTTGATCCCGTAGCAGAGACTGAAAGGGGTTTCCCCGGTAGGGGTCTTCTTCGACGTGCGCAGGGCCCATAAGACCCGGGGTAGTTCTTCAACCCAACTGCCTTGTCGCCCTTTCAGGCGGGTTCGGAGACCCCGAAGGACGTCTCGGTTAGCGACTTCGGCCTACCCATTGCATTGGGGATGCGCGCCCGCGGCGAACTTCATAAGGATATGGTATTCTTTGCAGAAGTCCTTCACTTTCTCGTTCTCGAAGTTCGTCCCGTGGTCGGTGATGATACATCTCGGGATGCCGAACCGGAGTATCAGATTGTTTTGCAGGAACTTGATGGTAGTGGTGGCGTCCGGTTTTCTGATGGGAATGGCCTCGATCCACTTGGTGAAGTAGTCTACTGTGACGAGGATGTATTTGTGCCCGCCTGTATCGGTTGGAAACTGGCCGATCATGTCCAACCCCCACTAGGCAAACGACCATGGGGATGTTAGGGCAGTCAGCTCGGTGGCGGGGAGGCGAGGGATGCTGCTGTGGAGCTGGCAACTCTTGCATCTTCTGACCAGCTTCTGGGCATCCTCATGAATAGTGGGCCAGTAGTACCCCTGGAGCAACGCCTTTTGGATCAAGGTTCGGGCCCCTTTGTGCGCACCGCCAACCCCTTCATTGATTTCCCGGAGGACGTAATCGGCTTCGTGGGGGTCAACGCATCGGAGTAGGGGTTGAGTGAAGGACTTTTTGTAAAGATTTCCATTGCTCCAGATGAAGTGGCGGGCTTTGGCCCGGAGGCGGCGGGCGGCCCCCCGGTCATCCGGGAGCGCACCGTCCTTCAGAAATTCCACGAGGGGTTTCCTCCAATCTTGCTCGCCTTCTTGCGCCGCATACACGTGGAGCGTGGCTACTCCGTCTTCCACACGGGGCTGAGGCAAGGTTTCGAAGAGGATGGACCGCTTATTGTTGGCTGAGTATGATGAAGCCAGCTTGCTCAAGGCGTCGGCTTGGGCATTCAGCTGCCTGGGTACTTGTTCTACTTGGATTTCTTCGAAGTTTCTCCGGAGTTTCCTCACCTCGTCCAGGTATTTCACCATCAGAGGCTCCCGAGCTTCAAAGCGGCCAGTCACTTGTCCGACAACAAGGGCCGAGTCACTGCGGATTCGAATTATCTTCAGCCCCAGCCCGGCGGCCATGCGCAGTCCGGCCAAGAGGGCCTCGTACTCTGTCGCGTTGTTCGAGGCCTTGAAACCGAGCTTCAGAGAGTACTCCATTTCTGCTTTGTTCGGGCCCCGGATAATGAGGCCGGCACCACACCCTTCTTCGGTTGAAGATCCATCGACGTAGATGATCCACTCAGGAACCGAGCCAGGCCTTCCCGTGACGAGACACTGAGTCGCGGGGGGCGGCGCGGACTCCGGTTCCTTGAGGGGGATGGTGCACTCAACGATGAAGTCGGCCAGGGCCTGCTCTTTGATGGCATGCCTCGGGCAATATTTCACATCAAACTAGGATAGCTCCCACCTCCACTTTTCTAAGCGGCCCGAGGATTCTGGTGATGCAAGAATGGCCCCCAACGGGCGCTCGGTAAGGATGATGATGGTGTGTGCTTGGAAGTAGTGCCGCAGCTTCCTTGAGGCCACCACGAGGGCTAAGACAATCTTCTCCATGGCTGGGTACCTCGTTTCCGCGTCCTTAAATACGTGGCTCACATAGTACACCGGCTTCTACGCTCCCTCGACCTCCCGGACGAGCACCGAGCCTGCCGCTTGATCGGATACCGCCAGGTACAGCGACAACTCATCTCCTTCGATGGGTCGGGTGAGCAATGGCGGCGTCGCGAGGTGCTTCTTCAACTGGTCGAAGGCGGCTTGGCACTCCCCCGACCATTCAAACCTCGGGATCTTCCTCAGGGCCTTAAATAACGGGAGGCATTTCTCTCCTGACCTGGACATGAAGCGGCTCAGAGCGGTGACTCGTTCTGTGAGCCGCATGATCTCGACGTTGGTTTTGGACGCGGCCATGTTGAGGATAGCGTCGATTTTCTCTGGGTTGGCTTCGATTCCACGGTGAGTGACCATGAACCCGAGGAACTTCCTCCCGGTGACTCCGAATGCGCACTTGGCGGGGTTCAGCTTCATATTGAACTTGCGGAGCACTTCAAAGGCCTCGCCCAGATCCCTGGCATGGTCTGCCGCTGAGACGGATTTGACGAGCATATCGTCAACGTAGACCTCCATATTCCTGCCGATCTGTGGCTTGAACATGCGATTGACCAACCGCTGGTACGTGGTCCCGGCATTCTTAAGGCCGAAGGGCATCACCTTATAGCAATATACCCTCCCGGTCCGTTGTGAATGCGGTGAGATCTTCATCTTCCGGATTCATACGGATCTGGTTGTAGCCGGAGAAAGCATCCATGAAGCTCAACAGCTCGTGGCCGGCTGAGATGTCGACGAGCTGATCTATCCGAGGGAGCGGATAGTTGTCCTTGGGGCAGGCCTTATTGAGGTCGGTGAAGTCGACGCACATGCGCCACTTCCCGCTTGACTTCTTGACCAGAACTACGTTTTCCAGCCACTCCGAGTACGGTACATTCAGGATGAAGTTGGCGGCGAGAAGTCGATCAATCTCATCTTCGATGGCCTTCTGTTTGACTGGGGCGAAGCTCCGCTTTCTCTGTCTGACGGGTCGGGCCATAGGATCAACTCCAAGCTTGTGAGAAATGATTTTGGGGTCGATCCCGGGCATGTCGGCGGGCGCCCAGGAGAATACGTCGGAGTTATTTCTGAGGAAGCTGACCAGGTCGTCTCGCCGAGCCCCTGTCAGGAGTGATCCGACCTGGACGGTTTTTTCATTGTCTCCTTTGGTGAGGGGCACCTCGATCAGTGGTTCGGCCGGCGTTCCTCGGACCTCCTTCTGCTCGTCTCGGGTGTCTAAAGAACCCTTGATGTCATCTTTTCCTTCAACGTCGTAAGTCGGTTGCTTGGATGAAGATGTTTCGGTAAGGCATATCTTCGCGATCCGCTGGTTTCCGTAGACTCGACCTGTTCCACCCTGATCGAGAAAGAACTTCATCGCCAGGTGGTAGGTCGATATCTGGGCCAGGAGTGAGTTGAGCGTCGGGCGACCGAGGAGGACGTTGTAGGCAGATGGGACCTTTGCTACGATGAAGTCCACAGGCAACGTACGGGTGCGGCCGGGCTCACCGATGGTGAACTGCAGGGCGACCACCCTTTGAGCGGGAATGGAGTGGTTGGTGAACCCTGACAGGACGTGTGAGGTTGGCCTCAGGTCCGCTGGGGTAAGCCCCATGCGCAGGAAGCAGTCGTGGAAGAGAATGTCTGTCGAGCTGCCCGAGTTGACAAGTATCCGGTGGACTTCGTACCGGTGGATCCGGGCTGTGATCACCAGAGGGTCGTTGTGGGGCATGGAGATGCCGTGAAGGTCTCTGTCGCCAAAGGTGATAGGCTCGTGGCCCCTGGCCCTTTTGCTCGGGCGGTCGCCGGAATCTGTGAAACGACAGCCAGCGGGGGAGCCGACGACATTCGGTGAGGGTGTTAGTTATATGTATGCCCTAGAAGCCATTACTGTACATAGGATGTATATTGTAGTAGATGCTGGGACATATATAGGGAGGACTTTCTTGCTCGACATGATAGTATGCTATCTGGTTGCTCTTTACCTTAACGTGTACACAGATTGTCTCTCTATTACATGTTGGTAAAACCCTTAGGATGTATACTTGACTACCGGGACTATGATGCGGATCATACTAGTGGGGACATGGTAGTCCATAAGTACATCCTTCAAAGTCCCTAGTCGTGGGTGTATCGAGATGGGGCATCGATATACCAGAGTTGACTAGCGTATACTTTCTCGACCCATACAGATGGGCGATGGATGATCCCATATCCATTGGTGTTTGACATCAGAGATGATATACGGGTGCTTAGTAGAGACTGGGTACACTGGACGGACTCGCCGAGAACTCCCAGATGGTATTATACCTTACGTCAGATGGCAGTTCTCTGGTGATACTGGTACAGAGTAGTCTGTTGACCCGAGATCGTCATAGAGTCTTGTGTGGTTTCCACTGTGCTTTGATTTCCATCTTACCACGTCCAAGAGGGCGTGCAAAACGGTGGTTTTTGGGTACATTCCCGAGTCACATGGAGGCAATGAGCGATAGGAGGGGATTCGTCTCTCCCGGTATAGGGGGTTGATGTTGCGCTGCGTTCGATTGGCTATAACAGGAAATCCCTGGCCAGGGTTGCTGAGATTTACTGGTAAGTGTTACCAGTAGTTTCTCGAATTGTTATAGACCTCATATCGACACGACTTATCAAGCTATTGGGGTCTGACGTTTACCACCCCTAGGCAAGATATGCGACATATCAGACGACGAGACCGGACTGTACGGTAGTGTTACTGGTAGGATTCACTGGAGTGTGAGCGGGCTTGCTCGTCGATCTTCTGATCGCTCAATACCCGGGTGGCCGTTACGTTTAGCAGACCGCTTGCGGCTTGTGGGTGTTTGATATGATCATCACCTGCTGCCGGCGTATTGACGAGTCTTTAGAGTCCTACACAGAGGTTTCCTGGCTCAAGCGAAACGAAATAGGAGCGCATATGAGATATGTGCGGGACCGAGAATATTGCGTGTATGTGATACCGTATTTCATTCTCGCGATGAATGTATCGAATGGTTGTATGCGATATAACCTAGTTATCGAATCAAGGATTGATTCGGTAAGCCGATACATAGGATACTAGTCGGTTATATGTGATATGACCGGATCGTTAAATCAAGTGTTGGTTTAATGATTTAATGTATAATTATATATTTGATATATTACTTTGCATTAACTAGTATTAGTTCACTTTAAATGGATTTTCTCACTCGGATGTACACATTGTATATGTGATATACTTTTGTGCACTTGATTGTATCATGTTTGATGATACATATTTGCTAGGGTTTTTGTGTAAAGATCAAACCATGGTTACATGATAATAGTTAGGGTTTTGTTTTATTCATTTATTTATTTATTTATTCTTTTTTGGAAAATGATAAAGCATGAAGAGAAAATGGTGGCTAACTTTGTTGTATATTGAAGCTTCATGAAGCTTTTGACTTTGTGACCATTTTGTCTCATGCTTAACCCTAACCATTCCCACTAACCATGATTTGTTCTCTACACTTGACCATGGTTGAGAGATGATAAGTATTCTTATTATTTTCTTTTTACATAATACTTATCATATCATCATCATCTTCTTCTTCATCTTCTTCAATGAAGAAACCTTCACTTCATCAATGGTGATTGATGAAAATGAGTGAGAAATCCAATTCTAAAGTCTACCCACTTCCTATTTCTTCATCCTATACCTCTTGCCAAGTAGTAGAGTATGTTTTCTTCACAAGTTTCTTGACTTGGTGAAGTTGGAGCTTGATCTAGTGATGCCTCGACGTAGATCATCTTCGGCATCGACGTCGACGACCTAGCCCGTCCATTCTCCGATGAAGCCGACGCTAGAGCCCGGGGTTCGACTTGGACAGCGAGGAGACTTCATTGCGGAGCTATGGAGGTGGAGGACCGGATCTACAAAGGTTGTATATCCGTTCTTTTAGTTTAGCTGTAAACTAGTTTCATTTTATCGCCTAGAATTCTAGCCAACGATCCGTAGTCTAGGGTTTCTCGGCACCGTAATTTTTGAAATTGGCATGGTTGATGCCTTGTGAGACCTCTTGTGTGTGCCTAGGAACCTTACAGTGGTATCAGAGCCTAGCTAGAGCCTTGGGCGAAGTCTAGACGGCGTTTGAAGTCCGAACGAACCGAAACCCCAAAATTTCCACTCTCTCTGGACTTTTTCTGAAAACGTGGATTTTTCCACATTAAAAATGCTTAAAAAATTCAGCACGGAATTATAAGAATTACGGTGCAAAACTTTTTCCATGATCTGTTAAAAGTGCGGCGGAACCGCGGCAGAAGCATGGCTTGTGAGGCGGTTCCGCGGCCAAAAGATGACATCATCATCCCCTGTTTGCATAGTAACTCCTATTTAATTATGCTGGATTTTCTGGGAATTTTTAATATTTATTCAAGAGTTGAATTTTCTGGGTTTGTTTTGGGGATTCGATTATTCGATCGGATTGTCAAACTTTGTCTATGTGTTTTTCCGGATAATTTTTAGAATATGTTAAAAAGTTCGATCGGATATAAATACCCAATTTTTCCCCTGTCGGGAAATTTCCAAGTGTTGGATTTTTCCGTAGTTTAACGACGTTCTAAGTAGTGCAAGTAACGCGATGGACCCTCTAGAAGACAACAAACCTTAACTCGATTATGTGACCGCCTTGAACTGCCCTTTGAACCTTCGGGTTTGGGGCAGTACGGCGTGCCACATGTGAGGCGTTGGCTTAACCCTTCTACGGCTGGACCGTTGGTACTGAGGCATGAACTGAATGTTTTTAGACTTATTTCATGTGTTGAGCTGTATCGGGAAAACTTGGGTGTTCAACTATTCGATCGGAAAGTTTAACATTTTATGTTTATCTGGAATGTGATACAACAATTGGAATTCACAAACAGTTATGAGATAACTGAATGAATGTTATAAACATAGCAGTTTAGTCTCACTTGATCGGTTGCCACGGAATTTTCATGTGATCAAAAGTCCGTCGCAATCACGTAGCGTACGCGGATACTCGCCGGGTAAACTTAATAGACAGCCTCACCCCATAGCCCCGACCAAGTGACTGTAGGAGAACCCCGTCGCCGGGAGCATCCGTTCGGGTGCTCGCGGTAGCGGTGTTCCGCCTTGGTGCACTTCGTCGACGGCGTCGGGGGTGCGGCCGCCTACTAAAGTTTGTGATGAGCATTCGATCAAATTTTCGGGAATCTTGTTGAATTGCCCGACTTGATATTGAAAAGTGTTTTCGATTTTGAGACTAAAATGCAAGGTTTATAATTGCTAGGCATGTGATGTCTAAGGAATTCATTGGATTAAGCATGCGATGTCTAGTTTGGTTGCGGATTCCAACTGTTGTAGTTTTACACTTTCTTTTCTGTGACCGTAAGTGTAATATGTGATATCGCCGGTTTCGTTGCTATATGTCAACGACAATTGGGATGGATATATTTACTTACGTTGATGACATGTGATGTTATGTGTTGCTGGATATGTTATATTGGATCGTCGTGTTTGAATAGCCGGGGGGTTTTTATGTGAGATGAGTATTTTCCATTTCATTCATGTAAAACTTGTATGTAATATTCTTTTATTGGGGCACTTCCAGGTTGCGGAAGATGTCACCGTTTGTATATTATTTACTTTTCCGCACTAGGATAGACCCAAGGAGGGGAGCACAAGTAACCGGGTTCTGGAGTCCAATGGGAGACCAACTCGAGGAGTCGAGCCCGGGTCTCCTAACTCCAGAATTGGTAGGGTTGCTTGCCGCTCTCGTAGGGGTCTAGGGGTGTGGGTTTGGCTATTCATCGCGACCGTAGAATCCGTGTTTTATACTGGCTCGTATTGAAAACACGGACGTCCTAGTATATCCAATATTTCATATGTTTCGTCTGCTGCGATATCTGTGATGTGATCATGTGATGTTCTGTGATAGATACAGTATATAGTATATATGATATATTATATAGACGTTACTTATGTTTTACACCCGTGCTAGCCCTGCCCCGCTCTGCCGTTAGTTACCTAACCTAACGGTGCATGAGGGGACATCGAGGCGAATGCGGATGGCATAAGTGTACGTCGTATTTATCTGTGATGTTTAGGTACTTAAATGATGGGACTTCATTAATATGATTAATGAAATAAAAGAAACCTAAGATGTTGTAGAATCGAATTTCAAAAATAAAACAGGTAGCTACAGTTCTTGCTTTGCACTGCGGTATATGTGATATATCCTGCACCTTATTCGATAAGGAAAGGACCGAGATCCCTTCACCGGGAGTGACTCCTTTAGCAATAACTGGCAGATGCTACACACTCGGTTTGTCTTTTGATTGCTTTTAAGAGTTTTTGCTTTACACAGTGATATATATGATATATCCCGCACCTCATTCGACGAGGAAAGGACCGACGATCCCTTCACCGGGAGTGACTCCTTTAGCAAAACTAGAAAAGCCGCAAAAACACTCCATTTCAAAATTCATTCGATCCTACAACGATATGAAGTTCATTACGCAATAGGTTTTCAGAAAAGCCTGTCGTAGCCCTCCGTCATTTCAGATATGTACTGGTCAGTATTCGTGCTGCGTTTGTTGACCTCTGTCAAGGCGTAGTGTGCGGTAGCTGATTAGCGCTTATCTGCATAAGCATATGATGTGATTGATTTAGGGTAGTCGTGCGACCTTGTTGACCTCTGTCAAGGGTCGTGCGGGTGGGTTTACTTCAATCAAGAAATGACGGGTTGAACTTGACTAGCAGCCTATGGTTTGTTGACCTCTGTCAAGGTCATAGGACGCTTGGGGCAAAATATTATCGGGAATTTCAAGTGTTGAAATTTGCAATGAGATTGCATACCTTCTATGAGATAGTTGGATCCCGATACCCGCTTCGAGTAAGAGTTACTCCTGGGAGAGTTTTACACATTACAATTAGCCGATCAAGTAGGTGTCTAGAAAGGTGTTAACGAGGTTACGCCTCTGGGAAAACGAGGTTTACATTAATTAGGTTCGTGCGAAAGCACGGGGGACCTCCCTCAAAGTACCGACACTGGCCTGGCTGAAAGATTGGCGAACTTGTAGTGTGTAATTAATCCCGGCTAGTCTTTCCTTTTAGGGTTTGAAGGAAGATTTGATAAAAACAGTAGGAGCCATCCTGATTAGATAAAATAATAACCAATCTATTCTTGCAAGAGCGCACGCTGAGTGTTTTCTTCTCTCTCTCTCCAGGTAGCGACCATATCACGCCTTAATCAAGATAATAATATGGATTATTGACCGACCCCGCTTGTTATACTGAGCTGGGAAACGTTGGTCCCGCTCCAACTTATAATTGTTATAAGACAGAGCAGGAAATTGGGGAATACCAGTTTTCCCGTGCCGCCCAAACGAAGAGAGTGCATGCTGATGCATCATCTGTAGGGTTCCTAGGCACTCTAATGGAGTCTCACAAGTGATCAAACATGCACAAATCAAAAATTCCTTGTACCTACAAACCCTAATACGGATCGTTAACTAGATATATAGGCAAAGCAAGCAAGTAATCGAATTAAATGCTAAGGGAAAGTGACTACAACCTTTGTAGATCCGGTCCACCACTTCATAAGCTCTGCGATGATCTCCCTCCGCTGTCCAAATCGAACCCATGACTCTAGCATTGGCATCATCGAAGAATGGGCGGGCTTGATCGTCAGTTCGATGCCGAAGATGATCTACGTCGAGGCATCACAAGAACGAGCTCCAACTTCACCAAGCCTTGAAAACTTGTGAAGGAAACACCCTATACAACTTGGCAAGAGGTAGAGGATGAAGAAATAGGAAGTGGGTAGACTTTAGATTTGGATTTCTCACTCATTTTGGCTAGTTGCCATTGATGGTGCAAGCTTTCTTCAAGTTGAAGATGAAGAAGAAGATGATAAAGAATTATGATAAGTGTTATGTAAATGATAAATAAATCAATACTTATCATTTACTAACCCTTGGTTAGTTGTAGAGAATGGACCATGATTAACTTGAATGGTTAGGGTTAAGGAAGAGACAAGAGTGGTGACTTGGTCAAAGTTTCAAGAAACTTCAACTAAAACCAAAACTAGCAACCATTCTTTTTCTCTTTATCTTTTTCTTTTTCCAAAATAAACAAAAGAATAAATAAATGAATAAGTAAATAAAATGAAACCCTAACCATTCATATAACCATGGTCAATTCTTCACACTAACCCTAGCTTGCATGTATCATCAAACATGATACAATCTTGTGCACAAAAGTATATCACATATACAACTTGTGCATTTCAAGTGAGAAAATCCATTTAAAGTGAACCAATACTAGTTAATGCAAAGTAATATATCAAATATAATTATACATTAAATCATTAAATCAACACTTGATTTAACGATCCGGTCATATCACATATAACCGACTAGTATCCAATGTATCGGCTTATCGAATCAATCCATGATTCGATAACTAGGTTATATCGCATATAACTAATCGATACATTCATCGCGAGAATATAATACGGTATCATATACACGCATTATTCTCGGTCCCGCACATATCTCATATGCGCTCCTATTTCGTTTCGCTTGAACCAGGAAACCTCTGTGTAGGACTCTAAAGACTCGTCAAACGTCGGCAGCAGATGATGATCATATCAAGCACCCACAAGCCGCAAGCGGTCTGCTAAACGTAACGGCCACCCGGGTATTGAGCGATCAGAAGATCGACGAGCAAGCCCGCTCACACTCCTGTGAATCCAACCAGTAACACTTACCGTATAGTCCGGTCTGTTCGTCTGATATGTCGCATATCTCGCCTAGGGGTGGTAAACGTCAGACCCCAATAGCTCGATAAGTCATGCCGATGTAAGGTCCATAACATTCGTGAAACTACTGATAACTCTTACCAGTATATCACTGCAACCCTGGCCAGGGATTTCCTGTTATGGCCAGTCGAGCATAGCACAACATCAACCCCCAATACCGGGAGAGACGAATCCCCTCCTATCGCTTATTGCCTCCATGTGAATCGGGACTGTACCCAAAAACCACCTGTTTGCACAACTCAGTAGAGCCGTGGTAGGGTGGAAATCAAAGCACAGTGGGAGACACACAAGACTCTATGACGATCTCGGGTCAACAGACTAAGCTGTACCAGTGTCACCAGAGAACTGCAATCTGACGTGAGGTATAATACCATCTGGGAGTTCTCGGCGAGTCCGTTCAGTGTACCCAGTCTCCACTGAGCACCCGCATACCATCTTCGATGTCAAACACCAATGGATATGGGATCATCCATCGCCCATCGCATGGGTCGAGAAGATATACGCTAGTCTACTCTGGAATATCGATGCCCCGTCTCGATATTCCCTCGACTAGGAACATTTCAAGGATGTACTCATGGACTATCCAGGCCCCACTAGTATGATCTGCATCACAGTCCTGGAAGTTGAGTACACATCCTAAGGGCTTTATCAACATGTAACAGAGAGACAAAAAGTATACACATTAAGATAAAGAGCAACCAGATAGCGTACTATCATGTCGAGCAAGAAAGTCCTACCTATATATGTCCCAGCATCCACTGCAATGTACATCCAATGTACAGTAATGGCCTCTAGGGCATACATATAACTAACAATCTCCCACTTGCACTAGGGCCATCTGTAGCAGTGGTTACAGTATCACATACTCAACCATCCCTTAAAAGTCTCTCTTTGGGAAAAGGCCTTCGTGAGTGGATCCGCCGTGTTGTCCTCTAAGTCTACTCTCCTTACCTCGATCACCCTGGAGATCAACTATCTCCATGATCAGGTGATGCTTCCTCAGAATATGTCTGGGTCACTGATGGGACCAGGGTTCCAGGGCCGAAGCCACACTTCCATTGTCATACAATGGAAGGAACCTAGTTCATCTTATGAACCAATATACACCCAAACTGCATCTTTGGTAGTATCTTTAATAGCGATGTTACCAGCCTTTATCGTCTAGTTTGCCACGGTATCTAGCTTGGAACTCTTCCAACATACCGTCCCTTTACTTAGGGGAAAGACAATGCCTGTGACTGACATTCAGTCATCTTTATCACCCTGGAACTCTTCCAGTGATTCTCCTCGGGATAGTTTGATACCATCTCACTACATCTAGTGAGAATCCTAGCATCCAATTACATCTATCTCATAGATGAAAAACTCAGGATTTAGGAGGTATCACTTTGATCCTTTTTGGAGAATCCTTGTGATAATGGGAGATTGACCGATCGTAGCATAGGAAACTCCTTTCCTATCAAGAGTATGTCATCCACGTACTCTACGAGGATCATCATCATACTCCATACTACCCATTTTGTATATACAATGTTCATCTACCATTTTGATGAAGTCAAACTCTTTGACTACTACATCAAAACAGATGTTCCAACTCCGCGATGCCTGCTTTATCTTGTAAAGCAATTTGCACATGTTTCCGCTGCTCCCACTGTTTAAGAAGTCCTCTGGCTGTGTACTTATAGACTTTCTATTCTAAATCAGTATTTAGAAAAGCAGTCATGACACCCAACCACCAGATATCGCAGTCATGGTATGTAGCCGTGGCAAGTAGGATCTGGATGGACTTAAGCATATTCCATGAAAAAGGTTTCATCATTATCCGTGCCTGGTTGATGACGAAAACCTTTAACAAGTCTAGCTTTGAAAGTCTCAACCTTTCCATCTACACCAAGTAATCTTCTCAAGATATACTTGCTCCTGATGGGGATTTAACCCTTCAGATATAGCAACTAAAGTCCATACTTTGCTGGTGTACATGGATTCTATCTCAGATCGCTAAGCATCCAGCCATTCTTACAGAGTCCCTACTCTCGATGGCCTGCTCGAAACTAGTTGGGTCATCATCTCATGATGCATTCCTCGCTCCCACTGTCATCGAGAAACCGAGGTATCTCTCAGGCGGATGAGGAACCCTACAGATCGGCGGAGAGGCTGAGGTTCGTCGGGAACTATAGAATCCTTTGGTTCTGTCAAATCATCAACTGCAGTTTTGTATAACTGGAACCTTTCCAGTTTTACAGAACTGATCCTGCCTCGATCTTGTCCGGATTTTGCTTTAAACATAGGCCGGACAACCCCAAATCTTAACTAGCTTAAGACATGGGCTCTTCCCATACCATATCTCATATGGAGTGGTGGGCACTGATTTGATTCAAACCTAATTCAATATGTATGCAGCTTCTCCAGTGCATAACACCCAAAAGGAAACAGGTAACTCAGTAATACTCATCATAGAGCACACGATATCTAATATTGTGTGATTGCTCCGCCCCGATACACCGTTGTGCTGTGGTGTATTCAGAGGAGTAACACTGAGAGAAAATCTCATTCTCCTTTAGAATAGTCCAGGAATTCTATGCACAAGTATTCTCCTCCCTGATCTTATCATAGGACATAATACTTATACCCATATTTTGGTTCTCTACTTCTAACTTATATTCTGTGAATATCTCAAAAGGTTCGGACTCATGTTTCAACAGGAACATATGACTGAATCTTGAGAGATTATCAGAGAACGTAATGAAGTATATAAAGAACCAGTCCTGGCATGTGTAGACAGGAGACCTTACATACATCATAATGTATCAGTCCCAAGAGTTTACTAACTCTTTCTCTGTTTCCAATAAACAGAGCTATGGTCATCTTATCTTTGTGACATGACTGGCAAGTTTCACAAGATGTAAATTCAAACTGATTTAAATATGCATCTAAAATGTAACTTCAGCCAGTCGGGTCGCATTGATATGACCTAGTCTACAAGGCCTCAAGAATGATTCGTTCATTTCTGAACTCTTCCTCTTGTGTGTGTTCTGTATACGAGGAACTGAAGTTTGATTTAGAACGTCAATGCTTTTAGATAACGTGCCTGAACCGATCAACTTTTGATATAGGAAATGTTCAAAACATTATCCATCAATACAAAATTATATCCTTTCTTTACTAATAAAGAGACTGATATGATTTTGTATATCAGGTTCGGTATCTAATAGCATTTGTTCAGAATCAATGTACTGGTAGTACAGGGTGACAGTGACCAACAGACTTGGCTGCAACACTTGCCCCGGTTTCTGTCTCATGAAACTTATCACCCGTTCTCAGTTTTTCTACCTTTTTGTAGCCCTATGTAACAGCTTACATATCTGGGATCCTGATACGGTATCATATACCCAGGATTCAGAGGATACTGAGAAACAGTTCTTTGTAATGAACATACCCGAAGGAGATGCATCATATGCACTTTCTTCGTTTGGGCGGCATAGGAAATCTGGTATTCCCCTATTTCCTGCTCTGTCTTATAACAATTATAAGTTGGAGCGGGACCAACGTTCCCCAGCTCAGTATAACAAGCGGGTTCGGTCAATACATCCATTTATTATCTTGATTAAGGCGTGATATAGTCGCTACCTGGAGAGAAAGAGAAGAAAACACTCAGCGTGCGCTCTTGCAAGATCAGATTGGTTATTTATTTTATCTAATCAGGATGGCTCCCACTGTTTTTATCAAATCTTCCTTCAAACCCTAAAAGGAAAGACTAGCCGGGATTAATTACACTCTACAAGTTCGCCAATCTTTCAGCCAGGCCAGTGTCGGTACTTTGAGGGAGGTTCCCCGTGCTTTCGCACGGACCTAATTACAGTAAACCTCATTTTCCCAGAGGCGTAACCCCGTTGACACCTTTATAGACACCTACTTGATCGGCTAATTGTAAAGTGCAAAACTCTCCCAGGAGTAACAATTACGCAAAGTGGGTATCGGGATCCAACTATCATATAGAAGGTATGCAATCTCATTGCAAATTTCAACACTTGAAACTCCCGATAAAGGTTTTTTACCCCTAGCACCTATGACCTTAACTATGGTCAACAAATCATAAGTGCTAGTCAAGTTCTACCCGTCATTTCGTGATTAATTAGACCCACCCACATGACCCTTAACTAAGGTCAACAAAGTCACGCGACTGTCCTAACTAATCGCATCATATGCGGTGTAGGAAGACATCACTTAGCTACCGTACACTGTGCCTTAACTAAAGTCAACAAACACAGCACGAATACTAAGTACTCTACTTCCTAAAATGACGGAGGGTTGCGAATGGTTTTTGTGAAAACCTTTAACGCTTTGAACTTGATCTCGTTGCGGAATCAAATGGTTTTTAAATGGAATGTTTTTGAGGCTTTTCTAGTTTTGCTAAAGGGGTCACTCCCGGTGAAGGGATCGTCGGCCCTTTCCTCGTCGAATGAGGTGCGGGATATATCATATATATCACTGTGCAAAGCAGAAACTATAGAAGCGATCAAAAGACAAACCGATGGTTGTAGCATCTGTCAGTTATTGCTAAAGGAGTCACTCCCGGTGAAGGGATCTCGGTCCTTTCCTCATCGAATAAGGTGCAGGATGTTCTATAATGAACACCGCGATGCAAAGCAAGAACTGTAGCTACCTGTTTTATTTTGAAATTCGATTCCACAACATCAATTAGGTTTATTTTCTTTCATTAATCTCATTAATGAATATCCCATCATTTAAGTCCACCTAATCATCACAGATAAATATAACGTACGCTTATGCCATCCGCATTCGCCTCGATGTCCCGTCTGCACCCTTAGATTAGGTAACTAACGGCAGAACGAGGCAGGGCTAGCGCGGGTGTAAAACATAAGCAACGTCTATATAATATATCATATATACTATATACTACATCTATCAAAACAGAGCACAGAACATCGCATGATCACATCACAGATAACGCAGCAGAAAGAATCATATGAAATATTGGATATACTAGGACGTCCGTGTTTTCAATACGAGCCAGTATAAAACACGGATTCCACGGTCGTGATGAATAGCCAATCCCACACCCCTAGACCCCTACGAGAGCGGCAAGCAACCCTACCAATTCTAGGGTTAGAAGACCCGGACTCGACTCCTCGAGTTGGTCTCCCACTGGACCCCAGAACCCGGTTACTTGTGCTCCCCTCCTTGGGTCTATCCTAGTGCAGAAAAGTAAATAATATATATCAACGGTGACAGCTTCCGCAACCTGGAAGTGCCCCAATAAAAGAATATTACATACAAGTTTTTACATGAATGAAAATGAAAAAACACTCATCTCACATAAAAACCCCCGGCTATTCAAACACGACGATCCAATATAACATATCCAGCAACACATAACATCACATGTCATCAACGTAAGTAAATATGTCCATCCCAATTGTCGTTGACATATAGCAACGAAACCGGCGATATCACATATTACACTTACGGTCACAGAAAAGAAAGTGTAAAACTACAACAGTTGGAATCCGCAACCTCTTTAGACATCGCATGCCCAATCAAATGAATTCCTTAGACATCACATGCCTAACAATTATAAACCCCGCATTTCAGTCTCATTATCGAAAACTCTTTTCAACACCAAGTCGGGAAATTCAACAGGATTCCCGACATTCTGATCGAATGCTCGTCGCAAACTTCAGTAGACGGCCGCGCCCCCGACGCCGTCGACAAAGTGCACCAAGGCGGAACACCGCTACCGCGAGCACCCGAACGGATGCTTTCGGTGACGGGGTTCTCTTACAGTCACTTGGTCGGGGCTATGGAGTGAGGCTGTCTATTAAGTTTACCCGGCGAGTATCCGCGTACGCTACGTGATTGCGACGGACTTTTGATCACATCAAAATTCCGTGGCAACCGATCAAGTGAGACTAAACTGCTATGTTTATAATATTCATTCCGTTATCTCATAACTATTTGTGAATTCCAATTATTGTATCACATTCCGGATAAACAGAAAATGCTAAACTTTTCGATCGAACAATCGAACACCCAAGTTTTCCCGATACTACTCAACACATGAAATAAGTCTAACAACATTCAGCTCGTGCCTCAGTACCAAAGGTCCAGCCGTAGAAGGGTCAAGCCAACGCCTCACAAGTGGCACGCCGTACTGCCCCAAACCCGAAGGTTCAAAGGGCAGTTCAAGACGGTCACATAATCGAGTTAAGGTTTGTTGTCTTCTAGAGGGTCCATCGCGTTACTTGCACTACTTAGAACGTCGTTAAACTACGGAAAAATCCAACACTTGGAAATTTCCCGACAGGGGAAAAGTTGGGTATTTATATCCGGTCGAACTTTTTAACATGTTCTAAAAATATCCGGAAAAACACACCGACAAAAATTAGACAGTCCGATCGAATACACCGAGTCCCCAATACAACCCAGAAAATAAAACTCTGGAATAAATATTAAAAATTCCCAGGAAAACCACCACTAGAAATTAAGAGTTACTGTGTAAACTTTTTTGAATAAGGAGGCCGTACGGCCGCGGAACCGCCGCACGAGCCATGCTCGTGCCGCGGATCCGCGGCATCTTGATGGAGTTAGGGGATCGAATTTTACAGTAACTCTTAAATATTCCTGCTGATTTTTCTGCATATTTTTAATATCGAAAAAACCACATTTTACATAAATGTCCAGAGAGCATGTTAAAATCGGGGTTTTGGGTCGATCGGACTTCTAATTCCTTCTAGACTTCGCCTAAGGCTCTAGCTAGGCTCTGATACCACTGTAGGGTTCCTAGGCACTCTAATGGAGTCTCACAAGTGATCAAACATGCACAAATCAAAAATTCCTTGTGCCTACAAACCCTAATACGGATCGTTAACTAGATATATAGGCAAAGCAAGCAAGTAATCGAATTAAATGCTAAGGGAAAGTGAGTACAACCTTTGTAGATCCGGTCCACCACTTCATAAGCTCCGCGATGATCTCCCTCCGCTGTCCAAATCGAACCCATGACTCTAGCATTGGCATCATCGAAGAATGGGCGGGCTTGATCGTCGGTTCGATGCCGAAGATGATCTACGTCGAGGCATCACAAGAACGAGCTCCAACTTCACCAAGCCTTGAAAACTTGTGAAGGAAACACCCTATACAACTTGGCAAGAGGTAGAGGATGAAGAAATAGGAAGTGGGTAGACTTTAGATTTGGATTTCTCACTCATTTTGGCTAGTTGCCATTGATGGTGCAAGCTTTCTTCAAGTTGAAGATGAAGAAGAAGATGATAAAGAATTATGATAAGTGTTATGTAAATGATAAATAAATCAATACTTATCATTTACTAACCCTTGGTTAGTTGTAGAGAATGGACCATGGTTAACTTGAATGGTTAGGGTTAAGGAAGAGACAAGAGTGGTGACTTGGTCAAAGTTTCAAGAAACTTCAACTAAAACCAAAACTAGCAACCATTATTTTTCTCTTTATCTTTTTCTTTTTCCAAAATAAACAAAAGAATAAATAAATGAATAAGTAAATAAAATGAAACCCTAACCATTCATATAACCATGGTCAATTCTTCACACTAACCCTAGCTTGCATGTATCATCAAACATGATACAATCTTGTGCACAAAAGTATATCACATATACAACTTGTGCATTTCAAGTGAGAAAATCCATTTAAAGTGAACCAATACTAGTTAATGCAAAGTAATATATCAAATATATAATTATACATTAAATCATTAAATCAACACTTGATTTAACGATCCGGTCATATCACATATAACCGACTAGTATCCAATGTATCGGCTTATCGAATCAATCCATGATTCGATAACTAGGTTATATCGCATATAACTAATCGATACATTCATCGCGAGAATATAATACGGTATCATATACACGCATTATTCTCGGTCCCGCACATATCTCATATGCGCTCCTATTTCGTTTCGCTTGAACCAGGAAACCTCTGTGTAGGACTCTAAAAACTCGTCAATACGCCGGCAGCAGATGATGATCATATCAAGCACCCACAAGCCGCAAGCGGTCTCCTAAACGTAACGGCCACCCGGGTATTGAGCGATCAGAAGATCGACGAGCAAGCCCGCTCACACTCCTGTGAATCCAACCAGTAACACTTACCGTACAGTCCGGTCTGTTCGTCTGATATGCCGCATATCTAGCCTAGGGGTGGTAAACGTCAGACCCCAATAGCTCGATAAGTCATGCCGACGTAAGGTCCATAACATTCGTGAAACTACTGATAACTCTTACCAGTATATCACTGCAACCCTGGCCAGGGATTTCCTGTTATGGCCAGTCGAGCATAGCACAACATCAACCCCCAATACCGGGAGAGACGAATCCCCTCCTATCGCTCATTGCCTCCATGTGAATCGGGACTGTATCCAAAAACCACCTGTTTGCACAACTCAGTAGAGCCGTGGTAGGGTGGAAATCAAAGCACAGTGGGAGACACACAAGACTCTATGACGATCTCGGGTCAACAGACTAAGCTGTACCAGTGTCACCAGAGAACTGCCATCTGACGTGAGGTATAATACCATCTGGGAATTCTCGGCGAGTTCGTTCAGTGTACCCAGTCTCCACTGAGCACCCGCATACCATCTTCGATGTCAAACACCAATGGATATGGGATCATCCATCTCCCATCGCATGGGTCGAGAAGATATACGCTAGTCTACTCTGGAATATCGATGCCCCGTCTCGATATTCCCTCGACTAGGAACATTTCAAGGATGTACTCATGGACTATCCAGGTCCCACTAGTATGATCTGCATCACAGTCCTGGAAGTCGAGTACACATCCTAAGGGCTTTATCAACATGTAACAGAGAGACAGAAAGTATACACGTTAAGATAAAGAGCAACCAGATAGCGTACTATCATGTCGAGCAAGAAAGTCCTACCTATATATGTCCCAGCATCCACTACAATGTACATCCAATGTACAGTAATGGCCTCTAGGGCATACATATAACTAACATCATCTTCGGGTGTGTTCATTATACAGAACTGTTTCTCAGTATCCTCCGCATCCTTGGTATATGATACCGAATCAGGATCCCAGATATGTAATCTGTTACATAGGGCTACAAAAAGGTAGAAAAACTGAGAACGGGTGATAAGTTTCATGAGGCAGAAAACGGGGCAAGAGTTGCAGCCAAGTCTGTCGGTCACTGTCACCCTGTATTACCGATACATTGATTCTGAACGAATGTTATTAGATACCGAACCTGATATACAAAATCATATCTGTCTCTTTATTAGTAAAGAAACGATAAAATTTTGTATTGTTGGATAATGTTTTGAACATTTCCTATATCAAAAGTTGATCGGTTCAGGCACGTTATCTAAAAGCGTTGATGTTCTAAATCAAACGACAGTTCTTAGTATACAAAACACACACAAGAGGAATAGTTCAGAAATGAACGAATCCTTCTTGAGACTTTGTAGACTAGGTCATATCAATGCGACCCGACTAGCTAAGTTACATTTAGATGCATATTTAAATCAGTTTGAATTTACATCTTATGAAAACTTGCCAGTCATGTCACAGAGAGATGATGACCATAGCTCTGTTTATTGGAAACAGAGAAAGAGTTAGTAAACTCTTGGGATGATACATGTTGATGTATATAGGTCCCCTGTCTACACATACCGGGACATGGTTCTTTATACTTCATTATATTCTCTGATAATCTCTCAAGATTCAGACATATGTTCCTGTTGAAACACAAGTCCGAACCTTTTGAGATATTCACAGAATATAAGTTAGAAGTAGAGAACCAATACGGGTATAAGTATTATGTCCTTTGATGTGATCGAGGAGGAGAATACTTGTGCATGGAATTCCTGAACTATTCTAAAGGAGAATGAGATTCTCTCTCGGCATTACTCCTCCGAATACACCATAGCACGATGGTATATCGGGATGGAGCAATCACACCCTATATGATATGGTGCGCTCTATGATGAGTACTACTGAGTTACCTATTTCCTTTAGGGTGTTATGCACTTATGAAGATGCATACCTATTGAATAGGGTTCCAATCAAATCAGTTGCCTACCATTTCATATGTGATATGGAAAGGGAAGAGCCCATATCTTAAGTTAGTTAAGATTTGGGGTTGTCCGGCTAATGTCTAAAAGCAAAATCCGGACAAGCTCGAGGCAAGGTCTGTTGTGTAGAACTGGAAATGTTCCAGCCATACAAACTGCAGCTGATGATTTGATAGAACCAAAGGATTCGGTAGATTCCAACGAATCTCAGCCTCTCCGCCGATCTAGTAAGGTTCCTCACCCACCTGAGAGATACTTTGGTTTCTCTATGACAGTGGGGGCGAGGATTGCATTATGAGATGATGACCCAACTAGCTTCGAGCTGGCCATCAGGAGTAAGACTCTGTCAGAATGGCTGGATGCTTAGTGATCTGAGATGGAATCCATCTACACCAACAAAGTATGGACTTTGGTTGCTATATCTGAAGGGTTAAATCCCCATCAGGAGCAAGTATATCTTGAGAAGATTACTTGGTGTAAATGGAAAAGTTGAGACTTTCAAAGCTAGACTTGTTAAAGGTTTTCGTCATTGACCAGGCGTGGATAATGATGAAACCTTTTCCAGTACCTATGCTTAAGTCCATCCAGATCCTACTTGCCACGGCTACATACCATGACTACGATATCTGGTGGTTGGGTGTCATGACAGCTTTTCTAAATGATGTTTTAGAAGAGAGCGTCTATAAGTACACAGCCAGAGGGCCTCGTAGACAGTGGGAGCAGCGGAAACGTGTGCAAGATGCTTTATAGGATAAAGCAGGCATCGCGGAGTTGGAACATCTGTTTTGATGAAGTAGTCAAAGAGTTTGACATCATCAAAATGGTAGATGAACCTTGTATATACAAAAAGGTAGTAGGGAGTATAGTGACGATCCTCGTAGAGTACGTGGATGACATACTCTTGATAGGGAAGGAGTTTCCTATGCTACGCTCGATCAATCTCCGCTTATCACAATCATTCTCCACATAGGATCAAAGTGATACCTACTAAATCCTGGATTTTGGATCTATGAGATAGATCTAAATGGATGTTAGGCTACTCACTAGTTGTAGTGAGATGGTATCAATCGATCCTGGGGAGAATCACTGGAAATGTTCCAGGGTGATAAAGACGACTGAATGTCAGTCACAGGCATTGTCTTTACCCTCAGAAAAGGGACGGTATGTTGGAAGAGTTCCAAGCTAGATACCGTGGCATACTAGACGATAAAGGCTGAATACATCGCTACTTAAGATGCTACCAAAGAGGCTGTTTGGGTGTATATTGGTTCATGAGATGAACTATGTTCCTCCCATTGTGTGACAATGGAGTTGTGGCTTATGCCAAGGAACGCAGGTCCCATCAGTGATCCAGACATATTCTAAGGCAGTATCACCTGATCATGGAGATAGTTGATCTCCAAGGAGATCGAGGTAAGGAGAGTAGACTCAGAGGATAACACGGCGGATCCACTCACGAAGGCCTATTCCCAGAGAGAGACTTTTATGGGATGGTTGAGTATAAGATACTACAACCATTGCTTCAGATGGCCCTAGTGCAAGTGGGAGATTGTTAGTTATATGTATGCCCTAGAGGCCATTACTGTACATAGGATGTATATTGTAGTGGATGCTGGGACATATATAGGGAGGACTTTCTTGCTCGACATGATAGTATGCTATCTGGTTGCTCTTTACCTTAACGTGTACACAGATTGTCTCTCTATTACATGTTGATAAAACCCTTAGGATGTGTACTTGACTACCGGGACTATGATGCGGATCATACTAGTGGGGACATGGTATACCATAAGTACATCCTTCAAAGTCCCTAGTCGTGGGTGTATCGAGATGGGGCATCGATATACCAGAGTAGACTAGCGTATACCTTCTCGACCCATACAGATGGGCGATGGATGATCCCATATCCATTGGTGTTTGACATCAAAGATGATATACGGGTGCTCAGTAGAGACTGGGTACACTGGACGGACTCGCCGAGAACTCCCAGATGGTATTATACCTTACGTCAGATGGCAGTTCTCTGGTGACACTGGTACAGAGTAGTCTGTTGACCCGAGATCGTCATAGAGTCTTGTGTGGTTCCTACTGTGCTTTGATTTCCATCTTACCACGTCCAAGAGGGCGTGCAAAACGGTGGTTTTTGGGTACAGTCCCGAGTCACATGGAGGCAATGAGCGATAGGAGGGGATTCGTCTCTCCCGGTATAGGGGGTTGATGTTGCGCTGTGTTCGATTGGCTATAACAGGAAATCCCTGGCCAGGGTTGCTGAGATTTACTGGTAAATGTTACCAGTAGTTTCTCGAATTGTTATAGACCTTATATCGACACGACTTATCGAGCTATTGGGGTCTGACGTTTACCACCCCTAGGCAAGATATGCGACATATCAGACGACGAGACCGGACTGTACGGTAGTGTTACTGGTAGGATTCACTGGAGTGTGAGCGGGCTTGCTCGTCGATCTTCTGATCGCTCAATACCCGAGTGGCCGTTACGTTTAGCAGACCGCTTGCGGCTTGTGGGTGTTTGATATGATCATCACCTGCTGCCGGCGTATTGACGAGTCTTCAGAGTCCTACACAGAGGTTTCCTGGCTCAAGCGAAACGAAATAGGAGCGCATATGAGATATGTGCGGGACCGAGAATATTGCGTGTATGTGATACCGTATTTCATTCTCGCGATGAATGTATCGAATGGTTGTATGCGATATAACCTAGTTATCGAATCAAGGATTGATTCGGTAAGCCGATACATAGGATACTAGTCGGTTATATGCGATATGACCGGATCGTTAAATCAAGTGTTGGTTTAATGATTTAATGTATAATTATATATTTGATATATTACTTTGCATTAACTAGTATTAGTTCACTTTAAATGGATTTTCTCACTCGGATGTACACATTGTACATGTGATATACTTTTGTGCACTTGATTGTATCATGTTTGATGATACATGTTTGCTAGGGTTTTTGTGTAAAGATCAAACCATGGTTACATGATAATGGTTAGAGTTTTGTTTTATTCATTTATTTATTTATTTATTCTTTTTTGGAAAATGATAAAGCATGAAGAGAAAATGGTGGCTAACTTTGTTGTATATTGAAGCTTCATGAAGCTTTTGACTTTGTGACCATTTTGTCTCATGCTTAACCCTAACCATTCCCACTAACCATGATTTGTTCTCTACACTTGACCATGGTTGAGAGATGATAAGTATTCTTATTATTTTCTTTTTACATAATACTTATCATATCATCATCATCTTCTTCTTCATCTTCTTCAATGAAGAAACCTTCACTTCATCAATGGTGATTGATGAAAATGAGTGAGAAATCCAATTCTAAAGTCTACCCACTTCCTATTTCTTCATCCTCTACCTCTTGCCAAGTAGTAGAGTGTGTTTTCTTCACAAGTTTCTTGACTTGGTGAAGTTGGAGCTTGATCTAGTGATGCCTCGACGTAGATCATCTTCGGCATCGACGTCGACGACCTAGCCCGTCCATTCTCCGATGAAGCCGACGCTAGAGCCCGGGGTTCGACTTGGACAGCGAGGAGACTTCATTGCGGAGCTATGGAGGTGGAGGACCGGATCTACAAAGGTTGTATATCCGTTCTTTTAGTTTAGCTGTAAACTAGTTTCATTTTATCGCCTAGAATTCTAGCCAACGATCCGTAGTCTAGGGTTTCTCGGCACCGTAATTTTTGAAATTGGCATGGTTGATGCCTTGTGAGACCTCTTGAGAGTGCCTAGGAACCCTACAGAGGGCTCGCCTATGCCTTCGTTGAGAGGGAGGCGACAGCGGGTGTTTGGATCTTCAGGGGGATCGGGGCCATGTGGACGGAGATCGGAAGGCCAACTTTGTGTTTTGTTAAGCGTTTCCCACTGATGGCGCCAACTGATGGAGGTCCTTTTCGGGTCTCCGTCAGATGTTGTCTTCCATCGATCTCCCGGTGGATTTTGAAGGTGGTCTCCTGTTGCGTGTGGGTCTCAATGAGTTTTGAGGAGATTGGTGATTTGAGGAGTTTGACGCCGAGTACCTGTAAAGAAGTCCCGGGGTGGTTTGGTACCACCGAAGACCCTCCGACGATCAAGTTAGCACTAGATCCGAGCAGAGTAACGGCTAAGTTGGATAAAATTGACTTACTTGATCCCTCTGTGATGGGTTTTTTTATAGTGGCAGCGGCATGCAGCGGCAGGCGCGAAGATCCCGCCGGCAGCCACGCTCCCGACGTCACGCCTGCGTGAAGAGCGGATCACCCATTAATGGGGATCGCGATGGCGCGGAACGCGGGATGTTGCTGGAGGAGAATCTGCGCATGGCGAGATTCGTGGAGCGGTGGTTACGCCAGTGAGCGGTGGAGTCGGTCGGATGACCGAGGAAGATGGCCCCGGCTGGAGAGCTCGGGGACGAGCGAGGGAGCCGAGGAGTCCTGGTCCTGCGGCAGCTCGGGACGAGCTGGGAGGCCGAAGAGGTCAATCTTCAGGGGGCTCTGAGGTGAGCCGGCTGGTACTCGTAGGACGGGTACAGGGGAGGCCTGGTTGGCCCCTGTGGCCCTTTCTTCTGAGTTCTGGGACACGTCATCTGCCACGTGTCGTGATCCTGGAGATCACCAATGTGGAGTATTATCAAGCGTTTTTAGTCAAATGAAAACGCGACAGTAGCGTTTTCATTTGGCATAAATCCCCTAACCCGAGACTTTTCGGCGTTTTCATCTGGCATAAATCTCCTAACCCGAGACTTTTCGTGTTGGTTGGATATGCTTGTTTGAAAACGTTACTGACAGTAGCGTTTTCATTTGGAAAAAAAGGCTACTTTCAGTAGCGTTTTTTCTTTCCCAGCCAACCGTCGTGCAAGGCCTATTTCTCCGTGGCAGTAGAGAGGTCTATTTTGGGAAATAGCTTGGGTTGGTATTATTTTTGAAAATATTTAATTAAATACTATTATTTTGGTAAAAAATTCCAGTTATCACATCTCGCTGTGCGAGCTTAGGATCACAAGCGCAGCAGCAGCAGCAGCAGCAGAGGATATCTCGTTCGATGACCGCCGCCGCCTCCTCTTCCTCTTTGAGCTCTTCGTCGTCTTCGTCCTCCTCCTCTTGGTTCTCAGGTCTAGTCCGCGGCCGCTCTGCGAAGCTCAATGCCTCCTCTTCAACCCCCACCCATCTCCAACTCAATCCCGGCGGCGACAAGAACCAGCTCCGCGGGGCCCTCTTCAAGTACGGACCCAACTCCGCTCAGGTACCCAAACCCTAACCCTAAAGTTCATGGATCGAGTAATGCCATCTCTCTTGATCGCCTGTAGAGGTCTATAAACCCTAGCCCTAACTTGATTTATAGCTTTGATTATATATGATCGATGCGATTCATTTTGCTATTCTTATAATTAATGTATTCTTTTCCTTTTTATCATTCTTTTCATTTCATACAAGTCGTCGTCGTCATCGTCATCGTCATCATCTTGATCTAAGCCTTTTCCCATCCCACCGGGGTCGGCTATTAAGCAAGGCATCAGAGGTGTCGACCTGACGTCAACCCTCAATTATATGACTGACGAATTTCTGGTTCAGAGAACTATGCCAAGCTTTGATATAATTTAGTCGAAATTCGATCGGTTAGTGAATGTTGAATTTGACATATATGTCTATCAACCACGGTAAGGCCTCAATGACTGGAGATCCTGCAAATCATAATCAGCAAATTATGGTTTACCTAACTTGAAGTATGTCTCATGACACAATTGATGCTGTTTATGTTTTTCATCATCTATTCTTGATGATGCCATTTACTTTTCCTAGTTGTTTTAATAGTTTTGCAAGTGATGTGCTTCTCATTTCTCTTTATGGGCACAATTGAATTTATCATTTTATTACTAATGTCACACAATTTTTGATCTAAAATGAAATGGGTGTTGGGCGCTATAGGATAGGAATCCACTCCTATGGCAATTAAAAGTCGACCCTCCACTGTTTTATAGGATGATTCGCGTGGTCCATTATAATCTTCATGGCGCGAAAAATAGGGACACCAAATTTCATGCGATTTCCTTACCATTTCCCCATTGATCAAGGGGTGGAAAATGTTGAACCGTTAATTTTTGATTTTGGAACCTTACAACTCAAGAGAAACTGCTGTTAATTATCACAACGTTTGCTGCACTGTGTTGTTACCCATAGCCATCAACACGAACAGTCCCGATCATCCTAGAAAAATGGTGGTTGGCTGACTTTTGACAGCTATAGGAGAGAAAATTCTATTATGACACTTTATATTCATTAACCTTTTGATCTTATTTGTTAAATTTTACCAGTTAATAATGTCTGAGATCAACCTATATGTCCTTCAAGCATAAGCAAGGCCCCCTGACCAGTAATCCTGGAAAGTCGTGAGGGATTTCATCGCTATAATCTTTCTCATTTTGTTGGATCTATATAGCGACTTGAGCAAATCTCCTTTGCTGTCATTCTGCAATTGTGGCAGATTTTTGAGACTTTCTTTCTATTATTATCGGTTAAAAAGTCATTTGCTTTTGCAGGTGGCATTTAAGACGGGTGATTTTAGCCAGCAAGTCATTTTTATTGGTGGACTTACAGATGGACTTTTGGCAACCGAGTATGTTATATTTGTTCTCTATTAACTTCACACACACACACACACACACATTCTGCTCTCTTCATCACAAAACCCCATTTGTATTGGATAAGCTTCTAGTTCTACTGTTGTTTAGCTGTTAGCATAGAAGGTGGTGCGTTTGACTTTTCAAGTCTATGAGGGGAGTTCAGCGTTGACATTGTTTATCTTCTTTAGGGTTATTGGGTGGTGTCCATCAATAGTCTTGTATCTCTAGGGTTTTGAAGTGTGAGAAGTTATAGTTCTACCATTATAAAAGTTAGAAAGAGAGCCAGCATAGGAGCTTGGGAAAATTCTCTCATGGCACTCTGAGTCGTAGTGTGTATCTAACTCAAGTTTGTTGGGGAAAATTCGATGACAAATCAATCTTTTCAACATTTAATGAAGTATTGGAAATCTGTTTCATAGTTTCGATCCAATTTTCTGTCTTCCTGCCTTCCATTGGATAAATGAAGCGAGATAATTTTTTTCTCATTATTAAGTTATTTTCAGTCAGACGACGTTGTTTGAGGAGTGTTACCTATTTGCAGGTATCTGGAACCTTTATCAATTGCTTTGGAGAATGAAAAGTGGTCCATGGTGCAACCCCTGCTAACATCATCGCATATTGGATATGGAACCTCCAGCTTAGAACAAGTATGGATTTCTATATAACTACCAATATGCCTAACTTTAAACACCATCTTTGAAAGTTATTTTTCTGGTATTCAAAATTATAACTCGCTGCAATTGGTCTTCTCATTCTATGATATGGACCAACAAAATCTATTTCTTTGTTCTTTTTTTCTCTCCGATGAAGCAAAATCTATTTCTGGATCTAACAAAGCTGCGCTGTCTTCATAGATGTTTGATTCAGCACATGAATTCTAGATCTCTTATTACTTTGATTTCATTCACAATAGTAGATCTTTTTTATCCTTTCTTTGTTTTCATTACTATTACATCCCTTGTTTTATTTTTCTTCTTTTTCAAATACTGGTGATCCATACCATGTGTAGTTTTATGATGTAGATTATGGTTCCATTTTGACTACCTATGGTGGTCAAGCCTTGAGATGCATGATGAAATAATAATAGAGAAGAATTTGCGAGTAAGAGACTGTTGTAGAGAAAAATATGATGATAATTCAGGCGAAATATATAATATTTTGTTGTTTGTACTGTGTTATGTGTTTGACTATTATAGCTGTCATTTTAATTTCTTAATGTGATTTGTCGTTGAAATTGACAACCTGAATATGTACTTTATTATATTTTATTTTTTGAATGCTTAATCCTTAAAAGGCCCACAGCTGGCTTGTACTAATAAAGAGAGAGTAGATGGTAGGTTGGCCTACAGATTGCAAAAAACTGTCAAATCTTTCATGGTGCAATGTGCTCCATATCTGCCCTCGTTTTGCAGGGAAAAAGGCTTAGACAACGATAATGATGCAAGATGATCTAATGCTTACATTTGAAATGGTTCTTTTGAAATGAATCGGTAGTGTAAATTACTATATCCGATTTATAAAACTAATCATAGATTTGTCCTTGCAAAATATATTTATTAGATTCCTCCTTAATCCTCATATAATTTCTTAACTAGATTACTATATCCTTAGGATGCCTTGGAGCTTGATCAGCTTATTGGTTATTTAATCAATAAGGAAAATTCTGAGGGTGTTGTTCTACTTGGACACAGTACTGGTTGTCAGGTTGGTCTTTCTGGAATTTATTCTGTTAGTTAAAGCTTCCTTCAATAGGTTTTTAATTTAATTGAGTAAAAACTAACTCAGCTATTATCTGGACATGCATGCAGGATATTGTACATTACATGCGCACAAATTTGGCATTCTCTAGGGCTGTTCGTGGAGCAATTTTACAGGTATTCGTCTTCTTTATAGTGCCACTTGCACATTCGAAACTTTGCTTTGGTCAAACATGTATTTTGATGTGCTATTGGATCATTTTACAAAATTCCAATCTTTTGCATGAGGTATAATTTAGTTGTATAGTGAAGACATGAAACACTGATTACAATAGCATGAAATGGTAGCAAAGAAAGGATATTTGTTTCGCATATTAGAAATCATACCTTTTGTTTTACAAAAAGATAAGTCTATATGTTCCCAAGAAAATATACAAGCTCTGGTACATATTATATGGCATCAGGATATTTTCGTTAAAAGAAGGCAATTCATACTGGATAATGGTTGAAAATAGTCTTCGTTGAGTTTGTATGATTAAATAAAGCTAAACCTAACTCAATATAAACCTTGAATGATTTTATTTCATTGATTTACTTGCCTCTGATTACCTGACTTGATAGTTTCTTATCAGGCTCCTGTCAGTGATCGTGAATATAGAGCAACTCTTCCTGAAACCGCAGAAATGATAGACTTGGCATTGAACATGATAAATGAAGGCAAATCAATGGATCTAATGCCCCGGCGAGCAAATCCAGATGCTCCGATAACTGCATACAGGTAAAGTACACAAGATGTTATTTATGTATACTTATATTACAGACTACATATATTGTTGGTCCTTAGACACAATGCCCTTGTTAAACTCATATAATAATCCAATCATGCTTGTATAGTGATTTCCAGATTAATTTAGCCTTGATTTATAGTTGTTGGACTTGGTGGTTATGGGATTGGTTGCACATTAGTTGGGACGTGGGTTAGTTGTTGACCAATGCCTATGTTCTAAATAATGTGCTTTCATGACACTTTCCTCCACCTAACATAGCTTTGGATCGACGAGAAGCCTAATTTGGGATGCCTATGTACACACCACTCCCATCAATATGAAATTCGAGGCCCTAGAAGGATATCCTAGACCGAGCCCCCCCCCCCCCCCCCACCAAATAAATAATAATAATAATAATAATAATAATAATAAAAAGAAAGAAAGAAAAAAAATAAAAAGGAAAGGAAAGATAAAAACATGCAAAAGATAGATTTTTTATTATAGGGAATTAGGTTCTAGTCTATGATACGTGAAGTCAAGAGAGAAACAAAACGCAAAACAAGAGGTTTTGCATTGAGCTATCTATATAAAATTAAAGAGCCAAAACCTATTACATATATACATTGTTACAAAAAGTATGTAGGTTTACTTTTACTATTTATATGTAAATGCGATATAGTTATATTCTTTTTGAAATGTCGGCATGGGGGTGTGAATGTTTGTTTATGCATGATGTGTATTAAGTTGTTTCTCTTTGTTCTTGTTCTCTTTTTTGTATAATGTATATATGACAATATTCAAGCCTGTCTCCATATACTCCTTTTAACGAGTTACAATGTAACTTGTCATGTCCGTATCCTGTGTCCATGTCCATATTGTGGTCTAAGTTTGTTAAACAAGTATTTCTTGCCCCCTACTTGAGTTTTTGAGCGAAGAATCATAATGGAATCATGCTAACTGCAATTGCAGTTAACAGTGTAGGGATACAACCTGATTGAACTTAAATATGTGTGTGCCTAACCTGAGGTTGTGATGGCATGTGTTGAAGTTATCAAGAAATATCCGAACTAGGGCTTTATATTTTTCTTCATAAACGATACGAAAACCTGTTCCATTTGTTTCATCATGAAACTTAATTCAATCTCTATGATGATATAGCCTGTGAACTTCACAAGATTTATTGTGGGGATAAGGTGGCCTTGGTCCACCGAAAACGTTTATAATGTATTGTCTATACCATGATGATATAGATTAAATAGAGCTTAATTTTCTAAAAGAAAGTTTATTCATTTGAGTAAATTTCATGATGTATGGCTAATCTCCCAAGTCAAATATCGTAAACATGTCCTAGGAAGTAGAATTCTCTATTCAATACTTGTACTACCCTTATGATGTTGGATCCATTCAAATTCAACTACTGCTACTGACAAAAAAAATGATATGAAGGTACCACTCTCTTTGTGCTTACATGGGGGATGATGACATGTTCAGTTCAGATCTCAGTGAGGACCAATTGAGAACGAGAATCGGTCACATGTCAAATACTCCCTGCCAGGTAATCATTATTCCGTGTTCACCGTTTGTAATTAACTTGTATATTGTTACTTTATATAATTAAAGTGACCATCAGCATCCGCTAGGTTGAAGTTTTCTCCTTGACCAAAACTATTTTGACCAGGGATAATGCATTAACATGAAAGTTTATTGATTTTCAGATGAGATTGTCGTCTTTAGTGTACATACCCGATGTTCAAATGATCTAGGAATCATGTATAATTTTTAGGTAAAATGATGCAAAATATATATAGTACGAAGAACATATTGGTTTTAATCTTCCATATTGTTTTCTTCTTTGATTACCAAGAAAAATTGACTTAATTATTTAAAATATGTTGAACGTTGTCTCTGTTATATTTTTTTTCCTGTTCATCCCCCTGAAATCTTGGACACTCTGGCTGTGCCTTTCAATAGTAACACTGTAAGAGTGCATTAAAGACATTGTGGCAGTGCCTTCCAAGTTCCAATAGTAACACTATATTTCAATAGACGGTGTTTTTTAAAATAGAAAACTAAAGCTAAAAGAGACATAGTTATGGTTAAGTTGGCAGAAACATATCTAACCCCTACATATTCTGATTCCGAACTTTTGATTCAAAACATTGGACAGTTCCATTCTAAAATTATAAATTCGGCATGCTGAATAACCATCATTACTTTTCCTGCATTTTAACTTAAGAGATGGGTCTTAAATTGGTTTATTAGCAATTTCACAACCTACAGTTACAACAGACGTATTCTAATTGCATAATAATGAAAGTAATTGTTCAAAATAACTAGTAATAATGTCATTAAAAATTACTATTTATTCCATTACATATCGTATTTTGTTCCACCTCAATGTTCCGATGAAGCCTACTATCGCATTTCGTTCCGCAACTATTTGTGTGCTACGTTCATGTTTTCGAGCGACAAACCGTGAGGCTCTGTATTTTTGGTACTTTGAGTTTATATTTGTGTGACGTGATAAGAACAAAAGGCGAAAGGCAGTAGCGGACACAAGTTTATAGTCAGGTCGTTCGCAAATTTTCAAAGGATAATATTTTTATTTTAAAAAGAAGTTCAAAAAATAATTTAATCTACGTACCCTGAATTTGAGCACTAAACCACCGGGTCAATGTCACTCCTGCTTTAATAATTAATGTTAAAAAGTAGTGTGGGCACTTGGAAGTCAGATCCAACCATGAGCCTAAGCCAAACTCTTCAAGCCTAAATCCTGTGGCCCAATTCCAATTGTTACCTTGATTACTAGTTTATTAAATACATGTTTTAATCCATTTAATCACATAAATAAATAACCGGACCATCGATTCAAGTGGGTTGTGTGTCTAAGATAAACCCAGCTTAGATTTACCCCTTGAGGGTCTATCGTGGCGAGCATATAAATTCTCAAGAGTTCTATGCTTTGCTTTTACACTTACTTGAAGTTTTGGTTTCTGGCTTCAGGTTATTTTCTCTATGGCTGATGAATATGTTCCTGAGTATGTTGATAAAAAAGCATTGGTAGAAAGGTAAGGATTTCTAAGATGTGCACAACCATGATTTTTATAGTCTTATTTTCCCTCTGTGTTTATAGTTCAACTTTTAGGCTAAATTTCACTAAGATACCATGACCTTTCATCATGTAATCTGTTAATTGCAAATAAATGACTTAACCTAGCGGCTTCGAATAAATACCACGAGCTTTCAACATTTCTCAGCTTTAACAGTGGCCCATTTTTCTGGAAAAGGAAAAAGGTTTCAAAGGAAAAGATCTCGAAATAATTATTTAAAAAACACCAAGTGCATAGTTTATCCTAAAAACCCTGGAACTCGTGGTAATTTTGTGAAGTGAGCGCAAATTTATAAGAAATGATGAAAGTGAATGAAGAAAATGATGAAAGGTGAATGAACCATGTGATGTTTTTTATGTATTCTTTTCAATTCCTTGCAGACTTTGCCGGGCATTGGGAGGTGCAGAGAAGGTGGAGATAGAATGGGGAAACCATTCTCTCTCAAACAGGGTTCAAGAAGCCATTCATGCCATCCTTGATTTTGTGAGAAGAGAAGGGCCCAAGGGATGGGATGACCCTTGGAGTTAAAACTGTTTTTTAAACTCACTTCATTTTAGTTGGTTGTATTTATCAATATTCATTGAATTGCTTAATTTATTGTGTATTTTTCTCATTTACATTTTATCTTTTAGAAATAAAGAAGGCATGGTGGTTGCTATCGAGTGTTTGTCTTTTTATTTATACTAAAATACTGTTTCTGAGAAAAAGGACTCGAACCTGCAAATTAATCTAGAATTTCCTGAACACTCTTTACGGGTTACCTGAAATCTTGTTTGTTTATTTGAATTCGTTATGATGGTAGTTAGACTCGAACCTGCAAATTACTCTAGAATTTCCTGAACACTCTTTGCGGGTTACCTGAAATCTTGTTTGTTTATTTGAATTCATTATGATGGTAGTTATTTGATCGGGCGCTTGATAATTGTTTTTCCATTTATTTGTTGTAGGTTATTTGGAAATAGAGTTGCAAAAAGACACCAAAATCTTGCAACATTTGGTTGCAGCATATGTTGCTATGAGAGATAATTAGGGAGCATATGTTGGTATGAGAGATTGGACAAAATTTGGGATTTAGCACTTTTTACGAACTAATCAGGGATTTAGACACCTTTTAAAACTATTTAGAGAAATAGTACATTCGGGTCTCATTAGTGATACATAAACGCCACGTAGGACTGGCGGTTGAGGTCTGGGTAAGTTATTTTCCGCACTTGGCTAAGAAGCCAAGTCCTATTCGGAATAGGTCTGGCCCTCCCCTCTGCATACTTGGTGTGGAATAGGTTTGGCCCTTAACCAAAGAACAAAGTATAAAGACTTGGAGGGGAGGGCCAAGTCTTATTCCGCACTTTCAAATTGCAGAATAAAACTTGGCCCTCATCCAGAGACCCAAGTATGGGGCTTGGCTGTGGTCAAGTCTATTCCGCACTATCAAAGTGCGGAATAAAACTTGGCGTCGACCCAAGTCTATTCTGCATTTTGAAAGTGCGGAATATGACTAAACTCAAGTCGATCTATTCCGCATTTTTAAAGTGCGGAATACGACTTTTGCAATCTCTCAACAGCCAGTCCTACGTGATGTTTATGCGGCAGTGATGTGATCCGAATGTGCTATTTCCCTAAATAGTTTTAAAATATGTCTAAATCCCTAATTAGTTTTGATAAAGTGTTAAATCCCAAATTTTGTCCTATGAGAGATAATTAGGGATACGATCAAGGATTGGTAGTTGACCGAATCGTCAGGATTGTTAGTTGACCGAATCGAGGATTGTTAGTGATATTTTCTTAGGGTTTTTTTTTCTTGGCAAGGTTCCTAAAAAATGGAAATGTGAGGGAGGTATGATTGTTTGTTGTCGCACATTATCCTTTAGAATCCCATTTCATTGTTTAAGAAACGCTAGGATTGTTAGTTGACCGAATCTTGATCTTTTCTTAGGGGGTTTTTTCTTGGCAAGGTTCCCAAAAAATGGGAATGTAAGGGACGTATGATTGTTGGTTGTCGCACATTATCCCTTAGAATCCCATTTCATTGTTTGAGAATTGCTAGGATTGTTAGCTGACTGAATCGTGATCTTTTCTTAGGGTTTTGCTTTTCTTAGGGTTTTAATTTTCTTGGCAAGGTTCCTAAAAAATGGAAATGTGAGGGACGTATTATTGTTCATCTAAGCGTTGTCGGACATTATCCCTTAGAATCCCATTTCATTGTTTGTTTGAGAATCGTTAGGATTGGTAGTTGACCGAATCGTGATTTTACTTAGTGTTTTTTTCTTGGCAAGGTTCCTAAAAAATGGGAATGTGAGGACATATTTTTGTTCATCTAAGCGTTGTCACATTATCCCATAGAATTCCATTTCATTGTTTGTTTGCAAGAAATGAGAATCACTAAATTTGGAAATTGATATCAGCATTTTAGAAATTGCAGCTAGCAAAATGACAATTTAAATTTTGAGCCTTTTCCAGCGTAATTGCTCATTCCCATATTTGGGGGTTTATTTATATGATAATGGGGTTAGGGTTACCTCCACACTGCTCTTCACTATACTTTCATTTCCCCTCTTCTCCGACCACAACGCCTTCTTGCCGGTATTTTGGGGTAATTTTTTTGACTTCTTTTGGGTTTGGAAGTTCTTTGTAGCTCGGCTACTGATGGAGGTCATTTTCGGGTCTCCGTCAGATGTTGTCTTCCGTCGATCTCCCGGTGGATTCTGATGATTATCTTTTGTTGCGTGTGGGTCTCAATGGGTTTTGGTGGAAGCGTGTGGGTCTCAATGGGTTTTGGTGGAAGAGATGGTATGAGAAGTTTGGTGCCGATTACCTGCAAAGAAGTCCCGGGATGGTTTGGTACCACTAAGGACCCTCTGACGATCAAGTTAGTGATGAGATCTGAGCAGAGTAACGGCTTAGAAGAGTAAAGAATGGCTTACTTGACCCCTCTGTGATGGGGGTTTATATAACGGTGGTGGCACGCAGCAGCAGGTGCGAAAATCTCGCCGGCAGTTACGCTCCCGACGTCACGCCCGTGTAGAGAGCGGATCGCCCATTAATGGGGATCGTGATAGCGTGGAACGTAGGATGTTGCTGGCGTAGAATCTGCACATGGCGAGATTCGCGGAGCGGCGGTTACGCCTGTGAGCGGTGGCCTTGGTCGAAGGGCCGAGGAAGACGGCCTCGGCCTGGAGCTTGGGATGAGCGAGGAGGCCGAGGAGTCCAGGTCTTGTGGCAGCTCGCCGCGAGCTACGGGGCTGAGGAGGCCAATTTGTAGGGGGCCCTGAGGAGGGCCAGCTTGTGTTTGCAGGTCGGGTATAAGGTGGCCTGGTCGGCCCCTGTTGGTGCCTTCTTCTGAGTTCTGGGACACGTCACCCGCCACGTGTCCTGATCTCGGAGATCGTCAATATTGAGCATCATCATTAGCCCCCCACTCTTGTCCAGACCAGCTAGCGGGTCGGGTCAGGAGTGGACTGCGGGCCTCCCGAGGTGAGCTCCTTTCTAGGGTTTTGCCGGGACGAGTCCTCGGGACGTCGGTTGTCTTTTCCGCTAGCGAATCGAGGCGAGATCTCTGCATTTAAAGAAGGTGCGCCGGTTCGTGCACTCTGCAACTGAAGCGATGGTCCACGTGTCAAGCGTCGATTGGCTGACGCGACGTATGCAGGCCTGCAGCGTCTGATGGGACGCAGTTCAGCGCAGGATCGACACGTGGAGTGATCGGAGCCGCTGGGCGAGAGGAGTCGTTTCGGCGGGAGATGACGGGCGCCGTTGGATGAGGCCGTATGCAGCAATAAACAGGGGTGGGGCCCGCCCCAGGGCCCCCAATCTTTCATTTTTCCCTCTCTCAAGTCTTGGTTGCTCGGCGCTCGTCTCCCTTCTCCCGCTTTCAGCCGCTGAAGATTCCCTTTTTCCAAGGTTAGATGTCTTCCTCTGTAGAATCAGTAGACGTTGTAGGAGTAGGTTCTAGGCCCCCTTTAGCTGTGTCTGAGTCTCCTCGGGGAGTAGGGGTTGGATCCTCTCCCCGGGATCGTGAGGCGGGGGTCGCCTCCAGTGGTAGGCGGCAGGTGTGGCCCCTAGCTCCTCTTGCTGGGTGAGGCATGAGAACGAGCTCGCCAATGCTCGGGCTCGCTTCCACATCCCCTCGCGCTACACGCTCCGCCTGGCCAAGGAGGGAGAGAGGGCGGACCAAGTACGGGGTAGGGAAATTGCCATGTATTTGGAAGCTTTTTGGGGCGGAATGCGTCTGACCTTCTCTCCCGAGGTCGTCGCTGCGCTGAATTTCTTCGGTTTGGCCCCCGGCTAGCTAGTGCCGAACTCATGGAGGATCCTCCTCGGGTTCTTGATCCGCCTGAAGTTACAGGCGGTTCCCTTCAGCCGTTCCCTTCTCGATTCTTCTCTCGCCTTCAAGGGTCACCCTGGTGGTCGAGCGGGCGACCCGAGATGGGTTTATCTCACTTTCAGGAAGCGGTCGGGGTGCGCTGCCGGGACCGGGGTCGTGGCCATGCCCTCCTCTATTCACGATTGGAAAAAGAAATTTTTCTTCGTTTCCCCTCCCGAGGGCGAGGACTGGCCCGTGCCTACCAAGTGGTCGAGGGAGAAATGTCTGCCAGGGAACCCGTCCGATGACCCCGCCGCGGTGAGAGTGGCGTCGTGGGAGCCCATCCCCCGACCTGACGTGCTGCTGTCCGAGAGGGTCTTGAGCTGGGCCGGGCTTAGCCCCATCGAGTTCGTCGGTATGTTAGGTTTTCTTTTTGGGTTTGTGTTTTACTCGTGTCGCTGATTTGTTGGGTATTTGTTTCGTGCAGGATCCATGGACTTCGTCTCCCTCAGAGCATCCATGCGCCAGCCGAGGCAGCCTATGAAGGACGGGGGTGCCAGTTCTTCTCGTGCGAAGCCCGCCCCGGCTCCAACCGCTCAGGTGACGGTGTCCCGCGAGCGCCTGGGGGCGGATCCCGCCCCGGGTCCCAGCAGAGTATCGGGTCAGAAGCAGGCCCTGATCCAGGAGGACCCAGCCTCGGAAGAGGAGATCGGCTCTCCCTCGGAGTCGCTCAAGAGGAGCTCCCGGAGGCCCTCCCGGGGCCGGTCCTCACCGACCATGGTGGAGGAAGGGGGCCTCCGGTTCGCGGTGCCGTCGGGGCTGTCCGTTGCGGATAGCCTCCTGCATGAAATAGAGACCTCGGCCGGGGGCAGAGTTTCCGGGGGGACCTTCAGGGCTCAGCTGGCGTCCATCGCCCAGGAGTCCGTGCAGGTAAGTTTTTTGGTTCATTGTGATATTCAGTGCCCCCTTCATCTTTCTGATCTTTTCCGTGTCTCCCAGGTTCTCCAGCACGTGGCCCTCGCCCTGCGCATGGAAGCCGAGGTGGTAGCCCCGGCGCTGGAGGCCGCGGGTCAGCTCGCCTCGCTGCAAGAGAGCTCCAGGCGGGAGCTGGAGGCGATGTCGGCGAGGGTCGCTGCCTTGGAAGGCGAGGTGGAGGCCGGGAAACGGGAGGTGGCCCGGCACCGCGAGGCTGCGGTGATTGCCGAGGTCAAGCTCGAAGACGCCTAGGTGCTCGCCGGCAACCTAAAGAGGACGGTGAAGGCCCTCCGGAAGGAGCTGGGGGCGGCGGCCAAGTCGGCTGAATCGAGGGCGGTGGAGGGCTATAAGAAGTCGAAGGACTTCTATGACTACTTGGCCGTGGCCACGACCCGCATTTGGCACGACGCCCTCGATGCCGTCAAGGCCCGGATGCCGGAGTTCGCCGACGCAGATCTCCGAGGCCGAGTTCCCTCTCGTGGGAGTCGACGAGCAGGGGGAAGAGGTTCTTGGCGAGGAGGTCGCCGAGGACCCCGCGCGCCACGTGGTGGAGGTCATACCTGGCCCCGAGGCGTAGAGCCCCCATTTTCTTCCTTTTATTTTGTTTTTTTGAATTTTGTAAGGCTGGGGAGCCCCGAGAAATAACCTCTGTAAAGTCTTTGTTTTTTGGCAATAAAAGAAAATCCTTGTTTTCATCGGTTTGCATTTCATCTTCTGTGTGTGAAGAATGCCCGTAAGATGTCTTTGCTTGTACCGTTATGCTTTCATGTCAGGCTGGCCATCTGTCTGGCGATCGTCCGTCGAGTTGACTTCAATCTGTAACAACTCCAATTTTTGTATATATAAAATTGATTTAAATTTGAAGTATACTTGGGGTATTTAATATTACTGTTACCACTTTAAGTAATTATTTCACACAAATAATTACAAGAAGAAGCTTGTAGCTCATTGGTAATACCTTGCACTGCTGAACCAAGCCACCAGAGTTCAAATCCCCTGCCCCACATTATTTTTAGATTGTTTTTGTTTTAAATTCTTAGGAAGCCCAACAGTCCACACATCATAACTCCCAAAACTTGAACTTCACCTGAAAAACTAAATGTACCAGAGCCTTCACCCGATGACCCCCCACCTCCACGACCCCCGACTCAGCCCGACTCGGGCCAGCGCCGCCGGCCGGACTCGGCCAGACGATCGAGTCCCCAACACAAAAAATGCGCCTCTTCGCCTTCTCTAACCCCCTGCATACTCTAATTTATTGGATCGGTTCCCGAGACTTAATTATCCCCCATTTAATACAATTTTTAATAATTTTCACACATTTTTACAATTTATTTTATTAAAAACCCTTCACCTACCCTACCCCTAGCCTACCCTATAAATACACCCCTCCCCTCTACCCTCTCATCCCAAAACCCTAAGCTCACTCTCTCAAAATTTTCCAAGAGTTGTGTACTTTGAAAACAAGCTTGCGGCGAAGCTCCGACGAAATTCCGGCGGAAATTCCGGCGACGTTTTTAGGAAATACCGGCGACGACGCAATGCATCGACAATCCCTTTAGTTCCCCCTCACTCCCTTGGTTAATCGAAACCCATAAGTCCCTTTCTATCTCTCTTTTCCTTATTCAAGAAAATACGAAATAACAAACCCGACGGAATCGGAACAAATCCGATTTGGTTTAATATAAATTTCACTTCTCACTAATGCAATCATAATTAAACATCTTTATGTTGACTACTAAACACTAATCAAAGAATTTGAACAAGTTTCACCACATGAAATGATAGCTTTCTCAATTTACCGTATTTTTCACTTAAATACCACATTGTTTCACTCTTTCATTTAACCCATCAAACTTGCTATACAATTAAAGTGAATCACGAGGTAACGACCTACCTCCTCACACACTTACATATAACCTAACACGATACCATTAAAACCTTAGAATATGAGAAAACAAGAATTTACATTTAAATATCATATACTTAATAAAACTATCTCTAAAAGATTTAGTTTTGATACACTTTTAAATAAATACCTCTTATTAGGAAAATACGATAAGTTATGGACATCAGTTGTTTATCTAAACCTGACTTTGTGGTGTCTAGGCTAGGCAAGTGAGAAAGGTAACTTTAAAAGGCCCGACTCACGGTGATTCGTGAGCGGATCCCTCCTTTCCTCACTTGTACTTACCTGGCCACAATTGGCGGTGAAGAGGCGATTTGAGGCATCTAACAACTTGTCGTTTAGACCATTTAGAAATAGGCTAGTTGACTTAGGAAACCCTAGAATCTATAATACGGAAAATTGACATTTTTACAAATAAATACCTTTTACTTTATAAAACCGTTTTCTAAAGGATTTAGTATTTTACAATCTTTGCAAAGCGCCGCTACAACCCATTTTTGGGGAACCCGTTCGGTATGGTGCGGATTATCGCACATTCTCAGGCTTAGTAGTGCGAGATTCAGACCTCCGCAAGGAGCATTCGGTCTCGAAAGGTTTAATATACGACATCTTAAGAAAATGAGATTTTTAGAATATAAAATATTTATTAAAACTATTTTTGTATAATTATATGTATATTTATCATTTAAATATAAATATTCCACCTTTTTCTAAAAAATCACAAGAATAAATTTTACACTAAAATACCATGAACTTCAAATAAATCAATATTACAGATAAATACCTTTATTTATAAAACTAGGATATTTTCACTAGAAATGACACAATATAAAATCCACATTCATTACAACTCTAAAGACGAATAATGAATACTTAAGGTGTATTTTGAAAAGTATATAAAAGTATTTTTACATAAAACCCCCTCAAGTTTTATAAATTACCCTAAGGACCCTAACAATTATAGGACTTCGATTTACACTTCTAACTGTCTGACTCGAGTTTGAGTTTGATTAATCTGACTTGAATATGATTCAAGTCAATCTACAATCTACAATATTCCAATTCAATATGAACACATGAATCCATGAATTCAATTATCAATCTATACAACTTGACTGAACCGAACCATGGATATACATATTCCTTTTACATGATTCTCAGTTAGTCCATTTACATGACTCTATGGTTACAACCGTTTACTGATATCATGGTTTCGATCAGTCAATCAATCTTTCAATCAATACAATTTACAAGATAACAATACAAACAAGACATCGCGGGGTTTAAGGGCTAGATTGGTATGGAAGGTGTTAAAGGTGGCACGAGGCGGTCAGATTAAGACACCTAACCTATATTTCGTTGCTGTTGTACCGTGGCTTAACGGTTCCTTGTACATTCCGCTTGCCCTGGTCTCTAGCATATAGAGACCCCTCTCGTATACACCGGCATCCTTCTGTACCAAGCTACAAACAACAGCGTTAACACAACATTACAACAATATTATACAACTTTAAAAGATATCTTCTTATTCTGTCTATTCTATTTTCCACTTATCTTTGGGACTTACCGAGCGACCTGTTCGCTGACGACATTCTATTTCTTTCTTCTTTGAATGTCGTCAGGTGGTTTGGACCCGGCAGAGATCGAGCCTTCTACAGAAGACTTGGAGCAGTTTGCCGAAAATCCAGCACTGTAGTTTCATTGTACACTTTTCCATTCAGTACTTTTCATTTCCTATTGTGCCATTGTTTAGGCATCTTTTTATCTCAGTTGTATTTCCTTTTCATGCATTGTACAAAAGAATGTTAATAAATAAAAGTTGTTGTTTTTATTATCCCTTGTCTCTTGTGTATTTATTTTATATTTCTTAGATACGCTTAGCGTATGTACTTCTGAGTATATACGTAGCGGACCTCGTCGCGTCCTCTTCGCCGTACACTGGGAAGCGGGGGCATGACAGGTTTTGTTGGTGGCCCATGCAGGTCAGAGCTGTATGAAACTCTATTATGCAGTTCTGTTCTGCGTGAACAACCTAAGCAATATAACACAAGAACCATCAACTAAAACATTCTTTACAATTCATGTTCCTTGAATCTTACAATTCCATATTCCTTGAATCTTATCATTTCATGTACTTGAATTTGTCCTAACCCAAACTTTTCATCAAGGTTATGGATTCCCTGAACAACACCAGCACCAACGTCAACAACACACCTCCACCTCCACTACCAATCGTTCCTGCTGTTCCTGCGCCACCCACCGAGCAAATAGTGCTACTTGAGGTGATCCGCAGCCTTCTTGAGGGACAGCAACAACTCATGAACCGTCCCGAGACTGACGTACCGGGGGTAAAGCAATTCAGGGCTTTACATCCCAAGCAGTTCTTCGAAAAAGGAAGCCCTCTTGAAGCCGAAGAATGGGCACAAAGCATAGAAGATGATCTGGCAGCAGCACAAGTGCTAGACATAGCTTGGGTCCGTGTGGCGAAACTACAGCTCACGGACAATGCTCGCAACTGGTGGAAGGAGGAAGAAAGCCGTCTTGTACAGCCTATTGAATGGAAGACTTTTCACGAGAAGTTCGACGCGAAGTACTTCCTTGTGACTGCCAGGTTTGCCATGGAGCAGCAGTTCATTCATCTCGATGTGGGACAAATCAGTAGATGAGTACGACGCTGAATTCACCATGCTAAGCCGGTAAGATATGTCACAATAGTTCAATTTTTAAATAGCACATACTACACAGCTAACACAATCCTTTAAACAGATTCGCGGCACACTTGATACCGACGGACGAGATCAGAGCCCGTCGCTTTCAACATGGTCTGGACACGGAAATTCAGGCTGCTTTAGCCACAGGAAAATTTCTGACCCATGAGGATGCTCTGGAAGCTGCCCGCAATTATGAGGCAGTGATAAAAGCAAGGGGCAGACCTCAGTCTGCAGGAGTCAAACGCCCTGCCAACCAGATGCAGGTGGAGCCTCGCACAGGCCGCCTTTTGTGCCAAGCCGACCCGGAGTACCGAACCATCGTCCCAGCCCAGCCTTTTGTACCTACTGCAAGAGAGCTGGACATATGATGAAAGACTTCCGGCGAGCCAACCGTCTTTACTTAGTCTGCGGCTCAGCTACTAATGATATTGGGTCTTGTCCCCAAAGGCAAAACCCAGTTGCTGCACCCATGCCAGCAAACAATTACTTACAGCGCCCAACCATCCAAGCACCCGCTCCAAGACTTGCACTACTCGCACCACCCAGAGGACCATAAGCTGCACCACCTCCTCGTCAGTTCCATCAAGCTCAAAGGAACGTTCCGAGGAATGCTCCTCAGGCCAGGAGGAATGTACCAAAACGCCAGGCTTTCACGATGTCCGTGGAAGAAGTTGAGGCCACTGGCCAAGTCATCACTGGTAAACTTTCCTTCTCAAACTTATCTTTTAGTCTTGATTATCAACACACTTTCCCTATACCTAAAACATATCCCACATACCTTAGGTACAATCTTAGGAGCCTCACTCCCTGCACTAGCACTGTTTGATACTGGAGCATCCCACTGCTTTATGTCGCAACGGTTTGTCCGAACCCATGCGATTCTAGTCTCACCGCTTGTATCCAGCTGGAATGTCAGTTCCGGAAATGGCGTTCTAAAGGCAACTATGAGATACAGCTTGTGTCCAGTCGTCATCTGCAACAGAGAGTTTTTGTAACACTTTGAATTTTCGTTAGAATGTTTTTCGTGATAATTAGTAATTGTGCGTGTTATTATATATGTGTAACTTTAGGGTTTACTAATTATATTTAGTCGTGTTAACAATTGGAAAATTTTCCTTTGTAGTTTACACTTGCACACTTAGCCATTTTTTAGACCTAGGTTTAAAGTGTTAGCCAATTCTTTTCTTGCATGGTTCACTTTATTTCCATCACTTTAATCAAGCTAAAACCTTGTTTAAAAAAAAAAAAGAAATGCAAAATTAGCAATAGAAAATGAGGTATGGTGTTAGGTAAAAAGGTTGACTTTTGACCCCATTTCCCTCTCTTCTCTTTCTCTTCTCCTCACTTCAGAATTCTGCAAAATTTCCAGCAGAAAACCCTAGCTTTTTTTCATCTTCTCCTCTCCTTTTCACTTCTCTTTGATCTTTACACAAATCCTACACAAAAACCACTCATTTCTTCACTCAAAACCTTAGAAAAATGAGTTTTTGGAGGAGTTTGGAGGCAAGTCTGTGTTTGTGAAGGAAGGAGCAGAAGTTTGGGTTTCTTTAGGGTTTTTGGAAGGTATATATCTCACACTTAACACTCCTTTACATAACTTATAGTAATTCTAGCAAAATATCACTTTTTGTGCATTGTTTTGTGCTATTGAAGGGAATTTGTGTTGATATGTTAAAATTAGCATTTTTATGGCTTAATTAGCTTGGTAATGAGATGTTAGTGTGATTCTAAACTGGATTTTGCTTCAGGTTTCATAAAAATTGTTGGAGATAGTGCCCTCATAGTCAATTATTGGATCGCAGGTACGTGATTGCAATGATTGCGGAGGACCTATCCCGGTAGGACAGTCTTACTCGAAATGATAGTATGCTATCTGGTTTGCCTTTATCAGTTGTGAACATGTTCAGGTGACTGATTGCATGTTACACTTTGATAGAGCCCTTAGGATCTTGCTTTACTACCAACTGTATGAGGGCGATCATATACGTGAGAGTTGGGTAGTTTAGATGCATATCCTTAATTGTGGTCCCTAGTCGTGGGAGTTTCGAGACAGGGCATCGATACTCCGGAGTAGACTAGTGTATACAGTTGAGACCCCGTCAAGGGGCGGTGGCCGGTCTCACAAGCCACTGGTGTCAGTTGGATCACCTAAGATGTATACAGGTGCTCATTGGGTTATGAGTACACCGGACAGGACTCGCCGGGAATCTGCTAGTTAGTACTATACCTATCGTCAGATAGCAGTTCCCTGGTGACATGTGTACAGGTTAGTTCATCGACCTGAGGTCGTCATTTGTCTCGTGTGAGTTCCCACTGTGCTTTGATTTCTACCCTACCACGGCTCAAAGGAGTCGTGCAAACAGGTAGCTTTTGGGTACAGTCCCGAGCCATATGGAGGCACGTGAGCGGATCGGCAGGGGATTCGTCTCTCCCGGTATTGGGGGCGAGGTCGTGCTGTGTCTAGGAGAGCCATTACACAAAGCCCACGGCCGTGGCAGGAGACTTACTGGTAGGTACTCCAGTAGTATCTCAGGGTGTTATTGGGCTTCACTCCGACACGACTTATACTGCTTCTGGGGGTCTGACGTTACTAGCCCTCTAGGCGGATATGCGATACTCATTGACGAACGGACCGGACTGTATATACATAGTCACTGTTAGGCTCAGTAGGGTTTTCGGAGGAGTTCGCTCATCGGTCTCCCTTGAGTTCGCTCCTCGGCCACCCTTGAGGTCAGTCCGTGGGCAGCCGTTATGCATTGCTAGTGCCGCTGACGGTTTGTGGTTAAACCCACTGCCAGGGTGCTGACGAGTCATTAGAGTTCCCCACAGACAGTTTCCCAAGTTCGGGCGAAACGTTGTAGAGGCCGTATGGTTTTATGGCAGGGTTCGGAAAATGCACGTGCGTTTACGCACGTGTCGATTTTCGGACAGATGATACTGGTCGGCTTTGGTTTAAGCCGGATCCGAGTATTATATTGAGTAGGTATAACATCTTTGTCTCAGTTGCATTTGTATTCGGTCGTAATACAAATGCGGGTATATTTATACAGTTTCGGGGTTGTCCTGAAATTCGTTTCAGGATCACTTTTGGAAGTTACCAGTTTCCAGTTTTCTATCAGCCGTCTTTTAACATTCGGTTAAAGACGGATTTGTCTTTTCTTGAGATGAGTATGGATTCTTCTAGAAGGTTCTAGATGAGGTGACTAGGATTAAATGGTGTTAAGTTTTCATTGGTTGGATTTAATGGTTCATTAATGCTTGATGAGGTGTTATTAGTGATTCATGCTTTGTTATTAATGGTTTTGGATTGCTTAAGATATTTTTGAAGTGAGAAGCATTCTCTTGTGGTCACCCCCCTCTCCTACGGTCACCTCCCTCTTGCTATATATGGCTTGCCCTCTCTCTCTCTCCTCATTCTAACTCTCACTTGATTCATTTTAGAGAGAAAAGATTATGATAGGTTTTATCGGTGTATGGAATTTCACAGTCCATTTCATTCCATCACCCGATTCCCTCGGCAACTTCATTAACCGATCGTCCACGGATTTGGACGAAGTGAGACAAAGTCATCTACTCATTCTCTACATCAATCTTGGTCGTCTCTTTTAGCAAACTTGACGATCGAGTTGCCTCGAGTCAGAGGCGGGAGCCCGTTTAAAGAACCGATCATGTGGTGCCACCTCGACGAGGAGATCGGAGATCGACGAGATCGGAGCAGCCGCAACGGAGCGTGGGATGATGGTTGAAGAACGAAGGACTCGGATCGTTCGGTATAACCATTCTACACTCTTTACAGTTTGTTAGTTTAGCAATAATGGCAGATCCGGGTTAAAGTATACGATAGCGCCAGTTAAAAAGTTTTTGTTCCGCATTTGGCGTCTGTAGACTGCCGGGGCGCTAGCGTAGACTTACAAAAATACCCTAAAGTTTCACTTTTGTGCAAAAGTGTGGATTTTAACTAGAAATAAGGCTCTGTAGGATCTGCTACTACCTGAGAAGTTTCAGAGTGAAATTGGATTTACTGTAGCATACACAGGGAGTATAGAGTGCACACACAAAACCTGGGAGTCCCTCTCCCTACCCAGGCCGCCGAAATAAGCATTATGGCCGCAATTTGCGGCCAGATGGGGGTGTTTTGGGTTGGGGTTTGGGCCACTGGAGTCTGCTGCTATGTGTAGTATTTTGGTATATATATATTTGTAATATCTGTTCTGTAGAAAAATCTGGAGTAGAATACCCTATTTCCTGTATTTTTAATCTTTCGCGACACGCGTGATACGTGTGTGTGGGTTTGGGGTTTCTGCGTATCGCGACGCGTCGGAGCGACTCCAGGCGCGTAATCACACGTTTTAGCGTATCGCGCACACGCGCGCTTGGTTTGCGACACGGGTTTCTAGTTGACCTTAAATGTCGTGTTTGTATGATTTTGAGCTTACGCGAGATATTCTGTGGAACTCTAGGTTCGCAGGCAAGTGCGACGGACGCCGCGAAGAAAGGGAAACAAGTCATCGGCTAAACCTAGCGAGAGACTACGGTGAGTAGATTTAACATCTACGGGGATATCGCCCGCATGGCGTTCTACGTCAGGGCTGATAGGATCTTATAGCTACATTTCCATACAATGACTGTTCATGGCTACTATTTAGTGCATACCACATTCCCTGATATATGTATATAAACTAGAATTGATAGAACACCGCACCAATTCTAACGGTTCATGTTGCACGAGCACTATCCTGCATGCTACACACACACCGTTAGTAATTGCCATGACACTCACACTGTAGAATTTCCATGATCATTATGTTGTAGCTCATCTTTTATGCGACTTGACATGATATTCATACTTGATGTATATATCACATCGGATCATTATGTTGTAGCTCATCTTTTATGCGACTTGACATGATATTCATACTTGATGCATATATCACATCGGATCATTATGTTGTAGCTCATCTTTTATGCGACTTGACATGATATTCATACTTGATGCATATATCACATCGGATCATTATGTTGTAGCTCATCTTTTATGCGACTTGACATGATTTTCATACTTGATGCATATATCACATCGGATCATTATGTTGTAGCTCATCTTTATGTGACTTGACATGATATTCATACTTGATGCACATATCACATCACATTGACTTGCATATTGGTTTGGATTACATGTGATTTCTGGATTTGGGAACCGTGGCTATTTCAAATATGTAATCATTTAAAAACCCTGTTCCCTTGATATGATATTTCGGTGCGTCTACCCTATGTTTTCTCGGTGCTAGAGTGATATATATATATATATATATATATATATATATATATATATATATATATATATATATATATATGAGATAGAGAGGGCTGACCCGGACTGACGGATGCCCGATATATATGAGATAGAGAGGGCTGACCCGGACTGACGGATGCCCGATATATATGAGATAGAGGGGGCTGACCCGGACTGACGGATGCCCGATATATATATATGAGAGAGAGGGGGCTGACCCGGACTGACAGATGCCCGATAGACATATGAGAGAGGGGGCTGACCCGGACTGACGGATGCCCGATATAGGAAGATTTGCGTGTCGATGCTAGACACGAGTATTTATGATATTTGGGTGCCGATGTTGGGCACTCGTGATTCTCAGTGATGTACAGGATTTGAGGGTCGATGGGAGTGCCGGCGTTTGGGTTGTTGGGATTTGGGGTGCATTGATGGACACCGATTACATATTCCACGTTGACATTCCGTGTAGATGTTATACTTCCCATGCTCAGCATTCATTATTGTATCTCATCCTGTAGTTATATTACCTGATAGAGCACTTGCATGATTATTGCACATACTGCTTATCACGCATTGATATCATCTGTTGGCATATGATAGAGTAGCGCAGTACGTGCATGCTCGCGATTACCTTTAGATGTTATCTCTATTCACGAGTTGGCAACTCACCCCCATTGTGCCACAGTGTTTGCAGGTTGCCCTTCGGAGTAGTCGCAGCAGGCCGCGTTTTGCATCTTTTGACACAAATACCCCCATAGTTGGTGTACTAGCTCTTTTGCTGATAGGTGGGTTTAGTGCGGTATCTGTTTATCTTTCAGTTATGTATATTGTTGTATCTAGTATTCTCCATCTACCATATATGTATTTGACTTAGAGACAGTGTGAGGACGATGATGTATATTATTTGTATTCTGGTGTCAAGCTCATTATGAGCCGACTGTACTTTGCAGTTTATTCTATCTGTGATGTTCCCACTTGTGGATCTTGATCTTCGCTACGGCGTAGTATATTGCTATCTTGGTGATTATTTACTTAAGAATTCTTGTCACTTTAATAAATACTTCCATTTAAAACTTAAACACTCTATACTTTTACTGGTTTGATTTCTGGGTTTTCGGTTCACTTAGCTGCGTTACTCCTGTAGACGTTACGTGGTTAAGTGCCGGTCATGGGCCAAACTTCGGGTCATGACAAAGTTGGTATCAGAGCGTAGGTTTTACCTTCGGAGTGTAGGATGACCCTGGTATGATGGAGTAGGTAGCTGCAGCAGAGTGGCGTAGCGTGCGTATGTTCCGCGGCATACTCACGACACGGTACTCCGCCTAAGCGACCTTAGGACTTATTGTTGAAATTCCCTCATGATTGTATACATCCTTGCGATTCGATTTTCGTATCCTTATCGAATCCTACTTTTTTTTCAGCCATTATGCCGCCTAGGACTATGAGGGTGCAGAGAGCGGCCGTGAGAGCCGAGGTTCGAGTTGATTCATCTGAGATGAGGACTGATCCGAGTAGTACCCCTGTTGTACCAGGACAGATTGTTTCCCCTACGACAGCTCAGATCGCTAGACTAGTGGTAGAGATGCAGGGCTTGCGCCAGGCGATGAGCTCGTTGGTGGAGGTCGTTCGAGCGCAGCGACAGGTGGTAGTCACCCATGTTACCCAGTTGTTCCTTGCGTTTATCGTGCAGTATTCCGTCCCCTACATAGCACCGGTGGAGGCAGCCCCAGTTTACGGGACACGTCTTCCAGAGACCGTGAGAGTTCCAGAACAGTTGATGAATCGTACTGGTGTACCAGCCCAGAGCAGAGGCTTAGGCCGTGGACAGTCGTTTGGCTCTCATCCCTAGGAAGGACAGCAGTCAGCGCGTAGATGTTTACGATGCGGAAGCCTTCAACACCTCATCAGGCAGTGTTCCTTCACATCACTTCAGGGTCGTAGCCTGAGACGTCGTGGACGCGGAAAGTTCACGCAGAGGGGTCAGGCTAGTAGAGAAGGAGTTCGGTCAGCCACAGATGAAGGGCAGGCCTAAGTCTTCGCTTCGACTCATCAGGATGCTCAGACGTCTAATGCCGTGGTTTCAGGTACTCCTTCACTATGTCTTTTTTGTTACACTCGTATGTTTCCACACACTTTGTGCCGAGTTTGGGTAGAGAGTCCGGTTTGCTTGATCAGCCGCTTGTTGTGACTATTCCTGTGGGAGAGTCGTTTGTCGCTAGTCACGTGTTCCGATCCTGTACCGTCCGTATCGGCGAGAGAGAGTTGCCGGTCGATTTGATCCTTCTTGAGATGTTGGACTTCGACGTTCTTTTGGGCATGGATTGGTTAGCCACGTGCTATGCTTCTGTTGACTGCCGCGAGAAGACAATTAGATTTTGTTTTCCCGGCGAGTCGGTGTTTGTTGTGTTGGGGGACCGTGGTGCCACCCCTCACAGTGTGATTTATTTTTTTCGCGCTGGACAGCTTTTGAGGAAGGGATGTCTGGGATTTCTCGCCTATGTTTGCGATACTAGAGCTACAGAGGTTCCGATGGATCAGGTTCCGGTTGTTAGCGAGTTCCTTGATGTGTTCCCTGACGAGCTTCCTGGGCTACCGCCCGAGCGTGATATTTCTTTCTGTATTGATTTGGTTCCTGGCACGGGGCCTATTTCTGTACCGCCTTATCGGATGGCCCCGGCGGAACTTAGAGAATTGAAGGGTCAGTTGCATGATTTGCTGGATAAGGGACTCATTCGACCCAGTGTTTCTCCTTGAGGTGCTCCAGTCCTGTTTGTCAAGAAGAAGGACGGCAGTATGCGTTTGTGTATCGACTACCGCCAGCTGAACAGGATGACAGTGCGGAACAGGTATCCTTTGCTACGCATCGACGATTTGTTCGACCAACTTCTGGGGGCAGGATACTTTTCGAGGATCAATTTGCGATCAGGCTACCATCAGCTGCGGGTTCGACAGGAGGACATTCCTAGGACAACTTTCCGCACGCGTTACGACCATTATGAGTTTTTGGTGATGTCGTTCGGACTCACCAACGCGTCAGCAGCATTTATGGACTTGATGAACCGCATTTTACGGCCGTATCTTGATCTGTTCATCATAGTATTCATTGACGATATCTTGGTGTACCCTCAGAGTAGAGAGGAGCACGAGCAGCACCTGCGGATTACACTGCAGACCTTGAGGGAGCATCAGCTTTTCGCCAAATTCTCAAAGTGTGTTTTCTGGCTGGACAACGTAGACTTCTTGGGGCACGTGATTACACGAGATGGTATATGTGTAGACCCGAGGAAGATTGAGGCCGTTCGGAGTTGGCCTAGACCCACGTCAGTGACGGAGGTTCGCAGCTTTCTAGGGCTGGCAGGCTATTACAGGCGATTCGTGCAGGACTTCTCTCGCATTGCTACACCTTCGACCAGGTTGACCCGGAAGGAAGTTCGTTTCGATTGGACGGAGGAGTGCGAGCACAGTTTTCAGCAGCTACGGGCTCAACTGACTACGACACCAGTATTATCATTGCCTTCAGGATCAGGCGGACTTTTGGTATATTGTGATGCTTCATGAGTGGGGCTAGGGTGCGTATTGATGCAGCATGACAGGGTGATCGCGTATGATTCACGGCAATTAAAGAAACATGAACAGAACTACCCCACTCACGATTTGTAGATGGCTGCAGTGGTCTTTGCACTTAAGATCTGGCGACATTACCTATATGGAGAGTCATGCCAGATATTCACTGATCACAAGAGCTTAAAGTATATATTCCAGCAGTGAGACGTGAACCTTAGACAGCGCCGATGGATGGAGTTAGTGAAGGACTACGATTGCGAGATCTTGTATCACCCGGGCAGGGCTAATGTAGTGGCGGATGCTTTGAGCAGGAGGCCCGGGGGTAGTCTATCTTGTTTGAGCGCAGTACAGAGGCAGTCGTCGGCAGATTGGAAGATCTTATGCGACAGCCGGATACAGTTCGAGTTTACGTCGATCGGAGGACAGATTGCGCATGTTCATGCACGCCCACAGTTGTTTGACCGTATACATGAGGCACAGCACAGTGATGACCGATGTTCAGAGATCAGGATACAGATGGGACAGGGCAGATTTTCCGAGTTCGTGATCGATGATCAGGGGATACTACGATTTGGGGCTAGACTGTGCGTACCAGATGCTGAGGGATTGTGGCGCGAGATTCTTGAGGAGGCACATCGATCGGTATACAGTGTTCATCCCGGTTCTACCAAGATGTACCATGTCATGAGAGGTGTTTACTGGTGGGACGGAATGAAGAGAGACATCGCAGATTTTGTGTCGAGATGCCTGACTTGTCGGCAAGTCAAGGCTGAGCACCAGAGGCCCGCGGGAGAGTTACAGCCGTTACCCATTCCGGAGTGGAAATGGGAGCAGATTTCTATGGACTTCATTGTGGGTCTACCCAGGACTAGTCGAGGATATGACTCCATCTGGGTGATCGTGGATCGTTTGACGAAAGCGGCTCACTTCCTACCGGTGAAGACGACTTTCGGATTTGCTCAGTATGCCCAGATTTATATTGATGAGATCGTACGAATGCACGGAGTTCTGACATGTATCGTGTCCGACAGAAGCACCCAGTTTACCAGCCGACTATGGCAGAGGCTTCAGGAGGCTTTGGGCACTCGCTTGAGTTTCAGCACAGCATTTCATCCGCAGACCGACGGACGGTTAGAGTGGACTATTCAGACTCTCGAGGACATGCTCAGAGCGTGCGTATTAGACTTCGGAGGTAGCTGGGATAATCATTTACCCTTAGTAGAGTTCTCCTACAACAACAGCTACCAGGAGACCATTCAGATGGCACCGTTTGAGGCTCTTTATGGGAGGAGATGCAGATCGCCCACCTGTTGGACAGAGCTCGGTGAGAGCAGTATCTTAGGACCACAGATTGTGGAGGAGACGACCGCATTCTTATCATCACCTTCTCTCTCCTCAAGCTCTCTCATTCTTGAAACCCTAACCCTAACCTCTCATGTGTTGAGATCAAGGGTTAGCTAGACTAATACATCCATAACCTCACTCTATATCCCCTAGGTAGCTTAGATTAGCACTTTGAGCAACCTAGTTATCTCAAGTTAGAGATAAAGCTTGGCGTAGGAGCTCTCGGGTGGATCGTCTTTGACTCGAGGAGGCCGTTGAGGTGATGTTCCAAAGAGCCTACGAGGAGTGGAGGACCACGATGAAGACCCGAAGGACAAGTAACGTGAGGTATAACTTCGAATCCGAGTAGTTAAACCTTTCGTAGTTTGCTAGTAACGGTTTAGATACGATTCATGCGCTCAAGTCCGTGTTACGAAGCTTTGATAATCGTTTTTCATATATTCCGCCTCCCCGCAAGTTCGTGGGGTGCGTGACATGGACTTACATATACTTCCCATGCTCAGCATTCATTATTGTATCTCATCCTGTAGTTATATTACCTGATAGAGCACTTGCATGATTATTGCACATACTGCTTATCACGCATTGATATCATCTGTTGGCATATGATAGAGTAGCGCAGTACGTGTATGCTCGCGATTACCTTTATATGTTATCTCTATTCACAAGTTGGAAACTCACCCCCGTTGTGCCACAGTGTTTGCAGGTTGCCCTTCGGAGTAGTCGCGGCAGGCTGTGTTTTGCATCTTTTGACACAGATACCCCCATAGTTGGTGTACTAGCTCTTTTGCTGATAGGTGGGTTTAGTGCGGTATCTGTTTATCTTTCAGTTATGTATATTGTTGTATCTAGTATTCTCCATCTACCATGTATGTATTTGACTTAGAGACAGTGTGAGGACGATGATATATATTATTTGTATTCTGGTGTCGAGCTCGTTGTGAGCCGACTGTACTTTGCAGTTTATTCTATCTGTGATGTTCCGACTTGTGGATCTTGATCTTCGCTACGGCGTCGTATATTGCTATCTTGGTGATTATTTACTTAAGAATTCTTGTCACATTAATAAATACTTCCATTTAAAACTTAAACACTCTATACTTTTACTGGTTTGATTTCTGGGTTTTCGGTTCACTTAGCTGCGTTACGCCTGTAGATGTTACGTGGTTAAGTGCCGGTCACGGGCCAAACTTCGGGTCATGACAGTTTTATGCTGACTTCAAAGTACTGGACATACCGAAATTCGATGTGGTTCTAGGAATGGATTGGCTTGGAACTTTTTATGCTACCATCGACTGTCAGCAAAGGAGGGTAGTATTCGAAATTCCAGACCATCCGATCTTTTATTTCAAGAGCGGAGACCGTACCCAGGAGCCAAGCTGTAACATTTCAAAAAAGATAAAATATTAATTTTGGGAATTTTTATAATTTAATATTATTTTATTGAATATTTTAATATTTTGGAATTATTAAATACAAATAAATGGGAAATTTTTTGGAAAATTATGGAAAATTCTAAAATAGGGTAAATTAGAGAATTATGACATTTTAAAGTTTTTGTGATTAATTTGACACTAATTTAGTGCTAATCGCGATTAAAAATCGCTAATCGGTTTTTAGCTTTTTTGTGCAACACATGCACATATCACTTTTTCACACTTGTGCATTTTCTTGCCATGGTTCTCTTTGGGTTTACTATTCTTGGGAGAAGGATTTTGAGAGAATAAGAAAAGAAAAGGAAAAGAAATGGAAAAAGATTAAAGAAATTGGTAGTAGGTGAGAGAGAGAGGTATGGGCACCATTGACTAAAGACTTAGCCATTCTCCTCCATTTTCAACACTCATTTCTCTCTCCCCCTTCCTTGCTTGCTGCTCCTCCTCCTCCTTCATCTCCCTCCCCTTTTCAACCCCTCACAACACCTTTAAAACAAACTCAAAACCCCAATCTCATTTCACTAAAAAGATGCACAAGCTCAAGACCTACATGATGGACCATGAAAGCATGGATTTTGGCCACTAGGGGAAACTCAAGAAAATTCTTGAGTTGCCAAATGAGGTATTTTTCTGAACCATTAGCTTAGTTTTAGTATTACTTATACCCCATGTTTAGTTTTGAACCGATATTGTGTGAATTGGTGACTTGAGGTAAAACCTAGTTAGGGTTTGAGGGAAACTTGTGTTGTATGTGAAATTGAGTTCAATTGAGGTTATACAAACACCCTAGTGTATGAATTGTGAGACCCTAACCTGAAGCTTAAACCCTTAATGCGGATTTTAGAAACCGATATCGGAGAATTTATGAAATCTGTGAAGGGTATATTGAATCTGCTATTACCCGAGACACCCTAAATTAAAATTGATTGGACAGTGACATGTGCAGGCACCCAGGAAGCTACCACCAAGACCCCAGCCCCTACTTCCATTTCCAGGCCGCAAATTCCTCCATTCTGGCCGCAAATTGCGGCCAGACCATGATGGAATTGGCTCGTTTTGGTTTTGGTGTTCCCTTATCTGTAGTTTAGGCCCCTGGTATACATAGAATTGTCTAATTGGACCTAGGGTGAAATCTGGAACATATTTCCTAAGTTGCTGTTTTGGATTCGTGTTTTCGTATTCCGTATTTTTAAGTCTGAATTTGTGTCTTGTGTTTTACCTCGACTATTTGGCGTTTATACGACGATATAGAGGATTTATTGATGGTTTTGAAGGCGTGCCATAGGTTCTAACCTATAGGCCTCTTATCGTATCGTTTTGGGTTTCGTGTGCCGTTTTCGCTTTGATTTGGTTTTAATGCGCATATACGATATTTTGATGTGTAGGTACCCTATGAAGACTACGGGACGACAAGCAAACGTGTGGTGACATCGAAAGATGGAGACGCAAGGTGAGTAGATTATATCTACTGGAGGAAGTCGGGTGGATGGCGTATAGCACCCCCGCAGTCCGTAGTTGTTATTATATATGATAGTTAGGTGTATTATGGATAGTGTAGGGTTAGAAGTGACTAGTGTAGTTCATAGTCGCGAACCCTAGAATAGAATTACACCTACACGCACACCCTTGCATATTACTTATACTGGCACTGTGTTGATGATATTGGATGACTTTGGAGATGAGTCGATGATATTGGGCTTTGTGCCGCGAGATCGGAGATGTGATATGATTCGTATTTGGGATACGAAATGTGTTTCTTGCGGGCTTGGGATGTGTGTTTACCCCCCCCCGCATTCATACTTTGTAGATGGCATCAGTTGTACTAGACTTAGATCAGTACCCCAGCTTATATGATACGATAATAGTGATACCTGAGATGTGATGAGATAGTGTGATATTGACCCGTACCCAGCGATTGGGATGCCGTACGACGATTTACCGTATGAGCTTTACATTGACGATAGATCCGCACTCATGACTTGAGTATGTCATATGATATACTGTATCGTACGCGATACTATTGAGGCGGGATCACCGACTTATATATATTTATATATATCGACTCAGATGTTAGGCGGTTTCCTTACCTGTAGCTCAGCTTGTTAGTTCAGCTGTATAGTTTAGTGTAGTTGTTAGATTAGATTAGACTCCTACCTATTTCAAAACTAGCGGGTCGTGGGTATTTTAAAAGACAGGTCAAGGGATCTACGGACATTTCAAAAGGCGTATCTTTTCATAAAAACACCGTAGCCCCTATTTTCAAAACCCCATGATTCGTGATATTTCAAAAGGCACCATTTGTAGGACTTATATTAGATTAATGCAGATTAGTTATAGTTGCGTCTAGATTCAGCTCTCACTCTTTTTGTGGTTCGCTTTGCATCGCATTCTTATATTATGTTTCATACTCCATTATTGATATCATGCTGTTAGGACACCAGCACCATTACCGATGTTGCGTATGTACCATGTACACTTACTTGCCGGCTCACACACATCTTCATCGGTAATTGCCATGTCACGTACACCTTAGAAAATACTATTGCTTGTCATAACCTATTAGCTAATAGTTTAGACATTGTAGTTATTACCTGCTACTTCATGCATACTGTTATTCATTGTTATGCCGCATTCATGGATTCTCATGCATATATTCACTATTTTACGTGTTACTGAGGTTTTGGATTTGGATTTCCGTGAGATTTTCTGGATTTGGAGGAAAACCGCAAAAACACAAATAAACATTCTCTCTCTTTTAAAATAAAAAGTGCGGTTTTCCCATGATGTATGAGTCGTCCACCATGAGTTTGCTGATGGATTTGGAAACCCGATTCGAGGAGACGGATGAACCGTTTCGGGTACATGGTGGACCCGGTGCGGTACCCCGGGGCAAGATGAATGTGGTGATGACGTTGAGCCTGGCAGGGGAGCACTACCGACCGGTGATTTTACCTGACGCGTCGGATATCCGGAGGATACCGTCGTGGTCTTGAGATTGATGGTAGGGGCCGGTCTGGACTGACGGCGCCCTAGATTTTGTGATTGAGACATTGAGATTTCGAGATATTGAGGTACAGAGACTGTGATACAGAGATATCGAGATATTTGGATTACGTTTTGTGCCGATGTTAGGCACTGTTTTATGCTGATTTCATTATGATACCTCATTTTAAAAATACAAAGGAAATCTCACTAAATTATGAAAACAGTTTCTTCATTTACATGTATTCTGTTCTCATGCATTCATACCTCATTCATATGATATATTGCTACCTGAGGCACTGACACAGGCACATGAGATTGCACTCGGGTTAGATATTTACCCTAGCCTTGTTATAGGCTGCATGTTTTTATTGAGGATTTTGTACTGATCGTTTTGACCTAGGATTATGTCTTGCGTTCGGTTTTTGCTTGTAGTTGTTCTCTATTCACGAGTTGGCAACTCACCTCCCCGTTGTGCCACAGTTCTTGCAGGTTTGCCGTACAGGTTTCATTGCGGCATTTCTGGCACATTGCTTCCTTGCGGGTGAATTGCATTTGGTAGGTGGTTTCTTTTGCATCAAGAACCACCATTGTACTTGTATTATTCCTTGTATCTAGATTTTTCCATCAACCAAAACTTGTATATTGTTTCAGACTCAGACTTTAGTGATGTTTTATTTGACCTTAGAGTCGCGCTTAGTAGTATTGCGGTTTTTATGCTTACTGTGTTTCTTTTGGATTTGATCCTCGCCTTTCGGTGTTGTATATTATTGTTGCTTGCGTGGTTGTGACCGTCGATTGACGAAGAGCTAGCTCCCGCTTGGGGATGCCTTTTATCATTGTATATATGTTGTGCTTGTTGTACCCCGTTCGGGGCCAGTATTTACAAAAGAAACTCTGCCGAAATTTTTAGAAAAGACTCTACCTTTTAAAAATGCACATTCGGCTTAGTTATTTAAAGACCTTGACTTCAAACATATTTTCCTTCACTTCTTTAAACCAGTTTTCTTTACTTACTCTTTAAATGATTTTAGATTTCTGGGCTTTTGGCTTACTTGGATCAGATGGAGTCCTATAGACTTCATATGGTTCAAGGGCCAGTCACGTGCTCTTTCGGGTCGTGACACAAGCACCTACAAAGCGAAACCAAGAAAAGCAGTAGTTGCAGCAGCTCAAGCGGAAGAAGAATTAAGACCAGAGGTAGTTCGAGAGTTCGACGATGTATTTCCTGACGATATATCAGGTTTGCCTCCCGATCGAGCTCTTGAATTCAGTATTGATTTAGTACCAGGAGCACAACCGGTGATCAAAGCACCTTATAGATTAAGTCCGGAAGGTTTGAAGGAAGTCCGAACACGGTTGGAAGAATTATTGGCGAAAGGATGGATTCGTCCCAGCACTTCAAGTTGGGGAGCATCTATGCTACTGGTGAAGAAGTGTAAGTTCACGTTACCCGTCCCCCGGTTCTTTGGGGTTGCGGAAATGGTGAAAAACGATTTTTCTTGGGTGGTAACATGGACTCAAAATACGGATCTTTGTTAAACAACTATCTAACAACCTAACTAGGAGGTTTACCTACTCGGTTAGGGGGTTATACCTTAAATTGAACTCCTTCTCTTCGACTCCTTATGGTGGTCGGATGGTTCTCTCCTCATCGTCTCCTTGTGCCGAAGATGGATCCACCTGAAAGCTTCTACCTTTGGCTCCAACCTCAATCTTGAGGAAACTAGAACACTTGGTTTGCTAAACCTTGTATACTAGGATGAGTAGAGAAGTGTTTTGGGTTTTATCTCTATAGTTCTTGCTTCTCAACACATGAGACAATAGAACCATGAACTAGAGAGAGAGCAAGAGGAAGAGGGAGAGCTTGAGGATGAGAGAGAATGAGAATGATAGAATGAGCAAGACTTTTCTCACCCTTGCTCTCATAATCCAAAATAAACATAACCCATAATAATAATTGAGTATTATGTGATGGTTGTTATCATATCAAATGGCCATATTATTTCATGCATTAAATGCAATTTGTGAACAAACAAGCAAGCAAAGGTCAATGCCAAGAAATGATAGCCATTGTCATGATGATGGTCAACAAGTCCATCCTAGTCAACCGGTCAACTAAGTCAACAAGTCAACAAAGTCAACCTTTCAACCAAACCATGGCACAATAATACTTAATTAATATTATCGTTAATCATATTTCTTATTCTCATTAGGGTTTAGCAAAAGTCAACAGTCAACAACCCTAATGAGAATCCTCTGTCTCTCTGTCAACCGTACATACACACCCGCATCCGCGTTCCGAGGAACACGAATACAAACGAGATAAAACCAATCCCAAAACGTACACTAGGATCTGTCTTAAACCAAAGTCCGCTAGTGATAACTGCCCGGACACTAAACGTGCACAAGTGCACGGATGTGACCGAACCCTGTCGCAAAACCATGCGACCTCTACTCTTTTGCCTAAAGACGAATAGCTCTCTGTGTGGGACTCTAAAGACTCGACACTACGCTGGCAGTGGGTTTAACCACAGACCGCAAGCGGCACTAGCTGTGCGTAACGGCCCCCAGGTAGATGCCGATAAAAAGACGGACGAGGTGAAACCCATCTGAACTCCTACTGAGCCTGAATGTGACAATCTGCGTACAGTCCGGTCTGTTCGTCTGAGAATATCGCATGGCGGGCCTAGGGGGCGGTAAACGTCAGTCCCCTAATAGCGGTACAAGTCGTGTCGGAGTGTAGCCCAGAACACCCTGAGATAACACTGGAAACCTACCAGTATATCTCGCTTGCCCTGGCCAAGGACTTTGTGTAATGGCTCTCCTAGACACAGCACGATATCAACCCCTAATACCGGGAGAGACGAATCCTGTCTAACCATCACTGCGTCCAAGTGCTTCGGGACTGCACCCAACTACTACCTGTTTGCACGACTCCTTTGAGCCGTGGTAGGGTAGTAATCAAAGTACAGTGGGAACACACTCAAGGCGAAGTGACAGTGTCAAGTCAGTGGACTAAGCTGTACTCATGTCACCTGGGAACTGATAACTGACGATAGGTATAGTACCAACCAACAGTTCCCGACGAGTCTTGTCCAGTGTACTCGTAACCTAACGAGCACCCGCATACTATCTCAAGTACGACGTACTGACGGCTGTGGGACAGACCGTCTCCCCTGCTGGGATGAGAAGCGCATACGCTAGTTTACTCCGGAGTATCGATACCCTGTCTCGATAGTCCTACGACTAGGGACTTGCATAAGGATGTGCTTGTTGATTACCCAGCCCCCATGAGTGTGACTGCCATCACAACGCTGGTAATCAAGCAAAGATCCTAAGGGCTCCACTAATGTGTATAGGTGATATACTAAAAGAAACACATGTACACATTAAAGTAGAATCAAACCGAGTAGCATACTACCATTTTGAGCAAGATTGTCTATACAACTGTGAATATCCCAAGCTTCCATTAAGTAATATACAAACTAGTATGATACAGTAATGGCCTCTAGGGCATATACACTAACAATCTCCCACTTGCACTAAGGCCATGTACTGGCGTATCGAAGACCTATCATCTCGATCAGCCGCTCGAACTGAGTCTGGGGTAAGGCCTTTGTGAGTGGATCAGCAGTGTTATCTTCCGTAGCAACTCTCCGAACCTCGATCTCCTGGCGACCCACGATCTCCCTGATCAGGTGATACCGCCTCAAGATGTGTCTGGACTTCTGATGGGACCTGGGTTCCTTCGCTAAAGCTATAGCCCCGTTGTTGTCGCAATACAGAGGTATTGGATCAACAATGGACGGAACCACCTGAAGTTCTGTCAAGAACTTCCTTATCCAGACGGCTTCTTTTGCGGCATCTGCAACAGCGATATATTCCGCTTCTATCTTCGAGTCAGCAACGGTTTCCTGTTTGGAACTCTTCCAACACACCGCCCCTCCATTGAGGGTAAAGACATAACCCGACATGGACTTGGAATCATCCTTGTCACTCTGGAAGCTGGAGTCAGCAAAGGCCTCGATCTGGAGGTCTTTTCCGCCATACACCAAGAACATCTCCTTAGTCCTTCTCAGGTATTTGAGAATGTTCTTTACCGCTATCCAGTGCTTCTCCCCAGAGTTTGACTAATACCGGCTTACCACACTTAGTGCATAAGCTATATCTGGTCTGGTACACAACATCGCATACATTATAGAGCCTACCGCAGAAGCGTAGGGTATAATAGACATGCGATCCCTTTCCAAATCAGTCTTGGGAGACATCTCCTTGGAGAGGGTGATCCCGTGACAAGCCGGTAGATTACCGCGCTTGGAATCTTCCATACTGAATCTTTTCAGTATGGTGTCGATGTACCTAGACTGAGAAAGTCATAATATCCTCTTGGATTTGTCATGATAGATCCGGATCCCCAGAATGTAAGAGGCATCACCCAGGTCTTTCATGGAGAACCTGTGTGACAAGAACCCTTTGACAGATTGTAGCATAGGAATGTCATTTCCTATTAAGAGAATGTCATCCACGTATAAAACGAGGAATACGAAAGTTCTTGCTACAAATCTACTATAGACGCATGGTTCATCTGGATTTTTGATAAAGCCAAATTCTTTGACCGTCTCATCAAAACAGATGTTCCAACTCCGCGATGCCTGCTTTAGTCCATGGATGGACTTAAGCAACTTGCACACCTTTCCGCTGCTCCCACTCTGAATGAAACCCTCTGGCTGGTCCATATAGACACACTCCTCTAAATTTCCATTTAGAAAAGCGGTCTTTACGTCCATCTGCCAAATCTCATAATCGTGGAAGGCAGCAATGGCAAGAAGGATCCGAATGGATTTCAGCATAGCCACTGGAGAAAAGGTTTCGTCATAGTCCAAACCAGGTCTTTGACGAAAACCCTTTGCAACAAGTCTAGCCTTATAGGTCTCAACCTGTCCATCTACACCAATTTTCCTTTTGAAGATCCACTTGCATCCTACAGGTTTTACCCCATCTGGAGCAACGTCCAACGTCCATACTTTGTTGGTGTACATGGACTCCATTTCGGTCCGCATTGCATCCAGCCATTTTACCGAGTCAACGCTCTGAATGGCCTGCTGGAAGCTAGTCGGCTCATTATAATCAATGATGCAATCCTCTCTATCCCCGTCTATGAGAAAACCGTAGTATCTCTCGGGCGGATGAGACTTCCTACTACTCCTGCGGAGCGGCGTAGGAATGTCCTGTTCTTTTTAACCCTCTGGTTCTACTATGCTTTCAGTAATAGTCTGTGGTTCTGGAATTTCTTCCAGTTCTATTGCGCTCCCACTTATTTCCTTTTCTAAGAACTAGTGTTCCAGAAAGTGGGCATTACGAGAAACAAAGATCTTTTGTTCCTCTGCGTAATAGAAGAGATACCCCCTAGAGTTCTTTGGGTATCCCACAAACTTGCACAGTACTGAGCGTGCCTCGAGTTTGTCCGCATGCTGCTTTTTGACAAAAGCTGGACATCCCCAGATCTTCAGATATTGAAAATTGGGTTTCTTCCCACTCCATATCTCATATGGTGTGGTAGGCACAGTCTTAGTTGGAACTCGGTTCAAAAGGTATGCAGCTGATTCTAGCGCATATCCCCAGAATGATCGCGGCAACTCAGCGTTACTCATCATGGACCGTACCATATCCAATAGGGTTCGGTTCCGTCTCTCCGATACACCGTTATGTTGCGGAGTGTACGGAGGAGTAAGCTGAGAGTGAATTCCATTCTCTTTTAAGTAATCCAGGAACTCGGCACTTAAGTATTCACCACCTCGATCAGATCTCAGTGTCTTGATACTTTTGCCTGTTTGTTTTTCTACTTCATTCTTATATTCCTGGAATTTTCCAAAGGTTTCGGATTTATGTTTCATTAAGAAGACATATCCGTAACTTAAAAAGTCATCCGTAAAAGTAATGAAGTAAGAATAACCGCTTCGCTCATGTGTAGACATTGGACCGCACACGTCGCTGTGTACGAGTCCCAAGAGCTCGCTCGCTCTTACTCCGTGTCCAGTGAACGGAGTCTTTGTCATCTTTCCTTTGAGACAGGATTGACAAGTTGCATATGATATTCGAACGGATCCAAATATCCTTCTGTATGTAACTTCGTCAACCTTCTCTCATTGATGTGACCCAGTCTACAATGCCATAAGAAAGCCTGATTTGTTTCCGGAGACTTTCTTTTGTGTGTATTCTGGACATTGAAAATCTGTGGTTGGTTTAATACGTATATACCATTGCTTAATGTACATGACCCAATCAAAACTTGATTAAGGTGAATGTTCACAACATTACTTACAAATGCAAATTCATAAGCATCTTTAGATAATAAAGATACAGATATGATATTACAGGTTGCATTGGGTACAAAATAACAATCACGCAAAACCAAAACATGTCCATCTGACAATCCCAGGTGATAGTCCCCCACGGACTCAGCATCCATGCCAGCTCCGTTTGTAACTCTGAGGGTCATATCACCTGCCTTCAAAACCCTACGCCTTCTCAGTGCCTGTAAAGAATTACAGATATAAGATCCTGATCCGGTATCCAATACCCAGGATGTAGAGTTTATTGATAGACAGTTTTCAATAACATACACACCTGAAGCTGAAGCCGCAACTTGCTTCAGATCCTGGTTTCTGGCCTTCCAAGCCCTGCAATCATTTTTTCAGTGTCCACTCTTGTGACAGTAAAAGTATTCTTCCTTTCCCACAAGCTTTCCCGCTACCTTTGTTGCCTTTGCTTTTCCCTTCGTATCCACTTTACTAACATCGCCCCTTGGTTTGGTGGGGGTTTTCTTCTTCTTTCCCTTGGCTTTCGCCTTGGACCTAGAAGAGGAAGATCCTCCTACAAACAAAGTGGATGTTTCCCTACCTTTCTTTAGGGTGCCCTCTGCACTCCTCAACATGTTGAGGAGTTCTGAAAGTTCAACTTCTTTTTCTTGCAAGTTGAAGTTCAGGATAAACTGAACGTAAGTGGAAGGAAGGGACTGGAGAATCAAGTCCGTGTAGAGCTCGTTCTCTAACGTGGTCCCAAGGTCCGTGAGCTCCTCAATGAAGCCAGTCATCTTAAGCACGTGTTCCGCTACTGATGATCCGACGGCCAATCTCGCCGAAAACAGCTTTTTCGAGACTTCGTATCTGGCGATACGGGATTGCTCTCCATACAGTTCTTTTGTATGGAGAAATATGGATTCAAGGTCCATATTCTCGTGCCTCCTCTGATGTTCATTGTCCATAGAGGCAAGCACGAGGCACATGGCCTTCGCGCAGTCTATTTCCCAGGTCTTACGGATTTCCTTATCCGCGACGCTGGTTTTGGGACCTGGGATAGGGGGAGCTTTGGTGGTAAGGAGATACCCCAACTTGTCATAAGTGATTGCCATTTTGACATTCCTGAGCCAATCTTTGTAGTTTGGCCCTGTCGGTATGTTTTTATCTAGTAGTAACTTAAGTCCAGTCATGATGTTTGGTCGTTGCAATTAGGAGAGAGAGAAGAAACACTTTAGCATGATGCTCTTGCAAGTTTAGAGTGGTTTTTAGTTTGTCTAAACAGGATGGCCCCCACTGTCTCTCGAATCCCTCCTTAAACCAAAAAGGAAGCATTAGTTGGGATCAATCTCACCGTACAATACTTGCTTAACCGTTCAGCCAGGCCAGTGTTGGTACTTCGAGGGAGGTTTTCCAACGCTTTTGCGAAGTTCCTTAATTAAATAACCTCTTTTCCCTGTGGGTGTAGCCCCGCTAACACCTTTCTATACACCTGCTTGGTTTATAGCATTGATCGTTAAGTGAGAATGTTCCGGAGGAGTAGCATATACTCACAGTAGGATCGGGATCCAAATATCATCGTGTGACAAAACTGAAGGAATTCTACCATAATCATCACACTCCAAATGGTATGCAGTGCTAGCAAGTTTCAGTTTCTTTAGAAACTCCCGATGTGGATTTTTGCCCCATGCTCTTATGACCTTGGCGTGAGGTCAAAATTTCATAAGTCACATGTCAAGTTCTACCCATCATTATCCAGGTTAATTTGAACCCACCTGTACCTACCCTTGACGTAAGCCAAAATGGCAGTACGACTGCCTCAAACCAACGCATTCTATCTATGCAACAGATAAATATCCGGCAGCTACCAATCACTATGCCTTGGTGTGAGGTCAAAATACATAGCTTGAATACTACCGAATATTTAACTGAAATGATGGAGGGCTACGAATGGTTTTGGCGAAACCGTGAACGTAGTGAACTTGATATAATCGATGGAACGAGAGCTTTTAAAAGGAGTGGCTTAAGCTCCGCGTTTAAAAGTTGTTTTTGAAAAGAAACCAAGTGGTTTTGAAAGTGTTCCAACGACTCTACTTTGGTTTATTTTATTGCATTAATTTAATGTGTCCCATCATTTAATCCTACCATTGCAGAAAACAACGAAAATATGACGTACGCTTATGCCATCCGCATTCGCCACGGGGCCCCGTCATTACCCATTATGTTACTTAACTAACGACAGAGCGGGGGCTCGACTAGCGCGGATGCAAAACATAAGCAACGCCTAAATAGATATCATATATAGATATACACATTCGTTACATGCAATGATAGCCATTCCAGATCATAGATGAACACATTTGATATACTAGGAATCCGCATTCCGTACGAGCCTGTAACGAAGAGCGGATTACACGGTCACGATGAATAGCCAAGACCCCACCCTAGACCCCTACGGGTGCGGCAAACTACCCGCCAAGTACCCGAAGCGAAGCAACCTCCCTCAACACCGTGAGTAGGAGACTAGGCACTTCGAGATACCCGGTAGTTTGTGCACCCTACCTTGGGTCTATCCTAGGAGCAAAAACAGTAAAAGAAATTATACAATGACGGCTACAACCCCATCCCGGTTGTGCGGCCATATAAATATTATTACATCAATTACAAATTATATGAATTGAAAGAAAAAGAAAACTCTCATCTCACAACCCCCCGGCTATTCATCCGCGACAATCCAATGAATTCATATACACATACCATCAACATTACAGATCACAGATATGTATAACCCCCACTAATCAACGTATAGCGATTAGCAGACGTTCAATACATATATCACATCACAGATATAACCAGTTAGCTTAAGTCTTTAGAAGTTCGATCAAAATACGGATTTTTAAACCCCAAAAACAAATTTTGCTTTCTGGAAAATCTGGGTAGAAAAATCATATTCCAAAAATCCCAAAATACCCCAGTAAATACACTGCAGCAAAGCCGATCCACGGCCGAGTCAACTCGGCCGCGGATCCGCGGCAAGAACCTGTTCTTGCCGCATTTCCGCGGTGAGTTGGTCGGTTCTGTGGATCGTTTTTCTGCAGTGTACACTAAAAACCCTGAGTCGATTTTTGGTATATGTTAAATAATTTTTACAGCGGTTTAAAAATCGACAGAAAGTTTGAATTCCGGGCATGTTTCGTGACTTTTTCTCCGATTGAACTTCAAGCTACTTTGCTAACATGTTAGATAGTGTTTAACTAGGCTCTGATACCACTGTATGTCCACGTTACCCATCCCCCGGTTCTTTGGGGTTGCGGAAATGGTGAAAAACGATTTTTCTTGGGTGGTAACATGGACTCAAAATACGGATCTTTGTTAAACAACTATCTAACAACCTAACTAGGAGTTTTATCTACTCGGTTAGGGGGTTATACCTTAACTTAAACTCCTTCTCTTCGACTCCTTGTGGTGGTCGGATGGTTCTCTCCTCGTCGTCTCCTTGTGCCGAAGATAGATCCACCTGAAAGCTTCTACCTTTGGCTCCAACCTCAATCTTGAGGAAACTAGAACACTTGGTTTGCTAGACCTTGTATACTAGGATGAGTAGAGAAGTGTTTTGGGTTTTATCTCTATGGTTCTTGCTTCTCAACACATGATACAATAGAACCATGAACTAGAGAGAGAGCAAGAGGAAGAGGGAGAGCTTGAGGATGAGAGAGAATGAGAATGATAGAATGAGCAAGAATTTTCTCACCCTTGCTCTCATAATCCAAAATAATCATAACCCATAATAATAATTGAGTATTATGTGATGGTTGTTATCATATCAAATGGCCATATCATTCCATGCATTAAATGCAATTTGTGAACAAACAAGCAAGCAAAGGTCAATGCCAAGAAATGATAGCCATTGTCATGATGATGGTCAACAAGTCCATCCTAGTCAACCGGTCAACTAAGTCAACAAGTTAACAAAGTCAACCTTTCAACCCAACTGTGGCACAATAATACTTAATTAATATTATCATTAATCATATTTCTTATTCTCATTAGGGTTTAGCAAAAGTCAACAGTCAACAACCCTAATGAGAATCCTCCGTCTCTGTCTCTCTGTCAACTGTGCATACACACCCGCATCCGCGTTCCGAGGAACACGAATACAAATGAGATAAAACCAATCCCAAAACGTACACTAGGATCTGGCTTAAACCAAAGCCCGCTAGTGATAACTGCCCGGACACTAAACGTGCACAAGTGCACGGATGTGACCGAACCCTGTCGCAAAACCATGCGACCTCTACTCTTTTGCCTAAAGGCGAATAGCTCTCTGTGTGGGACTCTAAAGACTCGACACTACGCTGGCAGTGGGTTTAACCACAGACCGCAAGCGGCACTAGCTGTGTGTAACGGCCCCCAGGTAGATGCCGATAAGAAGACGGACGAGGTGAAACCCATCTGAACTCCTACTGAGCCTGAATGTGACAATCTGCGTACAGTCCGGTCTGTTCGTCTGAGAATATCGCATGGCGGGCCTAGGGGGTGGTAAACGTCAGTCCCCTAATAGCGGTACAAGTCATGTCGGAGTGTAGCCCAGAACACCCCGAGATAACACTGGAAACCTACCAGTATATCTCGCTTGCCCTGGCCAGGGACTTTGTGTAATGGCTCTCCTAGACACAGCGCGATATCAACCCCCAATACCGGGAAAGACGAATCCTGTCTAACCGTCACTGCCTCCAAGTGCTTCGGGACTGCACCCAACTACTACTTGTTTGCACGACTCCTTTGAGCCATGGTAGGGTAGTAATCAAAGTACAGTGGGAACACACTCAAGGCGAAGTGACAGTGTCAAGTCAGCGGACTAAGCTGTACTCATGTCACCTGAGAACTGATAACTGACGATAGGTATAGTACCAACCAACAGTTCCGGACGAGTCTTGTCCAGTGTACTCGTAACCTAACGAGCACCCGCATACTATCTCAAGTACGACGTACTGACGGCTGTGGGACAGACCGTATCCCCTGCTGGGATGAGAAGCGCATACGCTAGTCTACTCCGGAGTATCGATGCCCTGTCTCGATAGTCCTACGACTAGGGACCTGCATAAGGATGTGCTTGTGGATTACCCAGCCCCCATGAGTGTGACTGCCATCACAACGCTGGTAATCAAGCAAAGATCCTAAGGGCTCCACTAATGTGTATAGGTGATATACTAAAAGAAACACATGTACACATTAAAGTATAATCAAACCAAGTAGCATACTACCATTTTGAGCAAGACTGTCTATACAACTGTGAATATCCCAAGCTTCCATTAAGTAATATACAAACTAGTATGATACAGTAATGGCCTCTAGGGCATATACACTAACAAGAAGATGGAAGGTTCATACAGAATGTGCATCGATTATAGAGCCTTGAACGAAGTCACTATAAAGAACAAGTATCCACTCCCGCGCATCGATGATTTATTCGATCAGCTAAGTGGATCTTGTGTTTTCTCTAAATTGGATCTTCGTTCAGGTTATCATCAAGTGAAGGTCAAGGAAGCTGATATTCACAAAACAGCTTTCAGAACTCGCTATGGACATTACGAATTTCTAGTGATGTCATTTGGAGTGACCAATGCACCAGCAATATTCATGAACCTAATGAATCAAGTTTTCTGGGAGTACATAGACAGGTTTGTTGTCATCTTCATCGACGACATCCTAGTGTATTCTAAGAGTCGGAAATAGCATGCAGAGCACCTACGAATTGTCCTGGAAACTCTTCGACAACATAAGCTTTATGCCAAGTACAACAAGTGCGAGTTTTGGCTAAATTAAGTTGGTTTTCTTGGACATATTGTATCAGGAGAAGGAATTTCTGTGGATCCAGCAAAAGTTTCAGCAGTTAGCGAATGGCCTACACCAAAGTCAGTGAAGGACATTCAAAGTTTCTTGGGTTTAGCTGGATATTACAGAAGGTTCATTAAAGGATTTTCGAAGATAACAACACTCCTGACCAAGCTCACACGTAAAGATGAAGAATTTGTGCGAACAAGCTTTCGTAGAACTCAAGTCAAGATTGACATCAACACCCATTCTCGTAATACCAGATCAATCTGGAGGATTCGAAGTGCATTGTGATGCATCCGGTAAGGGATTAGGATGTGTTCTACATCAGCATGGTAAAGTTGTGGCTTATGCTTCAAGACAACTGAAGACTCATAAGCGCAATTATCCGACGCATGACTTAGAGTTGGCAGCCGTCATCTTTGCTCTCAAGATTTGGCGCCATTATCTACTTGGTGAACGAGTGAACATTTACACAGATCATAAAAGTCCGAAGTACGTGTTTACTCAGAAGGAGTTGAATATGCTGCAAAGAAGATGGTTAGAACTCATGGCGAACTTTAACATCAAATTGCAATATCACCCAGGGAAGGTGAACGTAGTACCTGATGCTCTTAGTCGCCAACCATTAGCAATGAATCTCACCGCTCAGTGGAAGCTTCAGCAAGACTTGCATCAGATGGAGATTGAGGTAGTCATGCCAGGTAATGCTTCAAGTTTGATGAATCTACAAGTTCAATCAATCATTGTCAATCAGATCAAAGCAGCTCAAGCAAGTGATGCTAAGTTGCAAAAGATCAGAGAACGAGTGGAGAATGGACTCAGAACAGACTTCATCATCCATGAAGACGGATCTTTGAGATACGGCAGCAGATTGTGTGTACCAAAAGGTCCTGTACGGGAAGAGTTAATGAAAGAAGCTCACAGCTCTCCCTACTCAGTACATCCTGGAGGTACCAAAATGTACAAAGATCTACGTCAGAATTATTGGTGGCATGGAATGAAGCGTGAAGTAGCCAGAAGTGTCGCAAAATGCTTGGTGTGTCAGCAAGTAAAGGCTGAACATCACAGGATAGCTGGACTACTTCAACCGTTACCAATCCCAGAATGGAAGTGGCAACACATCACAATGGATTTTATGACTGCTCTTCCTCGCAGCACAAAGGGTAACGATGTTATATGGGTCATTGTGGATCGACTCACAAAGTCGGCTCACTTCATCCCATTTCGAGTTAGCCAATCAACTGAGGCACTAGCAAAGAAGTACATGGAGGTAATAATCTATTTAAGATTTAAACTCTGCATAACGTACTGTTTCTGATACCCATGAACTCATACAGGAAATTGTGAGACTTCATGGAGTACCGGTCTGCATTGTCTCCGATCGTGACACCAGGTTCCGATCGCAATTTTGGCAAAGTCTGCAAGCAAGCTTGGGAACAAGTCTGAATTTCAGCACGGCTTAGCATCCACAAACAGATGGTCAGTAGGAACGAACTATTCAGATCTTGGAGGATATGCTCAGAGCGTGTATGCTAGACTTCAAAGGATCGTGGGAAGATCACCTGCATCTTGTGGAGTTCGCATATAATAACAGCTACCAAGCAAGTATAGGAATGTCACCTTTTTTGCAGCATTATATGGAAGGAAGTGTCGATCACCATTAAGTTGGGACGACATCGGAGATAGGGAACTTCTTGGACCAAAGATGATAGTAGCGACCGTTGATGTGGTTCGTACTATCAGGGAAAGGATACGCATAGCCCAAGATCAACAGAAACACTGGGCTGATGCGAAGAGACGACACTTGGAGTTCCAGCCAGAAGATCACGTATTCTAAAAGTTATCTCCGAACCGTGGAGTGATCCGATTTGGAAGACGGGGTAAATTAAATCCGAGGTACATTGGACCGTTCGACATACTCGAACGAGTCGGTGAAGTGGCATACCGCTTAGCGCTTCCACCCCATTGGAAGGAGTGCATAATGTATTCCACATATCCCAACTCAAAAGGTATGTGAGTGACCCCAGCCATGTTCTTGATCATTCCGAGCTCACTATACAGCCCGACTTGTCTTGTGAGCAACAGCCTGTGGAGATCCTGGACAGGAAAGTCAAGACACTTCGAAATAAGGAAGTTAATTTAGTCCGAGTAATGTGGAGGAAAGACACTCCAGGTGAATCCACTTGGGAAAGGGAAGATGAAATGCGTGCAAGATATCCTCACCTCTTTGTAAATTAGTCCTCAAATAAAAGTTGTAAATTTCGAGGACGAAATTTTTGTAAGGAGGGTAGATTGTAACAACTCCAATTTTTGTATACATAAAATTGATTTAAATTTGAAGTATACTTGGGGTATTTAATATTGCTGTTACCACTTTAAGTAATTATTTCACACAAATAATTACAAGAAGGAGCTTGTAGCTCATTGGTAATACCTTGCACTGCTGAACCAAGCCACTAGAGTTCAAATCCCCTGGCCCACATTATTTTTAGATTGTTTTTGTTTCAAATTCTTAGGAAGCCCAACAGTCCACACACCATAACTCCCAAAACTTGAACTTCACCTGAAAAACTAAATGTACCAGAGCCTTCACCCAACGACCCCCCACCTCCATGATCCGACTAGGCCGGCGGATCGGCCGACTCGGGCCAGCACCGCCGGACGGCCGAGTCCCCAACACCAAAAATGCGCCTCTTCGCCTTCTCTAACCCCCTGCATACTCTAATTTATTGGATCGGTTCCCGAGACTTAATTATCCCCCATTTACTACAATTTTTAATAATTTTCACACATTTTTACAATTTTTTATTAAAACCCCTTCACCTACCCTACCCCTAGACTACCCTATAAATACACCCTCTACCCTCCCATCCCAAAACCCTAAGCTCACTCTCTCAAAATTTTCCAAGAGTTGTGTACTTTGAAAAAAAGCTCGCGGCGAAGCTCCGACGAAATTCCGGCGGAAATTCCGGCGACGTTTTTAGGAAATACCGACGACGATGCAACGCATCGACAATCCCTTTAGTTCCCCCTCACTCCCTTGGTTAATCGAAACCCGTAAATCCCTTTCTATCTCTCCCTTCCCTATTCAAGAAAATACGAAATTACAAATCCGACGGAATCGGAACAAATCCGATTTCCGATTCGGTTTTCTATAAATTTCACTTCTCACTAATGCAATCATAATTAAACATCTTTATGTTGACTACTAAACACTAATCAAAGAATTTGAACAAGTTTCACCACATGAAATGATAGCTTTCTCAATTTGCCGTATTTTTCACTTAAATACCACATTGTTTCACTCTTTAATTTAACCCATCAAACTTGTTATACAATTAAAGTGAATCACGAGGTAACGACCTACCTCCTCACACACTTACATACAACCTAACACGATACTATTGAAACCTTAGAATACGAGAAAACAAGAATTTACATTTAAATACCATATACTTAATAAAACTATCTCTAAAAGATTTAGTTTTGATACAATTTTAAATAAATACCTCTTATTAGGAAAATACGATAAGTTGTGGACATCGGTTGTTTATCTAAACCTGATTTTGTGGTGTCTAAGCTAGGCAAGTGAGAAAGGTAACTTTAAAAGGCCCGACCCACGGTGATTCGTGAGCGGATCCCTCCTTTCCTCACTTGTACTTATCCGGCCACAATTGGCGGTGAAGAGGCGATTTGAGACATCTAACAACTTGTCGTTTAGACCATTTAGAAATAGGCTAGTTGGCTTAGAAAACCCTAGAATCTAGAATACGGAAAATTGACATTTTTATAAATAAATACCTTTTACTTTATAAAACCGTTTTCTAAAGGATTTAGTATTTTACAATCTTTGCAAAGCGCCGCTACAACCAATTTTTGGGAAATCCGTTCGGGATGGTGCGGATTATCGCATATCCTCGGGCTTAGTAGTACGAGATTCAGACCTCCGCAAGGACCATTCGGTCTCGAAAGGTATAAAATTCGACATCTTAAGAAAATGAGATTTTTAGAATATAAAATATTTATTAAAACTACTTTTGTATAATTATATGTATATTTATCATTTAAAAATAAATATTTCACCTTTTTTCTAAAAAATCACAAGAATAAATTTTACACTAAAATACCATGAACTTCAAATAAATCAATATTACAGATAAATACCTTTATTTATAAAACTAGGATATTTTCACTAGAAATGGCACAATATAAAATCCACATTCATTACAACTCTAAAGACGAATAATGAATACTTGAGGTGTATTTTGAAAAGTATATAAAAATATTTTTACATAAAAAAACCCTCAAGTTTTATAAATTACCCTAAGGACCCTAGCAATTATAGGACTTCGATTTACACTTCTAACTGTCTGACTCGGGTTTGAGTCTGATTAATCTGACTTGAATTCAAGTCAATCTACAATCTACAATATTCCAATTCAATATGAACACATGAATCCATGAATTCAATTATCAATCTATTCAACTTGACTGAACCGAACCATGGATATACATATTCCTTTTACATGATTCTCAGTTAGTCCATTTACATGACTCTATGGTTACAACCGTTTACTGATATCATGGTTTCAGTCAGTCAATCAATCTTACAATCAATACAATTTACAAGATAACAATACAAACAAGACATCGCGGGATTTAAGGGGTAGATTGGTATGGAAGGTGATAAAGGTGGCACGAGGCGGTCAGATTAAGACACCTAACCTCTATTCCGTTGCTGTTGTACCGTGGCTTAACGATTCCTTGTACATTCCGTTTGCCCTGGTCTCTAGCATATAGAGACCCCTCTCGTATACACCGGCATCCTTCTGTACCAAGCTACAAACAACAGCGTTAACACAACATTACAACAATATTATACAACTTTAAAAGATATCTTCTTATTCTGTCTATTCTATTTTCCACTTATCTTTGGGACTTACCGAGCGACCTGTTCGCTGACGACATTCTATTTCTTTCTTCTTTGAATGTCGTCAGGTGGTTTGGACCCGGCAGAGATCGAGCCTTCTACAGAAGACTTGGAGCAGTTTGCCGAAAATCCAGCACTGTAGTTTCATTGTACACTTTTCCATTCAGTACTTTTCATTTCCTATTGTGCCATTGTTTAGGCATCTTTTTATCTCAGTTGTATTTCCTTTTCATGCATTGTACAAAAGAATGTTAATAAATAAAAGTTGTTGTTTTTATTATCCCTTGTCTCTTGTGTATTTATTTTATATTTCTTAGATACGCTTAGCGTATGTACTTCTGAGTATATACGTAGCGGATCTCGTCGCGTCCCCTTCGCCGTACACTGGGAAGCGAGGCGTGACACAATCACTGGCCGACGAGCATGCCAAGCGCTGCCCAGGAGGTATCCCCATGGGCCCCGGAGTCGATGGGAGATCGTTTAGACTCGGATAGACCTGACGCCCCTCATTGGGGTCTCGGATCCTCCGCGGGCCACACGGCATCTTTGATTTCGAGAGTTGAGCACCATCCGGGGGTGACTGGGCAGGGTAGCTGCTCAGTTACCTCTTGCAAGGGCTTTCTGATCCCTGGCGTTATGGTAGGGGAGCTACCCTCCAGGGATGGTCGAGCATGGTAGCTGTTCGGTCTCCCCTTGCGAGGGCTTCGATCCTTAGCGTTGGGGGGTGCTGTGAGAAGCCCACAAAGGATGGCCGGGCAGGGCAGCTGCGCGGCCGCCTCATGGCGAGGGCTTTGTTTTCCAGCGTCGGGGGTAGGCGACTACCAGCCGGAGTTGACCAAGCAGGGTAGCTTCTCGGTTGCCTCTTGCGAGGGGTTCGATCCCTAGCGCTGAAGGGGCTATAAGAAGCCCGCTAAGGATGATCGGGCAGTGGAGCTGCGCGGTTGCCTCTTGGCGAAGGATTTGAACTCTGGCGTCACGGGTAAGCAACTACCAGCGTGGGACGACCGAGCGGGGTAGCCGCTCGGATGCCTCTTGCGAGGGCTTCGATCCCTGGCGTCATAGGTAGGGAGCTACCAGCCGGAGATGACCGAGCAGGGTAGCTGCTCGGTTATCTCTTGTGAGGGCTTTGATCCTTCAGGAGGGGGACCGAGCAGGGTTACTGCCCAGTGCCTCTTGGTGAGGACTTTGATCCCTGTCGGTTGTGGTAGGAAGATACCAGCCGGAGATAGCCGAGCAAGGACTCGACTGCCTCTGGGAGGACTTTGGTCCTTGGCATGGGAGGGGCTGTAGAAGCCTACCAAGGACCCTTGGCCGAGGAGGGTTACTGCCCGGTAACTCTTGGTGAGGGCTTTTGTCCTGAAGGATAGCCGAGCGAGGGATCCTCAGGCTCGACTGCCTCTGGGAGGGCTTTTTGATCCCCGGCGTTGCGGCAGGGAAGCTGCCGGCTGGGGATAGCCGAGCGAGGGATCCTCGGGCTCGACTGCCTCTGGGAGGGCTTTTTGATCCCCAGCGTTGTGGCAGGGAAGCTGCCCGCTGGGGATAGCCGAGCGAGGGATCCTCGGGCTCGACTGCCTCTGGGAGGGCTTTTTGATCCCCGACGTTGCGGCAGGGAAGCTGCCGGCTGGGGATAGCCGAGCGAGAGATCCTCGGGCTCGACTGCCTCCGGGAGGGCTTTCTGATCCCTGGCGTTGCGGTAGGGAAGCTACCCACCAGGGGTGACCGAGCAGGGTTGTCACGACCCGAAAGTACGGAACATGACCGACACTTAGACTACGAAACATCTCGAGGCGTACGTAATCTAAGTAAGCCGAAAACCCAGAAAACTAAACCAAGAGAAGTAGTGGAGTGAAGGAAAACCAATTTAAATCAAGCAGTTTTAATAGCATAAGCCGAATTATGCGTTTTTTTTAAACATCAAATATTTCCTGAAAATTTCGGCAGAGTCTCCTTTGTAAATACTGGCCCCCAAACGGGATACAACATGAATAGTATACGAAATCAAAAAAAGGCATCCCCAAGCGGGAGATAGCTCTTCGTCAATCGATGGTCACAACCACACAAGCAATATAATATACAACTCCAAGGGCGAGGATCAAAACTCAAAAGGAAACTCAAAACAACAAGAAATCCATAGAAATACAACGCGCGACTCTAAGGTCGAAAGAATAAACATCACTGGTCTCTATCTCTGAAATAAATACATGTTTGGTTGTTGGAATTTACTAGATACAACTGAATAATATTATACAAAGTAATATGATGGGTACGATACCAATAACCCACCTACTAGCAAGTCACCGAAAGGGGCAGTGCCAGCAAAGCCGTAATGAAACCTGTACGGAAAAACCTGCAAGAAACTGTGGCACAACGGGGGTGAGTTGCCAACTCGTGAGTAGAAAAACATCAATGAACAGAAATCGCATGAACAACGCAACCCTAGGTCATATGATCATAATATATCCTCAAATATATAACCTGCAGCCTATAACAATGGCTAGGGTAATTATCTAACCCAAGAGTAATCTCATATGCCCGTGTCAGTGACTCAGGTAGCAATATATCATATGGATGATGTATGAATGCATGAAAACGGAATACATGTACTAAAGAAACTGCTTTCATAATTTAGTGAGATTTCCTTTGTACTTTTAAAATGAGGTATCATAATGGAATCAGCATAAACAGTGTCTAGCATCGACACAAAACATAAATCTCAATGTCTCAAAATCTCAGGCTCCGGCTATCCGGACTGGCCTGTATCATCTAATCTCAGTACCTCAATATCTCGAAATCTCAATGCCTCAATCTCAATATCTAGGGCGCCGTCGGTCCAGACCGGCCCCTACCATCCATCTCAAGACCACGACGGTATCCTCCGGATATCTGACGCGTCGGGTAAAATCACCGGTCGGTAGTACTCCCCTGCCAGGCTCAACGCCATCATCTGCGATCCTCTTGCCCCGGGGTACCGTACCGGGTCCACCATGTACCCGAAACGGTTCCTCCACTTCTCGAACTCGGGTCTCGAAATCCATCAGCAAACTCATGGTGGACGACTCATACATCATGGGAAAACCGCACTTTTTATTTAAGAGAGAGAAAAGAAGTTTATATAAGTTTTGCGGTTTTCCCCCAAATCCAGAAAATCTCATGGAAATCCAAATCCAAATCCTCAATAGCATGTAAACAGTAAATATAGGCATAAAATCCATGAATGCGGCATAACAATGAATAATAACATGCATGAAGTAACAAGTAATAGTTACAATGTCTAATCTAGCATATAAGGCAAGTACGCTAATACCATGTCTAAACTACTAGCTATCAAGCTAAGTTAAGCAATAATATTTTCTAAGGTGTACGTGACATGGCAATTACCGATGAAGATGTGTGTGAGCCGGCAAGTGAGTGTACGTGGTACATACGCATCATCGGTAATGGTGCTGGTGTCCTAACAGCATAATATCAACAATGCAATATGAAATAGCAATGTAAGTATGCGATGCGGGGCGAACAGCAATAATGAGCGGGAGCTAAATACTAGACACAACGGTAACTAATCTGCATTTAATATATATATACGTCATACTATGGTGCCATTTGAAATAACACAAATCGTGGGGTTTTGGAAATAAGGGCTACGGTGTTTTTAAGAAAAGATACGTCTTTTGAAATATCCGTAGAATCCCTTGACCTGTCTTTTAAAATACCCACGATCCGTTAGTTTTGAAATAGGTAAGAGTCTAATCTAGTCTAACAACTACACTAAACTATACGGCTGAACTAACAACCTGAACTACAGGTAAGGAAACCGCCTAACATCTGAGTCGATACATATACATACCTGTATATATATAGTCGGTGATCCCACCTCAATAATATCATATCCGATACCATATCTATAATCAGACATCCCAAGTCAAGAGTGCGGATCAATCATCAATATATAGCTCGTACGTAAATCCGTCGTACGGCATCCCCAAATCTGGGTACGGGTCAATATCACATTATTCATTCGGTATCCTCTTTATCCAAGATCATAATCTAGGTAGTGATCTACGTCTAGTACGATACTAATATCATCAATATAGTCATGATCTGACTGCTGATCTACAGCCTCATACAAACCGATATCATCATCATATATCGTCATAAAGAGGTATACATCGCCTAATGCGACCTATTATGAATATCTTAATATACATTATCTCATATCACGATCACATGTCAACCATTCAATGTATAACACTATTCACATGTATCGTCGTCCCAAGATTCTCTATAATATCAGGACGTAACTCAAGTACGAATCCTGCCATATCACCGATACCATAATCTCAGATCAAATCTCATCAACTCATCTCAATCCCATTTATCATCCTCAAATCCAGTTTATGAACACATGGTCCCATACCCATGTGAACACATAACCATATATTCCCATATAAGCACATATGAAAGAAGAATGAATGCAAGTATGGGTGTGTGTGCGCCTGTGTGGTGCGACCACTACTCTAGGGTTTCGCGACACTAAATCATCCAAGCACACCAAATATCCATATTTATCATCAATAAACTCAAACAATATATAATCAATATATGTGTGTATACGCATTCGTATACATCATCACGAACTGCGGGGGTGCTATACGCCATCCACCCGACTTCTCCCCGTAGATATAAAATCTACTCACCTGGTCCTCGCTCGCCGGTGCCGACATCGCCACGCGCTTGCTTGTCGTCTTGAAGTCCACATGGGGTACCTACATATCATAACGCACCGTATCGCATTAAAATCCGACTCATGACCAAAACGACACATGAATCCCACATAGGTCAAAACCTATGGTTGCTTTCACAAATCAACCCAAAAACCCTCGATATCGGCGTACAAACCATCGAGAAAAACCCAAACACCCTCATTTGCACAATCACAAGCACTAATTATAATATAAAATAGGTTAAAATTCACAAAAACCTCAAACTCACTTTAAAAGCTATTTTTCCGAACATCTAGCAAGCAAAATTACCCGTTTTAGTACAAAACTCGACGTTGGAACAAATCTAGCGGCCGCAATACCCACTCAATATCATAACTAAGTCATATAAACCATTCCAATAATTTATTCTCCTCAAAATATATATATATATATATACACACACACACACACACATACAAAACCTAGTTAACAAAGTTAGCACAATTTTCCATTTTAGCTCAAAACTTGGGTTTTAATCAACTTTAAATATTTTAACAATTCTAGTGGCCATAATTCTCATTAAAACATATTAACTAAGCCACACAACCATTAACTAGGTTTTAATCTCACTCTTTATATTAAATACAAAAATCTAGTTTGCAAAACAAACATAATTAGGACAATTTACATATAATAATTTGCAATCTAACAAATTGATTATGTTTCACATTCCACAAAATGAAGAATTCCACTTGCAACCATAAACATACAACAAAAAAAAACCTAACTAGATTTTCACAAACCCTAATCTCATGAATTTGGACTTGCAAATTTCCAACCTAAAATTAAACCCTTTACCAACTTAATTTGAAGTAATAACAAATAAAGTAACAAAAAGATCAAGATTTTATACCTCACAAACCATGGATCAAACCTTGCAATCTAGCCTCTCAAATGCAAATTTTTCTCCAAGAATCATGTTAGAATGAGCTAAGGAAAAATGGGTAGGGCTTTGATTTGAATTTTGTTTGGATTTTTGATGAAAATTGTTGGATTTTTTTGATGGAAAAGAGATGAAATGGGGGGGGGGGGCTGCTGTTGAATGGAGGGGAGGGGCTCGGCCTGAAGAGGTGGAGGAGGAGAGAGAGAGTGTGGTGAGGTTAAGAAAGTCAAACGCAAAGACCATACCTCAAAGTCAACACTTATACCACATTTTCCTTTATTTTTTTCGTTTTCTTTTCTTTTGCAAATCAAGTGAGGAAAATTGAGGGGGGGCTGCTGAATTCAGCCAAGGGGAAGGAAAAATGGGGGTGTGTGAGTGTGGGTATGGGTGTGGGGTGATGGATAATGATAAATACTATACCCCAAACATCCATTTACACTAAATTCACTATTTAAGCCTTTTTCTTCGATATTTTCTAACACCGTTTAACAACTTCATTTAATTTCAAAAACCACATGTTAAAATTTTGTTTAATGTGTTATGATGCACAAAATTTATTTCAACTCATTCCAATTTGTAATTTTCCCTAATTAAATGTATTAGTGACGGCTTAAAATAATATTAAAATAATTAATTTCGGAAAAAAAATTCAGAAAATTTGAAATTTCACCAGTGGCTCAATAAACACCAAATACTAGCAATTACATAGCTAGAATATGTATATTTAATTTTATAATAAAGATATTTGTATTTTGACTTTTTACAGAAAACCCTCTTATTTTACCGATTTTCCGAAATTTCACCGAAACGATTTTCAAAACGTTACAAGGGTAGCTGCCGGGTTGAATCTTGGTGTGGTTGAGCTCGACCGTCCAGCTGTACGCATGGGGAATAGGAACAGTCGAGGCAACAGTGCGCGTAGTATGCGCATTGAATGCGGGGGGAGGCGAAGCGCTAGGGGCGCGTCGCTTCGACTCCATCAGAGAAGGCTTGATGACCGCCGCATGGCGGCGCCTTTTTGGGTGAAAGCGGGCGACTGTTGAGCTGCGCAGTGGGCTATATAAGGTTGAAGAGGTACTGGTCCTTTCATCCTTCATAAACAGGTCGCCGAAAATGCAAAACTTCCCGTATACCATTCCCGACATCATCCACTTCGAAGACGTGTATCTTTACGACCAGAATTGCACTGTGGACACGGTGCAGCTGGTCTATGGGAGCATTGAGGACCGCTTCGGCCGGCTACTCCCCCGATGCTCCCCCTGCTGCAACTGCTGATGTACTCCATCTGGAGGGCATCGCCGGGGCTTTACAACCCCCTGTCCGAGCAGCTCTATGACGAGGCCGTGGGCAAGCTGCGGTCTTTGAGGCGCTTCGGCCTGATCTCCGCGAACCGGCTGGCCCGCTCAGAGGTGCTCGTCCGCGAATGCTATGAGCTGAGGCTTGGGATCGACGCGCGCGGGGGGAACCAGGGACAAAGGCTGGACATTGCCAGGCTCCGGCTGGCGGAGATCTTTACCGAGTACCACGAGCAATGCTCGTTGCACCCCCTTCCCCCACTGTAGTAATTTCCTTTTCTTTTTATGTGTATGGCTGAGGAGCCTATAATACCTTTTGAATAAATAAAGCTTTTCTTTCTTTTTCACAATGTTCCCTTGATCTTTATTAAATTAACAATAGATCCTAGGAAGAGTTTACATCGCTCTAAAAGAAAAGTAGAAGCTAGTAGATGACTTTATTGGCTCGGCCCGAGCTCCTTGAAGGACTGTTGGCCCCCACGCTTGGCACAGGGTACGGGGCTCCCTGAGTTTCGGGCTGACCGTCCGCTGAAACGAGCATGATCTGACCGACGGTCAGGTCGGCGGGAGGGCGATGTTGCTCTTGCTCACGGTCAGCCTGCCGTTTGTCCCTCAAGTAAGCAGCGAGGTACCCAGATCGGATGAGCTCTTCGATGTAGTCCCTGAGTTGCTTGCAATCCTCTGTGGCGTGGCCCAGTACCCAGTAGAAAGTGCAGTAGGGGCCCCGGGTTTGCTTTGCGGCCTGACGCGGGATTGGAGGGAACTTGAAGAACCCCTCGTTCTGGACCTCCTCCAGCAATACTGCGAGGGAGACGTTGAGGGGGGTATACTCCTGGAACTTCGGGTGGTAGGGCTGCTGACGCTCCGGCCTCTCCTCCCGAGCCTTCTTCTTCTGGTCGGATCTTTCCGCTCGGGGGAAGTTAGCGTTCACCTCGGATTCCAGCTGAACCTCGCGCTCAGTCCACGTCTTGACCTCGGCCATGGTCTTCGGTTGTGCCAACGCGAAGGAGCGCAGCCATTCCTTGTGCCTCAGGCCAAATCTAAGCATCGTGATAACGGTCTCGTCCCGGTGCTCGGGCACCTCGAGAAGGGCGTTGTAGAAACGGGTTATGTAGGCCTTGAACGTTTCCTTGTCCCCACTCTTAACCGTGAAGAGGTAGTCGACCGTGCGTTTCTGTCGACGGTTCCCAACGAAATAGCCGAGGAACTAAGTAGCCAGCTCATCGAAGGTCGAAATAGAGCGGGGCTCGAGCCCCCGGAACTAGTCCCGACCTGAGCGGATAAGGGTGGCCGGGAAGGCCCTACACTGGGCGGCGTCGGAGTGGTCCTGGAAGCTCATCCCTGCGGTGAAAGCGTCCAAATAGTCCTTCGGATCGGTTTTCCCGTCGAACAGAGAGACCTTCGGGGGCTTGTTGCGCGAGGAGACGTGGACGACGAGCAATTCCTCGGTGAACGGCTTCGTGAGCGAGTCAGAGGCGTACTTAGCCCCGTCGCTCGAGAGGTGAGCCTCCCGGCGCATGCCCTCGATTTTCTTCTCGAGGGCGTCGAGCTGACCGTGATATCCCGAGGAATCGGCGCCTTGGGACCCCTGGTCTCGGCTGCAGGTGACCTGCGTCTGGGAGCGGCCCCGAATCCTCTTGATGAGGTGCCTCAGATCCTTGGGCGAGGTGGCTCTCGAGCCGCCGAGGTGAACCCTTCCTGTGCGGCCCTGCCGAGTATGGCGATGTCGACCATGCCTGTGGATAAGCGAGGTGACTGACATCTCCTCAAGGGGATAGGGGTCGCAAGGAGGCTCGAAGCGAGGCGTTCTGGCGGCGGACCTTGGTGTGGAGCCGTGGCGTGCCCAGCGGGCCTCAGGGTGCACCGGCTCGAGAGATCGGTGGCAAGGAGTCGCAGCCTGCTGGTGGTCAGCTGTCCAGATAGGGGCTGAGCCTTATGGAGGAGGTGGAGCGGCGATCTGGGGCCCAGGCCCAGCCATTTGGACGCGGACGAGCGCCTCCATGAGGAACTGCAACCGATCTATCCGGCCTGCGAGGGCGATAATGACGGTCGCTGGAGGAGGCTCATCCCCGCCTTCGGTAAGTGGAAGGCGGCAGCTGGTACCGGGATCTTCAGGATGGTTGCTCGCCATTTAGGCGGAGATCGGAAGGCCAACTTTATGTTTTGTGGAGCCGGTTCCCACAGACGGCGCCAACTGATGGAGGTCCTTTTCAGGTCTCTGTCAGATGTTGTCTTCCGTCGATCTCCTGGTGGATTCTGATGATTATCTTCTGTTGCGTGTGGGTCTCAATGGGTTTGGGTGGAAGTGCTGGTATGAGGAGTTTGGTGCCGAGTACCTGCAAAGAAGTCCCGGGGTGGTTTGGTACCACCAAGGACCCTCCGACGATCAAGTTAGTAATGAGATCTGAGCAGAGTAACGGCTTAGAAGAGTAAAGAATGGATTACTTGACCCCTCTGTGATGGGGGTTTATATAATGGTGGTGGCACGCAGCAGCAGGCGCGAGAATCTCGCCGGCAGTTACTCTCCCGACGCCACGCCCGTGTAGAGAGCGGATCGCCCATTAATGGGGATCGTAATGGCGTGGACATGGGATGTTGCTGGCGTAGAATCTGCACATGGCGAGATTCGCGGAGCGGCGGTTACGCCTGTGAGCGGTGGCCTTGGTCGGAGGGCCGAGGAAGACGGCATCGGCCTGGAGCTTGGGACGAACGAGGAGTCCAGGTCTTGTGGCAGCTTGCCGCGAGCTGTGGGGCCGAGGAGGCCAATTTGTAGGGGGCCCTGAGGAGGGCCAGCTTGTGTTTGCAGGTCGGGCACAGGGTGGCCTGGTCGGCCCCTTCTTCTGAGTTTTGGGACACGTCACCCACCACGCGTCCTGATCTTGGAGATCGCCAATATTGAGCATCATCAGCTACCATCTCTTGCATTTCTTGATGGATACCTCTGTATAAAATGGGTTCGCTATTTTGTGCTGTTGTTTTTCTTGGGCGTTTGTGTTGTTGTTGCTTTCAGATTCACCTTTTGTGCTTTTTTCAATGAGGTTGAGAGTGCTGCAGTGTCCTCGGTATCTTTTAATTCCATGGATATAAAAGGGGAGAAAAACCGCTGCAAACAAATGATGTAATGATTTTTTTTTTTTGGATGCAAAACACAATTCCCACTTTTGGATTTCACGAGCCAAACATGCCCCTGATGTCCAAATCAAGTTCTTGTTGTAACCTTTAAACCACCAAAATAATCTAGATAAAGATTAATATTGCTAAGGAGAAAACTCTCAAACTTTTATTAACCATTTTAGGGTTTTTAAAAATATTTTAATAACTCTTTCTATTACATAATATATATAGACTCTCTCACTTTCTCTCTCACACTCTCTTTATATATATATATATATATATATATATATATATATATATATATGTTGGTCCGTGTCTTTTTTAAAACGGGAACTCTCGACCTACGGCATATTTTCATGATCCGATCCGTTCAAGTTGATCACTCTACCCTCGAATATATGTGTATAAAAAATCAAAGGATTTGAAGGTTTCTAAGCTATGCATCGATGGGTGAAAAAATGAACGACTTTCGATAATGCAACAAAAACATTATTCAATGCATAGGTTAGAGATCTTCAAATTTTTTGATTTTTCAAACACATATATTCGAGGGTAGGGTGATCAACTTGTACGGATCGGACCGTTCAAATATGTCGTAGATCGAAAGTTCCCGTTTTTAAAAAACGCGGACCGGTTTGCAATAGATCACTTCCATATACACACACACAAAATGAAAATCAAAGACAGATTTGGTATTAACACTCATTTTTTCTATTTTTTTCCTCTCACGATGGATGCAATCTATTAGGTGAAAAAAGTATATTTAATGAAAGAACGGGATAACAATATTAATATCAATTAAAAGTAAAATATAAAGTGAAACAAATAAAAAGACCTTACTTTGATATTGATGATGCTCAATATTGGGGACCCCTAAGATCATGACACGTGGCGGATAGTACTTTCCAGAACTCAGAAGAAAGGGCCTACAGAGACCGACCAGGCCACCCCTGCACCTGACCTACCGGCACAAGCCAGCCCTCCTCGGGGCTCCCTGCAGATTAGCCTCCCCGGCCCCTCAGCCCGCCCTGAGCTGCCACAAGACCAAGTATCCTCGGCCGTCTCGCTCGTCTACGAGCCCCCCGACCGAGGCCGTCTTCCTCGGTCTTCCGCCCAGCTCCACCGCTCACAGGCGTAACCGCCGCTCCTCGAATCTCGCCATGCGCGGATTCTTCGCCCGCAACATCCCACGTTCCACGCCTCCACGATCCCTATTAATGGGTGATCCGCTCTCTACGCGGGCGTGACGTCGGGAGCGTAACTGCCGGCGAGATTCTCCCGCCTGCTGCTGCGTGCCTCCACCACTATATAAACTCCCATCACAGAGGATCAAGTAAGCCATTTTTTGACTCCACTTAGCCGTTACGCTGCTCGGATCCAGTACTAACTTGATCGTCGGAGGGTCCTCGGTGGTATCCAACCACCCTGGGACTTCTTTGCAGGTACTTGGCGCCAACTCCTCCAATCACCGAATTTCTTCTACACCCATTGAGACCCACACACAACAGGGAATCCCTCAACATCTGAGAAAGATGTGAAAAGGATCTCCATCAGTTGGCGCCGTCTGTGGGAAACGCAAACTCCATAAATACAAAGTTGGCCTTCCGATCTCCGTCCACATGGCAAGCGACCATCCTGAAGATTCGGGTACCGGCCGCCGTCTCCCCCTCACCGGAGGTGCGGATGAACCCCCTCCAGCGACCATCATCCATGCCCTCTCCAGCCAAATAGATCGGCTACGGTCCCTCGTGGAGGCGCTCGTCCACGCCCAAACGGCCGGGCCTGGGTCCCAAATCGCCGCCCATCCGCCTCCGGAATGCTCTCCCCCCGTCGGCGCGGCCGACCACCAGCGGGCTGCGACTCTCGACCACGGATCCCATGGACCGATACTCCCGAAGGCCCGCTGGGCGCCTCGTGGCTCCACCCCCAGGCCCGCCGCCGGAGCACCACGCCTCGAACCTCTTAGCGACCCTTACCCCCCTGAGAAGATGTCGGTCACCTCGCCTGCCTACAGGCATGACCGACATCCACTCCCCTGACGGGGTCACACAGAAGGGGCTCGCCACGACGGCTTGAGAGCCACCGGGCCCGGGGATCTTAGGAACCTCATCGAGAGGAACCGGAGCCGTGCCCAGACGCAGGTCTCCCACAGCAGAGGCCATGGATCACGAGGCGCTGAGTCCTCAGGGTACCACGGCCGACTCGACGCCCTCGAAAAGAAGATCGAGGGCATGCGCCGGGAAGGGCACCTTTCGGCCGACGGGGCCGAGTACGCCGCCGACTCGCTCACCAAACCGTTCACCGAGGAACTGCTCACTGTCCACATCTCCTCGCGCAACAAACCCCCGAAGGTTTCTCTGTTCTACGGCAAAACCGACCCCAAAGACCATTTGGATGCTTTCACCACGGGAATGAGCTTCCAGGACCATTCCGATGCCGCCCAGTGCAGGGCCTTCCCTGCCACCCTCATCAGTTCTGGTCGGGACTGGTTCCGAGGACTCGAGCCTCGCTCAATCTTGACCTTCGATGAGCTGGCTACTCAGTTCCTCGGCCACTTCGTTGGGAACCGTCGGCAGAAGCGCACTGTCGACTACCTCTTCACAATTAAGAGTGGAAACAAGGAAACGTTCAAGGCTTACATCACTCGCTTTTACAACGCCCTCCTCGAGGTCTCTGAGCACCGGGACGAGACCGTCATCACGGCGCTCAAATCGGGTCTAAGGCACAAGGAGTGGTTGCGCTCCTTTGCGTTGGCACAGCCTAAGACCATGGCCGAGGTCAAGACGAGGACCGAGCGTTAGGTTCAGCTAGAATCCAAGGTGAACGCGAACCTCCCCCGGGCAGAACGACCCGACCAGAAGAAAAGGGATCGGGAGGAGAGGCCGGAGTGTCAGCATCTCTATCACCCGAAGTTCCAGGAGTACACCCCGCTTAATGTCTCCCTCACAGTGTTACTAGAGGAGGCCCAGGACGAAGGGTTCTTCAAGTTCCTTCCAATCCCACATCAGTCCTCAAAGCTGACCCGGGGCCCTTACTGCGCCTTCCACCGGATGCTTGGGCCATGCCACCGAGGATTGCAAGCAACTCCGGGACTACATCGAGGAGCTCATCCGATCGGGGCACCTCGCCTCCTACTTAAGGGATAAGCGACAGGCCGACCACGAGCAGGAGCAGCGTCCTCCTCCCGCCGAGCTGACCATCGGCCAGATCATGCTTGCCTCCGCGGAGGACCAGTCCAGCACTCAGAGTGCCCCGTACCCAGCGCCAGGCATGGAGACCAGCAAGCCTCCAGGAAGCTCGGGCTACGTTGATAGGGTCATCTATTAACTTGTACTTTTCTTCTGGGGCAATGTAAACTCTCCCTGAGGCTATTGTCAATTTAATAAAGATCATCAGAACATTGCAAAGAAAGTAGAAAAGTTCTTATTTATTCAAAAAAAAGGGTATTATGGGCTCCTCAGCCGTACATACAAAAAGAAAAAATTATTATTACAACAGCGGGGGAAGGGGGTGCAGAGAGCACTGCTCGTGATACTCGGTAAAGATCTCCGCCCACCGAGGCCTCGCGAGATCCAACCTCTCCCCCCGGTTCCCCCCGCACGCGTTAATCCCAAGCCTCAACTCGTAGCACTCGTGGACGAGCGCCTCCGAGGGAGCCAGCCGGTTCGCGGAGATCAGGCCAAAGCGCCTCAGAGACCGAAGCTTGCCCACGGCCTCATCATAGAGCTGCTCGGACAGGGGGTTGTAAAGCCCCGACGACGCTCTCTAGATGGAGTACATCAGCAACTGCAGCAGGGAGGAACGTCGGGGGAGCAGCCGGCCGAAGTGGTCCTCAATGCCCCCACACACCAACTTCACCGTGTCCTCGGTGCAGTTCTGATCGTATAGGTACACATCTTCGAAGTGGATGATGTCAGGGATGGTGAACGGGAAATCTTGCATTCTCGATCTTCTGTTCGTGAAGGAAGGAAGGACCAGTACTCATTCAGCCTTATATAGCCCACTGCGTCCCAGCGAAGCTCAACAGTCGCTCGCTTTCGCCCAAGAGGTCGCTGACACGCGGCAATCGTCAAGCCTTCTCTAGCGGAATCGAAGCGATGCGACCCTGGCGCTTCACCTCCCCCCGCATTCAACGCGCATGCTAACCATTCCTGTTCCCCAAATGTATGGTCGGGCGAAACCTCTTGAAGATCCGACCCAGCAGCTGCCCTGCTTGTTCACCCCTGGCGGGTAGCTTCCCTGCCGCAACGCCAGAGACCAAAGCCCTCACTAAGAGGCAACCTAGCAGCTGCCCTGCTCGGTCATCCCTGGCGGGTAGCTCCCCTACCGCAACGCCGGGGATCAGAAAGTCCTCTCAGAGGCAGTCGGGTCCAACCATCGCTCGGCTATCCCTGGCGGATAGCTTCCCTACCGCAACGCCAGGGATCAGAAAGTCCTCCCAGAGGCAGTCGAGCACAACCATCGCTCGGCTATCCCTGGCGGGGTGCTTCCCTACCTCAACGCCAAGGATCAGAAAGCCCTCTCAGAGGCGGTCGAGCCCGAGGATCCCTCGCTAGGCTATCCTTCAGGACAAAAGCCCTCGCCAAGAGGCACCGGGCAGTGACCCTACCCAGCCAAGGGTCCTTGGTAGGCTTCTACAGCCCCTCCCGTGCCAAGGACCAAAGTCCTCCCAGAGGCAGTCGAGTCCTTGCTCGGCTATCCCCGGCTGGTAGCATCCTACCACAACCGACAGGGATCAAAGTCCTCGCCAAGAGGCACTGGGCAGTAACCCTGCTCAGTCCCCGTCCTGAAAGATCAAAGCCCTCGCAAGAGGCAACCGGGCAGCTACCCTGCTCGGTCATTTTCGACCGGTAGCTCCCTACCCACGACGC